>BKCH01000036.1:1200000-1800000 GCA_008635985.1 Ficus erecta | reverse complement strand
ATGTTACAAGAAAAAAAATAATAAAGGTATTATGATAATTCATTAATTTATTTAAAATTTTTAATTAAGATAAAATGATATGATATTATTAAAAAAATTAATAAAATAAAAAATTCAAGATAACATATTTTGATTTTAAGATTTGGCCCTGGCCAAGATGTATAGAGGTTTCCAACTAACCCAAACAAAAGAGTAGAGCATAAGGTAATACGAGTGCGAGTGTGTTGAGGAGATGTGGGGCCCTTGTCCTTTGTCTTCCGCCCTTTTCAACTGCAAAAGGTTGTCCGCTAGAGTTCGTTTCTTCATCCAAGTCCAAATAGTTTATGGCAAATTCTACAATGAGGTAAACTTTTTATCTCATTGATGGAGTAAATTTTTCTAACCATAGATTGAATTTAAATGGTGTAGATGTTATGTACTCACAAATTCTATAATGCACCCAACTACATAGGATTACAAGAATCACTTACCAAAAAGAAAAATAAGGAAAAAAAAAAAAAAAAAAAAACCCTCCCTACTACATGCCCTCCATGGTTCCCAACGAGCGACGACCACGACGTTCAGAAACGGTGCCGTCACGCGCCACCCACCGCGAGTCATCCATGAGCTCACTGGCGCAAACGTTTCCAGCGGAGGGGAAGGGGTTCGCCCCAGATCTAGCGACTTGAAGTGGCCCTCCATGGTTCCCGACGAGCGACAACCACAACGATCAGAAACGGTGCCGTCACGAGCCATCCTCCGCGAGTCACCCACGAGCTCACCGGCACCAACGTTTCCAGCGGAGGGGAGGGTGGCTTGCCCCAGATTGTCACGCTGGTGGGCTGCAAGCGCGAACAATACAGATCCGGCGGTGGGAGGGGGGTTTTCCTGGGGCCGAGGGCTCGACGTCGGGGAAGCCTAGATCATGCAGATTTGGCTCTGGGGGGGGGGGGGGGGGGGGCGTCACCAGGGTCTACGAGCAGGGCGAAGTTTCGCAGGTCGGGAAGCCGCCGGGGGGGGGGGGGGGGGGTTCACGTGGTGGTGGTTCGCCGTCACAGGAGGTCGTGTGGTGGTCTGCCGTCACCGGTGGGGCCGGGTCGCGTGGTGGTTCGCCGTCGCCAGTGGGGCTGGGTCGTTGATCATTATTCTTTTTTTTTTTTTTTTTTTAATCTGACTTGAATAAGGGATTTTACATTGTGTAGTGTTGGAAAAACGATTCAGATATCAGAGTTACGGCGTAGCGGAAGTTTTAAAATTTTTATGCCGATTCAGCAAAGAAGCTCATAATGTATATAACAATAAATTAAATACATGATCAAACGTACCTTGTTTCTCAGATTCCGGAATTGCTAAAGTGTCAACCAACGTGTCTTCTCTACTATTCTTGAGTCCCCACGTCTCAAAGTATGTGTAGGCACACGTGCTATGAATCCAACCGACCGGTAATTCTTCCGTGGTCTAGATCGCACTTTGTCAATCCCGATGTACCTCGTTGAGAATTCGATCCGAGTTCTTTCTACAAAACTACTAAACAGGAACCGGTTAACCTTCTATGAAAAATATCACTCGGCTTAACCTTCTTCACAGTTTTGATTCAATGAAAATTTCTATTTTTTTCTCACACCCAAGAAGGACGAATTTTCTCAAGCCCGAAAAACCTAGTTTTTGTTTTTCTCTCTCCCAAAAAACCGTCCCCTTTATTTGAGTGTATGATGATAGTTTGCTTTTTTTCAAGAACCCCTAGCCTTTATATAATACTCCAATCCTTTTTCAAAAATATCTCCTATTTGAAAAATAATTAATAATATTTTTCTGATAATCTTTTGAACCAAAGGATCATTCGAATTTCGAGCTAGGTTCTTTAAATCTTATGAACGGCTTTTTGCTTGGAGAATGCTCAAAAAATTTGTGCTTCACCTTATGTGTAGATTGATTAGTTGTTCAAATTTAAATCAAGAATCTAAACTAGTCAAAAAGTCCTAATCCTATCTAGATTCAGACTGTTTTTAAAACCTTTGAATCTAAATAAGATTTTCTTATTTGAATTTAAATAAATATTTTTCACAAACATTATCCATATTTAATTAATTTAAATAAATGGAATATTTTAGATTTCCTTTCCACAAAAAAAAAAAAAAAAAAAAAAAAAAAAAAAAAACGTGCACCATTTTTTAAGAAAAAAAAAATCTATCAAATAAGCTTCATTATTTAAATCAATTAATAATTTAATGTTTGTAATATATTTAAACAATTTTGAAACAAAATTTTCTTCCCTCCATCCACTAAAATTCGTACACCATAAATTAGGAGAGAAAAATTTTGTTTTCAAAAATTAAATAATTCAAACACAATATTATTTCCAAAATTTAATTAACCAAAAATATTTAACAAATAATTATTTTATTTGCAACCAATCATATGTTGACAAATCACATTATTTGTCTACATTAATTTCACATGTCCAATCCTTTTTCGGGATTGCATATTAGAGAGTATCATATCTTAATAGACATTATTAAATTCCTATTTAATTTACCGATCTCATTAGGAACAAATCCCGAGACGCTTTGTGGAACTATATGAGCTAGTAGAGGGATCCTATTGAAATATGTAAAGAGGCTCCTATAATTGTGAAAAATTAATCTCGGATTAATTATTCATCAATTATCAACTTCAGGACTATTCCACTAAAAGTTTGAAGCTGAACTCTCATTTACATACCGTATTATAAAAGCTCTCTAACGCATTGCTTCTTCCATGATTTATTCATCGCTTACTTAATCCCCATATGTTATACATGATTGAATTAAGTAGTTTTTCCGTTTTACCTTTTCAATAATTTTAACTTAAAGTTTCATTATTCTCCATTGAAAGAACCACCAATTGTAAAGCCATACAATCGATAAACCATCAGAGAACACAAAGTAAACCGATGGTCAAGATCTTGTTATATTATCTTTCAATTCCCGAATAATGCCTTGAAGTAGATAACATGTACTATCGTTAAGATAGCTATGGATTCAGTATTTATGAATCTTGATTTCTCCATCCATAAATCATACACCCAAATCACAAGTATATAGACCATCAATGATCAGTTCTCACCTATAGTGGATCAAAGTGCATAAGTTATGGATGCCAACTCAAGTATTCATTTCAGGATTAAGATTAATGCAGGATGATAATCAAAACGTCATTGATTCTTATAAATTGAATTATTAAACCGAATCAATTAACACCTTAGGTCCAGTCCAATGTCATACCTCAATACTGAAATACATTAAAGTTTAATCAGAACATATCCGATGGTCAAGACAAACCATTCCTCCAAGGAAGTAGACAACATTTACAATCTTATCATGAATAAGATCCCCAAATCTTATTCGATCGATTGCGGACCATTTATTTAGACTGTTATCAAATTACCACGTCTTCTATGTATACTCTGTATACATATGGTAATCCGATATATTACCAACAGCCTAGGAGTATTTTATGTTTGCTCAAAATAATCATACAATCAACAAATGAAAGTAAATATAACACAACTTATTAAACATGAATAACCTCTTTTTGTTAATATCAAAATGTCATATTTACAGAAAATCCCTAAAATTTATTTTCTATCATTCGGGCACATATAGATCCCAACAATCTCCCACTTGCCCTAAGCGAGTAAATGTAACATATTGCACATACCCATGCCCTCGACATGTTCCTCGAATTTTCTGGCTGTCAAAGTCTTCGTGAACGGGTCGGCAAGATTGTCCTCTGATGTGATTTTGCAAACCGGCACATTTCCACTCTCAACAGAGCCTCTGATAATGTGATATTTTTTGTCAATGTGCTTACTCCTCTTATGATGCCTAGGATCCTTGGTATTAGCTACTGTTGTACTGTTATCACAGTAGAGCACCATAGCTTTATCCATACCAGGAATGACCTCAAGGTCACCAAGGAACCTGCGGAGCCATCCCGCTTCCTTAGATGACTCACTGGCAGCCACATACTCGGCTTCTATGGTCGAGTCAACAATGCAAGATTGCTTAACACTACCTCCAAGGGTAAAGACAGATCCTGAAATCGATTTCCTCGAATCCTGATTTGATTGAAAATCAGAATCTGTGTAGCCTATAGGAACAAGGTCCTGACCGGAATACACTAGCATATAATCCCTTGTTCTCCGTAGATACTTGAGTATATGCTTGACCGCAGCCCAATGGTTCGATCCCGGATTCGACTGATATCGACTTACCATACCAACCGCAAAACAAATGTCAGGCCTAGTGCATAACATAGCATATATAAGACTATCTACCGCAGATGCATAAGGTACATCTTTCATACGCTCCCTTTCCTCCGATGTCTTGGGACAGTCATCTCTAGAAAGCTTGATTCCCATTATGAAAGGTTGGGCACCTTTCTTGGAATCTTTCATAGAAAACCTCTCAAGTACTTTATCAATGTATAAAGCTTGAGAGAGTGCTATCGTTTTGTTCTTTCTATCTCTAAAGAGTTGAATTCCAAGAACATAACTAACTTCTCCTAAGTCCTTCATGTCAAACTGTTTGGCTAACTAAACTTTGACTGATGATAATGTTGCCACATCATTTCCAATAAGCAATATATCATCCACATAAAGTACAAGAAAAACCACCTTCTCGTTCTTGATACGTTTATAACCACATGGTTCATCAACGTTTTGTTCGAATCCATAGGTTTTGATCGCTTGATCAAACCTAATATTCCAAGAACGAGATGCTTGCTTTAATCCATAGATGAATTTGAGCAACTTGCATATCTTGTCTTCTTGGCCCTTTGCCTTGAACCTGTCTGGTTGTATTATATAGATATATTCCTCAAGAGATCCATTCAAGAAAGATGTCTTGACATCCATTTGTCATATCTTATAATCGAGAGTAGCCACAATGGATAAAAGAATGCGGATTGATTTAAGCATTGCTACAGGCGAGAAGGTTTCTTCATAGTCGATTCCTTCTTTCTGCGTATAGCCCTTTGCTACAAGTCTTGCCTTGAAAGTTTCCACTTTCCCATCCACACCTCTCTTCCTCTTGTATACCCACTTACACCCAATATGTTTTATGCCTTAGGGTAAGTGTACAAGTTTCCAGACCCCATTGGAATCCATAGATTCCATCTCGGTGTTCATAGCCTTTTGCCAAAGACTAGAATCAACATCCTCCATAGCTTCCTTGTACGTAGCCAAATCGACAACATGTTCTATGGATTCTGCCTCAAAGACTTCACCATTGAACATATACCTTTCAGGTTCCTTGAAAATCCTCCCACTACGATGAAGCTTCCGTGGTTCTTGATTCTCTTGCGGTTTTTCCACAGGGTTTTCAATGACTTTAGGAACATCCAAACCCGAAATCATCTCCTCAAGCACCAGTTTGCTACGAGGTTTAAAGTCTTCCGTGTAACTTTCCTCGAGGAATGTTACATGTGTGGAGACGAAGACTTTATTTTGCTTCGGATTATAAAATAGGCCACCTTTTGTTCCTTTTGGATAGCCAACAAACAAACATACTTCTGATCGTGACTCTAACTTCTTCGCTTCCTTATCCAGGACGTGTGCTGGACAACCCCAAATTCGATTATGATTCAAATTAGGTTTCCTACTCGTCCATAACTCGAAAGAAGTTTTAGGAACCGATTTAGAGGGAACATTATTCAGAAGATAGTATGCAGTTTGTATGGCGTGCCCCCAAAACGACAAAGGTAATGTGGAGTAACTCAACATAGACCGGACCATATCCAATAAGGTCCTATTCCTTCTCTCACTACAACCATTCTGTTGAGGAGTGCCAGGTCCAATCAACTGGGATTTTATCCCGTTCTCTATCAAATGTCCTAAGAACTCATCCGATAGGTATTCCCCACCTCGATCCGATCAAAGTGACTTAATGGACCAGCCTAATTGTTTCTCCGCTTCAGCCTGAAATTCTTTGAACTTGTCAAAGGTTTCGTTTTTATGGGTCATCAAATAGACATATTCATACCTTGAGTAGTTATCAATAAAGGTGGCATAATACTCATACCCACCACGTGCTTCTATGTTCATGGGACCACAAACATCCGTATGCACAAGTTCTAAAAGTTCCTCGACATGACTATTCTTGGCAGCAAACTGCCGTTTGGTCATCTTGCCCTCCAAACAAGATTCGCATTGTGGCCAAGGTTCAGCCTCGTACAAGTCAAGGCATTCCTCTTTTACCATCCTTTGAATTCTGTCAAGGCCTATGTGACCTAGTCGTAAATGCCAATGTTGATGTCGTTTTCTGCTCCGACCAAGAAGTACCAATTCCGACCACCCGCAGCGGTCTGGCAACCTTCTCGGCGTGCGGTTCCGGTAGCCGGACGGTTGGCCGACCAGTATTCATTGCCGACCACACCCCGCAACGTCGCGAGGACAAGCAACGTACTCGGACCACATTATTTTCGGATCACCGGTCGAGCCGGTGGTTCCCATGCTTGAGTGAGTCATCCGGGCCCACAAGCCACCTCATCACAGCAGACGCAACACTGCCCTGGCATCCGTCAGCTGCAGTCGCCGCCCACCTACTCCTGCAGAACATCACTTCGTCACCCGCCGCCACCTACTCTGACACAACCTGCCCTCGCAGGCGCCGGCGGACACCCTTCTGTCCCCCACTTGGTGTCGGACCCCACGTGACAGGCGCCCATTGGGCCAGTAGCCCCTGCGGCCTACAACCCTAGCCCCCAGACGGGCGCCCTAGGTAGCCGACCCGACCGGGTCGCCCCGAGCACCCGAGTCCGGGGAGGACGCCTATAAATAGAGGAAAAACCCACAAATTCAGGTACGGTCATTTCGCCTTGTCTAAACTCTGCCTCTCCCTTCGCTCTTCAGTATCAATACTGACTTAGGCATCGGAGTGCCCACGGCGGACACCACACCGGTGTCCCCCTCATTCCGAGGTGCTTCCCTTTTGCAGGTGATCAACGGCGGAGTCACGGGCCAGATTTGACCGGACGACATTGTTACTTTGGGTGTTGCTGCCGGAGACGTTTTCGGCATCAACATTTTGGCGCTAGAAGGAGGGGCGCCGCGCCTTTCCAGCATTCTTTTCATTACTCGCGCTCCCCGAGCGCCCGTTCACACAAGCCATGGCTGATCAAGACAACCAGGATTCCTTGAACGCGGGCGACCCGGGGCCTTCCGCCTCGAGGGGTACCCAAAGAACCCAGCGTGCAAGAAGAGCCCGGGCGCAACGAAGGCCCACCCAGACGGAGATCCTCACCGAGAACGTCCGAGGCCTGAGAGAGCTCGTCAGGTCGCTGGTCGAAGGACGCAGAGAAGCTAATGTTGTCCAGTTCCCTGAGGAGCCACAGGAGGCGGCCGAGTCCACACCGAGCAGGCCCACAGGGTCGGGAAGCCGACGACGCAACGCCTCGCCGTCGGGCGACAGGAGGAGCGACCGGTCGCACCGAGAGGGCCACGGACAGCTACCCCAAGAGGGTGCGGAGCCGAGCAGAGTGCGGTCCAGGAGCCGCCACACGCAGGCCACCCGCTTCGGGGCGCCCGACCGTCCAGCCGCGACCGTAGGCAACCCGGATAACCGCGGGGGAGATACCGTGAACATCCGGGGGGGTACCACCTCTGTCTTCGACCGCCTCGGCAGGCCGGCGGCCCACCGGCGCTTGGGCCGAGAACGCTCGGTTGACAAGCCCGCCAAGACCGAGGACTACAATCAGACCAGGCTGGACCAGCTCCAACGGCAGCTCGACCAGCTCGTGGGCCAGCAGTATGGCATGGACCAGTTCGGGGCGGTGGACCCGCCATTTTCTCCAGCGATCATGGTGGCCCCGTACCCGGCTAGATTCAAGATGCCGTCCATCGCTCCCTACGACGGCTCCACCGACGCTGACGAGCACGTCGAAAACTACCAGGCTCACATGCTGATACAAAATGCCAATGAGGCTGCCCTGTGCAAGTCGTTTTGTTTGACCCTGTCCGGGCCGGCCCGCCAGTGGTACCGGCGGCTGGCCCCCGGGTCGATTAGCTGCTTCAAACAGCTCGCCGACGGCCTAGCAGCAGCCTTTCTGAGCTCAAAGACTAGGAAGCTGGGGGCATCCCACCTTTTCAGCATCAGACAGGGCGAGACGGAGCCCCTGAAGACGTACCTCGAGCGCTTCGACAAAGCGGTCGTGCAGGCCGAGACCTGCACCGACGATACTTTGATGGGGGCATTCCGAGAAGGCATCAAGGACGCACGACTCGTCTGGACCCTCGCCTACGATAGGCCCCCCACCTTCGCACAGCTGAGGGGGATCGCCTGGAGACACGCCGAGGCCGACGAGTACGTCCGAGAAAGAGGACTATCGTCTAGAGAACCACCCCGACTTCCCGGAAGGAAATCGGATAAGAACCAACCCGACCACAGCCGACAAGACAGGGGGAAGGCTGTGGTCGTCGACAACCGGGCTACGCCCAACCCCAACCAGAGAACACCAGCGGGGAGATTCCAGCAATATACCCCGCTGGTGACAACCATCGAGCACGTCCTCCACCAGGTGAGTGGTCGGGGGCTGCTTCGGGATCCTCCACCACTCCGGCAAGCAGCGCGGAGGAACCAGAACAAGTATTGCAACTTCCACAAGGACGTGGGCCACGACACCAAGGATTGCATACAGCTCAGGGACCAGATCGAGCTGCTGATCCGCGATGGCCACTTGCGGGAGTTCGTGGAGAGGGTCATCACCCAGGCTGGGCCGAGTGGGACGACGCGGGCTCCCCGGCAGAATCAGAGACCAGCTGGTCGGACCGATGAGCCGGAGCAGGAGCACATCGTCCACACCATTTTCGGCGGGGCGGCTACCGGTGACACGGCCAGCAGCCGTAGGAGTTACGCTCGGGAGGCCCGCCGGTACGCCCGGGGGGAGTACGTCAATATGGCAGAGCATATATCCAAAATATGCCGCCAAGACAGCACGCCGATCACCTTCACGGATGAGGAGGCCGACCAATTACTCCACCCCCACAACGACGCGTTGGTCGGCGAGATCCGAGTAGCCGACAACGTCATCCGCCGCGTCCTGATCGATAATGGCAGCTCCGCTGACATAATGTTCATGGACGCCTTCGTGAGACTCAAGATAGAGGGGGCTGTGCTCACGCCCGCCCAAACACCCCTCTATGGGTTCTCCGGGGAGTGCGTCCGTGCTGCCGGGACGGTCAGCCTCCCGGTCACAATCGGGGATGGCCTGGAAAGGGTGACTCGGATGGTGGAGTTCATCGTGGTGGACCGACCATCCGTCTACAACATCATCCTGGGCAGGCCGACCCTTAATGCTATTAAGGCGGTGGTCTCCACCTACCACCTGGCGATGAAGTTCCCGACCAGCGGTGGAGTCGGCGTGTTCCAGGGAAACCAGGAGGGCGCAAGGAAATGCTACATGGAGGCGGTCAACAAAGTGTGCCGAAAGGCATCCGCCCCGATAATCGTGGCAGCCGTCTTCACGGTAGACGAGGTCGAAACCCCCAATGGGGAAAATCACCCGCCTAAGCGACCTGGACCCGCGGATTCCCGAGGAAGAGATCCGAGCGCACCCGGTCGAAGACCTGGTTTCTTACCAGCTGGATCCCGAGCACCCGGAGAGGACCGTGCTGCTCGGCTCGAGGCTCGGTCCCGAGACCCGAGCCGAACTAGAGGGGTTTCTTCTCCGCGAACACAGGGATGTCTTCGCCTGGTCGCACGAGGATATGCCCGGGATCGACCCAGCAGTGATGTGCCATCACCTGAGCGTCGATCCGAGGCATAGGCCCGTGATCCAGAAGAGGAGAGCCTTCAACCCTGAGAGGTACGCGGCCATCAACGTGGAGGTGAAGAAGCTGCTCGCGGCAGGCTTCATCCGAGAAGTCACCTACCCGGAGTGGCTAGCCAATGTTGTCCTGGTCAAGAAGACCACCGGGAAATGGAGAGTCTGCATAGACTACACGGACCTCAACAAGGCGTGTCCAAAAGACAGCTTCCCGCTTCCTCGGATTGACCAGCTGGTCGACGCGACGGCTGGCCACGAGTTGCTCAGTTTCATGGACGCGTACTCGGGATACAATCAGATCCCCCTGAGCAGGTCCGACCAGGTGAAGACGGCGTTCACCACCGACCAGGGCTTATACTGCTACCAGGTCATGCCCTTCGGCCTCAAGAATGCCGGGGCGACATACCAGCGGTTGATGAACAAGATGTTCGCCCCGCTCATTGGGAAGTCGATGGAGGTGTACGTCGACGACATGCTGGTGAAGAGCCGCCGGGCAGGCGGCCACATCCAAGATCTCCGAGCCTGCTTCAACATTTTGCGGCAGTACCGGATGAAACTCAATCCGGCTAAGTGTGCCTTCGGGGTGGAGTCGGGGAAATTCCTCGGGTTCATGGTGAACCACCGGGGAATCGAGGTCAACCCCGCCAAGGCCCAGGCCGTCGTCGACTTGCAGCCGCCGAGGACGACGAAGGAGGTTCAGAGGCTTACCGGGATGATCGCTGCCCTCTCCCGGTTCGTGTCCCGGTCCACCGACAAGTGCTCCCCGTTCTTTCCAAGCGCTTAAGGGCCAAGGCAAGATCAGCTGGGACAACAAGTGCGAGGAAGCTTTCGAGGGCTTGAAAGAGTACTTGGCTAGCCCACCGCTGCTGTCGAAACCTGTTCCAGGGGAGGTGCTACTTGTCTACCTTGCTGTGTCCGAGAAGGCAGTTAGCTCGGTCTTAATCCGAGAAGAAGACAGGATACAGCTCCCCGTCTACTACAGCAGCAAGGCCTTTCAAGGCGCAGAGGAGAGGTACACCCCTCTGGAAAAGTTGGCCTTAGCATTGGTCACTTCAGCTCGCAAGCTGAGGCCGTACTTCCAGGGTCACCCGATCCGCATCCCGACCAGCTACCCGCTTCGCCAGGTGCTTCAGAACCCCGAGCTGTCGGGCCGGATCGCGAAGTGGGCCATTGAACTTGGAGAGTTCGACATCGAATACGTTCCACGAACTGCGGTAAAGGCACAAGCGCTAGCCGATTTTGTGGCCGAATTCACTGGTGCTTCCCGAGCCTACTCCGGATCCATCGGAGGCCGCGGCGCCCAGTGAAGACGGCCCGACGGCACCGAACATGAACGTCTCAAGGTGGAAACTGTTCGTTGACGGGTCCTCAAACTCGGGGGGCTCCGGCGCAGGGCTCGTCCTCGTAAGCCCCGACCAGTATAAGACCAACCAAGCACTCCGCTTTAACTTTAAAGGCGTCCAATAACGAAGCGGAGTACGAGGCTGTGATCGCCGGGCTCGGCCTTGCCCGAGAACTTGGTGTGCAAGACATCGAAGTGTTCAGCGACTCGATGCTCATTGTAAACCAAGTGACCGGGGAGTTCCAGGCGAAGGAAGCAAGAATGGCGAAGTACCTGGGCAGGGTTAAAGCCCTGCTCGGCCAATTCAAGACCCAGGGTAGTTACTCGGATACCTCGTTCGGAGAACATTGAGGCAGATGCCCTCGCTCGGCTCGCCTCGGGGAATGAACTCGATGGTCTGGTTTCGTTCCCCATTGAACGGCTGGACCAGCCGAGTATCGAGCGAGAGGAGCAGGTCCTCTGTTCCGAGAACGCCACCACCTGGATGGATCCGATCATCAGGTACCTCGCCGAGTCCAAGCTTCCCGAAGACCGAGAACAGGCTCGGCGGATCAAGAACACCTCGGCCAGGTATAGCATCATCGACGGAAAACTGTACCGCCGAGGTTACTCTTCCCCCTACCAGTGCTGCGTTGGCCCTGCAGAAGCCGAGTACGTCATGAAGGAAGTGCACAGCGGGGTCTACGGGAACCACTCCGGGGGGAGAGCCCTGTCATTCAAATGTCTTCGGCAGGGGTACTACTGGCCGACCATGGGCAAAGATGCGATGGACTTTGCCCGAAAATGCCTCAAGTGCCAGCAGTTCGCTAGGGCCATCAAGTCACATCCCGAGAAGCTGACCTCGGTGGTGTGCTCCTGGCCGTTCGCCAAGTGGGCCCTCGACCTGATCGGACCACTCCCCATGGCCCGGTCGCAGCTTCGCTATTGCATCGTAGCAATAGACTACCTCACGAAGTGGGTCGAGGTGGAGCCACTGGCCCAGCAGACGGAGGCAAAGTGCACCAGCTTCTTGTGGAAGAGCATAATTTGTCGGTTCGGGCTCCCGCACACCGTAGTAACAGACAACGGGAAGCAATTCGACAATCCCAAGTTCATTGCGCTCTGTGAACAGTTCGGGATCAAGAAGGTGTTCTCTTCCCCCGGGCATCCCCAGAGCAATGGATAGGTGGAAGCCGCCAACAAGACTATCAAGGAGAACTTGAAGAAAAACCTTGAGAGGCACAAGGGGGCTTGGATAGACGAACTTCCCCGAGTACTCTGGGCTTACCGAACGACCAAGCGCACGGCAACCGGGGAAACCCCATTCGCGATGGCATTCGGGGTAGAGGCTGTCATTCCCGTCGAGGTTGGTTTGCCGAGTCTCCGAGTAGATAACTACGAAGAGGAGAACAACGCCGAACAGATGCTTCCCGAGCTTGACCTAATAGAGGAACGGCGCGAGCAGGCCCTGATCCGAACAGCCGCCCGTAACCAAGTGGTGGCCAGATATTATGACAAGAGGTTCCGACCCAGGGTATTCCGAGTGGGAGACTTTGTTCTAAAAAAGGTCCTGGTCCAGGAACCTGGCCTCGGCTCATTTGGCCCAAAATGGGACGGCCCGTATACGGTCACCGAGGTCGTCCGCCCAGGAACATATCGTCTGGCCGACCAAGACGGCAGAGAGCTCGGACACCCTTGGAATGCCGACCACTTGAAGCGTTTTTATCAATAAACATTTTGTAAGGCCTCGGCCGATATATATAACGGAATTTATTAAAAAAAAAAAAAAAAGGGTGTTAGTCCTCGTAGTTTGCTGTTGAATTGTTCATCTCCTATGGTTCTCGGACCAAGGAGAAAGGTCCTCTGACCGGGCACCGACCAGAATTGGATGTGCCTGACCAGGACCCAATATATTAAAAATTGTTCTCCTATGGTTCTCGGACCAAGGAGAAAGGTCCTCTGACCGGGCACCGACCAGAATTGGACGTGCCTGACCAGGACCCAATATATTAAAAATTGTTCTCCTATGGTTCTCGGACCAAGGAGAAAGGTCCTCTGACCGGGCACCGACCTGAATTGGACGTGCCCGACCAGGACCCAATATATCAAAAATTGTTCATCTCCTATGGTTCTCGGACCAAGGAGAAAGGTCCTCTGACCAGGCGCCGACCAGTATTGGACGTGCCTGTCCAGGACCCAATAAAAAAAAAACGGCACCAATGTGATTCGACTCAGATCAACTCCAAGTTCACCCAGTCGAACCAGGGGGGAGGAGAGGTACTCGGATGGAAATAAGAGCCGAGTACCCGATCAAAACCACACTACGGAAAGTAAAGAATACACAAGAATAGAAAGTAAAAATTGTATTCATTAAAAATAAAAAAGTTACATGAAGGAGTAGGGTACAAGTTGGGCACCCTCGAACCCAAAAAAAAAAAAAAAAAAAGAAAGAAAAAAAAAAAGGAAAACACACAAAAAACACAAAATCAGCTAGATCTATCAAAAAAAAGGGGATGGCCCTAGTCTAGTTGGTCGGGGAACAGATCGACCATTGTGATGTCAAGGCCTGGAGAGGTCGGCTGGACTGGCGGCGGCTGCTCTGGCGCGGCAGCCTGCTCGGGAACCTCGGGTAGTGTCGGCTCATCGACGACGACCACGTCCTCGGGCACTGGGACAGGGCCGGACACTTCCCCCTCCTCCATGGGCTCCTCGGTCGCTGTCTCCTCCGACCAGGGACGAAGGACCAATCCACCCCGACTAGCGAGGGGTTCCTATCAATGAAGCAGGCCTTCATGTCTCGCATCCCATCTTGGTACTCGGAGGCAAGGCGAGCTTTAAACTCCTCGGATTCGAGGTACTCGGTCACCGCCCCTGCACGAGCATCTTCGCGTGCGGCCGGGAGGGCGACGTCAATATATCGCTGGTGCTCGCCTCGGGCAGCAGCGAGTTCCTCCTGAGCCTTCTTCAAAGCACTTTCAACCTCGAGGCGTGAAGTTAACTCCGCCTCGGCCTTCCCTTGCGCCGCGAGTGCCCAGTCCTCGGCCCTAATCCACCTGTCCTTGGCTACCTTAGCCGCCTCCTCGGCAGCCTTCGCCACCTCCGCGGCTTCCTTGGCCGCCTCTTCGGCTACCCTAGCCTTCTCCTCGGCTGCCGTTTTAGCCTGGTCGGCGGCGCCCCTTGCAGCCCTTGCGGCACTCTCCGAGTTCCTCAGCAGCCTGATGTCGGACTCGACTGCCTTGAGCTGGTCCGCCATCCGATTGGCGTGAGCCCTTGCGGCCGCGCTCCCGGAGAAGAGGGTGCAGACAGTCTAACAGCGGGAGTGTTGAAAATTAAAAAAAAGAAAAAAAAAAAAAAAAAAAAAAAAAAAGAGGGAGAAGCGAAAATCAGGAACAAAGGGGACAGTTGCACCTACCCCGACCGACTGGAGGATGGCATCATGGTAGGCCTCGATGTGGTCGGATCGAGTGGAGGCCGCTGCGAGCTCGGCAGTCAACGCCTCTGCGAACTTGTTCACCATTACTCGGTGAACCGAGGACTCGGTGGGCGGCTGCTCGCCCCGGCCCAGTTGGGGCGGCGGTGGCGGGACTGCCAGTAGGGCATCCTGGGGACGACTTGAGCTAGGCTCATGCCGGCTTGGCCGATCGTCCCTCGGACGGTCCTTGCTCGGCCGGTCCTTGCTCGGCCTATCCCCCTTCGACCGATCCTCCTTAGGCCGGTCTTCCCTCGACTTCTCTGGTCGAACGTCATGGCGGGAGTGCCGGCTACTCGGGGCTGCTGGGGGGGGGAGCTGTCTTCACGGGGGCTGCAGCGGGCGCAAACCGCTCTGCTCAGCGGCGCGGCCTCTTTTTCCTTCCCCTTTCCCTTCGCCAGCCTGGCGTTCTTGAGGAGCCGTTCCCTACTCTCCTCCAAGCTCGGGCGCTTGGTCCCACGGCGCTCTCCACCGGCCATCGGTTCTGCAAAAGGAACAAGTTCGTGAGCGCTCGGAGAGCTGATAAATAACAACATAACAAGCGGAACAGCCAACGACCTTCGATCCGGATGCCTGCCCGAGGACCCGGACCACCTCGGACAGGGGATAGATCCCGGATCACCATGTCCAGGTCCTCGTCGGCAACCCGGGGACCCCAGGTTCCCGGGGACAGGTCGCCAGGCGAAGACCCGCGGACCGTGGCCTCGGGCACCCCCTGCTGAACCCCGGATCGAGTGTCCGTGGCAGCTGTTGCCCCCCTTGTCCGAGAACGGAGGTGAACATCCGGCGGGGGCATGGCCGCAACCGTCACCGTCGGAGGAGAAGTCCTTGGCCGGTCGTCTACGCGACCAGAGGTTGAGGACGAGCCGACCCAGTGCTGCCTTAGGCTGGATTCGGCAAGGAGCCCGTGCTGGTTCCTCTCGGGGTCAGATAGATCCCGCAGCACGTTTATTTTTCTCCGGGTCTGCTCCGAGACGTGTGGCGCCCGAGTCCACACGTAGCCCTTCCTGAACCAGACGGGAACCCTCTCGGACCGTGGCAGCTGGTAGTATGACAGGTGCTCGTGCAGCCACTGGCCACCTGCATAAAACCAGAGGTGCTTGAACTGCTTGTCCGAGTCCGGGCACCCGGTGATGAAGGTCCCCTTAAACCCCTGGAAATAGTAGAACCCCTTGGACGAAGGAGCCGACTTCATCCGGTAGAGGTTCTGGAATGCGGCAACGGGCATCTTCTCGCCAAAGCTCGCCGACCACAGGACGTAGCAGCTGACCAGAAGGCGATAGGCGTTCGCGTTCAGCTGGGCCGGTGCAACGTTCATCCTGGACAGCGCCTGCCTCATAAACGGGTGGAAAGGGAGACGCAGCCCTGCCCGGAAGTACTCGGCAGAGATGGCGATGTAACCCACTGGGGGACGAGAAGGAATGTCATCAGTACCCGGGGCCAGGAGTTCTACGTTTTCCGGGATTCCGAAATCTCGGCGGAGCAGGGCCAGATACCTATGTGTGACGGCAGATGTGAAATAATCTGCCGTATACACGGGTCGGCCTCCTGCGAGCCTGGTCATCTCGGCGTCAGATCGGCGGTACACTTTCACGTCGTTGATGCGCATCGACTTCCTGCCGAGGCGGCCGCGCGTTTCAGTGTCCTCCCCGGACGGGTCAGTGCTCGCCGACGTCTCCTCGCCATCTCGGCCAGAGGTGCTGGTCTGGCTGGCGGTTCTCTCGGCGGCTTCCTCCTCTTCAGCCGTCAGGTCAACAACCGGGGGCTGTTGGATCGGGGAGGCCCTACCCAACTCCGCGACGAATTCGCGGTCAGGAGCCGTGCTCGGACCTGCGCGGAGGATGTCTTTCAGTCTCGCAGCGCCGGTCTTTTCTCGGCTGCTCGGAAAGACTTCGTCGCCGGGCGATGGTATGTCGGATATCCCCGACAGCTGGTCGGGTGTCCTGCCCCTCGGGCCCGTCGTTTCCCCAGTCGACGATGACCTTGTTCCCGATGACGAAGAACCATTCCCCGAGATGTCCACGCTCTCGGACAAAGCCGCGTTCTCGGAATCAGAAACGTCACTCATTCTCGCAGCAAAAAATAAAAAACTTTTACCTTCTCGGATCTGGTCGATGCTGGTCTGCAAACTCCTGAGCTAGATCGTCTTCGGCAGCTCTCGGCAATCTTGATCTTTCGCGAACAATGGAGAACAATGAGGATCACCTCCTGCTATTTATAGGCGAAGGTTTAGCGAAAAATTCGGGCACGATTTGCGAGGCGACGCTTCGGTTTCCCGCCATTAACCCACGTCGGCGCCAGTTTCGGAAATTGAAATTTTGAAGTGTCGTTCGGTCTTCCCGCCAGTCACGGGTTGACACGTGGCGATGTTGGCACGTGGCATACGACAGACCTTTCCCGAGAACATCTATCTGTCCGAGCATCCGACAACAAACCGACTACGAAAACATGGTCGAGCAGATTATGAACAGCCGACTACTCGAGCATCCTTGGCCAAGTTAGTCCAAAGATGCTGGGGGGCTTATGTTGATGTCGTTTTCTGCTCCGACCAAGAAGTACCAATTCCGACCACCCGCAGCGGTCTGGCAACCTTCTCGGCGTGCGGTTCCGGTAGCCGGACGGTTGGCCGACCAGTATTCATTGCCGACCACACCCCGCAACGTCGCGAGGACAAGCAACGTACTCGGACCACATTGTTTTCGGATCACCGGTCGAGCCGGTGGTTCCCATGCTTGAGTGAGTCATCCGGGCCCACAAGCCACCTCATCACAGCAGACACAACACTGCCCTGGCATCCGTCAGCTGCAGTCGCCGCCCACCTACTCCTGCAGAACATCACTTCGCCACCCGCCGCCACCTACTCTGACACAACCTGCCCTCGCAGGCGCCGGCGGACACCCTTCTGTCCCCCACTTGGTGTCGGACCCCACGTGGCAGGCGCCCATTGGGCCAGTAGCCCCTGCGGCCTACAACCCTAGCCCCCAGCCGGGCGCCCTAGGTAGCCGACCCGACCGGGTCGCCCCGAGCACCCGAGTCCGGGGAGGACGCCTATAAATAGAGGAAAAACCCACAAATTCAGGTACGGTCATTTCGCCTTGTCTAAACTCTGCCTCTCCCTTCGCTCTTCAGTATCAATACTGACTTAGGCATCGGAGTGCCCACGGCGGACACCACACCGGTGTCCCCCTCATTCCGAGGTGCTTCCCTTTTGCAGGTGATCGACGGCGGAGTCACGGGCCAGATTTGACCGGACGACATTGTTACTTTGGGTGTTGCTGCCGGAGACGTTTTCGGCATCAACAGCCAAAGATATGATTGTTAGAGTGAGAAGACTTATGTCTTTTACAGTTCATTTCCAATTTTGTATCAAGCAGTGAGTGTATCCTAATCCGTAAACCATCAGAGAACACAAAGTAAATCGATGGCCAAGATCTTGTTATATTATCTTTCAATTCCCGAATAATGCCTTTAAGTAGATAACATGTACTATCGTTAAGATAGCTATGGATTTCGTATCTATGAATCTTGATTTCTCCATCCATAAATCATACACCTAAAACACAAATATATAGACCATCAATTATCAATGTCTCGCCTATAATGGATCAAAGTGCATAAGTTATAGATACGAACTCAAGTATTCATTTCAGGATTAAGATTAATGCAGGATGATAATCAAAGTGTCAATGATTCTTATAAACGGAATTATTAAACCGAATCAATTAACACCTTAAGTCCAGTCCAATGTCATACTTCAATACTGGTATACATTAAAGTTTCTACTCGGAACCTATCCGATGGTCAAGACAAACCATCCCTCCAAAGAAGTAAACAACCTTTATAATCTTATCATGAATACGATCCCCAAATCTTATTTCATCGATAGCGGATCATTTATTTAGACTCCGTATACATATGGTAATCCGATATATTACCAACAACCTAGGAGTATTTATGTTTACTCAAAATAATCATACAACCAACAAATGAAAGTAAATAGGACACAACTTATTAAACATGAATAACCTCTTTTTATTAATATCAAAATGTCATATTTACAGAAAATCTCTAAAATTGATTTTCTATTCTTAAAGCACATATAAATCCCAACATGTAGTAGGTTCTATTTTGATTTGGTGATCCTTAAACCTTTCTAACCCTGCACTTAAATTGAAAGGTGAAAACTTTTACACCATCAAATGCAGTAAAATAACTTTACCTCATTATAGAATTGCCCAAAATTTATAAGTCACGACAATCGCCGGCTAGACCAGGGAGTTCGATTAAAAACAAAAACGACCACCACCGGCGTTCACGCCGGTGAGACCAGGGAGTTCCGATGCCGTCAACGTCGAGGGGCTGCGAAGTGGAAAGATCTGGGGCTAGGAAACGCCAGCGACCACTACTGAACCAGGGAGTTCCGATGTCGTTGACTTGCGCAGACGGGCTCCGAGCTCTCGACGTGAAGGGGTAGCGAAATCTCCTACCCAGCTCGACTTGAAGGGGCTCCGATGCCGTCGACCTGCTGACCCCTACCCAGCTCGCGACGAGCACGCAATCGCAGATCCAGCGGAGCCAGAAAATCTCCTCGCCGGATCTGAACTCCAGTAATCTTCAGTGGAGAGCACCCCGCCGCCATCATGCCCTCCCGTGCTCGTCACCGGATCTCCTCGTCTCTAGCCGAAACGCCACCATCGTCGCCGTCGCCGAGGTTCTTCGGATGGCGATGGCTGATCGAAAGGCCCCACGACCCACACGAAGAGGAGAAAGTTTGTCTTCATCGGATATGTGTTGGGTCGCGCTCGCAACCAACCGGCGCGACAAACGGCAAGTCATTCTCACCGTCGTCGATGGAGAAGGGTGAGGAATGGTGGCCTGAGTTTTTTTTTTTTTTTTTTTTTTTAATTTTTTGAAATGTTTGTAGAATAAAATTAGGGGTAATAAGTTGTATACTTTTTTAGTGTATATTTTTAATCTTAATCAAGATGATAGGCCAAAATTTTTCTACACTGTCAATGGAGCAAAACCACTTTACTCTATTGTAAAATTTCTCTTTTAAATTTAGGATTCACTTTAATTTTCTTTTCGGAATAAACAATCTGTTGTCATTATTATTATTTTTTGTGAGAATGATTGATATAGCATAATGGATTACATGATTTTAAAATAATAGCAGGAATGAAAATATTATAATCAAATAGTATAATTAGCTTAAAATAGAAGGATGAAAACTCAAAAATACCCTTGAATGGAAACATTCAAATCAACCAATCTCCTATCCTCTCTCCACCTCTGCAGACTGTCGTCGGCAATCAACAGCATCGTCAACTGGAATCTGCCGTCGCAATCGTTGTTTCTTAGTTGTCGCTGTCACCGACAACGGCTCAGCTCTGTCACCAGAAGCTTCGCGATCTCCGTTGGATTGTCTGTGAACTCAATCTCCTGAGGATCCTCTCCAGCTACCTCCTCTCAATTTTCCTCTCCGTTTTCTCCTGCGACGAACCAAGATTTGTGCAAAAACTCCGGCGAGCATCCTCGCAACTCCGTCCGCGTTTTCTCCTCTTGCCGCCGTCCTTGTGATTTCGCGTAGCCCAACTTTGACGACGCACAGAAAACGGCGTCACCCAAACCTCATACAACGGACGGCTTCTCCGACGACAATGAGACAACAAACAACATGGTTTGGTTTTGAAAATTATGCGAATCAAGGGTATAATTTTGCAATTTTTAAAATTTTAGGCTTTTTTTTTTTTTTTTTTTAACAAAAAAGATAATTGTTATATAAATGGAATTAAAAATAATTTGCCTCTTTTTAGAATTTGGTAAATAAATTATATACTAACATTTACACAGTAAATTCCTAATATTTACCAATAAATAGTAATATTTTTACCTAATTTGAAAATATTATATCCAATATTTAGTTGGTAAATCTATTTTATTTAACTCAATAAATACAAATATTAACGGGTAAATAAATAGATTGATAGAGGAAAAAATCAATTTATTAAGTAAGATAAAAGTTAGTAAATCCAAGAATTCATCCGTAAATCTTGTAATCAAAGGCAATAAACATATTATTTACTAGTAAACATGAGTGATGTTTACTTGATTTGAAAATAGTAAATCCAATATTTACTTGGTAATCCATTTTATTTAATTCAGTAAATCCAAATATTAATGGGTAAATAAATAGATTTTTCGAAGTAAAATAAAATCAACTTACTAAGTAAGATAAAAAAAGTAAATCCAATAATTTATCCGTAAATCTTGTAATAAAAGGCAATAAACATATTATTACTAGTATACAGTGATGTTTACTTAATTTGAAAATAGCAAATCCAATATTTAGTTGGTAATTCATTTTATTTAACTCAGTAAATCCAAATATATACGTGTAAATAAATGGATTTACTTAGTAAAATAAAATAGATTTACTAAGTAAGATAATTACAAATCAGGTAAATCTAATTATTTACCCGTAAATTTTGTAATAAAAGGCAATAAACATATTATTTACTAGTAAAGTGAT
Source organism: Ficus erecta (assembly GCA_008635985.1). NCBI lineage: Eukaryota > Viridiplantae > Streptophyta > Magnoliopsida > Rosales > Moraceae > Ficus > Ficus erecta. Next base: position 1,778,895 of record BKCH01000036.1, on the reverse strand, counting down.
GTTTTCTTGATTTGAAAATAGTAAATCCAATATTTACTTGGTAATCCTTTTATTTTACTAAGTAAATATATTTATTTACCTGTAAATAAATGGATTTACTTAGTAAAATAAAACGGATTTACTAAGTAAGATAATTACAAATAAGTAAATCAAATTATTTACCCGTAAATCTTATAATAAAAGGCAATAAACATATTATTTACTAGTAAATATTGATGTTTACTTGATCTAAAAATAGTAAATTCAATCTTTTCGGGTAAATAAATAGATTTATTGAGTAACGTAAAATGGATTTACTAAGTAAAATTAGTAAGATAGATAAAAATCAGTAAATCCAATTATTTATGGATAATCTTCAGATTATTTCGTAAATATCAATATTTCCAAAGTAAAATTCATATTTCCATACAAACAATTGTAAATTCATTTACTATCTGGTAGATTCAATATTAAAGCGTGATCTATAAGGTAAATCCATATATTTACCCTTCAATACAATATTTGTTATCGAATTTTCAATTTACATGGTAAATATGTTAATTCTATGTAAATCCAATATTTACTAGTAATATTTAACTTGTTTTTCAAATTTAATATTTTCATCCAATTATTCACAATTTAGAAATAACAATATTATTTGTTCCAAATAAAAAACAAATTAATTTTTATTTACAAAAATCCATACAATTAATAACAAAATAACCCCAAAAATTTCAAAAAAACCACAAAACAACCCAAATCTACCCCAAATTACCAAACCCTAATCTAAATAACCAAATCTCGGCGGCCCACCGTTGCCACCAACAAAGTAAGGCCGACTAACACAGCACCTACCGATGGGAGGAGCAGCCACCAACCTCGAAGAAGTACTTGCAAAAGGGAAAAAAAAAAAAAAAAAATCCAACAACGATCTGCCGCTCGAAAACAACAATCTCAACGTCGCCGATCTTCATTGCTTGTGTCGGATCTCAAACATCGCCGACAATGGAGAGAGAAGAAACAGACGACAGAGTCCGACGTCATGCGTGACAAAACAACGACAAATAGACAACCATCGAATCATGAAAGTGCGCGACAAAACGACGGCGACATAGCAACCTCAGCGACAGTCGCGCTCCCCCCGATGGTGATTCGCGGCGGCGTGTTTAACAAGAGAGAGAGAGAGAAAGAGAGAGAGATGGAGAGAGAATGATGGTTTGATTGGAGAGAAATTTGGATCTAAACAAGAAGGGTAAAGTTGGAAAACAATAATTAGTTTTAAAATGGATGATTAAAATATACTATAATTTATTATGTTTTCAAAAAACTGCTATATATTACACTACTACATATAAAATATCTATTTAGTACAATTTCCCCTTTTTTTTTTTTTTTGGGACAAGAATATCATGAGTATTTTTATTTTATTTTTATTTTATTTTTTACGGTAAGTATTATTTGTTGAGAAAACTTTAAATGGGTTTCTGAGATATTTTTGAACTTGAAGTACCACTATTTTTTTTTCGAATAAACAATGATTGAGATAGAAATCAACGGATGCATCAAGTCATCCCGACTAGATCAACATCTCTCTTACATCCTCTTCATTTTTTTTTATCCCAATGAAATATAATTAAAATAAAGAAATAAAGTTTACAAATAAACAAAAAGGACAGGGACAAAAGCACATGCAGACACCGAAAAACTAAAAAGAAAAACAGCCTAAGTTTAGAAATCCAAACTGAAGGTTGAGAGATGCTCCTAAAGGCTAAAGTATCGTTATTAAAAAAAAAAAAGTACAGTTTTAAGTGTTCTATGATTAAAAAAGCCCTTTTCATTTTAATGAAAATTTATTGTATTAGTAACAAAAACACAAATATGATTTTATGTGGTTAATGGTTGTAGATGTATATTAGCTAGGGGTGACAATTCGTGTCACGTGTCAGGTTCTTATCGTGTTAGAGCCGTATCGATTTTTTTATTCCATGACCCGAACACGACCCGCAACACGAATACGAAACGAAACCGTCACGGATTGACACGACACGAACCGAAATTGACCCGCGACCCAAAATTAACACGAAATTGACTCGCGACATGAAATTTGATCCGAAATTGACACGAAATTGACAGGTGACATGAAATTGACCGGAAAATTGACACGAAAATTGACACGAAATTGACATGAAATTTGACCTGAAATCGACACGACCACTATTTTTTCCAACCCGAACCTGCGAAATTCGTGTCGTTTTCGATTCGTGTCGTCGTGTCGCGACCCGTATTGCCACCCCTAATATTAGCGATAAATATACACATAATTGCATAACAAGCTCTAGATTTTAAATCCCTCACGCCTTTTTTTTATTTTTTATTTTTTATTTTTCATTTTTAAATCAAGTGGATAATTGAGTATTATAAATAAAACTACTACTTTCGGATTTGCTCAAGACCGGAATGCTACCCCGCTCAAACTCACTTTCAATGCGAGCAAAGAAGTTTAAGTATGCCAAAAATGTGTAAACCTTGTTTTATTCTAATGTTATTAAAGTGAACCAATTTATATACCAAGTTGACAAAAAGTATTATATATCTTTCACTTATAAACCATTTGGGTAGAGGGTTCAAACTCATGGAATTCTAACTTTTTGTTACAATATTTTCTTTCGTAATATTCAAAGAACATAAATTAAAAAAAAAAAAAAAAAAAAGCATCGTTTGTTCAAACTCTTCACAAACGTAGTGAAGTATCAGCAAGACAATTAAGCATATAGAAATTAGGTGACATGCCATAATTCTATATGTCTTGATGATGGGGCACTAGCTCCGACTTGGCTTGAGACGTTGAAAGACTGGAGCAAAGACTAGAGCAAGGCGTCCATCATGATTTGGGTCCGATTAGACTTGAAGGAAATCAAAGAAGGATGGCTCCCATGACGTCCTTCGTTGCCAAACATGGCATAAAAGCCAGCAAATGGATTTTGACAGAATTTTGTTTTTCGTATTTCAATAAAGATGACTGGACGTATCCAGCTCCAATCACCGGCGTAGGTCGGTAGCTGATTTCCAGTTACCCGTACCGGTCACCGGAGAGAATTTGTTAGAATCCAAAAAGGATTCCGACAAAATTTCTTTTTTTTATTTTTAACAAAGATGACTAGATGTCTTTGGCTCCCCGTGCCATTCGCAGAGAGACTTTGTAGAATCTGAAATGGATTCTAACAATGTTTTTGTTTGTTTTTTTTTTTTCTTGGATTTCAACAAAAATTGACCAAATGTCTCTAACTCCGGTCACCAACGTCGATGCCGGTCGTCGGAGAGATTCCATTAGAATCCAAAATGGATTCTGATAAAATTTTTCTTCGGATTTCAACAAAGATGCCACAGGCTTCAGTCGTTGAAGAGATTATTTTAAAATCTAAAATGGATTCTATCACTTTTTTAATTTAATTAAAGATGCCACAAGCTCCAGTCATCAAAGAGATTCTGTTAGAATAAAAAATAAATCCTACATAATACTTCTTGGATTCTAAAGAATATGTATTGAATTCTACAAAATTCTACTAGAATGTTTTTTGAATTCTAAATGCTCTTTGAATTCTACTAAAATGCTCTTTAAATTCTCTTAGAATGCCTTTTAAATTTTATTAGAATGCTTTTTGAATACTAGAATACTTTTTGATATTCCACTACAAATTACACCAATAATAACGAAAAGAATCAAACAAAAACACCAAAATCTCAGTTATCAAACAAACAAAATGCCAAAATCTCAGCTCCTAATTAAACCATTAAACGTTGAATATCATATTTGAAAATTGAAATTCAATTCAGAAAAAATGAAGTACAAATAGAATGGTTCCGGCAAGTTATTTTTCTTAAACAACCTAAGAAAAAAAAAAAAAAAAGGACAACAAGAAGTGCATGCACATGTGCATTTTTTTATTTTATTTTTATTTTGGCTTGAGCTACTTGCTCCTTGTTATTTTCTTCTCCCCATAGGCTGCAAACAAGATCAACGTTATGGAATCTGAAATAACTTGTATTAAGCTTCTTCTTACAGTGCACATTTCAAACGAACAACAAAACAAAACCAAATAACGTGAAGAACTTCAATTGTAAAATATGTAAATATTTTAGTAGAATGCGACTCGGATTCTAGTAGAATGCGTCTCGGATTCTAATAGAATGGGCCTCGGGTTATTTATTTATTTATTAATTTTGTCTCATCTATATTTTCATGAACCAGTGAGACAAACAAGTATTAAATGAGAATCTGTTACGATTTTTAAAATTTTCTCCACCATTTTTTCTTCAATTCAATTCATTCTCAGTTTTTGCAGTCATTCAACCAAAAGTAAACAAATAAATAATTCAAAGATTCAACAAAAAGAAGGTAACGAAAACAATCTTAGTTCCTCGGAGCTTGATGAGAGGCTAAATCTTTGATGATGGGGGAGACCAGCAAAGCCACGAGCAATTGCTGCAGCTGCTGCAGCTCGAGGTGGAACCTGTTAAAGAGATAAAGAATTTTCAAAATCAAGTTTATCCTCATGCATAATAATAACTAATCCAAAAACAAAAAAACAAAACAACTGAAAACCCCAAAAAAAAAAAAAAAAAAAAAAAAAAAAAAAAAAAAAAAGAATTCGAAATTTTACATGGATGAAGCAGAGCCTAAGAGACATCCTTGCGCTAGGAGTAAATCTGCACCATTGTCGACCTGACGACCTCAGCCAGAGGACTTCGATTGCTGAAAAAATTAAATATGCTGAGAAAGCTAAGAATGGACTAGAGCAACAAGAGTAACTCAGAATCTAGAACATACAGAAAAACACAGACAGATACACAGAGACACACACATACAAATATACAATCAAAAACTTATCTGTAACTTTGATATTAATGTAACTGACAGTTTTGATCTCTTCCCGTCAATCAAGAGTTTAGACTTTAGATTACATGTGGCCTGATTTTCTGGTCAGTAAAAAAACAAAAGAAGTTAACAAAAACATATCAGGAGCAAACTTCCAAAGAGTTTGTACAGAAAGCACTCTCAATTCCAAAATTATTGGGTTTATTAGTTTCTACAGAGGACCTAACTTCAAAGCCGAAACAAAGCTCTCACAATTGCCAAAAGGGATTTGTGGTGTTAGTGTTTGTGTTAGTTTCTGCACATGACAAAAGCTTTTAAGAAGCCAAAAAAGAATCTGTAATAGGTGTATCAATGGTTTAGTGGAACAAACTCATGGAGTACTCAAGCATTGTAGGGAAAAAAAGATGGTGAGCTCGAGCCCAACTTAGAAGCATCACAAACCACCTGCATAACGTAATGCTCTCAAATGACACAAGAAGATTTTTTGCAGCAAACTCTCATCAACAATAAAAGCCAAAGGATTCGTTTATATTATAAAGTTTACATATATGAAGAATTGCTATTCTTTCATATACTTAGAGATTAGAAACATATAGACAGATACACACATAGTCACAACATACGCACATATAGATGTAAAATCTAGTGATTAAAAATTTGAAAGTAAATAAATAGTAATTAAACTCGGCAATGGATAGTATATTCCTCATGATAAAAATAACAACAACAATAATTAATAATAGACACAATAACATAAAGTTACATAATTAAAGAAATGACAATCTTTCATAATACAAATATAATTGCACAATCCAAAAACTGTAACGACCCGACTTTTTGGACCGTTAACTAACTTACTTATTCTTGGTTAATATAATTTTAATACTTGTTTATGTTTGATTTCAAAAAATACATAACCTTTTATTTATTTATTTTTATTTATTTTTTCACATGCAGATCATACTTGTATTTAAAGAGTTTAATAAACTAAAATTTTAACTAAGAAAATTGAAATTTCTAAATAATAAATTTCACATTCAAATTCATACTTAAATAGTATTTAAAAGCTATAACGTCATACGAGTTTAAAACGAAAGACATTAAAGTCTTTAAGTACTCCTACTAGTTAGTAGTACCGAAATATTGAAAACATAGTTTTAAAGATAATCGATACAAAAGAATTTAAGAAGTTTAAATGTAGAAATTAAATCGTGATTGTATCCTATTTCCTTCATTCATCACCTTCGCACTGCTTCGCCAATCCAGAAGACATCTAAGTGGCGGACTGCTTACACGTTTCACCTATAGCACGAACACATACATATGAGTTTTCGCTCAGCAAGTACAAACTATATCTCACAAAATATTTTCATAGATCATATCATTACACGTCACAACATGAATGTTCAAAATACATGTGATCTATTTGTGTTCAATTATGCTTTATTATATATATCTTTTCTACTTAAGGGTCTCTATGTCGTACCCATATGTGCGCAACCAATGGGGAGTAGGAGGGAGCGACCCTCCAACAACCTCCAAGGTCATAACCTATAACTTCTGTTTTTATCATATCCTCTCACTAATTGGAGGTTGGTACGACATTTTATCCTATCTTTCGTTAGCTTCATTTTTATTATTTGTGACAATGTTTAGATTTACATGTTACTATGCATGTATCATTATGACATAAATATCAGCGAGGCATGTCAATATGTCAGTACAAGAGAAATTATGCACATCAAATGCTTAATCAAATCAAATACATATAACTCATATACTCATCACATCAATAAGACAAATCATAACAAACATAGAACATCAACAAAAAAATACATTTTGTTCCATGCTGTAAATGAAGTTTGTACTTACTTGTCTTATGTGCTTAAACTTCCGGAATTGTAACTCCTACTACGTAAATTCAGGGAAATATCCTGATTTAACAATACTTTTATCATTAGAGTGAATCATGGTTATATATATATATATTATTTATTTATTTTTATAAATTAAGGTAAACTTAATTTACTTGCATCATAGCTAACCTTAATAATTAAATCCTATTAATTATTAAGTATAACAGAAAATTCTACTAATTATCATTTATTTAATTTAATTTAATTGATTAATTAATCTATTAGTTAAATAATTAATAATAATTAATTAATTAATTAGGTAATCCTTATTATTACTTGATTGGGAAATGATAAATCAATTACATAATAAGTTAGTAATTATATCCTCAACAATTAATTATGTTCTTTAAATATTCTTTCTCATTTATTAATTTAATAATATGTTAGTTATTAATGATTAACTAATCTCTAATTAATAATTAATTATTAATTAATCTATAATCAATCATGCATTTTAATTATGTAATTACTCAATATATTAATCTTGTTTACACAATTAATAATCACTTCTTAACTTTTATAATTAATTAATAATTAATTAATCACTAATTAATTAATTTTTTTTTTTGTAAAATTACATTTTGCTATAAATAAATAAATAAATTAATCAAAATATATCACCTTGGTGACAAGGAGTCACATAAGTGTATAGTTTTAAATGGGTTGCCTTCTATCTAGTATTAGGCTTGTAAAGCCCAATCCCATTACTTATGATCATTTAGTTGGGTTACGGTAGTCTCTTGGTGTATGTCTAATAATCCTCTAGTTTGCTTTGTCTCCGTCCATCTAAAAACTTGTGATTCAACTTTATAAAGTTAGGGTTTTTCACATTATTTGATCATCCACTTAATACCAATTCATTTCATCTATATTTATGACCATATGTTATGACTTACTCTTATATCATATTTTTATGTTTAATCGTTTTATCGATGTGAGATTTTAACTTGTAAGATTTATTTAAATTTGTGTATAAACCCGTTTTGGACACTTGATAACTCGTTGGAAAGCTTGAAATATCTAGTTTCTGTCCTTATAATATGTTTTCCAAGATTTCAAGGGTTTTCAAACATTAATGTAGACATTTTCCTAAGTGTCTCATGGTAAAATATCAGTTTACTAGATTACAATATAATATTGTGTGATTTATTAAAATTTATTTATATATCCGTTTTTAAATGTATGATAACTCATTTCAAGTTATTTTCTTTAATGTTTGAGTGTTTCATATCATATACTTAGATTTTGTTACTGTTGGTCCCATGTATGTATCATATGTCCAGATTTGTGGTTAAACTTTGAAAAATCATAACAACCTCACTTACAAGTCCAAATAAGGCAAAAGATATGCATTGAAAAGCTTATAATGTCTAGTTTATGCAATACAAATAGTTTTACAAATATTTATGTTTTACTAATCCAAAACATACAAAACCCATGGCTGGTATAGGGTTCCAGCAAAACCTCTCATTTCGTAGTCTTAAATTGTAAAATAACCAAAAATTGCATATTTATCCATTTGAGGCGTAAGATATCTTGTTGGAAAGCTTAAAGAATCTATTTTTAGATATATAAACGTATAATCCAAAATTTTGAGATTAAAGGTTTCAGATTTCACAAAACCCGTGAGTAGACTGTACCCCAGAGGTTCCTTTTCTTTCTTGTTTTGTGTCACAATTTCAAATGCATATAACTTTAGACATACAAAAGCAAACCAAGTGATTCCAAAGCCTAAAATGAAGCTTATCCTCTGTAGAATCTTATCATATAATTTATTTTTCATACCAAAGTTTTCTAACGAATTCCCATATTATCACAACAGCCACAAGCTCTAACAAGGTTCGTAGACCTTGTCGAAATGCTCCGTGGATCCTTAAGACCTCAGACCTCCAAAGTTCTTCTCAAAACCTTTTCCTAGGTACAAAGGAGTCTAACATTAAGATTATAAGTACATAACATGCTTTAGTTCTCTAAAAATGACCAAAACACAAAGATAACCACTAGGTTACTTCTAGTAACGCATCCTTTAATTCCGCTTCATACTTCTTCGAACTTGAAAATGGGATTGTTTGGAGCTTGAAAATTTAAGGAGGAGGGTGCTAGAGGGGTGTTGAAGATGAGAATAGTGTTGGTGGTTTTTGAACGTGGTGGTGGTTAGAGAATGCTAGGTTTTTGAGCTAAACTTTGTGAGAATAAGGTGTGATGTTGGGGGCTTGTTTTCAGCTAATAGTTGCTTTAAAGGAGCTGTATTTTGAGGGTAAAAATGGAAAATATTGGATGATTCTCCCCTTGCATTGTTGCCACTTGAGGGAGGGGTTGGTGTGAAAATTTTTGTTCAACAAAGTGTAAGACAAGTGGTCACTTTCACTTGTACTTTTTTGTGTCATATTGCCAAAACAACCCACACAATTCCCTTACTTGATTTTGCATGCATGCAACACATGCCATTATTTTCATTTGAACAAATTTCTTCTTGCTATTGACCATTACAAATCCGAATCTCCCTTTCAATTTCCCTTTTTTTTTTTCTTTCTTCTAATTTTTTCCCACCATTGATCAAAGGTTATCATATTTGATCTCACCCATTGGAACTTCCATCATACCAATCCTTACCTTAAGCTCTCATTGGTCACTTATCATCCAAAGCTTGGCCATCGATTTGCCTAGGATCCTTTAACATTAAATCTACACCATTGATTTTAAATCTAAGCACAATTTTTGATCAATCTTCAACTTTTGGATTTACTAAGAGTAAATCCTAATCATTCATCTCCTATTTATGGAACACATTAAATTTTCCAATCATACTCTTAATACTTAAATATTGATATAACCAAAATAAATATTAAGGTTATCAATTGACCTACTAATAATAGTTGGAATTCCTTTAAAAAAATTAACATTTAACCCTCTAGTAAAACATAATAAATTTTTTGTATAAATTTATATGTCGTTCAACTCATTTTTTTTGTATCTATAAATTCTTATTTAAATAGAGAAACTCAACATTATTAGATCATCGACATCAACATATTCATCAAAATAATTCATTAGAAGTACATTAATGAAAGAAATCAATGATAATAATTCATGAAATCAAGTTTATGAATTTCTAGAGCGTCACATAAACATGCAACTAAAAAAACAAATGAGCTTAGAATTTGTAAAGAAATTCAATCAAGTGGTTAAAGACAAATTTCAGTTGAAAATTTTATTTTCTAAAAAGTCATCTACATATGTAATTGATTTTTAGACTTAAAAAATTTTAAAAAAGGAGCATATGAAAATTTGAAGCAACAATACTCACATTTAGGAGCGCAAACTCATGGTGGCACTTTCTCTTTCAACCAGCGATCTCGTGATATCATTATCATTTTCGGCGATCTCAATGACGAAGATGGTGGTGACTTTAGTGTTGTACAGATTCCGACGAGGTACGGATCCATGTCGATGCAAATGAATACAGAGATCAGGAGGTTTGGAGAAAACAAAGAGAGAGAGAGAGAGGGATCCATGTCGATGCAAATGAATACAGAGATCAGGAGGTTTGGAGGAAGCAGAGAGGAGAGAGAGAGAGATGATCTAGTCCGATCTCCAACTCTGAGCACGGAGACGAAATAGAGATGCTGGCAGAGAGAGAGAGAGAGAGCGATGATGGTAGTCGATCGCCTAGCCGCCAAGGCCACGACATTGCAGATCACTACAGGATCTGTGACCGGATTCGTGGACAGTTGTTGAGATCGTAGCGACGAAGATAGGGAGGAGGAAATCTGATGCAAGATCGGCCAGAGAGGGAAGGGAGAGGGGGAAGAGAACGGCCGGAGAGGGAGGGAAAGTGATGTGAGAGAAGTTGAAGAATCGGAGAGAGAGAGAGAGAGAGAAAGGGACGAAAAATGAAACCCAATTCTAAACGCAACGGTTAAAATCGGAAATTTAAAAGAAAAAATAAATTAAAAAAAATATAAATGACAAAATTATCAGTTTTGATATTAGAGTGGATAAATGGGGGATTTGTAAGAATGTCTTAAATTTGACACCTTTTTATAATTTTATCATCTGTAAGAGTAAAGTTGATAATTTTGTCATTTAATAACATTGAATTAAATAATTAAATGAAAAATACTAAATAGACAAAATACATATATCTCTTTATTTTATTTTCTTTTTCATTCATTGGAAATTTTTATATATATCTTCGACTCCGTTCACAAGTCTGTCACTAGTCGGTTGTTCTCCGGTAGTCAGTCGATCGATGGATTTTTTTTTTTATTTCAACAAAAATGACCGGATAAATCCTGTTACGTTTGCCATTCGTCGAATTTTTTTATTTTTTTATTTTTTCATATTTCAACAAAAAGATGACAGGATGTATTTGACTCTGGTCATTGACGTCAATGTTGGTCGCTGGAGAGATTCAATTAGAATCCAAAATGGATTCTGACATAATATATATATATATATATATATATTGGATTTCAGCAAAGATGGTCGGACGTATCCGACTCCGATAGTCAGAGAGATTCTGTTATAATCCAAAATAGATTCTACCTAAATCCGAGAAGGCAAAATGGATTCCGATGGAATGCAAAACAGGCAAAACATATTCTGATAAAATGCAAAATAGATTCTATCATAATGCAAAATGGATTCTATCGAAATGCAACATGGATTCTACTAGAATCCGAGAAGACAAAATGCATTCTGACAGAATGGAAAAACGCATTCTGATAAAATGAAAAATGGATTCTGATATAATCCAAGAAGGCAAAATGGATTCCGATAAAATGCAAAACAGGCAAAACGGATTTTGATATAATGCAAAACGATCGGATTCTAATAAAATACAAAACGGATTATATCAGAATGGAAGATGGATTCGACTAGAATCTGAGAAAGCAAAACACATTATGATAAAATGTAAATGAATTCTGATATAATCCAAAATGGATTATAATAGAATGTAAAACGGATTCCGATAGAGTGGAAATCAGATTTTATTAGAATCCAAAATGGATTCTATCATAATCTAAGAATGTAAAATGGATTCCGATAAAATACAAAATAAATTATGATAAAATGTCATTTGGATTCTACCAGAATGCCTTTTGGTCGAATCTAAATAATGTAGAGGATACATCATCAATTAAGCGAAACAGAACACAAACACATATATAAGAAAAATAATGCATCGACATTTATTTCTTGCTTGGAGATGAGCGAAGGTAAGAAAACTACACCAATAAGAAATATTTTTGTTTCTAAATAAAGTTATTACAACCTTGTTAGTTTTGCCCAAGCCGAAGCGCCATTTCGATAAACAACAGAAGTTGCAGCAAAGTGAAAATAGCCAACAGGACAATAATCCAATGTAGTCTCTAATTAAGCACAATAGAAAGGGTTGCACCAAAAGCAACCATCATTGTGCTAATTGCAAGGAAGAGGGAAGCAAGACCTATGATAAGCCTTTTCGGCAGAGACCGACGGAAATCTTCTTCAGCCTAACGTGCAGTTAGGATCGACAAGAGCACCAAAACCGAAGTTAAACGCATCCGAAATGGCAAACACCAAGAATGCATTAGTCCGCAAGAAAATTGGAACCCCGGTGTCGCTGTTGTTGCCTCCAGGCACTATAAAACCAGCCGTAGCAATCAGAGTCGCGACAATCATACCCGAATTTGACGTGTCCTTCATCCCCTTCTCTCCGGTCTCAGCTGATAACTTCTTGTGCTCCTCTGTGAATAACTCTCTGGCAGTTTTTCCTTTATGATTAATAATTGTTATGCTATATGGGTGAACTAACTTCTCCCCCCTCCTAAAACAGAAACAAAAACCTAATTATCTACCACTAAATGAGATTAATATAGTTGGAGGAAAAAAAAAAAAAAAAAAAGAAAGCACATATTTCGATCACCTTGAAACCACTTCGTCTCTCTCTGCATTTGGAAAGTTGCACCAAGAAACCGACGATCTCCACCGTACTCGCACGATTCCGACGGAGACAGCTTCTTCCTAGTGAGAGGTGTTAGACAATATATATATAGGGAGCATAAACAACGAACAAGTGATTCAAATAAAATATAACGAAAATTGATTACATCGAAACTCAACCTTAACTCGGAGGAAAGAACACAAAAGTAGATCGCCGAGGCACGTGATTCACGCTTTCCTTAAAACAGATTCGTCCCCTCCGGTAAGTGCACGAGGCTTCAACGGACGTCTGCCTCCCAGGATACAACGACGAACAACGGTTGTCTAGCACGATCGAAAACCGCTTCCGGCGAACTTGAAACCAATGTCTTCCCGCTATCACCAAAACTCAAAACGAACTCGACCACTACAAGGAAAAACCGAGAGCAAGAAAGAAAAATTTGTGCACAAAGTGTTTGTGTGTTCCAAGGTGTGATTTCAATCTTGTGGAGGCCTCCTTATATAGGCTCAAATTTTGGGTGTTACAAAAACCAAAAGTCTTTGGTTAATGCACCATTAGTGCTGCCATTTATACTTGGAATATGAACCAATTTTTTCAGAATATTGAAAAGATGAGGCTGTCATTTCCTTAAAAAAATTTCAGAATTATGTGGAAGGAAGGAAAAAAAAATTCCAAAACAAAGCCCGTTGCGAGGGCAAGCTTGACGGACCGACATTCGCGTCGCCACGTCGTGCAGGCGCACACATTGGGCCCCTAACCCACCGGGGCTAGGATTTTGCACCCCCCCCCCTGCGCATGAGAGAGCATCTTGGGTTCACAATCTTACCCAATCCAAAAGTCAAATCCTTATAAAGTCCATCTAGCTTTCATGTCTAAGCAATGTGGGGACTCCACATTCTTAATCACTTTCCAACAAAATTCTATTTCAAGGGCACCAACTTTGAGCCATCAATTTCTCATTCACCCGAATTACCATTTTGAGCGTATGAAATACGATTTCGATCTCCTTGCGACGGAGAACGCAATCCACCAAGACCCGTTAATTCTATTAAGTGGGTCCCACTCAAATTTGGTCCTCAAAATGGTTCCTCAAAATGGTTTAAAAACCATTTTTTCCAACAATCCCCCACATGAATGAAAATTGACCAACGTCGAGGGAAAACAAAAGACACTACACGGTGATAGAGTTCTACGGTTAACATCTGCATAGGATAGGTAGGCGTTAACCCTTGAACCTTCCCTTGTGAAAATATACTTACTTTACTGGCTGATCAGTAGACGCGTTGTCCTTGAACTGTTCTGCCGTTTGTGTAAACGATAGTATATCTCACACAGATATTTTCCTGACATAGTTTCAGTTCTCATGGTTATGTCCATTTTGGCCATGGACATCGTCCTGGTTCTGCAAGAGTTTTAAAGAATTGAGCCCTCGCAATTCTTCTTTGAAGCCCCACTTCTCTCTCACATAGGTGATTTCTTAATCAAGAGTATCCCGCATTACTCCGCTCGGATTCCCGACGCTTAAGAATCATTAAAAGCATAGCTTAACCTATCTCGTACGGGTATCACTGTTTTCATCACAGGAATGAGCTGGAGGGTAACCCCCACAGTGATCCTACTCGGTCTATAATTTAGTTATCCCATTGAACCTAGATCTTGGGATCTCCAGTCAACTAGGTTGGGTTTCCATTGTTTCGACCTATTATTTCATGGGCTTAAGTCCCATTCCCTTTGATGATTTCTCAACTAGATCTCTATTCAACCCTTTGGTTAACGGATCCGCAATATTTTCTTTTGACTTTACATAGTCAATTGTTATGATTCCAGTTGAGATTAATTGTCTAACGGTATTGTGTCGACGACGAATGTGTCTTGACTTACCGTTATACATGACATTCTGTGCCCTGCCAATAGCAGATTGACTGTCACAATGTATACATATTGCAGGCACAGGTTTTGGCCATTCTGGAATATCTTCTAAGAACTGTCGTAGCCATTCAGCCTCTTCGCCGCTTTTATCTAAAGCAACAAACTCAGATTCCATCGTGGATCTAGTTATTACTGTTTGCTTAGAAGATTTCCATGATACTGCTGCACCTCCCAAAGTGAACACATATCCACTGGTGGCCTTAGAATCCTGTATATCAGATATCCAGCTCGCATCTGAATATCCTTCTAGAACAGCAGGAAATCTAGTATAATGCAGCCCATAGTCACGAGTATATCGTAAGTACCTGAGTACTCTAACAATTGCTTTCCAGTGGTCACCCCTGGATTACTCGTGAACCTGCTCAAACAGCTCACAGTGAAGGCAATGTCTGGTCTTGTACAACTCATTAAGTACATTAGACTTCCTATCACTCTAGCATACTCCACTTGAGATATACTTTCTCCTCTATTCTTGGACAGATGTTGATTTAAATCAATTGGAGTTCTGGCCACAGAATCATCTTTATTGAATTTATCAAGTATCTTGTCCACATAGTGTGACTGAGTCAATATAAGACCATTAGGCGACCTTATGATTTTAATTCCCAATATTACATCAACTGGTCCCATGTCTTTCATGTCAAATCTTGAATTCAACATATCCTTGGTAGATTTGATCATCCGATCATTGCTACCTGTGATTAGCATGTCATCTACATATAGACAGAGTATGACATATCCGTCTTCTGTATTCTTGACATAAACACACTTATCACACTCATTGATTTTGAACCCATTTGTCATCATGACACTATCAAATTTCTCGTGCCATTGTTTTGGGGCTTGCTTAAGTCCATACAAGGACTTCACAAGTTTGCAGACTTTCTTTTCTTGTCCAGGAGCTATACAACCCTCGGGTTGTTCCATATAAATTTCTTCTTCAAGATCTCCATTAAGAAAAGCTGTCTTTACGTCCATTTGATGGACTTCAAGATTCCGCAGTGCGGCAATCGCCAAAATCAATCTTATAGAGGTTATTCTCGTCACGGGAGAATATGTGTCAAAGTAATCAAGGCCTTCTCGTTGTTTATATCCTTTTATTACAAGTCTGGCCTTATACTTATCAATTGTTCCATCTGCCTTCATTTTCCGTTTGAAAATCCACTTAGAGCCTAATGGTTTACTTCCTGGAGGAAGATCCACTAACTCCCAAGTATGATTTTGCAAGATAGAATCAATTTCACTCTTTATGGCTTCTTTCCATAAAGGACCCTCAGTTGAGCTTACAGCTTCTTTATACGTTTGAGGTTCAGCCTCTAGCATATAGGTCAGAAAATCTGGTCCAAACGATTTTTCTGTCCTTGCCCTTTTGCTTCGTCTAGGCTCTTCTTCCTCTTTTTCAGTTTCATAATTTTCCTCTTGGTCCTGACTATTCTCTTCTATAGTCTCATGCGTTCGTTTAGACGAACTTGGACCATCTTCCTTGGAATTACAAGGAAATACATGTTCGAAGAATGATGCATTCCTAGATTCCATTATCGTATTCTTTGTATATCAGGGTTTTTAGATTCATACACAAGGAACCGATATGCACTACTGTTGTGGGCATAGCCAATGAAGATGCAATCAACCGTTTTAGGACCTATTCTCATCTTCTTTGGCCCGGGTACCAACACTTTAGCAAGACATCCCCATACTCTCAAGTATTTGTAGGAAGGCTTCCTTCCTTTCCTAATTCATATGGGGTTTTTCCTCTTTCTTACGGGGAATCTTATTTAAAAGATAGTTAGCCGACAAAATGGCTTCCCCCCACATGTTCTGTGGCAAACCAGAACTTAACAACATTGCATTCATCATATCCTTTAAGGTACGATTCTTGCGTTCAGCCACACCATTTGACTGAGGAGAATAAGGTGGCGTGACCTCATGAATAATACCATGTTGTGCACAAAATTCACCAAATGGTTCTACATATTCACCACCACGGTCACTTCTTACCATCTTAATTTTCTTATTAAGTTGGTTCTCAACTTCTTGCTTATAAAGAAAAAATTTCTCTATAGCCTCATCTTGCTTTTAAGCAAATACACATAGCAATATTTTGTGCTATCATCGATGAAAGTGATAAAATACTTGTTACCACCTCTTGTTTGAACAAACTTTAAGTCACAAACATCACTATGAATTAATTCAAGTGGTTCAGTATTCCTTTCAATTGTTTGAAATGATGATCTTGTTTGTTTTGCCTCAACACAAGTTTCACACTTATGTTTTGAATCAATTTCAAAAGCGGGTATGTGATCCAAGTTAATTAATCTACGCAATGTATCAAAATTAACATGTCCTAGTCTACCATGCCATAAGTTAGAAGACTCAAGCATATAAGCGGAAGACTTTTATTTTTATTGATGGATTTGGGCTTAACAGCCATTACATTCATTTTCCACATTCCATCTTCACATAACCCTTCCCACATACATTCCATATTTAGACAAAACAATTTTCTGGGCCTCAAAAACCATCTTGAAGCCATGCAAGCTCATCAGTGTTCCAGAAATCAGATTCTTCGGATATCAGGCACGTACAGCACATTGTGCAGCTTGACTTCCTTCCCGGATGTCATCTTCAGGAATACAGTCCCTTGACCCTTGATCTCAGAAGTTGCAGAATTCCCATATACAGCTTCTCCCCAGTTTCCAAAGGAACTAGATCAGCAAATGCAGCTCTATCTGCACAGATATGACGGGTAGCACCCGTATCTAGCCACCACTCCTTTGGGTTGGAGTCCATCATGTTGACTTCAGAAACCACAGCCGAAAGACTGATTTCAGATACCTCTTGGGCGATGGCGTCCACCACATTGGCCTCTTTCTTCTTGTTTCTTTTCGGCATCTACAATCAGCCGACTTGTGACCCATTTTGTCACAATTGAAACACTTTCCTTGGAATTTCGGCTTCTTTGAAACTCCACCTTTAGGTCCCAGCTTGGACCCCGTGTTGTTGAACTTCTTGTTCTTTTGGCCATGCTCCACCACATTAGCCTTAGCGGAATTGGCAACGACATTGTTGGAGAGCTTCTTCTCCGAGCCTCTATTGTCCTCTTCAATGCGAAGTCTCACAATGAGGTCTTCCACGCTCATTTCCTTTCTCTTGTGCTTCAAATAGTTCTTGAAGTCTTTCCACGCAGGGGGTAGCTTCTCTATAATTGCTGCTACCTGAAAAGACTCACTAATAACCATTCCTTCAGCATGAATTCCATGAATGATTAATTGCACTCTTGAACTTGACTGATGACGGTCTTGGAATCCACCATCTTAAAGTTCATGAACTGTCCCACCAAGAACTTTTTAGCACCGGCATCTTCAGACTTGTACTTACGATCCAAGGACTCCCACAGTTCCTTGGCTGATCCCTTCATGCTATATACACTATAGAGTGAATCCGACAAGCCATTCAGAATATAATTCCGGCAAAGGAAATCAGAATGCTTCCACACATCAACAGCATGCACCACTTGGGCATCTGTCTCATCCTCTCTAATCGTAGGAGGATCCTCTCTCAGGAATCTCGCAAGATTCAGAGTGGTCAGATAAAACATCATCTTTTGTTGCCACGTTTTAAAATTCAGTCCGGTGAATTTATCCGGTTTCTCATTGTGATTAACCGGAACTGAGACCGCCAAAGGCTGCGTTGAAGACGAGGCTACCCGAGGTGATGGCACCGGTGTCACAGATGGATTCTCAGTTGGCACGATGTTCATGTTTTCATCCATTTCTGAAAACAAGCAAATATTAGAACCAAACTAATACCAACAAAATTATAACACCAAAACCAATTAAATAAAGCTATATATAGCTAATTAATATAATAAATATTATATATAATATATGAACAAACTTTTGGAAAGAAAACGTTTTAATAATTAAATCTAAGGACAAAAAAAAACGTTATAAATCCATGTTCATAATGCAAACCACAAAAAACAAAAAATTATTGATTTTACGGTTTCCAACCAATAAAATAAATTAACTAAACTTATATATATATGCATGTATGTGTATAAACACAAACTGAAAAACCGTGCAACTTCTTGTTTTCCAAATAATTGGACTAAACAAAATATGTAAGAAGAATGCCAACTGCAAGAAACGTTAGCAATACTTTGTTTCAAAAATTATTGAACAACAGCAGCGACAACAAAAATTATGTAAGCAATTCCGTCCGAGTCCGAACAACCTGTCCGCCGTCTATGATACGATATGTTTTAAGATTGTTAGACAATATATATATAGGGAGCATAAACAACGAACAAGTGATTCAAATAAAATATAACGAAATTGATTACACCGAAACTCAACCTTAACTCATAGGAAAGAACACAGAAAGTAGATCGCCGAGGCACGTGATTCACGCTTTCCTTAAAACAGATTCGTCCCCTCCGGTAAGTGCACGAGGCTTCAACGGACGTCTGTCTCCCAGGATACAACGACGAACAACGGTTGTCTAGCACGATCGAAAACTGCTTCCGGCGAACTTGAAACCAATGTCTTCCCTCTATCAGCAAAACTCAAAACGAACTTGACCACTACAAGGAAAACCGAGAACAAGAAAGAAAAATTTGTGCACAAAGTGTTTGTGTGTTCCAAGGTGTGATTTCAATCTTGTGGAGGCTTCCTTATATAGGCTCAAATTTTGGGTGTTACAAAAACCAAAAGTCTTTGGTTAATGCACCATTAGTGCTGCCCATTTATACTTGGAATATGAATAATTTTTTCAGAATATGAAAAGATGAGGCTGTTCATTTCCTTAAAAAAATTTCGGAATTATGTTGGAAGGAAGGAAAAAAAAATTCCAAAACAAAGCCCGTGCGAGGGCAAGCTTGACGGACCGACATTCGCGTCGCCCACGTCGTGCAGGCGCACACATTGGGCCCCTAACCCACCGGGGCTAGGATTTGCACCCCCCCCCCCCCTGCGCGTGAGAGAGCATCTTGGGTTCACATCTTACCCAAGTCCAAAAGTGCAAATCCTTATAAAGTTCATCTAGCTTTCATGTCTAAACAATGTGGGACTCCACATTCTTAATCAACTTTCCAACAAAATTCTATTTCAATGGGCACACTTTGAGCATCAATTTCTCATTCACCCGAATACCATTTTGAGCGTATGAATATACGATTTCGATCTCCTTGCGACGGAGAACGCAAATCCACCAAGACCCGTTAATTCTATTAAGTGGGTCCCACTCAAATTTGGTCCTCAAAATGGTTCCTCAAAATGGTTTAAAAACCATTTTTTCCAACAAGAGGAGGTGACGGTTGCAAAGGTTGGAGACGATAATTGCTCGTGGCGGAGGAGACCGGAGCTCGATTCAAGAGAAACCGGCGACAATAGAGGAAATCGGACGTCGGAGGGCAATGAGGAAAGAGAGAGAGTCGTTGGAAGGGGAGGAGTGAGAGAGAGGGTCGTCGGAGAGGGAGGGAGAGAGAAGGTGGTCTGGGATTGGTATTGGGGGACAGAGAGAGACAGAGAGAGAGAGAGAAAGACTTGGGTTGATGAGAGAGAAAAATATTAAAAAAAAAAGATAAAACTGATTTGATGGGAAATAAAAATATCATTACATTTAAATAAGGGTAAATCCGAAAATTTAAAGAAGAAATAAATTAATAGGGTGTTTGGTGAATAAGTTGAGTTGAAATTTTTAAGTTTGAATAGTAATTTTTGTTGACTTTTTCAGAAAAGATAAAAAAAAATTTTTAGAAAAAGATAAAAAAAATACCGTTTAACTTAAGTTAAACACAGATTCAAACACCCCGTAAAAATAAATAAAATGATAAAATTATTAGTTTTAATATTAAGACTGAGAAAATTATAAATGGATGTCTAAATCTTGGTTATTTTCCTATTTTTCTCTGGATAAAATTATAAAAATTATAAAATTATAAAGGGGTGTTTAACTAATGACTCATTTCCTAATTTTCTTATACAATTTGGGCAAGTATCAGCCCATGAAGACAACCAAACCTCTAAAATTGGTCCAAGCCCATCTCAGGTCATTCAAAGCTGTGAACTGAACTTAAAACGAAATGAAAATGAAAAGGTGGGACCCAACCCAAAGGCAATGTTTCCTAAGAGGGATGGAGAGGAGGAAGAACTGAGAGAGTTAGAGGAATATAAAACATAAAGGATAAAGATGATTATATAAATACTTTATGCGTTTGATAAGAAAGTGAGAGTTAAAAGAATTGATAATAATTATTTGTCTAATTAGTAAATTCTTTTTTTAAAAAAATTTGTTAGGGCATGTTTGGTGCACAAGTTCAAGATGAGATTTTTAAGTTTAAATAGTAAATTTTTTTGAATTTTCAGAAAAGACAAAAAATTTTTTGGGAAAAAGACAAAAACTTTTTGGGAAAAAGACAAAAAAAAGTTTGAAAATCTTAGTTTGGACTTAAGCTCCAAACTCACCCTTAATAATTTTTTAGAGTCAAAATAGTCTTTTTAAATGAAGTGAGAATGAGAGCTTGCACCTTTTCAGATACAATATGATGGACTCGAAGGAAAAAAGTCTCCCTTCATCTCTCCTCTTTTCCTTACTAACCAAACAATAAATTGATGCTCTCCCTCCCTTCCCTCTCTCCAATCAAACATACCCTAAATCAACAAGCTGGAAAGCAACATCATCCTCTTCCAACACTGTAAATCAAGATAGATTTAAGGGGGTGTTTGGTATGGGGTAATATTTTATAAAAGAATATGAATCTTAAGATTATTGTATTTGTTATGAGGTTATCTTATTTTAAGATAACTGGGAATCTGAAACTCATGGGTTTCAGATACCCTTATAAAGGGATAATCTGAAACCCACCTCCCCCTTTAGGTTTCAGATTATCGCTTATCTAAGTACCATTGTAATCTTAAAATTTAAATAATTTAGACACAACTATTCTTTTAACTTTTAAAATTTAACTTTAAAAATCAAATACTATAATCTAATATTCTTAGGAATTTGATTACTTTAAAAAAAGATTGTCAGGTATCTGATTACATTTGATTACCTTCAACCAAACCACCCCTAAAACCTTTCTGTGTCTGTCATTCACCGACCAAGTCCCTGCCATCTGATCTCATCCACAACTTCATCAAGTGTGGGCCCAGCCCAAAATCATAAAAATAAACACTGCATTCGAATCACCACACACCCCCAAGCCCAGATCAATCGGACGTTCCAAATTAGTCCATCAAAATATTTTTGATTCACCCGCCCATTCAAAACAATATTCGTTTCCCGCGCAAAAACCGCTCAAAAGATGAAAAGACTCAACTTGGTGCTGCCATTTTTGAAGAAACCCACAAACGAAAGAATAAACCCGTAGGGAGTGGGACACGTGTACATATTCTGACCATCCATAACCCGCCACGTCACCCTCTCCCCCCCCCTCTCCCCCCCAACGCTTAGCCTGTAACCAGCGCTACCACTCGATCACGGCCCCGACTCGGAGATATCAACCGACTCCCACTCTCTCTTTTCGAAACGCCTTTCAAATTTTCAAAAATTTGAAAACAAATTTTAAAATTAAATAAAAAGAATTCATTTCATTTTTAATTATGTATCTATAATATAAACCCCTCGCTAGCTCTTCCAACTTCCAAGTTCCAAATTCCTAAGATAGTTGTAGCGGTGAGTTTCAGGCTGTGATCGGACGGTGGAGATTGATTTAATGGAGGTATACGGCGAGAGATCTGATCAGATGATGATGATGATTGAGGAATGCACGACGCCGAAGAAGAGGGAGTGCAGAATTCCGGAGGTGTTTGTATGTCCGCCGCGCCGCCGAGGAAGAAGACGGGTCGTCGTCGGGAAGAGGCCGCCGCCGAGAGAACGGCTATTTTCAGCCGCCGGATCTCGATTCTCTCTTTGTCATGCCTTCTAGAGGCCAGGCCTGTGCGTAGATGCTCTGTGCCATTTCTTATATTTCTTAGTTTTTTTCGACTATTTATTTTTTTATAGAATCAGATATGAAATTATTGTTAGATTATATTACAGTTAATTAAATTTTATATCTTATCTAAGTTATTTGGGTGATTCGTATATACTTTTCTTTATTTTGGCTGGTAATGTAGAGTGAACAATTTATTTGTTTGTTTTTGTTCCGTATGTATTAAAATTATTGTTTTCAGGTTTTTTTTTTTTTTTTTGGGTTAAAATTTATCATATTGTTTAGAAAATTTATGTTATGTGTCACTGTTTAATCTAGCTTGGCTTTTGCATGAACAACTAACAAGTTTATAAATGACTATAAATGATTTAGAAGGTGTTATTATATTATTCGTGATTTTTGATTGGGTACTTTCATCAAACACTTGGATGTGTGTTTGAGACTAGAGACTGGTAACATGTTTCGTTCATTGGATGTATGTATACTAACCGTAGTGTAGTTCTTTTGTACTCTCTTAGGCATTTTTAATTCGCTTCCATTACAAGGAAAACGACGCCGAAACACATACCAAAATCTTCCCTTTTTGATACTAACACAAGTTGTTATGTAGTTGTTGTCACGTTGTTTTATATATATATATATATATATATATATATATATATATATGTATATATATGTTTGTGTGTGTTTGCCATTTCTTTAATCCTAAATTAAGGTAAGAGTAAGTGGTAAATATGGTGAAAAGATGAGCACATTCTCTTAAAGAAAGGGCAAATGGCAATAGGGGTTTAGGTGGTTTGAGAAATATCAAATCAAACGTGCGGTTGTTGTATGACCTCTAGAAGAAGGGGACAATTTTGGACTACTCCTTTACACCATAGTGGTCAAGAAAAGGGACCAAAAGAGAGGGTTAAAATTAAAAACAAAAATTAAAAAAGATGAGTAAGTCAGTGACCAGTTGGTCTCCTCCTAATGCAACCAAATTTCATGCAGCCGCCCCACGCAACAATTGAGCTTGTTTTGACCACAAACTTTTTTTAGTTTCCAAGTGTAGCTAAAAACAAAAACAAAAAAACAAAAAACGACATCTGAGCTGAACTAAATCCTTTAATATCATGCAAAAGAACTTGAGTCCCTCTCTTATGGGGCCATGAGATGAGATCTGGATGGCACATTGCTCTCTCCCAACGAATGGACATGACCAAAATTAAATTATGTGCAACGAACATAGCCTTGATTATGTCTAATCTCGGGGGAATTAGATGTTAAGTGCCCGCAAATCTTTAGCTCAATTATGTTTCTACACTATCTTATGATTGGCTTAAGAGCTGAATTTTTTTTTTCCTTTTTCCAATTTGGATGGCTGAGAATCTCCATGTTTTTCATGGACAGCAACGTGGATGATTAGGATTCACTAGATCCTGGACAAGGAACCTAAACAAATAAGCATATTCTCCAATATAATTCTGTTTGCTTAAGTGAAAATCTTGTTATGTGGCTAAAGAAGCACTGTGCCTTAGTTTTCAAGACATTATAGATGGAAGGGAGGCCCAGTTGAGAGACAAAGATTTCAATTAAAGGGAAGTATGAACTACCTTCTTCTTCTTTATTTATTTATTTATTTATTTTTATGTGGATTGTTTTGTTTCTGAGCCAGTAGTAGAAACAACCTTAAGCATACGAAAAAATAGGAGTTTTATAGGACACGTTAGTTTCAACAGAACCTTTGATTATGGTTACAGAAATTTTTCTATGAAATTTTTTAATGCAGGTCAGTTACAACTGAAAGTTCCAATTCAAAATTTCATTTAAATTCTTCTGCTCAGTTTATTAGATTTGAAAAGGATTGTATTAAGTTATATTTCCAGCAGTGACATTTTTAACAAACTATTTTCACCGCTTCTCTCTCGCTTTTTTCTATATCAATTCTTCCATCCTCCGTGCTTATTTTACGCCAAATCTCGTGCTTCCTATTTTGCATTTGTGGATTTTCTTTATTATTATATATATTTTTTTGCACTTTATAAATATGCAAGGTATCCTTTTAAGGAAAAAAAAAATAGAGAGAGATTAATGTCTAAAAAAAGAATTGTTAGTAGTAGAACACAGTATAGGTTCTCTTGATGTTATTTCTTTTTTTCTATGGTTGTTACATAGTAAGCGTAGACATTCTTTTTCCTCTCTAGGTTTTTTCCATTGGGTTTTACTAAAAAGGTTTTAAGGAGGCTCTATCATATATTCTGATTGTCAAATGTGTAGTTTCAGCTATATCTTGTGGCGTCAGAATATGTTTTGCTCCGTTTCTCATATGCATTTACTTTTTAGTTCACTACTACAAAATAGAGATTCGACGACGGTTAAAAACCGTCGTGGTAATACTTAAACGACGGTTTCTACCGTCGTGGAATCCACAGTCGTGGTATATATTTGGATTCCACGACGGTTCGAAAACCGTCGTGGTAGGTAACAATGAAAAAAAAAAAAATTTACGAATGGAGCTACCACGACGGTTGAGTAACCGTCGTGGTAGGTAAAAAAAAAAAAAAAAAATTTACGAATTCCTACTAAATCAACACTTTTTTGCCGGAACACATTTAAATCACAAAATCAACACTTTTTTCAGAAATTTCCCAAATCCATGCCTTACCCAACCAATTTAATTCAATCTAAAACACAACCACAATGAACAATCACCGAAAATGTAGGGGACGGATTTTGGTCATTTCGGACGGAATATTCCCAACTCAACAATCTACAAAATCAATATTTTGGACGAAAAATTCCCAAATCCGTGCATTACCCAAACAATATACATTACAACTTACCGGCTTGTCGAGCGTCGGTATGGGCGGAGTGCGGCGAGAGAGAGAGAGGGAAAGCCGCGTGAGTTCCTTGGTGGACCCGTCGGAGAATGGAGGAGGCCGCGTGAGTGGTGGAGGAGGCCATCGGAGAGAAATAGAGGGAAGAAATTGGGTGCTTTGAGTATGAAGTTAGAGAGTGAAAAAGTGAAAAATGCTCGGAATGTAATGGGGTGGGAAAGATGATATTTTTTGGGTTTAATACACGCTCCAAAAAATTGAATTTAATTTAAAAAATTTCAAAATTCCCGCCGTAGTACCTACCCACGACGGTTTTCCCCAAAAACCGTCGTGGTAGAGTCCAAAAATTTAAAATTTTTTTTTGAAAAAAAAGACCCTTCCACGACCGTTTTTTAAAAAACCGTCGTGTAAAATGCGACAAAAAACACGGAGCGGAACAGAGTTTCCGAAAACCGTCGTGGGAAGTCGACAGCTTCCACGACGGTTATAAAAAACCGTCGTGGAAGCTTGCAAAAAAAATCAAAAAAAAATTTTTTTGCAAAAAAAAAAAAAGAAAAATTTTTTTTTTTTTTTAAAAACCGTCGTGGAAGCCCAAAAAAAAAATTTTTTTTTTTTTTTTTTTTGATTTTTTTTGCAAGCTTCCACGACGGTTATTAAAAAACCGTCGTGGAAGCATGCTCTTCCACGACGGTTTTTATAAACGTCGTGGAAGCTTCAGCTTCCACGACGATTTTCGGAAACTCTGTTCCGCTCCGTGTTTTTGCCGCATTTTTCCACGACGGTTTTTTAAAAAACGGTCGTGGAAGTTCCGTCGTGGAATCCACATTTTGTAGTAGTGGTTTGCTTCCCTTTTGTGGATAGTTGGTACTATGTCGGATTGGAATTATTATTATTTTTCTTTATTTAGATAAATGATGAGGGTGCTAAGGAGGTGCCAACCTAGTTGGGATGTCCCGGTATATCTACTGATTTCTGTCCTCAACAACTTTAAGGGGGGAAAAAAATACAGATGCCGTGAAAAATGAGATGAAATTATGTGATTAACTGAAAATGCCAAACGATGAAATTTTTAAATTAGTTATAGAGGAGTTGGTGAAAGCTTAAAAGTCTCGTCTTAATTTGAGAAGACTTAAAAGCCTTGCATTTATGTTTGTGAATTTATAAGACTAAAGTTAATATTTAGTTGGGAATTTTTAGCGGTCATCAAGTATTTGTTTTGGGGTTTTGGAATTTGATTTTTATTTTTATTTTTTAACGTTGACTCATGCATATGAATGGGCTTGTAGAACCTATAAATATCCTTGTATTTTGCATTTGAAATTAAGGGATTATACATTGCGTTTTCTAAAATAGAAAGTTTTCTCCTTTAAATCCATTATTATTGGTATTCTTAAGAGATCAATAGATTTTGATGTGTATTTCTTGATATTCATGAGCGAATCAATAGGTTTGTAAATATGTCTAGAAAATTTTCTTGATATTCATGAGCGAAGTTGTAAATATGTCTAGAAATTTTTCAGCTTACTTGTTTTGACCCAAGATCATATTTCCACTAGTGAGTAAAACTACATGCATTAAGTAAAGCTATTTCGAATTCAAGGTCGAATTCTCTCCACGCTGGAAAGAACGATGTAGTAAAAAATGAGATGAAGTTATAGAATTAATTGAGAATATCAAAAGATGAAATCAACCTTAAATTAATTAGCACTATTTATCAATATTTTTAGATGGCGGAACCTCTAAAGTCTTGTCTTAATTTGAGAAAGCTCAAAGCCCCATATTTATTTTGAGAATTTAGAAGTCCAAAAATTAATATTTGTTTGAGAGATTTTAGTTGAGTATTTATTTTGGGGGGTTTTGGAAGTCTGAAAGTTTGGATTTATTTTGTATTTATTTTGGGATTTTGGAATTTGAAAGGTATTTTTGTTTTAGTTTTGAGTCATGAAAATGAGTGGTTTGTAAAACCTATAAATTGTTCTGCATTTTGCATTTGAACTGAAATGATTATAAATTGTATTTCTTAAGATTGAGAGTTTTCTCTTTTCAATTGTTATTGTTACTTTAATATTGCTCTTAGTATTATTGAAAGAATTAACAAGACTTTGATGTATATTTTCCTGATATTCATGAGCGAATCAAAAAGTTTATAGAGACATAATTTTTCCGACATTTAAGGGCCCAACTGACTTAATAGGAATTATCTCTTTACCCTCCTTTTTTTTTCAAATTATTTTCAAACTTACTCGCCGCATCAGTTATCCTTAAGAAGTAAAGATTACCATAGTTCTTTTAAAATTTAAAGGAAAATCTTATCGAACATTTTAGTTTGTGAATACAGGATTTTTTTTTTTTTTTTTTGGATGTGAATACGAGAAATTAGAAATGTAGATTTAAGTTTTCAAAGCATTAATCCTTTGAGATTTATAGTTAAATAGCATTTTAAAAAAAGTTTAAAACAAATGGCCTAATTTCGTTAATCACTAATTGACTATTGTATAATGGTGGTTTATTGACACACCCCTTTTACTCTTCACACCACCCTTCTTAACGCACCCCCTCTTAAATTCAAATGATTAAATTTATTTAATGCTTTTCATTTTCAAATTACCCTTAATTGCTATAAAATAAAAAGTACTTTACCATTTCAAATTTCTTTTCACACTCACCTTTTTTGTTTGTTTATTTTAATGTTCTATTGTATGTTAAATTAAAAATTTACAAAAAAAAAAAAAAAAAAGTTAAAAAAAAGATAAACAACATAACAAATTCATATATATATATATATATATATATGTATGTATGGATAATAGATTAAATAACAATTCTGAAAGAAAAAAATGTATATATATATATATATATATATATTTTTATATACATAAAAAATAAATAAAAAACAAACTAATAAAAAGCAACCGCAACATAAAAAAGTTATACAATGAAAAAAAAAAAAAAAAAAAAAAACAACTACAACATGTAACATACCTCAAAATATTTTGGACTAGTCATTAAAGAATAAAAATTTATGGTTTTTGTTATAGATTTTAAGGTAGTATATTTATAAGTCATTTATTTTAGAAGTTTGATATATAGGTGTGTGTGAAAAGAAAAAAAAATATATAATTGAGTTTCTTTTTTATGATAGAATTTTATTTATGTAATTAAGTATATTATTGTTGTCCTTTTATGTCTTTTTTTTTTTAGTTTTTTTTAATTAAAGAATTTAATTAATTGGGGTGGTGGAGAGTCAAGAAGGGTGTGCTAATAGAATCACCATTTTCTTAATTAATCACTTATTGATCATAGTCAATGATTGATTTACCAAAAACAAAATCATCAATTTTCCAGTTAACTAGTGATTGACTACTTTAAATTACTAATTTATCAATAAAAAAATTGAAAAAAAAAAAAAAACCAACTCATTCCACTGCCCTCCCTCTCTGTCCTTACCATCCCAGCCGCAACAACCACGGCCATCGTCACCACCTCCCTCCCTGAAGAAGCTTTGCCCACAGGCGTTGTTGAAATCGCCATCGCCCAAAGAAGCTTCCACTTTTCATCATTGTGCACACCTCATCGTCGCCGGACTTTGCAAACCAGAGATCGGGATCTAACGCGTGAGGTCAAATCTGGTATGGCTGGTGCTAGAGTGGATATGGGAGGAACGTTTCCATGCGGCCGCTCATAGTTGAACCCGATCTCCACCGTCGGAGATCATCATATTTTAGAGAGAAAGAGGCAGGGAGAGAAGGGGAGTCCATTGATGAGGACATGGCTAACACAAGAGCATGGAATGCAGATTCTATTTAAGTTCCTATTGGATCGGTTACAAGGGCACGGGCCAAGAAATTCCAAAATGCGTTAAATGGGCTGATTCAAGGGATTTTGGCTCAAGCATGCACGTGGAGGCCTATTGTGGGAGATGAACTACTTAACCAACCCTTAACAAGCATGATTCAAGTTCTAGAAGAATTCGTCCAAAGTTTAAGCTTAATTTCAGCAAGTAAAATTGACAAGTTTAGGAGTACTTTAAGGTCTGATTGTAAGGCTTGCATGTCAAGATATTTACTTTTCTTTTATTTGTCTAAGCTTTTGACTTTTATGAGCGTGATTGGCTGATAACAAAGCCATTTAAAACTCTCAACTTCCTTCTTTTTTTTTTTTGTTTTTGTTTTTCTTTTTTAGGCGTGTAATCAGCCAATTAAAGAGCTGATTGTTTCTTTTTAGGCAAGTAAGAATATTACCAGATTTTAGCCTTAATTAAGGTATCTACCTTAGGAACTTTCTTTGTAATATTCAACCTATTAATAGGCGACTAAGTGGTAGTAAAATTCAGATAATTATTCAGTAATTGTGAGAGTATTTTCTCTTTGGTTCTTTGGAGAACTATTCGAACTTATCGGAACTTTCCGTGGCATTCACCAATGACTTATCAATCAATCCTTCCATAATTGATTGTGGCGTCTTTACCATACCAAAGTTCTTACCTCCATATAGGTAACGGGTCGCGGTTCTTCAAATCGAACCTGAACGTAGAGATGATCTTGGAGACTTCTTATATTTCGGGTTTCGTCACAAGTTGGCAGGGTTCATATCATCCATGGAAGATGATGAAAATTGATTGATCAAAATATGGTCATTAGGCCATTTAACTAAATAAAAAAAGTTGGGCTATATATTAGGTTGGGTGACCAAATGGGCCACCCAGCCTAATGTTCTAAGCAAAATTACTTAAATAACAATATTTTATTTATCTATTGACCAACATAATATAAGTTCTTTATTCTTAACCAACATAACACAACTTATAGTTAATTGTAGTTTAATTTTATGTCATATTAATCTTGTTAATTTTTTTGTCATGTTGATATAATGGTTTTTAATTTTGGGTCATTTAGGTGTTTTCTAGCTTTTTCTAATCCTTTTATGTATTAAGTTTTGGAAGTATTACTTGAATTACTCTAATAGAGACCTCCTTTTCTGATCCTTTTTTTTTTTTTTTTAAACCATTCATAGTTAAATCCAAGTACCATTAATTTAGATTCATAAATCCGAATGTAATAAAATCTTTTTCTTCCTTTTTGTTGGGAAAAACTTTAGTTGATGAAAACTATTACGAAATCCAAGATCTCATGTTGAATCATCAAGTGAAACTAATCGGAAGTGTACTTAAATCCATTGTGACAAATTAAAAAAAAGATGGAGTCTTCCACAGTCAAATTTCTTTAGATTCTTAAGGTACTCTATGGATTCTCTCTTAATAGGGAAAGAGGAGGAGAGTAAATATTACGTATTATGACACTAGTAAAAATTGAGGATTACACAACGGTTATTAACCGTTGTGTAATCCAGCATTGTGGTATCTCAATATTACACGACGGTTAAACACCGTCGTCGAATCAAAAAAATACAGTAGCAAAACGCTGCAAAATTGTGAACATTACATGACGGTTTCGAGCAAAAACCGTCGTGTAATGTGAATATTACACGACGGTTTGAGTCGAAACCGTCGTGTAATGTGTGCAATCAACCAAAAAAAGCCAAAAATTTCTTTAATTAAGCCCAATTACACGACAGTTTGAGGCAAAACCGTCGTGTAATGATGAACATTACATCGAGCATGTGGTGGGCGGAAAAAAATCATGTTAAAAATGTGTGTAAAGTGCCAAAACCGTGAATGAAACATTCATCTCTAAAGAGCAACAAAAAAAAAAAACATTCAAACAACACTACAAATTACACTCCAAGCAAGTTATTAAAGCATTGTGTATTCGTTGTTTTGTTAGAAAGCAAGAAATTGAGCAATATGAAAGTCACCTTGCTTTTCTTTAAAGGAAAATAGTCACGGCCACACTGAGAGAGAGAGGTGGTAGGCAGGGGCTTGACCGGATTGTAAGAGAGAGGGGGTGGCGGGTGGGCGAAGGAGGTGGGTACGTAGGAGAAAACTTTGAGTTGTTTAGAGGGTGAAGATAAAAATGAAGAGAAATGAAGAGAAAAAGTGTATTTAAGTAATGAGTTTATGCGCGAATTTCAAAGCATGAAATTTGAAAATTTTCAAAATTTTGGAGATTACACGACGGTTCACAAAACCGTCGTGTAATCCGAGAATTACACGACGGTGTTTACAAAACTGTCGTGTAATCTCCAAAAATTTTGAAAATTTTCAAATTTCATACTTTGAAATCCGCGCGTTAACCGGCTTACACGACGGTTTCACAAAACCGTCATGTAATCCGCGGATTACACGACGGTTTTGATAACCATCATGTAATCCTTTGTTTACATGATGATTTTTGAAACCGTCGTGTAATCCTATTTAAGACGACGATTTCACAAAAACCGTCGTGTATTTTCCGTCGTGTAATCTAACTTTTGTAGTAGTGTGATTTGACTTGGGGACTATAACCCTTATAATGACCATTATATACTAACTTAAATTAGATTCCTATCAACGCTAATTTAATTAGTATTGAGTTTCTACACATTAAAGCCCATACCAAATAAATATCTCTAGAGCCTAACTAATAGATCACTTATTTGGCCCTATTAAATTAGATAGCCTATAATATAATTATCATTTAATATGTAAGCCCATATTAGAAAATTAATAAAATCCCAACACCTTTTCCTCAAAAGAGCTCTAGCTTTAATTTTCTTGTCAAGTTTATTTTCAACTTTAGCTTTGAATGCCTTAAATACATATAGGGATTATGACTTCTCATGAATCAATATAGGTACTGTTCGCCAAAAATATGTACGCGAAAATACTACGCAAGTATACATAATCGAACAAGTAATACAGTAGTAAGTAAAGTATCGTCTCCACAGGGATTGTATTACAAAAATCTAATTACAGCAAACAATTTTTCTAAAACAAATTTGAGAATGATTTGAGCACTAAAATTATAGAAAATGAATGTAAATGAATCGGTGTATTTAAAAATGCAATCAAAAGGTAAAACATAGCAATATCTAAGGTTTAGGCTGTGAATCAATGATGGATAATGGCTATAATTACTGATTTACCCTCAGTTGCAAATCTGATCGTGAATGCTATAGATAGCAAAGTTTATCCAGTCAACTTAAAATTCTGCACAATCCTCTTCCGAAAGATTTATGCCTTCAGTTCTTTAAACCAAAATCAACATATTCCTATGCATCTCAGTTTTCCAAACATAAGATTAAGCACCAATTTTAATGGGTTGTACAAGGTAATAATATATTCCTATATCATACACTTATATTATCCAGGCTAGATCCAACCAAAATTAACATTTCCATAATTAATTCTTGCTTTTATACTCTACCAACTGATGGCCAGTCAATCAACAGAGATTAAACAATGCAAAATACCTAAATAACCCGGATAAAAATCACCAAACAATTAAATCAACATCTAAACCTTCATTGCAACCTTGGTTCCAGCAACAATCCTAGCTAAAGGATTTAGTTCATACTTCTTTCAACGAATTCAAAAGCAGCAAAATCAACAAGGAAGATCATGATTCACAGAAAGAAAAAACAAGACAATCCCAAAAGAATTCAGACAACTAAATTGGAAAATCAAAGAGATGAGCATGCGTGAAGTGATATATCCTTCAGTCCGGCTACCTCTAAAATTCTTCAGATCTCTCTCCCGTGCACCTCTTTCTCTTATTTTTCCCCATGTTTCTCTCACAGCTTCCTTTCCACAAAATGGTGTGTTTTTCGGCTCCCCGCTTTTGTACAGTCCCCTTTTCTTTTCCTTTTATGCTAGGGTAAATTGAGGAACCCTAGACACATGTGTGCTCTAAATTGCTAAGTTGGTGGCATCATAAATACAGCTGTCCGAATCTTACAAAATAGGCAAGTGGATTAGCTGCCGGCTGTAAGCAACGACTTTCATCAGCATATGCTTTTGGCTGCCTCTTCATTGCTGCATCATTGCTATAGCATTGTTGTAACATCAGTTGTCTTGCAGCTTTCTGTTTCTTTGTTTCCTCTTTTCCAGTGGGCCTTCACCTATTTTCCACTGTGAGCTCCAGCTGTAAAGTAAAGCACAAAACTAAATTTAAAACCAAAATCATGATTAAGGCTAAAATTATCCACATCTATCTACCATTCTTTAACTAAAGTAAATTATCTAATATTATATAAAGTATTAAAAACTAAGGCATATTATCTTGAAATATCAACAACTAATAAGCTTAAAAGCTTGTTAAATAACTCTATTTCATATAGTTATCAAGTACCCATACCTTGAACAATCATCTATGAACGAAATAAACTACTGTTGACCATTCCAAAAGCAGTAGGGAATGGTCCGCAAATATCAGTATGAATCAGTTCTAAGACATCAAAACATCTGTTGGCACCTAACTTCTTAATGTTTGTCTGCTTCCTCTTTATACACTCAATACAAACTTGGAAATCTATCAAATTAAGGAGATCAAGAATCTTATTGGACACAAATATCTAAATTCTCTGTTTAGAGATATGGCATAAACGCTTGTGCCATAGTGTGGCAGAATCCCTGTCAGTTAATTTTCGTTTTGTACCACGTGAACTTGTATGCAATGTTTCATTAAATGAGACAATTGTATCTAACAAATATAGGTTATCATGCAAAGATAAAGAATCGGTACCAATAAGATTCGAATATTGAAAAAGACTAAATTTATTATTTCCAAATGAACAAGAATAATCGAATTTTTCCAAAATAGAAATTGAAACCAAATTCCATCTAAAAGACGGTACTACATAAGTCTCTTCCAAATTCAAAAAATGACCAGTGTTTAACAATAACCTAAAAGTTTCTATGGTCTCTATTGCAACTATTTTGCCATCGCTCACATAGATGAATCTTTCAGCATCACTTGGCTGTCGGCTCCACAAACAAGCTTGCATAGACACACTTATGTGAGTAGTAACACCAAAATCTATCCACCAAGTGTGCCTAGGTACAGAAGCTAAATTAACTTCAGAACAAACCAAAGTGAGAAGCATACCTTTCTTGACACGCCACTTGACGTACTTGGGACATTCTTTCTTTATGTGCCCAACTTTATGGAAAAAGTAACAAGTAAACTCCTCATTATGTTTCATTTGGACCTTATGCTGTGATGTCCCAACTGCAACTTCTTTTCCTCTTTTCCTTTTTTTGTCCTTAGAGGCGGATGTTAAGTTAGCACGTTCAGTTCTTTCTCACTTCAACCTTTCCTCTTCTTGCGCACAATGGGATATGAGCTCATTAAGAGTCCATTTTTCCTTTGGAGTATAGTAACTCACTTTAAACTGATTGCATTGTGCAGAAGGAGAAATCAAAACTAAGTGCTCCTGCAAGTCCTTAGACATCTCTAACTTTAGTGCCTTTAGTTAGGAAGCGATATGAGACATCTCCATGATGAACTCCCTTATGTTCCCTTTTTCCTTTATACTTCATTGAAACAAGGTTAGTCAAAAGGGTACTTGTTTCAGCCTTTTCGTTTCTTGCAAAATGCTATTCTATTTCCTCAAAGACCTTTCTAGTATTCTTCTCTTCGAACATAGAGCCACTAAAGGTTTCCGGAATGGAACGTTTCATGATCATAAGACTCATGCGATTAGAATGGTCTCCATGTTCACTTTATCATCAGTGGAACTTTTCTCATTGAGAGGTGTGAGCTGTTCTACTCGAAGCACAAGGTCAAGATCCATACAACCGAGAACAATCATAACGTTCTCTTTCTAATTCTTGAAGTTCGTGCCATTGAGCATAGGAATAGAATTAATATTGATAGATATTGTTGAAGCAGAAGTAGTAATTGAATCGATAATAAAACAAAATAACAAGCTTATAATCAATAATCATATCACAAGACAAAAATACTCAATTAACAAATCCATACATGACATGATTAAATAATTCACATAATGCTGGACCCTAACACAAGATACCTAGCACAACATTGACATTTAATCCTTGGACAGAAATATCAACTGTAAGTGGTACTCTTCGTGCAGTAAACAATTATTGACAATTAATCCTGTCAAGCAATAAGCCTTTCTTTAGACCGACTCATTGCTCACATGGAAAAACCTAATAATCGTCAAATATCTATTGCCACATGTATGCCTATTATTTAGCGAAACAATAATCTTTCTTTGGGCCGGTCGTTATTCGCATAAATAATAAACATACACATCTTAATATTCCAAAATAAACAAATTTACATTATATATGTTACTTTGACAACATATAATTTCAATCAATTTATTTTGAAATATCAAACAAAATTTTTTTTTTAAATAAAATAAAAAAACCTCAAAGTCAACGGCTAATCATGGTCAAAGTCAACATATCCATGTTGACTGGGTTGGAGCTGGACCGGGTCGGGTCAACCCAATATGGATCTTTATCCAGCCTCTGGATCCTTTACCACCAGCCGAAAAAAAAAGGCCTAAGGTCTAACTAAATTAAATTTTGAGCCTTTAAACCTTATGAGCTCAAGTCCAGAAAACTTAAAAAAGCCTTAATTTTTTATTATACGTGCAGCC
Organism: Ficus erecta; assembly: GCA_008635985.1. Classification (NCBI taxonomy): domain Eukaryota; kingdom Viridiplantae; phylum Streptophyta; class Magnoliopsida; order Rosales; family Moraceae; genus Ficus; species Ficus erecta. The sequence goes on along the minus strand of BKCH01000036.1, from coordinate 1,742,996 downwards.
ACCATCATTTGAATCTTTTTTTTTAATCCATTCAAAAATTGATCACTCAATAAAAAATATAAAAATAAAAAATAAAAACTTTTGATGATGAACGCTGCCTTCCGTCATCCAAATAAAAAAAAATTCATCTTTTATTTCCCAAAACCAAATTCGGACTTGAACAAAAATAAATAAATTAATATACTTTCACCCAAATATATAATGTATATACACCGAAGGTTGAATCCGAAAACGAAAATAATCACAAAAATTTTCAAACTCAACAATTGATGCCGGAAATAATCGAATTTGAATACACCCAAAACAAACATAACACACATATATCGATAATTCAACATGAGCAGCTCTGATATCACTTGTCGGGAAAAACTTTAATTGATGAAAACTATCACCAAATCCAGGGTCTCATGTTAAATCATCAAGAGAAACTAATTAGAAGTGTACATGAATCCATTGAGACAAATTAGAGAATGATAGAGTCTTTCACAATCAGTTTCTTTAGGTTCTTATGGTGCTCTATGGATTCTCTCTCTTAATGATGAAGGAAAATGAGAGCAAATATTGCGTATTATGATTTGACTTGGGAACCACAATCCTTATAATTATCCTTATATACTAATTTAAATTAGATTCCCATCAACTCTAATTTAATTAGTATTGGGTTTACACACATTAAAGTTCATACCCAATAGATATCTCTAGAGCTCAATTAATATATCACTTATTTGACCATATTAAATTAGATAACCTATAATATAATTGTCATTTAATATGTAAGCCCATAATAGTAAATTAATAAAATCCCAACACTTTTTTCTCAAAAGAGCTATTTATTTATTCATGTAAAAAAATATATGTTTAAAAGACAAACTTTGAAGATTGACTTAACAATTCCACAACTTTTCATTGACCTACTATCATTAATTTTGGAGCGTTCTCATAGGAAGATACATTATTTAGTTAGAATGTCAGTATAACGTTTATTTTTCCTCAAGTTACTTACAATTCTTTCTTAATTATGTGCTTATTTCTTGCTTAAAAAAAGAGAGCTACCTTTTCTCATACCTGATTGGCCACCAACTTAGGTAGATTAATTTAGTTGATCTCATGATTTAATCCAAGTAGACAAGCTTCTAGTGTAAAACAGCAGAGACAATGAATTATTTTTCACCTTATTGAGAAATAAAATAAAGCTTCCAATATCTAATAGTAAGTTTGTTCCTTTGAGGTTCGAGAATTTAAAATTGAAGTATATATCATCAAAATAAATAAATAAATAAATAAATATATATATATATATTAATAGTCCGTTGGAGCAAGAGTTGTATTATATATCTAAATAGAATTAGACTACTTAAATAGTGGATATTTTCCTTAAGGATAAGCTCTATTGAATATAGTAGTACAACAATATTTCCCTTTTTGTTTTCAATTAAATGATGTTAAATCTTTTTCAATCATTTGGTGAGACTAGTGCATTATCATCCAAACCAATATACGTAGGTAATTTATAGAATGACAAGAAAAGCCGAAGACTGTCTAATTATTAAATCAATAATATTTTGCACTTTCGGAAAGAAATTTAAAACTAAGCTAAAATCCTCGTATGCTTACTAGTATCCACCATTTTTCCTTCATGTTATTATCGAAGATTATTTTTCCTTTTATGTTTGCAATACAATATATATATATATATATATATATATATATCACTCTTTTCTGTAGTCTCTTTTTTTTATAGGGTATAAAGTCACTCAAAACTTTAAAATTTTCAGGTGTTTTGAATTTTAATTTAGGCTAAATTACACCATTGTCCTAATAACTTATCACACAATTGTAATTTGTAATTTGCATTCTAAATTAATTTTGACAATTTACATATTAAAATTACAAATTTATATCAATCTATCCACATTGATACTTACAAATATGTAGATTTTTTTTTAATGAAAATTGACACTTAATTTACACATGAGTTGTTAATTAAGAGCATAAATTGTATTTTTTTTATCAATGTTAACCTAAATTTATATTTGAAATAAAGTTAATTCAAAATGTTCTATTTTGATAAAATGTCATTCATGATCTTAACCTCAATAAATTTAGATTAAATAGATAAAAATGACTATTTGTGTTATTAATTAAAGATCATGTGTACATCACATCTCAATTTCTTTTAAAAAAAAATAACATTGTTAGCAATGGTGGATAAATTGTTATAGATTGATAAATATAGAGTGCAAAATGTCAAGATAAAAATTCAGGATGCAAATTGTAACATGTGCAATAAGTTGAGGAGACACCTGTGCAAATAAGCTGTTCCTTTAATATGCTAGATTTGGGACTCTAACCTTTTGTGTTTGGATTTGCTCATTGCAACAACTTGAAGAAAATAACCTCAATAGTATTACTAGGTGATTTTACAATAATTTTCTAAACAAACCTATTTTTATGCAAAATGACAAAGTTACAACTATACTCGTATCAAATCTCCAACTTTTCCTGAAGTTAAGATTTGGGGTCAGTTTCCGGTTCATCGTTCCTTGTCTAGCTAGCTACTTCTGTCTTTGATTCATTGGTCGCCAACTTTCTTTCAGTCAAGTAAACAAAAAAAAAATAAAAAAATGAAGGAGAAAAGAAAATCATGAAGAAATATGTAAAATATACAGATATGACAATTTTGATTGAAAATTAAGTAGCTAGATGATAAGTTGTTTGAGATAATGAGAGTTTTCTATACAATTGAGTAGGGGTGATTGAGTATATATCGAAATGACGCCGTTTAATGAATTTAAGTTTTGGTAATGATCACGATCAACAATCAACGTGCTTGTAAGGAGTACTCTAAGCAAGCAGGTACATTGATTGATTGACTCTTTAACAACATAACAAGAACAACACCCTGCCATTTTGTCGAATAAGATTCAGTTTTATTAGGTAATTTACTTTCCCCTCACTAAGCAAAAAAAGAGGTCAATTGTGGTAATGATCGAATAATTAGATCAATTTTTGCCATATTGCCATTAATTGGGAAAACCCAAAAAAAAAAAAAAAAAAAAAACAAAGAAAAACAAAAAAAATCTGTTACTTTGTGGACACTCTAAAATTCAGCATGACCAGCAGAGAAGCGGATGTACAAGGTGACCATTAAAGTCTACACTGAAATATCCCAATAAAATTCAACTACAAATTCCATTTTGTTTAATTCTCTAGGAAGATACTCTCTTTCACCTAATTATGAGCTCCTTATCTAAAGCCATCTTCTTGACTTCTTATATATATCTGCACCAATTGCATGCATTATAACACACATACCTAGAGAGAGAGAGAGAGAGAGAGAGAGAGAGAGAGATGGGTTCTTATTTTGTTGTATATTTTGCTTCATTTGGTTCAATGGTATCTTTGCTCTTTGGCATTTGTGCAGTTCTGATGATGCCAGAGCTTGTGGCATGCAAAACAAGACACTACACTTTCAATGTACGTGATTTCTACTAATTAAAGTAGGCAATTATTAGAGGAAATTGACCTTATTTTAATGTAGATATTAACTAACTCTTTTTTTTTTTTTTTTTTTTTTTTGTTTTGTTTTGTTTTGTTTTGTTTTGTTCATGTTACCAGATTGAGTACCATAATGTGACAAGAGTGTGCCACACGAAGAGCCTTGTTAGTGTGAATAGGAAATTCCCAGGTCCTCCATTAGTGGCAAGAGAAGGAGACCGAGTCATTGTGAAGGTGGTGAATCACGTTTCAAACAATATCACCATTCACTGGTATGAATCTCTCTCTCTCTCTCCCTCTCTCTCTCAACTTTATTATTTTAAAAAATTACTCCATGAACCTATTTTTTCAACAGTTTTGATCCCTAATAAAATCTAAAACGAAAAATGATCGTAGTTCAAGAACCAAGTCATCACATATTGGTTATTATTACGAATAGTCATAATTAATCATGTATTGTTGTACTGCATGAGAGAGCAGGCTCATTGAACGTAGTGTCATTCACGGATTCACGGACTGGAATGAAGAGAAATTCACTAATAAGAAGTTCTATAAATGAGTTCCTATATAAATATAAGTTTATAGACGTAAAAATGGATAAATTATCCAAAGTGTTATATCTCTTAAAATAATAAAGTTTTCTATTTCCTGTTATGAAAATTAATACCAATATTACAATCAATCAATCTTAAAAAAAAAAAAGAATCATGAAGATAATTTCAATGAATATTTGATAATCATTGCAGGCATGGAGTTCGACAGCTGAGAAGTGGTTGGGCCGATGGGCCTGCATACGTCACACAGTGTCCAATTCAGACGGGCCAATCATTTGTGTACAATTTCACCATTGTGGGCCAGAGAGGAACCCTCTTATGGCATGGTCACATCTCATGGCTAAGATCCACTGTCTATGGTCCCATTATCATTCTCCCAAAGCGCAATGAATCTTACCCCCTTTGACAAGCCTTACAAGGAAGTGCCAATTATTTTGGGCAAGTTTTTTTTATCTTTGTGCTCATGTGTATTTATATAGTATCATATTCGAACCATTTGATAAACAACAATGTTAATGTTTAACATCACATACTAATCGTGAGTTTCACAACATGATATATATCCGTAAATGTGTTTTGACGCTCGATTTCACTAGTTGTGTAAAGAATGATCCTGATTATTTCATACGCGTTTGGGGATGCAGGAGAGTGGTTCAATGTAGATCCGGAAGCCGTGATTAGCCAGGCACTTCAGACAGGGGCAGGACCCAACGTTTCTGATGCATTTACCATCAATGGTCTTCCAGGCCTTTTGTACAATTGCTCATCTAATGGTACAAAATCCTTTATTAGTAGTTATACAAGGAAATAATAATAATAATAATTCCGCATATATAATCTAAAAAAAATATGCTAAAGAAGTCTACTTGTGTCATACGATGACGTGACAAATAATTAAAACTTTATACTAATAAATTTTTTTTTGGGGGTACTTTTTTAGTGTTTAATAGTATTACTGTAATTATTTCTTAGAAATTGTAATAAGTAACATTTACACGAAACTAATAAAAAATAAATAACAAGATTTTAAGACATTTAAAAAAAATAACAGTAAATAACAAACTAACTAGGTAAGTAAGTTATTTTCTTCTAGTTATAACTTATTTACCTAGTAAATTTCACATATTTATAAAACATATTATTTGTTTCAAACATTTATTATAAAAAACTATTTACTTCGTTTTCTCATTATTTGTGGTATATGTCTTTCAGGCATCTCAAACTTTTGGACCATACGAATGCTTGAAATTTACCCGCCATGATTTTTTTTTTTTTTTTTTTTTTTAAGGACTAACCTACAAACTTCGTTTTTATTTTTTGGCTTTCCAGTTTTGAGTCGAAAAAACAACATTTCTTAATGTGAAAATTATAGCCATGGCGGCGGGGGGGGGGGGGGGGGGGGGGGGAAGAGCCATAGTCTGTAAAAATGATTTGTATGTATGGCTTTTTGTAGACACATTCAAGCTAAAGGTGAAACCCGGAAGACATACCTCCTCCGGCTGATCAACGCTGCACTCAACGATGAGCTTTTCTTTAGCATAGCCAACCACACGCTCACCATTGTCGAAGTTGACGCCACCTACACCAAACCCTTCACCACCACAACACTCCTCATCTCCCCTGGCCAAACCACCAATGTCCTCCTAAGGACAAAATCCTACTACCCTAACGCCACCTTCCTCATCGCCGCTAGCCCCTATTTCACTGGTATTGGAACCGTCGACAACACCACCACCGTGGGCATTCTTGAATACGAGCCTCCACTATCTCACAGCCAAGCTTCCAATAAAAATCTCACACTTTACAAACCATCTCTCCCTCCCTTCAATGCTACAAAATTTGTCAATGTAACACAATTTGTCGCAAATTTCACTGGCAGCCTACGTAGCTTGGCCAACAATAAATTCCCCGCTAACGTTCCACAAAATGTGGATAGGAAATTTTTCTTCACCATAGGCCTTGGCACTAGCCCGTGCCCCAAAAACACAACGTGCCAAGGACCGAACGGTCAGAAATTTGCCGCCTCGGTTAACAACTACTCATTTGCCCTGCCAAGTGTGGCACTCCTTCAAGCCTACTTTTTTGGACAATCAAATGGAGTCTACACCACTGATTTTCCCGCCACACCTCTGAGGCCTTTCAACTACACGGGGACTCCACCGAACAACACGGTGGTGACGAATGCCACGCGCACGGTGGTGCTGCCGTTCAACACGAGCGTGGAGCTAGTGATGCAGGACACAAGCATTCTTGGTGTGGAGAGCCATCCTCTTCACCTTCATGGTTTTAACTTTTTTGTTGTTGGGCAAGGATTTGGGAACTACGATCCTAACACTGACCCTGCAAAGTTTAATTTGATTGACCCCGTGGAAAGGAACACTGCAGGTGTTCCCAGCGGAGGGTGGATTGCTATTCGCTTTTTTGCAGACAACCCAGGTATGTTTTCTCATCAAAATCTGTTTACATTGATCAATTTTACCTGATTCATTAGTGAATTTTCAAAAATTTTCTATATTTTCTTCAGTTTACATAGATTAATCTAATCAATTTTTTTAAAAAAAAAATACAAAATCAGTGTGTGAGTTTCCATTTTTCTATTGTTAAACACAATTTTTTCATACTAATTGGTGTGATGATTCTTAAATATTTATCCAAAAAAAAAAATTATTCACATATCATGTCAGTTATAATATAGTAAAGAATGTTTGATACCCTCTACATTATTCATTTTAGTAGCCAAGTCTGAATTTTTTTTTAATACCAACTCGAGATAGAAAAAGTACTAACACACCAACTCTAATGTTACAACGTTGGAGTTGTCATTTTTTTTTCATTGATAAAGGCTGTCCTAATAGTTAATGACAATAACAATTTGACATTTCAAAATTGGTATAGAAATTAAGATTATTTTTCAAGTTCTTGCTTTGCGACGCAAGTAGAAGAGGATGATTAATGTCCAAATATTGGCTACATTTATTGCAGTGTTAAACAAACATTCATTAATTTTTATCTTTTCATTGACATATAAATATTAAAAAACAATAATAATTTTGAAAATGTGGGACAGGAGTTTGGTTTATGCACTGCCACTTAGACATCCACACTAGCTGGGGGCTGCGGATGGCATGGATCGTCTTGGATGGGCCCCAACCAAACCAAAAGTTGCCACAACCACCGTCAGATCTTCCTAAATGTTGAGTTTGATTGACCAATTATGATCCGAATATTGGCCACATTTTCATGTTGAGTTTATCTTTTTCTTCCCTTTCATTTTTTATTTATTTTTCTTAATTCCTCTTTTCATTTCGGCTTTTTCACTCAAATAAAGGTCATATTTATTTGATGTAAGATGAATCAAGAGAAGGATTCATAACTACTGTAAATAGAGGATAGTTGTGAGTTCGATCTCATGGTTTTTCATTTTTGGTTGGTTTGTTTGCTTGCTTTTCTCAATTGTAAAAATAATTCCAGGCCATGATCCATTTCCAATTCATTTGAATGGATACGTTTCATCACTGTTTAAACTTGCTCTTTCTCCAAAGCTATCCGCTGCCATTATGTCTCCATTAATCATGAAAATTGTATACGAAGAAAATCAATTTATTTAAGGGTTTATAATTGATAAGATGAATGTCGTCTAATTCTAATTTAATTATGTGATTTATCTTGCAAGTTTGCAAATGAATAAATAGCAGAAAAACAAATAAAGAATGGAATGATGGTTCAAGCATTCCGCCAGACTTCAATTTCGACATGAAAAAAAAATAGAGAAAAGTTTACAAAAATATACTGTATAGGTTTAATGAAAAAGAATACAATTTATCTTGGACTTTGCTTTAAGGAAAAATGTAGTAGACTTTATCAATTATAAGAATGGTCTTAAATTCAATACCTAATAATATCCGGCAATATGAATTTCGATTACTGTGAATGTGAACTTTAGTTACTAGTCATGTGAATTCATGTAGAAAGAAATGTAAAATAAGGGAAAATTCACATTCACTTTAGCTACATTTCCTTTTACATGAATTCACATTCTTAGTAACAGAAGTTCACATTCTCAGGATTTGAAGTTCGCATTACCGGATATCATCAGATACCGGATTTAGGACTTTGTGATAAATTATATATCCATATATTAATGAGCAAAATGAAGTTGAAGAGATGAACCCAAAAAAAAAAAAAAAAAAGTGAAGAACTTTCACATAAGGGGTCTCCAATTTGAAAATTGGCATGATTTATAAGAAAATGACACGTGGCAATACATTTCTACACGAATTATATTTTGTTAACTAATACTGCAAAAGGAAATAAAAAATAAAAAAAATACCAATACTGCCCTTATATATTATTTTGAAAAACTTAAATGTGAAATTTATACATTAAAAAAAAAAAAAAACAATTTGATAAAAGAAAAAGGCACTCAAGACCTGCCCCAAAACGACAACTCACACCACAATGAGGGACGAAACCCCAACACCCACGGATAGATCTAGTGTTTTAATTCGGTGAGGGCACTAATAAGAATAACTTTATTTTTTTATTTGTTTTCTTCTATCTTTGAAGTACTAACAAACCTTTTTCTTAATATTTACTAATGGCCTTTCGCAAATGAATAGATTAATCATTACTTGACCTCGAATTATATGAGATGAACCACCGAGTCTATCACTTTCTAACCATTTTCCTAAATTAAACAAACTCAGACCATTTTGTCAATTTCCTATAAATATTTACTACTAGGTTTTGCTTAATTTAAGACTAACCGCACCATGGCACAATAGTGCTACGGAAAAATAAGAGTAATGCTCCCCCCTCATTAGAGCCACATACATATTTATGCACTTTCTCTTTATAATAAAGGAGATTAATGATTTCTTTACACTCCCCAACCCAATGCGTAACAGATAAGCAGCAATTGAGATCAACACATAACGGATATAAACAGCAGTTGAGATCATCGATGGGATGACAAAAGATCGTGTCCTTGAGCGTCATCAGCTAACAGGTCAGAAATTCACAGAATCCTTCAACAAAAGCATTTTATTAACACCATATCGTTTATGCTCCCCTTTTTCTCCCTTTTCATCAGCTTAAGGATGCATAATTCAAAGAAACAGACACAAACTTAAAAAAAGTGAATTTAGGGAGCAAGATTTGCCTAGTTGGCTCTTCTTTTCTTCTCTTTTCTTCTAGTTGTAGACACATGCCATACACGTGTTTAATCAATTTATTAAATAAAAAATTAATTATTAGATATTATTAGAAAATAGTTGTTCATAAAATATTGAGGAGGTGGCAGGTGTTTAATCAATTTATTAAATAAAAAATTAATTATGAGGTATTATTAAAAAATAGTTGTTCATAGAATATTGAGGAGAAAATAATTAAATAGCAATAAATTAGAGAGGAGTTAGCAAATCATGTAGAAAGTTAATTGAGTGGTGCTATGAGAAAATAATAATTGAGATGGTAAAAAAAAAGTCTAAGTAAGGATACATTTACAAAAAATTTACTTCAGTATGGGCAAAAGAGAATGAAAAATAAAAAATAAAAATGATGAAAGAAAGCAAATATAGAATAGATAATCACTTGGACGAAAGTGAACAATAATTTTAAAGATTAAAAAGAAAAAAATGTACATATTTATCGAAATTTTCACAGAATTTAGGTCAGTATTCAACTAAAGCCAAATATTACGAAAAATAATAGTTGAGAATCAGAGATGGTCATGAAAAAAATTTATAATGTATGCATTTATATGAGAGAATTTTTTAAATAAAGTAAAGGAGAAAATAAAAATTTGCAATTAAAAAAAAAGGAAAGAGAGAAAAATAATTAAAAAAAAAAAAAAAAAAAAAAGAAAGAAAAGAAAAGGAGGGAATGACATGTGCCTAAAAGGAGGAGTTTTTGGCTCTTTTTATATAAGATTTAAGATTAATGAGCTGCTCATGCATGTAGACGAGAATAGCATTTTTCAATAAATACTTTAATTTATCAGATTCTCTCTTGCAGAACATCAGGTAGACTTACCACAAAATAAGGAGCTACTGGTACATTTTTCTTTTAAACAGTATTCGCATAATTTACAGACAGCAATCATCGAAAAGATATACACATTTGCTTATATATGCTCATAGCAGAGCAAATTACCCTACACTTAGAGCATAAGCATGGAAAAATACTGCTCAAATTCCTGATCAATTGTTGGCTTCCTACTTTCTGATTGAGCCTCTGCATTTCAAAATTAACAAAAAAGTAGAGTATTTCATCACGGAAATGATACACAGTAGCGGAGTTGCGGCTCTCCAAAGATAATTTTTAGGACTCGAAACTTCAAATAACGAATTAAACCCTACCACAGGTGGAAAAAAAAGAAAGACACAAGTAGATACAAGATAAAAAGTGACAACAAAAAGTTTCATTAGACAACTTTCATTGTAATATTTTTCGTTTAAAATTTTGGTTCAATTCATGCCTCGGGAATATATTTATATATATATATATATATATCTAACTCCGTCACTGATGATTAAGCCAAGTTTTGTGAAGAAATGTACTACCGTTATTAAGGATCGGTCTCCACAGATACCAATGTATTTTAAAGCTAGTTTTTTCTCATTTACCAAAAGTAAAAATCGTGTTTCTGTTGAGAGCACAATAATCCTTAGATGAGCCTAAGAATGTAAACTAAACATGTAAGCTGCCAAGATATCTGTATTCTCCTTGGATATTCAAATGTAAAAACTTTATTAGAAACATCGATGTTACCTTGATTAACGGTCCATCTTCCAGATGAAAGTACATATACATTCGGGTTCAAGCTGTTGGCGTAGAGAATGTCTTCAAGTTCCTTATTTGTACATTGCTCAAGGCTGTCATCTCCGTATTCTGAGGCATTGTAATCCTCATGATTTTCAAATTCTAGGAGTTGCTCTTCGAGATTCAGTAACACTTGTAACCCAACCTCTTCACCACAATTGGCTTTCTCCATATTTGAACCATCCAATTGAGAGCTAGTATGCTCAGAACTATCAGCTCCACAACTGACCAAAGAGGAGTGGGGTTTGGCTTCACCATATATAGAAGTTGAAGAGTCTGAATCTTCGGTGTAGCTATTGCTATCTTTCATCGACTCAGGTTCTGATCCGTCATCCATCACCCTAACCTTTGTTTTTCCCTTGGTGAGGTGTTGATCAGCGCTCTTACTTCCATAAAAGATGGAGACTGGTCTGTCTAAAGTAGTGGTTGGATCCCAGCATTTATGCTTTGGCATAGGCAAGCCCAATTGCTCAGCCTGCAATTTTCTTTTCTTGATCGTCTTTAGCGTGCTAATGACTTGGAGGCTGGATGAAGTTCAGGAAGCAAATAATCACATTAGATAAGTTGTTAAGCAAATGAAGAGTAGTGACCAAAGACTTGTATCCTTTAAAAATCAAAAGATTTCATGGTTACACTCGTTGTGTATAAAGCCAACATTAAATTATAGAACAACAAGGCAGAGCAATCCATTATGGCACAGATGTAATAAATAAAAGAGCACGGCTAATTTGACAATTACCACACGTCTTGTAGTCAGATAGACCCGTCACACGACTTAAGTAAAATTACTAGATTGGGAATTTCAACATTGAAATGTATATGGTGATTTGCATTCACCAATAGCAGGGGCAGAACCCCGAATACTGAGTGGGGGCTTCCGCCCTTGTGAACTTTTATTTTTATTTTTTCAATTTTTCCTCTTAAACTTTACATTTTTCTCGTTTTGCCCCCATTAATAATTGATTATCCCCATATAAGGCCCTTAAAAGCATTATCTTTTAATGTACGCCCGGACTAAAACAATAGGGTGGCTCCGCTGTCGCTAATAGCAAACCATGTTTCTGACCAAAAACATACTATAAATCAACTCTCATAGGCATCTCTCTCCTTGCTTCTTGCCCTCGGAAAATTAACATAGTAGACCAAAAAAATTGAATTGGGTACGAACTTTTTATAATTTGCTAATGACCATTTGTTAAGAACAGAATAAGACTTCTCTCTCTCAGCTCCAAAATTGGATCATCACAACTTTACAACTTCTAGTTTTAGCCCTATAAACTTAAAAGTGAACAAAATACGACAGTCCTCTGGTAGCTACTTCCCTAATCAAAATGCTGAACAGTAATCTCACAGTAGATCTGAAAACACTCCAATTTTATTAATGTATTTATAACTAAATATTAAAATTTTTAGATCGACATATCAGCCAACAAAAACAAATTATCAACTTTTGTTACTATTTCCCCAAAACTAATAACAAAATTCTTTTTTTTTTTTTTTTTTGGGTGCCAAAAGCATCATTATTGTTACTATAAATACACTCAGAAAAAGATAGTTTCAGCTGAAATTCGGAACCAAAAAAAAAAAAAAAAGTTTAGTTTATGGGTTCATTAAATTTCAGCACTTAGCATTTTTGCTGAAGATCAAATTGCATGAATCCCAAGAACAATACCACTTATAACTAACAACAAAATATGAAAGTGAGCAATTATCAAAAGAAAACTACAACAAAAATAGAATAAAATTGAAACCCAGAAATCAAACCTGTTGATTTCAGAGGGGCAGTGTTTGTTTTGCTCCATCTCCGACCAGGAGAGAGAGACAGCGAGAGAGGAGCGAGAGAGAAGTCGATCAGGGTGAGGAAATGAAACCCAACATTAAAGCATTTTTTATTATGGGAACGAAGTGGCCTTCTGAAAAATCAACAGATATCTCTTCTCTCAGCTCAACCCTTTTTCTCACTCCACGCGCTATTTTGGCGAGTGTAAGCACGTGAAACTGTTTATGGTACGGTTTGGCTAAACTTTGCATGAGATGTGAGCTGGAAGGGAAGCGTGAATGTTAGTGGGGCGAAGAGCGAGTGAGATGTTTGAGTTTGGACAAAAGCCACTAGCCCTCCACGTGGGAGGGCACGAGGGTCCTTGCTGCCCTGGGCCCTTACTCCCATAATAACGAGATTTGAATATTTTTATGGAGTTTTTTCCGAAAAATTGCATCAAACCCACCCTTTTTATTTGTTTATTTATTTTACAGAAATTGCATTAAACCCTTAATGTTTATCCTAATTTGAGGATTTTCCTTGTCTTCTTCTCGGTAAATTTCGTAGGTGAACTTGCAATCATTGTCACTAATGACAGGTTTGTCAAACCGTAAAGAAATTTAATTATAAAAATATTGGAAATGTAAAGAAAAGGAATAAAAAATATGCAGTATTATTATTATTATTTTTTTAATGTTTACTTACCTATATTAGAAAGTAGATGAGAACTTTCAGTTAAAAAAATAAATAAACACACACACCACAATGTTAATGAAAAGGATACAATTCAGTTCTAGTGTTTGATAAACTTAGAAATAAAAATCTAGTAAAATATATTTTTACATAATAAATAATCACTAACTTAACAAACATTCACGGTATTATAAGAATTGACATCCTCTTTTCTTATTTCCTAAACTATATAGAGCTCACTAAACACTCATTACTGATTTTATAATTAACACATTATTAGATAGAAAAGAGAACTTTTTTTTTTTTTTTTTTTCCACTTTCCCTTTTAATTTTTGATGCAAAGTAAACATGTCTTATTATTGGAGTTTATATCGTGTACATAATTGATAGTGCAGTTTCATGGTGTACTAATAAACAAAAAGCTGTTGCTCACTCTTCTACCTAGGCTGAATATCATGCTTTATGGAAGTTTTATGAATTTTTTGTGATAAGATAGAAGATACTTATTTATGATTTTGTTTGTAATTAGGGATGTTTCAATATTGTCACATCCTCCCTAAGGATCAACCGGCCGATGCTCCAATGAAACCTCTACCGTCTCTTTCGGCAATTACAGAAACAAGATCCGTATCTCCAATGTGAGCACCGTATTGCAGGGTATGTTAGAGAATCGCTTCTGGATTCGAATTCAAATGTCAAATATTGGATTCCAACGAATAGGAGATTTTTTTTTTTTTTTTTTTCCTCTTTGTTTTCTCCATGTAAACGAATCTGTCCATAGTAATTTAAACTTTATTGTAACAATTTTTTGAATTAATGAAGCAAAATATTCATCACTCGAAACTGCTGAATTATATTATTTGAAAACCTTCTTTACATGAAAAATATATAGTTAGTGTCGGTGAGCTCCAAGGTTGATTCCCTCTTTGTACATTAAGCTTATCAACAGTTGCGACTCCAGTAAACTCTTCTATGGTATATACCAAAAATAAGAGGGTTAAACGAGAGAAAAACAAAACAAAACAAAATAAAATAAGGCCTCCGTAAAGAATCCATCTATCCTAAATCAAACGTCTCTTGACACTAGTTAGCTTCAGCCATTGACTACGACCTCGAGCTCAATTCCCTCGCTTAGATGGCCTTGCAGCAATCAAATCCTAGACAAATTTTCCAGAGTAGCAAGCATGTGAAAGGGCATCTCCTTTTCTCTGTTTTTTTCCCCCTCCCTTGTATCAAAAGCATAGCCTACCTGAGGGGACATTTGAAAAGGATTGCAAGACATTGTCACGCACATCAGCCTCCTCTACCCCTCCACATTTCAAAGTTCTAGTGTCACCAATACGAACCCAAGATCAAGGACAAAAGAACTTCATTTTGATAGCGATGCAGCAGCTGAATAATCGCAAGACGTACGGAAACGAATGCCAGATCCAACGTGTCCCGATGAAGGGCATATCCAGCTTAAGATGCTTGGACCCAGTACCTGGGGCAGTCCAAGATAGATAGCTGAGGCTAACAGTATAAGATAAAACAAGATCCACAAGCATAATGGAAGGCCACAAACATGAATATTACACATTTCCCAACCACTAGGAATGACTTGAGAAAAATGAAATTGAAAAAAATGAGTATAAGAATGGAGATAACCCCTTTATCTTCCCCCACCAGAAGCAAAAGAAATTTATAACTTACATTGCAACCAACTTCATTCAGGTAAATCAGAAAGGCCAAAACTGCATGACCCAATTACGTTTGTAGACAAAAATTTCTCACGAAAGAAACACTAATATAACACTCATAAATAGCTATATCTGACTCAAAATAGACATCTACAATGTGATGCATAGGAAACCCGAACACCAAGATGCAACAGGCTCACAAGCCTTGGATGCAACAGGCTCACAAGCCTTGCCAACTCCACAATTGTCAGAAGTATACCAATTTTAAGCGAACCAGATTCGTCATCCAACAGTTCCTCACATGCAATCACAAGTATGTATTCATCACATGAGCAGAGGAAAAGAGAGAAGTGAATAATACCGTCGTAAGATTTTCATATGCACCAAGATCATAAGGATTCGAATAGACTTGCCCTCCTTTCTCTGCAAGCCACATTGCTCTCACTCCTTCATGGTACTGCCACAAAGTAGGGGGGGAAAAACGATGATAAATTAATATTCAGAATGGTACATCAGATTGACCATTCAACAGATGTACACTGATTACAAACTGCTAATTCCTAGTAACCTCAATTGTGGTCTTGTTTTGCAAAACTAGGTAGATATGCCAACCTAAGAGTACGCTCAGCGCCACGCTTAAGGGGACTAGCAACAGCCCAGAGATTGCCTGGAAAAAGAAAATGATGAGCAAAATGTCCAACATAATAGTTTCGAACACAAGAACACAAAGCACTTTGCCATTACATAAATTGTTCTAAAAGAGTCTCCACTTTGCTCTTCATCCTTTTGAGGATCAATAGTTAGACTACCAACGAGCAAAACCTGGAAATATAAAACATATAAGAAATTTTACATGAAATGATAGAAAGGAAAATAATATATATATATATATATGCAAAATAGAGGAAAAATAATAATCAACAAATATTTGCTATCTGATCACTATTAAAAAAAAAAAGTTTCACTATGCATAGCTACTTAATAACTTGTGCTGTAATAGCGTAAGCAATATAAGCCCAAAATTACAAGAGACAAGAAAAATTCAGGGCTTAAAATAAACATTTTATAACTTACCAGGGAATAGATGCAAGCAATTACAGCATACACAACAAAGACGAAAAAGACCTTATAATTTGCATGGCCGACACAATTATTTATCCATATGCAGTGGTGGTCCTTGCAATAAAAAGGAAGCACTTTAACACATTATCCAGGATCTTATGGAAAATATCAACGCACACTCACACACACACACACACACACATACATACCATTCGCAAAACACATCTTTGGCACACACGGCAATGATGTGCGCGGGGGGGTTTATAGTGAGAACACTTCTGGCAGTACCTCAAGTCCCCTCCCTGCAAAACACATTCCATACAAAAGTCATGTCCCAAAATCGACAAATCCAACTTCCCACCACCATGACCCCTTTTCATTGCTTAACGATAGATAGTAGTTATATTGGATAGCAAGGAAAGTTGTGAATTATTTGCAATCAATAGTCTAATTGAAATTCTTGTAGAAACCAATTTCAGCTATTATGCTTTACAAAAAGTTCATATGAATTATAAGATAAGACTACTAATAATCTATAAGGATCAATGCGATTTATAGATCTAATACAAATTATAAAATACTCCAACTAAAGGAAAGTTATTATAAATCCAAATATCAGGCAAAGTGGCATCGATCTAAGATCAGCCTTTCTGTAAAGCTGACCCAATTCTAAATCCAATATCAAAGTGGTATCGACCTTAAAACAGCCTTTCTTATCCTCTAGTTTGTAACATATTGAATAGAAATGATGAATCCTCTGAATTCACAGAAAGTACATTAATTAAAAAAAATCATGATGGTTTTGATGAGGTATAGACTCATACTTCAATTGTTAAAGACTAAATTTGTTAAATTAACTATTCAGTAGCTTCTCCAGCAACCAAGAAAAAAAACAGGAAAAAAAAAAAAAACACACACACACACACAAATGGGGGGTGGGGTTGGGGGGGGGGGGGGGAGGGGGGGGGGGTGTGGGGGTGGGGGAATGGTTTAGGTCGAGAAGTGACAGCTCGTACAAAAATATTTAATCTTCTAACCCTAAATGCTCATAAATGACTAGGGTAGCGTTTGGGAACCATTTTGCAACATTTGGGCCATTCTATTGGAACGGGCAATTTGAATAGGTGTTCAGCAACCCAAATTGAAATGGAACATTCAAATGGTGGTAGTGCTTCCATTTGGCCATTTAGTTCAAAAAGAGAATAGAGCTCCCCTCTTAAATTTGGGCCATTTGAATGTTTTACACAGTAAACATTTAGGGCCCATTCGGGGACACCAATTGGAGTTGGAATTTTGAGAGGTTTTTTTTTTTGGGAAATGAGTGTTTGGCTGAAATGTAAATTGAAAATGAACTGTGACATTAAATAGTGTAAAAAATTAAATGTGTTGAAAAATAATAGCAATATGGATCTCGTTTCGTTTCTCTCATCATTGTGGAGCATTTAGACACAAGAATCATCTCATTTCAACTTAAAATAAGAAAGGTATGGACTTTTAAAGTTTGAATTTCTGAAAATAGAAGAAAGAAAAAGAGATGTGGATTTGAAATGAGTTGTGGAAACAAACAAACTTTCGGAAAAAAAAAAATCCGACTAGAGTTAGAGTTCTAAATGGGCCCTTAAGAATGAATAGATTTTATCTCTCTATCTATGCTTTCATAGATTTTTCATTTCAATCTAATTGAGACAATTCTTTTTTCTATGTGTTCAAAGCAAAAAGATGACAAAACTCCGATCCATATACCCTATCAAAATCAGTCATGGGATTGAGGTTTTGTAAGATTTGTTAGAACTGCTTTCAATATCTATGCAAACACACATTCAAATGCTATGTTCAATTGTTTTTATTCAAATTATGAATTTCAGTTGACAATCCAACTGTTTCTATCCAAATATTATCATTCTAATGTCTCCATCCAAAATGCTACCACTCCAATGGCTCCACCAAACAGAACTCCAATTAAGACACTTCCTTTCAAATTCGACGATTTTAGAACTACAATGAATGATACAAGCAAACACGATTAATCTAAAGGATAAAAACCCTTATCCATGCATGTAATTTAACATAGAAGGTAGTCAAATGATACACGAGAATAGTTTTGAAAATATAAATGAGCATCTGAGATTCCAATATTATCTGAGTTAATTCCTAAGAGCAATTGACGAAAAGAGAACACGCACGTAGAAATACAAGTAAGCTTAGACAATTACACTCTAACATGAGAGCAACATGATATCTAAACATCAAAACTCACATTAATGTATATTCCATTTAACTGGCTGGTCACTGCAGATTTATAAGGAAGGTTGATATTGAATGCAACGACCATTAACATTCCAACTATAACTCTATATGGGAATAACAATATCACCGAGGTTTGGCTGGAAATAGAAAAAAGAAAGTCGTGCAAGTAGCCTATTGGCTCATGGATGAGAGACAAGGTCCAGTTAATGGTTCAAGAAAAATTGCCAGGATATAAAAGTTGTTAGATTTAGTTAGTTTAAAAAGTGATTTTATTTCCAAATCCATTTTACTATCATTATCGTGCATTTAATTGAAGATGATATGTCGCAATACTGTGGTTCATAATCACAACACCGGTGAGATGAGTTGGCCTTGATTAGAAAATAGATATTTGAGTAATTACCAACTTACCATAACAACTAATAATGAAATATTCCAAAGCAAAACAAGTTGACGAACAATTGATAAGCTAACCAAATTTATTGAGAATATCTAATCCCTAAGCCACTGACTAAGCTACAGAAAATATCAACTATTCCATGGTTCCGAGGTACTAAATTGGAAACTGAAATTCAAAAAAAAAAAAAGAAAAAAAAAAAAAAAAGAAAAAGAAACTGAAATTCTAATAAAAAGACAGCTTCAAGACCCTAAAAACGATATGAAATAAATTGGAAATTTGAAATACACACCAATCAACAATTGCTAACTGCCTTCGTCATAAGCACTTGACCATGAGTAAGAGTTTCAAGACAGAGATACATTACATTTCGAAAGGGCTTCTATCGAGGGGAAAGAGAAGAATATCCCATTTAAAAGGCTAAAAGAAGGGAGTAAGACATTACTAGAAAAAACCGTTCCAGGTTGACGGGACACTACATCCGGGTCCTATTCCTTATCAAACTCGGACTAGGGATTAGTGCCGATAAAAGCCACAATATAGACACGATGCAATCTTGGAAAAAAAAACTCCATAGGTTAGAAATTGGTATCCACACAATCAACCACCTAGGAATGCTAAGGGTGTGCTTGAATCCCTCCTTGCCAATACATTCCCTCCTCTAATCCCTCCTACCAAACAATCATAAGTCTTAAACTCCGTCCACTTACCTAGGATTACTACCTTTCACATTGATCTGCATTTCCCATTTTGATGAATCATATCTTTTGTTATGCGATTTTTTTTTTTCTTTGAATCATTTATTTGGGGATCACTCATTCAGATCATTCAAATTTATTTTATCCGTATTTCCGAACAGTCCATAACTCTTCATCCTTATACAATTTTACCGAACCAGGACCAACTTTAAAAAAAAAAAAAAAAAAATTTTGCCAAACTTTCCATAATTCTAAATCCTATAAGATGTCACCTAACAGAAGCAAACAAAAACTTTTTTTTTTTTTTTTTTTTTGCCTTTTTTCCAATTCCCATTGTTGTATATCAGCTAGCAATACCAGTTCATGGAATAGATCGCCTGAGAACAACTAAACAACCAAACACGAACTAAAATCCCCTAAATTAATGAAATAAAATCAACAAAACAGGGAAAATTTTTTTGAGAAAAAAGAAAAAGTTGGGAAGGAAATTTTGTACCTTGCGCTTGATCTCGTGAATAGGGTTTTGGGAATCCTCAATGTCGGGCATGTAAGTGGCAGGGACCCGACCCGGATCCGTGTACAGAGAAACGGAGTAGCTGAAGACGCACATGGCGGCGACGGCGGTGAAAACGACGGCGTTTATGATCCCAGGGGAGGTGGTGAGGCCGAACCAGCGGTCCACGAAGACGAAGAGCGTGGACAAGTAAATGAAGGCGATGACCAAAACGACGACAATTACAGGCACTGAGAACCTGGAGCTCCGCTTCATCGTGTGTAAAACGACTACGGAGAATTCCACCGGCGTCGGGAAACGACGGCGCCTCCGGGAAGATCGGTCGGGGAACGAGATTTAGCTGAAGCAGAGGAAAAGAAAAAAAAAAACAAAAAATAAAAAAAAAATTTTGAAAAAAATGGGACGAGGTTTGGTTGGAAGCTGGAGTCTGGAGGTTGGCTGGTGGCTGGTGTTGGTGTTGGTGACGAGTTGCTTTGAATTCTAGATGGTGCTCTGCCGTTGCGTTGCGTGTCGTTTTACTTTTACTACTTTTTTTTTTCTTTTTTTTTTTCCCAAAAAAAAAAAAGTTCCTTTTTAAGTTCAAGTAACTCTCTCGAGTTGAACCTTCGACTTACCGATTGGTGAGATCTTAAAGTTACCCCCGTTAGGGATGGCAATTCGTGTCACGTGTCGGGTTTGTGTCGTGTTAGAGCCTTGTCGATTTTTTTCTTCCCCAATCCGAACACTACCCGTGACACAAAAATAACTTCAAACCGCGACACGAACACGACACGAACCCGTAACGGGTTGACACGATACGAACCGAACTTAACCCGCGACACTAATTTGACCCGCGACACGAACTGAACCCGTGACACGAATTTGATCCGTGACACGAACTTTTTCGGGTCGGACCCGAGTTGTGTTCGAGTTCACCCGAAATTGATCCGAGATAGACACGAAAATTGACACGACATTTGACTCGAAATTAACACGGGAAAAAACGGGTCGTATTCGGATTGGACTTGTGTGTGTATATTATATATGCATTGCCCTCTTCAGAGCCAAAAAAATAAAATATAAATATAAATTTCCATCTTTTTCTTCCAGTATGTATCCATACTAGTTTGATATTTGCCAATGTTTATATAGAATGTATGTGTCTATATTATATAATGATGGATTCATGATAGTTTATTTGAAATTCATCTCATTTTTCAAGAAGTATTGGAATCTATTTCATTAGTAATAGTTTAATTTTTTTAATTTTTAAAATAGATTTATAGTGCTCTACCATTGCATATCGTTTTACTTCGGGTCCATTTGGAGGACATTTGGAAACAGAGTTTTGGAGGTTGAGTTATAGACGGAGTTTTTAAAGTTGTGTTAGAAAGGTGTGTAGTGATTTAGAAAATAGTGCAAAAATTTGAAATGCGTTCTAAAAAAATGCAAAATGGATCTTGTTTTGTTTGTCCCGTCGTTGTGAGAATTTTGACCCAAGAATCACTGTTTGAGCCGGATAGATCCGATGGTATGATGTGGCTAAGGTAGGAGACGTGTTGTTCTCCTAATGGTCGATGATGGCAATGACGTGTCCAGAGGCACTACTGGACAGAGGGTGCATGGTGCTCTGGCAGGGTTTCCAACGTGAAGATGGGGCCGGCTAGATCCAAAGAGACCCAAATGAAAGTGATTCCTAGGGACCCTTTTGCTTGTGTAGACCACCAAGGCACCTCTTCAAACCTGTAAAAATGAAGGAAAATCACAATAAAAGAAACCACAAGTTATCATGAGAGGTGGGAGAAGAAGATAAATAGTGGTGGAGAAACGGAAAAGACTAAGTGGCTGTCTTTGGCCGGAGCCTAGAAAGTGCTCTGGTCGCAACCTAGAACATACTTTGGCTGCAGCCCAGAATTTGCTCTGGCGGGTTCTAATGGGGGTGTATGGAATAAGTATGATGAAGATGATGATTCTAGGATGAATTTCTGGGTTTCAAAGATGATTTTGGGAGAGTTTGGGTAAGGAGGAGGAATGTTGTTGCCTTGTAGTGGAAATGAGGGGGGATTTATAGAGGATGAAGGTTCTTTGGGGTTGTTTCAGATGGAGGAAAATGGCATTTGAAGAAAAGGTTCTTACGGGAAGTGGGCTTTTATTTGGGCCTTTTGGACTCAAAGAATGGGCTAGGCACATTGGGTTACTAAAGGTAGGCTAGTGGCTTACTTCGTATATTATTTGGACTTTAAAGAATAATAATTTTGGGTTTTTAAGTACTAAGGGTAAAGAAGGTTATTTTGTGATAATTTCTCTACCACCCAATTATTTATGACCAAAATACCCTTGGGACCCACAAGCGAGACCAAGCTTAGTTTGGGCCAATAAATAAGCAATTCTGTTTATCTCCCCATGGCCCACTAAACCACGGCCCACGATGGTTCCCTGAGGGTGGCTTAGGTCACGTATGAGGTCCACTATAGAAAGTGGACCTGGGCCCATCAGACTGGGCCTTGCGCAAAAGCGGGCATCAACATTAGCCCCGGTGTTCGCATGGGCAATGCAGTGAAGCGAGATAGTCTATGCGATCAATCTCCTTGAATGTTTGAATCTCTATCCGTGGTTCCTCTGGCAAGATCAAAGTTGCTCTGGCTGTATCTTTGTCTTGGCCTTTGACTGCTGGCTCCATAACTGGTCGGAGGAGACGTTGCCATAATACAACCATCCAGTTGGGGTTATAAAGATCCTCTGGAAGGGCTGCATATAGCCTCATTTGTTCCCATCAGCGGGAATTTCGCTCTTGCCAAGCTTCGAGTGGCAAAATTATGGCCTCTGGCTAAAGACCAGTTCCGTGGTTGCCAAAGGAAAGGCTCGTGCTAGAATCGCTCCTGATGAGTTAATCAATTTGGCTCTCGAGGCAAAATATTTACTCATGAAGACCAGGTGCTTTCCTGCCAAAAGAGTGCCTCTGGAGGTGTGTTTAAAGATATGCTTGCTCTTAATTTATTCATGATTGATCTTCCTTGCTCAGTTCCGGAGTCATGGGAGGTTAGCTCTAGAGCCATGAGAGATCATCTCCGAAGAAGCAAGAAGTTAGCTCCAGAGTCATAGAAAGTTAGCTCCGGAGTCACACAAAATCAGTTTTGAAGTTATACGAGGTCAGCTTTAGAATTGTAGGAAGTCAATTCTAGAGTCGCAAGAAGTTAGCTCTAAGTCGCAAAAATAAATCAGTTTTGAAGTCATGAGAGTTCAACTCTTTTGGGCTACTTGTATTCTTTCCTTCCCCCCCCCCCCCCCCCCCCCCCCCCCCTCATAATGATCTTTCATGTTCTCTCAGACTGATAAGAGTTTAATAAGAGTTAATGTCTCGATGTCTCCAAAGATGCAGAATTTGGTGATAATTCCTCCGGAGTTGAAGTGAATTGAAGTGAGGCATCCAAAGATGAATTTTTTTTAATTGAATTCCTCCGGACAATTCATTTTGAATTGGCATATTTAAAGATGACGAAATTCGTGCTAGAGATAAAGTATGCTTTTGTGATAGAAGTTGCTCTAGAGCTAGAATTTGCTCCGGAGGCAAAATCTTCAATGTCGTTTAGATATAGTCATGAAAATTCAGTAAAAGAAAATCTTTGATAGCTCTATGTTACCGTGACGTAGTGTGACCGCACATATATAGAAGAGGAGAAGTGGCATGTTGTTAGTTTATGATCACACGCGTGAAGGATCCTCCGTGTGAAAGTGGCATAGTGTTACTGGACACACTACTACAAAATTTGGATTCCACGACAGAGCTTCCATGACCGTTTTAAAAAAAACCGTAGTGAAAAATGCGGCAAAAACACGAAGCGGAACAGAGTTTTTGAAAACCGTCGTGGAAGCCGACGCTGCCACGACGGTTATAGAAAACCGTCGTTCAAGACCATGCTTCCACGACGGTAACCGTCGTGGTATCTCTAGCTACCACGACGGTTTTTTTAACCGTAGTGGTATCTCTAGCTACCATGACGGTTTTGCTATAACCGTCGTGGAAGCTTGAAGCTCCGTCGTGGTATTAAAAACCGTCGTGGTATCTCAACTAAAATTTGGAAAAAAATTTTGAAATTTTGAAAAAAACTTTAAAAAATAAAAAAATAAGATACCACGACAGCTTTTTCAAAAAACCGTCGTGGTATCTTAACTAAAATTTTGCAAAAAATTTCGAAATTTTGAAAAATAATTTTAAAAAATAAAAAAAATAGATACCACGATGGTTTTTTCAAAAAACCGTCGTGGTAGCTTGAGATACCACGATGGTTTTTTTAACCGTCGTGGTATCTCAACTAAAATTTTGAAAAAAATTTCGGTATTTTTTTTAAATAATAAAAAAATTAGATACCACGACGGTTTTTTGAAAATTTCCTGAAAACTGTGCGCGCTTAAATTTTGATGTAAATTTTACTCCCTATGTATAAAAATAAAAAAATAAAAACCTCATTCCCTCCACTTTCTCTCTCTCATTTTCGGAACTCTCCCTCCATTCTCTCTCTTTGCTTGCCGTGCATATCCTCCTTCCATTCTCTCTCTTTGCTTGCCGTTCATCCTCCCTCCATTGTCTCTCTTGGCTCCCATCTCCATTCTCTCTCGTCCTCGCCCTCGCTACCTCGTCTCCCTCTCTCTATCGCCGCGCCTACGTCATCACCTAAGCCGGTACCGATCGACCCGTCCGTACCCACACTCGAGTACTTGGTAAGTCGAGGTCTCTCTTTCACCTCACGGTTTATGGAAGTGAATTTGGTTGATTGTAAACTTGATTTTTGGTGATCGTTGATTGCTGTGATTTTGGGTGATTTTTCCACGAAAATAAGTGTTGATTTTGCATGTTAAATTTTTGCACACTACATGTTCGACAAAATGTGAGACTTAGTTTTGGATTGTTGTACACTGGTTGGGTGAGGCGACGGTTTACCAAATTTCTGAAAAAAAAAAAAAAAAAAAAAGTGTTGAATTCGCAATTTTATTTTTCATTGTTTCCTTCCACGACGGTCATGGAAACCGTCGTGGTAGCGCAAGGCTACCACGACGGTTTCCACGGGAATCAGTCGTGGTAGCGCGAGGCTACCACGACGGTTTCCATGGGAAACACATGGAAACCGTCGTGGTAACATAGGCTACCATGACGGTTTCCCTGAGAAACCATCGTGGTATGTTCTTAAATATACACAATTAGGCCTTATTTTTGCCCATTATACGACGGTTAAAAAACCGTCGTGGAATCTGAAAAGATTCCACGACCCTGGATTCCATGACGGTTAGAAAACCATCGTGGAAGTGTTACCGCGACGGTTTAAAAATTATCATGGAATTCACATTCTGTAATAGTGACATTTAGAGAAGTTGACCACGGCATATAGTGACCACATGCGCGAAGGATTACTCTATGAGACCGTGGCATAGTGTGACCGCGCACGTAGAGAGTCAAAGATCATGTAAAATGTAGTGGTAGTGCCAGAGATAAGAAAAGAAAAGGAAAAAAAAAAAAAAATTCTCTGGAGATCATGTAAAGTGACGCCAGAGATAAGGCAAAGTAGCTCAGGAGAGCAAATGCAGTTGTGCCCAAAATAAGAGAAATAGCTCTAGAGAAGACAAAGTATCTTCGGAGAGCGAATGTAGTTGTGCCGGAGATAAGAAAAATAGCTCCAGAGATCATGTAAAATAATGCCAGAGATAAGACAAAGTAGCTCTGGAGAGCAAATGTAGTAATGTCGGAGATGAGAAAATATAGCTCCGGAGAGCATGTAAAGTGGTGCCAGAGACAAGGCAAAATAGCTCCGGAGAGCAGATGCAGTAGTGCCGGAGGTGAGAAAAGATAGCTTTGGAGAGCATGTAAAGTGACGTTAGAGATCAGATAGAGTAGATAGATGTTTACATAGTTTAAGCACATGAGAAATGTATAGTAATTGCTGCCAGAGAATGTTCATATGATATTTAGGTGACCATCCGTTGCCGTTATTTAGTAGTAAACTCCTTAAGTGGGGATCGGGAAATCTGAGGACTGAAGCATAGGGATGCTACCACTACCATATGTAGTCAGAACAAAGCAGAGATAACCCTCGGATAGGTCACGGGTATAGCAATTACTTGCCACCACGGCGTCCCATGATTGGAGCTAGGTGTTAGGATTAGTGCTCTAAAGTGAAAATTTGTTCATGGTTTTGATATTTATCTATCACTAAATGTTATTTATTTATTTCACATATTGGTTGTCTTGAATACTTTCATTATTATGGATTTGTAACAAGCAAATAGCACCAAGATTATCTGTATAATAACTTTAATATTATGCATAAGGAAGTATGCGAAAAGATATAATATTGAAGTGATCATCTAAATTGAGAGTCCGCAGTCGTGAAGTAAAGGTGGGCACTTTGACTACTGTAATACTGTAATGTTCGTCTACTTTCACTCTTATGGGATAATTTGTCTTGGCTATTGGAATAGGGCATTCCAAGTAGAAATATTGATATTTATGAGGGTTTTATCATATATATTGGTTCGGACCTAAAGTGATATTGATTTGTGTAATAATTCCGTTTAAGATAGATTAATTCATTTTGATGGATATTCTTGTGGGCATCTTAATCTTGAGTGGATAAGTGATTGCATATATGTGTGATGTATCTTTTGATTTATCAAAGGATTAGGTACTGAAGTAATGTCAACTTTTACTCAATAAGTTGGAGGTGCATTGCATAGACGGTGACAAAGTTTTTCTTAAATATAAAATCCATAGCTATTTCACTACTCAATAAGTTGGAGGTGCGTTGCATAGACGATGATAAAGTTTTTCTTAAATATAAAATCCATATCTATTTCACTAGAGTCAATGATATTCTCTTAAAGTGTGATTCAGGACTTGATTAAACAATAAGAGATCTCGGTCATTCTGTAATTTGTTTACTGAATAATTTTCTATTTATGGAGGATTTCATAAATAGGGATTGATCAAGATAAAATGGCGGAAACTTTAATAATAAAATAATTGAGAAGGTAAAACATAATTTTAACGTTAATCTCAATTATGAATATCTTATGGGGATTCTACATTATAATATCTGTCATGGACAAAAACCTTATTAATGAGCTTTCGTAATTTGGCATAGAATCAAAGAGTTCAGCTTCATACTTATAGTGGAGTAGTCATGGGGTTTAATAATATGAATAAATTAATTTGGGTTAATTAATTTATCTAATATTATTTTAGCTTTAATTTTTTATATCCATCGGGTCCCCTTGCCAGCTCACAAATTTCAAGAAACGTCACATAAGGATTTCTAGCTATCTGGCACTTTGTCGGAACTGTTCCGGATGGAACAAGATGAAACAGGAAAACGCCACCCTCTTCCCATGGGTGTAGGCATAGGCCATAGGGGCAATCACATTCAAGGACTATGCTCATGTGGCAGATGATACAGTATCACGTTGTTTCCGATAATTTCGGGAAGAATTAATTTTTCCGGTAAAATAATTTTTAATTTTAGAAGTTATTTGAAATTCAAATAAATAATATCTTGATTAGATGATAATATTTGAAATTTAAATTATTGAATTAAATTTGTTATCATTGGATAAAGATCACAATTTAATTTAAATTTAAATTGTAGATAATAATTTAAATTATAGTTTGTTATCTTTGTATAAAGATCGCAATTTAATTTAAATTTAAAAGCAGACAAGATAATATCTTGGAATAGATATTCTCTACGATTTTGAATTTAAGTAAATGAATAATTATCTATAGATATGGATAATCTTTTATTTTAAATTAAGGATAATGGTTGTCAAAAATTAATTAATTAAATATTTATCGGTAGCTATAAATATTTGATTGATGGAGCAATTTTTGACTTAGAGACTAAAAGTTAAGACTAAGGTCTAAGCTAAGTCTAATGGATTAAGAAGAACCAATATCTAACTATCTGCATTTTTGTTTCTATTTCAGGAATTCTCCATAAAAACAAGGGTTTTCAGAATTGAAAAACGGTGAGACGGTAAAGAAAATGAGTATTTCTTCGTGCCCAGAAAATCTACCAAGTGTGCCCACACACCCGTACGTGGAAGAGTCATAGCAAGGAACAGGTATGTATTTAATGTAAATTAATTATTGTATATAGCAACATGGGTTTGTTCGATTCTATTAGTATGGTTGAAAATTTTGAAATCCACCATAATAGGTTTTCCGTTGCATGAATTATTTTCTCCAATTTTTCCTTCAATTGGTATTAGAGACAGGCCTATGATTATGCTATATGCATAATTAATTATGTGATCTTCCACTTCTTGTGTGTATGAATAATATTTTAGAGAGTTGTCACTCTAGGTTTCTATGTGATTTTTCATACTTGGTTTTGTATGTTTATTTTATTGTTACCATGGATTAAATATGTATGTATGGTTAAATTAATTTTTATGGATGTTTAATTATTAATTTTACCGGTCATGGTTCGTTAGAGTTTATAATGATGTATTTAGGTTTTTTATGTAACCATGGGAGCGGTTCATCATCATCGTAATTTTTCTATGAATATTTTTTCAATTTTCTAGAAGCTGGAAAAGGGATAGGAATTTTGTAATTCTTAATGAAGATGAAGTTGAAGATGGAGGTTGAATGGAGATGATTGCTATTTTTGATTTTCCAATTTTCTGTATATTTTTGGGTCTTAAAATTCAGCAATTGAAAAGGCCCTAAACGGCCATGACTGTGCGACAACAGTGGGGGAAAGACGGCGGATGATTGCCGTAGCCTGCACTGAGCAAGATGGGCCTTACCTTAGCTCGGAGGCCCAAAACTTGGGCCTCGGGTGTGTGTCGCACAAGACACACGGGTTTTTACCCGTGTGTTATAGAAGACATATATTATGTTATATATAAATATATTATATTAGTTTATATATTATAATAGATTTTATTAATTTATATATAAAGATAATATAACATTATTTATATAATATAACATTATTTTATATTATTTGATAATAATATTTAATATATGGAAAGTAATATAATGTGGTTTTGGATTAAACCCGGAAAATTCAATGTTTGGATTAAACCCGAAAAATTTTAGAATTTGTATTTTGGCCTAGATAGGCTAAAATAATTGCAAGAATGGTAATTTTTGCGGTAAACTAAAATATAAAATAATTTGGAATTTTTTCAAGTTGGAGAAATTTCCGGGAATTATTTGATGGCACACAAAAATTCAATTTTGACTTTTGTGGTTATAATTGGGAGGAAAATTGAAAAACAACAATTGCGGAGAATGATGGCAGACTTGAAGTGTATCTTGGATACACGGAGAGGAGCAATTGCAAGAGAAGGCCGAATTGTCAATGGTTATTTTTTGTAATAGTCTATTTTTGTTTTCTCTAGGAATGGAACCATGATATTACGATAATTTATTATGTTTATGGTTTGTTACTTTATTTTACTATATTGTATGATGAATGATCATTTTACTGCATATTGGTGATAACATGTTATGTAAAATAGGTGAGTGTCACTCATAAATATGTTCATGCATGTTAAGTAAAACCTTAAGTTCTTTAAAATAGTGAGTGGGAAAAGGGTTCTCTTATGGAAAAGAGAATCCTATGGCCTTCATTGTTGGCCCATATGTGAAGCAGGTGGTACCTCAACCCAGTGTTGCGGCTGGATGATCCTACAAGAGGGTATTCATTAGGGCAATATACTAGGTTGAATCTCCTTCGGGATAACGTTTATTGACGTGCATTATTGTCGGCCACCCCTTGGTGGAGGCAATAAATTATGCATCGATGTAATGTAAACAATGGTTACACACTCAATATTGATTCAACCATTAACCTCCCCTAGGAGTTATATTGGTTGAATGGGTGGCCAAAGTAACAATAGTTAATATGCATTGACATGATTGCCGGATAATGCATATTGACCGGATTGGAATCCATGTTCTTGACTAGGTGTTATGCAAGACCACCCCTTGGTGGATTGTCTAAGGCGAGGGTTGGGAATTATCGTTGTAGGATAATGTGTTTTTTTAAGGTTTTTCACATTTAACATTTGTGCTTCCTTACATATTTGTCTACTAAATGGATAAACAAATTTGCTTGTTGATATATAATTTAAATATTTATTATAGACCAAAATGTCAAGTCCACTTGTTATATTTACAAAGAATGTGTTAACTGGGGAGAATTTTAATGATTGAAAACAGAACTTAAAAATTGTGCTAAGTCTTCGAGAAACACTATTTTGTGCTGGAAGAGCCATGCCCAGAACCTCTTCCTAAAGGTGCTCCTATAGAGTAAATTGCTGCCTACAATCATTGAAGGATTTCAACGAGGTTGCTAAGTGCTACATGATGGACAATTTATCTGAAATGTTGTAAAAGCGGCATAAGGATTATGAGACCGCTAGGCAGGTTATGGATAATCTGCATGATATGTTTGGTGGACATGCTGTCTGAGCCAAATAGGCGGCTATCAAATCTCTCATGAGTTGCAAGCAAAAATGGGATGCACCCGTTAGTGATCATATGCTCAAGGTCATTGGTTTTTTGATGGATGCTCAAATCAATTAAGCGGGTCTCGATTCTAAATTCGAAAGTATGATCAAAGCTCGCAACAGTTTTGGTGAGGCAAATGTGGTTGAAGATAGTACTTCTCCTTCTAAAGTTAACTAGAAGAAAAAGAACAAGAAATTGGTCAAGAATCTTCTATTTCTCCTTGGCCAAGGGAGAACAAGAAGAAAGGGAAAAAGAAAGTAGCAAAGAATAAGTGCTACTTTTATGGCAATGCTGGACACTTCAAGAAATTTTACCAGGATTACCTAGCCAAGAAAGATCAAGGTAATGGTGATCTTTATTTCATTGAGGTATATTTGGCTGATGATTCCAAGGATCCCTGGTTTGTGGATTATATAGCCACCAACCATGTTTATGTTTCTTTACCGGGGTTCAAGGAAACAAAGAATCTTAGTGATGGGCACTTTGAGGACAAGCATGGGGCAAATTAATGATAGCTCAAAACGACCAAAGCCTTCAGAGAACCATGATACATATCTTTGGCATTTGCGATTAGGTCATATTAGCCAAGAAAGGATATAAAGGCTTGTTAAGGACGAGCCTCTCATGGATTTGAGAGCAGATCCATTACTTACCTTTAAATCCTGTCTAGAAGGCAAAATCACCAAGATGCCCTAGAAGGGCAAAGATGATCACATCAGAGAAGTCTTAGAATTAGTGTATAGTGATGTTTGCGGTTCGATGAACATCCAGGCACAAGCAGGGTATGAGTATTATGTCACCTTCTTTGATGAATACTCAAGGTATGTATATGTTTACCTAATGCACCGCAAGAATGAAAATTTTGAAAAGTTCAAGGAATATCGAGTGGAGGTGGAGAAGCAATTAGGTAAACCCATAAAGGCACTTCGGTCTGTTCGAGGTGGAGAATACCTCTCCGATGAATTTCTAGGACATCTCATTGAAAATAGGATAGTATCAAGTTTGACTGCACCGGAACTCCATAACATAATGGTGTAGCGAAAAGAAGAAAAAGAATGTCATTGGACATGGTAAGGTCTATGATAAGTTATTATACATTGTGAATTAACTTTTAGGGGCATGCTCTTCAAACAGTAGCCAAACTTCTAAACATGTAACCAACTAAGGCGGTTCCTAACACCCCTTTGAGTTATGGACCGGACGTAAGCCCACATTGAACTATTTATGAATTTGGGGGTGTTTGGCACATGTTCTTAACGAGGAATCAAACAAGTTGGAGGCTCGTTCGGAGGTTTGTGTGTTTGTAGGGTATCCAAAAAGGGACTAAGGGGTATCTCTTTTATAATGTTAATGAACAAAGGACATTTGTTTCTACGTATGCAAGGTTCTTGGAGAAGGACTTTGTAAGAGATTTCAAGCCTTGAAGTAAGTTATGTTAGAGGAGATGTTGTAAGACATGCTTAGTCCTATAGTTTCGGAAAACCAAAGCAGACCAATCATGATAGAGTAGGTCACCACAGAACAACAAGAACCTTTGGAGCTTCGTTGTAGTGGGAGGATTGTTAGGCAACTTGATAGATACTTGTATCATGGGGAAATCTGTGAGAAAGTGTCTGAAATGGTAGATGATCCTGCTACATACAGGGAAACAGTGGTTAATGTTAATGTAGACTAATAGCAAAAGGCCATGAACAACGAGATGGAATCTATGTATTCCAATTAAGTTTGGAAACTTGTAGATCTACCTAAAGGGATTAAACCCATTTGGAGTAAATAGATCTATAAGAGGAATAGATGAGCGGATGGGAAAGTGGAAACTTTCAAGACTTGACTTGTAGCATAGGAAAATAGTCAAATAAAAGGCATCGATTATGATGAATCATTTTGGCCTGTAGCCATGCTCAAGTCAATTCGCATTCTGCCATCCATTGTCACAGCTCAAGGTTATGAGATATGGAAAATGGATGTCAAGACGACATTCTTGAATGGCTATCTCGAGGAAAGTATCTTTATGGTACAACCATACAGGTTCGTGGAAAAGGGCAAGGAGAACAAAGTCTGCAAGTTGCTTAAGTCTATTTATGGATTAAAGCAAGCTTCCTGCTCTTGGAAATGAGATTTGATCAAGCGGTAAAATCTTATGGTTTTGAGCAAAACGTTGATGAACCTTGTGTTTATAAACATATTAAAGACGGGAAGGTGGTGTTTCTAGTTTTCTATGTTGATGACATAGTACTAATTGGTAATGATGTGGGAGTGTTGTCATTAATCAAAGTTTGATTATACAAACAATTTGGCATTAGGGAGTTGGGAGAAGCCAACAATATTCTAGGAATCTAATCAGATAGAAAGATTATGTTATTGGCATTATCTCAAGCTTCATATATGGAGAAGTACATTCAATGCTGGTATCCTAACCAACATTCATCAGTAATCCTAGTTACATGTCCCCCACATACTACAATGATATCTTATTCGGTTACTAAATGTAACCCCAGGGCACCTGACCCAATTACAATCAAACAATATCTTGTTTGATTACTTAATGCAACCTTAGGTACAAGGCCCAATTATACTTAAATAGTTTCTTGTTAGGTTACTATTAGTAACCCTGGGTATAAGCCTAATCATATTTAGACTAATACCCTATTAGGCTACTAAAGCCCAATCACTTTTAAAGTAATACCCTATTAGGTTACTATTGGTAACCATGGGTTTTAGGCCCAACCCAATAGCTTGGGTATCCTATCCGGTTACTAATGGTCATCATTTTGTAATTATGTTTTCAAAATAATTTTTTTTGGCCCATGTATTTATTTTTCTCTTTTCTTAACAAGACTTTGTCTAATTTTTTCTTTTAAAGGTCTTTTGTAAAATTTTAATCCCTTAAAACCGTATTTTTATAAAACTGTAACTTTTAAACAAAAACTGTCAAATTCTAAAAACAATCTTTGAAAACAGTTTCATGATTTCAGTTATCAGTGCATGTGCAAGAATTGTCTGTTCATGCACTTTTTTGAAAATCCTATGCAGGAATTTCCTGTTTCCTGCTCAGTTTTTAAGATCCAGTTTTATCTAAAATCTATTTTGAATTTGAAAAAGTTTTCGTCATGAAAGATGTAGATCTCAATGATTCCTACAACTTTTTTTTTTCCTCAAATCTTAATTCTGCCTTTAACCTATCATTTTTCCTTGTTGAAACTGACTGGCCGTGCACAGGGTCTGGGCATACCAGGTTCGGATTTTCATAAAAACGGAAGCCTTTGGAGCTTATTTTTCAAAATCTATCTACTTTGCCCCTAGAGTTTTCAATTTTCTACAACTTTTTAGTTTTAACATTTTCCAAATTCAGCCTCTAAAGGCCTCAGAATTCCATTTCCAGATTGCTGCCCAGTTTCATCCAAAACTGGCAGTTTTCAACTTTGGTTGATTTTTATGTAAAATTACGCACACTCTATCTCAAACGGTTGAAACCGTGAGCCTATGACAAACATGCAGTACGTTTCGTATGGTTTCCATCATCATGCATTGGTTTCACATCCTTACAAACCCAAATGGTAACCTTTACCAAATTAGGCTTTTGGGTTAATTTTTAACCCTCCATGCATCATACATCATCATCATCATTATCATTCATACAATACCTCTTCTTGAGTATGTGGGGACATATTACAAACACATAATAGGCATTCACACATACTACATAATTTCTAACACATAGTATCACAAACATGCACCAAATTATAAATCAAGACCACTAAATCCTAATCAAGCACACATCAAGCAATCTAGGCTATTGCATGAAAAATAAAAGGTGAGCTTATGCTCTTACATACTCAACATGAAATACACTTAAAATTTTGAATCACAACTTAATTGAATTGCTTAAAGTGTTTAGGAGGGTTACCTTTAAGCCTTGAGAATGGCTCTAGGTCTTGGATTAAAAATTTCCCTTCTTACTTTACTTCCTCAAAAATCCGACCCTTACTCTCTCTCTTTTTTTTTTTTTTTTTTTTTCATTTTTTTTCCTTCTTCTTTGGCTTCGGTTCCTAGGGGAGGGAGAGAGAGTTGAGAATGAAATAGAAAGTTAGGGGTTTCACTAAATGATCACAAACTCATCCCACCTCACCTATTTATAGGTGAAAATTAATTTCTTTTCTAGAATTATTTTTATTCCTAAAATTGCATATCTAACCCCAAAAATAAAATATTTGCTAAAGGGACCCTTGAGGTGGCCGGCCAACAATGAGCCACCTTGCCCCTAATTTAATGCGTAATTATCCATTTAAATTTTAATTTCAAAAATGGCTTATTTATCTTTAATGAGGTGTCACCCCATAAGACCATGTTTGGTACTTTCCTTAATATGCAATCCAATTTCTCACTAACTCAGATAATGGTAATACTGTTTTCAACTAATAACAGTACTGTCATACTGCACTACAGTCCAGAATTCATCCGTGCTTAATTGGGCTGCGTATAAATTTTTCTTAAGACTTAGAGCTACTTATTCCTTATTACTATAAATACTGTGCTTGATTTGTCTAAAGTGGTCGCGTACCTTATTCTTACATTTTCATCTGTGATGACGATTTTTTGCAGTATAATTTTCATACTGCTTGCTATACTGCAGTACCGTCATAATCATGACTTGAGTCATTCTGGTCAAACGTTGATCGGAATAAAATCATAAATTCTTATTCTGCCTTTTTCTTCAAAAGGCCTCATGCTTAGCAAATTATTATAAAGTCTTATAAGGCTATAAGAACTCAAATATAATATGATAAAATCAGATCAGACATTTTACATAAACATTCATATTCCTCAACAAGGAAATCATGAATTAGTAAAAAGGGCAACTATTACAATGTACCCCCCTTAAAATTTTCGTCCCCGAAAATTATAACAAGTCGGGATAGCTTTTCCTCATTTCTTCTTCTAATTCCCAAGTGGCTTCTTCCGCAGTATGGTTTCGCCATTGTACCTTAACCAAAGGAATTGTCTTATTCCTTAAGATCTATTTTTCACGATCTAGAATCCGAACTGGCTTTTCTTCATCTTTTAAGTCAGTTTGGATTTTGACTGATTCCTGACTTAGAACGTGAGAAGTATCAGGTACATATTTCTTTAACATCGAGACGTGAAAAACGTCATTCACAGAAGCCAATTCTGGTGGCAAGGCAAGCTTATAAGCTACTTTTCCAATCCTTTCAGGGATCTCAAATGGTCCTATGTACCTTGGACTGAGTTTTCCTTTCTTTCCAAACCTCATTACTCCCTTCATAGGAGCAACCTTAATAAAAACAGAGTCTCCAACTTGAAATTCCAAAGGTCTTTGAAGTTTGTCGGCATAACTTTTCTGTCGACTAAAAGCTATGTCGAGTCTCTGTTTGATCACCTTGATATCCTCAGAGGTTTTCCTAATGAAATCCGTGGTTTGAAGCTGCTTTTGTCCAACTTCTTGCCAATGAATGGGAGATCGACATTTCCTTCTATACAACGCTTCAAATTGAGCCATACCAATTGAAGCGTGATAACTGTTATTATAAGAAAATTCGATCAAAGGCAGGTTCTGATCCCAGCTTCCTTTGAAATACAAAACACACGATCTTAGCATATCTTCCAGTGTTTGGATTGTTCGTTTCGATTGGCCATCAGTTTGGGGGTGAAAAGCTGTACTGAACTTTAATTTCGACCCCATAGCAGTGTGAACACTTGTCCAAAATTAAGAGGTAAAACGCCCATCACGATCTGAAATGATCGATTTTGGCACTCCATGCAGCCTAACGATCTAAGATACGTAGCTTTTAGCAAGTCTTTCTACTGAAAAAGTAGCCTAAATAGCAATAAAGTGTGCTGATTTGGTTAATCTGTCAACAATAACCCAAATCGTATCATTCCTATTTGCGGTCTTGGGTGATCCTACTACAAATCCATGGTAGTTTGCTCCCATTTCCATTCAGGAAGCTCAATTTTCTGAAAATTTTCGCCAGGTTGTCGGTGTTCAGCCTTAACTTTCTAACAAGTTAGGCATTTTGACACAAAATCCGCAATCTCATTCTTCATCTTCGGTCACCAATAATTCTCTTTAAGGTCCCTGTACATCTTGGAAGCTCCAGGATGTACCGAATATGGTGTTTCGTGTGCTTCTGACATGATCTGTTTCTTAAACAATTCAAAGTTAGGAATGCAAATCCTTTCCTTGAAATAAATTACCCTATCCATAGAGGTCTTGAAGTCTTTATTCTTTCCACCAAAAAGTTACGCCTTTAGCAGAAAGGAATCCTTCCCTTGATGAAGCTTAATGGATTCTAGGAGGCTAGACTGGAGAATCATAACAGAAAACTTCCTAGTTATCATCTCCATATTGAAATTAGAAATTTCCCTTTGAAGTGGCTTGGGCAACGTTCCAACAGACATTAACATGCTGGATGATTTCCTACTTAAAGCATCCACTACCCTGTTTGCCTTTCCAAGGTGGTAAAGGATCTCGCAATCATAATCCTTCACGAGTTCCAGCCATCTACGCTGCCTCATATTGAGCTCCTTTTGGGTGAAGATATACTTGAGACTTTGATGGTCTGTATAGATTTCACATCTATTCCCATACAAGCAGTGTCTCCAGATCATTAATGCAAAAACCACCACCGCGAGTTCCAAATCATGCGTCGAATAATTTCATTCGTGATCCTTTAGTTGGCGTGAGGCATAGGCGATCACATTTCCTTTTTGCATTAAGACAGCCCCTAATCCATTTTTAGAGGCATCACTATATATTACAAAATTCCCTGCGTCCACGTCGGGAATTATCAATACCGATGCACTAGTAAGTCTCTTCTTAAGCTCTTGGAAGCTTTCTTTGCACTTCTGCATCTATACAAATTGTTTCCCTTTTTGAGTAAGGGCAGTAAGAGGGGCAGTTATCTTGGAGAAGCCTTCCACGAAGCGTCGATAGTACCCAGCTAGTTTTGGAAAACTTCGTATCTCCGTAACGTTTCTTGGTGCTGGCCACTTACTGACCGCTTCTACTTTAGCTGGATCGACAAAAATTCATTCCTTTGAAATAACGTGGCCTAAGAAATGAACTTTTTCCAACTAAAATTCACACTTTGTGAACTTGGCATAAAGTTGATTCCGCCTTAACGTTTCCATCACCAACCTAAGGTGATGCTCGTGTTCCTCCCTGGACCTTAAGTAAATTAAAATATAATCAATGAAGACAATAACAAACTTGTCTAAGTACTCCTTGAACACCCTGTTCATAAGGTCCATAAAGGTAGCAGGGGAATTAGTTAATCCAAATGGCATGACGAGAAACTCGTAATGCCCATATTGTGTTCGAAATGCCATCTTGGGAATATCTGCCTCCTTGATTCTAAGCTGATGGTATCCCGATCATAGATCAACCTTCGAAAATACTATTGCTCCCTTAAGATGATCAAAAAGATAATCTATTCTAGGAAGGGGATACTTGTTCTTGATCATAATCTTATTCAACTCGCGATAGTCGATGCGCATCCGCAACGATCCATCCTTCTTTTTGACAAACAAAACCGTTGCCCCCCATGGAGAGTGACTTTGTCGAATGAATCCTTTGTCCAATAGTTCTTGCAACTACACTTGAAGTTCCCTAAGTTCAGCCAGGGCATACGATAGGGCGCTTTGGATATTGGTGCAGATTCAGGCAATGATTCTATTTCAAAAGAAATTTCCCGCTCCGGTGGAAGTCCGGGTAAGTCTTTCGGAAAGACATCCACGTATTCCTTTATAATGGGGACATATTCCGGCGTTAGCTCCACCTCTTGATCTTTGTCCACTATGTTAGCTAAATATCCTTGTCATCCATTAGCTAACATTTTCCAAGCCTTCATTGCCGAGACTAGCCTGGTTGCTGAGCTCAGAGACTGGCTGTAGAAGTTGAATTTTTCTTCGCCAAGCGGACTAAACATAACACAACGCTTTCGACAATCGATCTTAGCGTTGTACTTTCCTAAGAAATCCATTCCTAGGATCACATCATAATCTTGAAGTTTGATCACAACAAGATCCACATACAATTTTCTGTCACAAATGACTATTGGAACACTTCGTATCCAGTTGTAGGACAGAAGAATTTCTCCAGACGGAAGGGATGTTCTGAAGGGTTGTTTTAAACTATTAAATTCTCTTCATAATTTCTGGGCAAACTCCCTCGATACAAAAGAATGAGTAGCCCCAGAATCAAACAAAGCAATCGCATCATGGGTGGCGACAGAAATCTGACCTGTTACCACAGAAGAAGTCCCAGCTTCAACATCCCTTTTTGTGTAGGCATATATCTGGGCTTGTGGTTCGAGAGCTTCCAGTCTTCCTTGCGCTATAGACGGGCCTTCGATCTTTGCTTAGACTGCATGCAACTGACTGCCTGCATTCCTGTTTGGAAACTGGGAATTCGGGGTTCTAGCTGTTCATGGTACAATTCCTCGCATAGTGGCCTTCTTTGCCACAAAGGTAGCAGGCCTTTGACCCTGATCTACATATCCCAAAATGCTTCTTCCCACACTAGGCTCACACAGGATAATTATTGTTATTATTATTATTACCTCCATTACCTCGGTTGACCTTCTTTTGAGGGTAATTCTTTTGTTGGCCCTAACGCATAACATTCCCTCACCTCTAGTTCTTCCCGAACTGTCTAGAATTCTGGTCAGCATTACTGAACTGACCCTTCAAATGTAAATCCGGATTCTGTCGGGGCTGCAACTGCTTCACCATGGCTTTCTCTTCCTTCTTAGCCTTAAAAATTTGAGCCCTTGCCTCCTTATCCTGGTTAATCCAGTACTCGGCTCTTATTGCCCAACTGATACAGTCGGATACCATGGTTGGAGGGCTACTGCCAGCACTGACTTGTGGCGATATTGTTCGAAACATCTTCATCATCCTCCTTACCTTCTTATTTTCATTCGTACCAGTTTCAGACATAAACGACCTAACTATTCAAACTTCTGTACAGCTTCTAATACTATCATCGACCCTTGTTTAAAATTGTTGAACTCATCTTGTTGGGCGGTGAGGATTTTCCTGTTGTAATACATCGCTAGAAACTCGGTTACAAAATCCTGCCAACTCATAGTTGCGACATTCCTGCGCATCGCACGATCATCCACCAATGTCGTGCATCCTTCTTAAGTGCAAAAGAAGCACAAAGAACCTTCTTTTGTTTGGTTAATCCCATGAAATCCAAAATCACTTGAATATCAATCAACTAATTATCGGCCTCTATCGGGTCTGTAGGTCCTTCATACTCGGGCGCCTTCATTCGCCTAAAGCGCTCATACAACCGATCCTCCCTAATCAAGGGTGGGTTCGCTTGTACTCCTACGGGTGCTAACAGAACTTTAACATTCCGTGGAACCTCTTATGAACCTCCGGTACCTGGGGAACTACTGGAGGTACAGGGTTTTCTTGGGGCGAGACTACATTAGCTCGAGGTATCTAATTTAATCGAGCTATCTGTTCCCGAAGCCAATCAGTTTCTCGTTGCTCTTCCATTAACTGACGTTGCAACGTCGCTACTACATTCTCAAGATTAGGTTCTTGCGGGTTTTAGTTAGATCGTGTACGTGGTCGTACCATCTTCTAATTTCCTATTTAATCCCAAGAAAAGATATTATTATACTTCTAGTATCCTTTCTTTCATTTATCTTATCTCATCACATCATATCTTAAAACTTCATGTCATAAATTCGTCATGACTTATCATATCGTATCATTTAAAGATATCATATTAGAGATCCATCATGATCTCATCATATCATATCATGACTTCATCATGAATCCATCATAAACCTTTCATAACTCATACTTGGTCATAACGTCGTAACTTCATTATGTGCATTTCATACTTAAACTCTGTCCTTATGTACATCATACAAAAGTACATCATCTTGGTAGTATTACATACATATCCGATACACCATATTCTCGCAATACATACATGGTTAAAAATGAGATGGAAGTGTCTACCACTTTACCATCATGCCTATCCTATGTACAATCCTAAGGTCAAAAAGAATAATATAATAAAAAGTCAACTTAGATCTAAATGTCTGTCGTTACATCAGAGAAAATGTCGGAGTCCGCGTCCCAATCACCATCGTCGAATAAGATCTCCTCTGGATCATCCTTCGGCTCCTTCATATCTATAATCTCCTCCTCGTTGTCTTCTTCATCATCATCACTGGCGATGATGACTACTGGAGGATTTTCGGGTTAGTCCTCTAGAGCAGCCAGTAAATCCGCAGGATCCTCTTCGTTCCCGTCTGCATCGGCCCCCGCCTCCTCCGATGGAATCTCCTGTAGTGGAATAGCTGGGATAGGGTCCTCTGGTAAAAACAGACCTCCCTCGAACAGTGACTCAGGAATGTCAGCATCATTGACTGGCACAAGTAGATAGTCGTCCTCCGGGGCAGCTACCTGTATCATGTACGCTATTATCTTTGCCTTTATAATAGCATCTATCATATCCTCCAATGATATTCCCATAATCGGAGCCGAGACAAACTGCTTAACTTCCGGAGGTAACCCGTCCCTAATAATATGCAATTCCTGCCACTCTGGGTCATCAAACTCTCGAGGAAAGTAGGGCAACATTGCATCTCAGAACCTTTGGCAGTAGTGGCCCATGGACTCGTTTGGGTAAGCGTACCACTCCGTGACATAGTTAAGATATCGCCTCATATACATATCGTTATATATATTCGGGTCACGATACGGCATATTGGCCTCCTCATCAAGTAAAGGCCCATATCGTGGGATAATCAGGGCACGAAAATCTGCCCATGATCCTCCCTGAATAGCCGGTTCCCCCTGAGTTAGCCACCATAATCTAGCGTCTCCCGCTAAACACCTACTGGCTAATAAAACCTAGAGGCGCGCTTCTATATGGCATATCCTAAAAATCGTTTGTAAGTAAAAGTTATTTTTATGCATGTATACTTATTATGTACATGTAATATGATAGATTAATTTACATAGATCCGAGGAG
Organism: Ficus erecta; assembly: GCA_008635985.1. Lineage (NCBI taxonomy): Eukaryota > Viridiplantae > Streptophyta > Magnoliopsida > Rosales > Moraceae > Ficus > Ficus erecta. Next base: position 1,701,555 of record BKCH01000036.1, on the reverse strand, counting down.
AATGGATGAGGATCGTGATGCTGCCTTTGCATTTTATGGGATGCAACTCCTAATTTTTGACGGGACCTGACGAACAGTATCGTTAGCAAGATGGTTGTATGATATGGAGACGATTTTTAGGATATGCCATATAGAAGCGCGCCTCTAGGTTTCAGTTGTCAAGTTTTTGGGCCCCTTACTTAACATGAGTGTACGTACCGTGGCGCGCAGCCATGGAGTGGTTGGGGCGGCCAGTCCAATCCAACTCAAACCATGGACCAAACCCGCCCTCGTGGTAGGTCAGTACGACACGAGGTAATTTGCTTGCCATCATACTTGAAAACTTTTCCTTAACTTGTTCTTGAAAACAATTTCTTAAAAATAGTTTTCTTCTTGAAAACAATTCCTTGAAAATAGTTTTCTTCTCGAAAATAGTCTTTTAAACTAATTTATTACTTGAAACTGGGTTCTCATTCTTACCAAGTAATTTATCATTAGTGAGCATGCTTCATGATGCCACAATAATAAAGCATAGATCATATGCACCTCAACATGTATGCATGAGCATGAAAACATACAAGCAGTAAAAATATTTTTCGCCTATGCTGTAGGCGGAGTTGTACTTACAGGTTATGCTACGTCCTGGGTTTGTTGCTCCAGCAGGTTGCAACAACATGTTATATTCCTGTTTCCAAAAAGGACGTAAGATAAGGATCATCCTATCTTACTATAAATCATTACATTTAATGCTGGTATCATAACCAACATTCACCAGTAACCCTAGTTACATGTCCCCCACATACTACAATGATATCTTATTCGGTTACCAAATGTAACCCTAGGGCACATGACCTAATTACAATCAAACAGTATTTTGTTTGATTACTTAATGTAACCTTGGGTACAAGGCCCAATTATACTTAAATAGTAACTTATTAGGTTACTATTAGTAACCCTGGGTATAAGCCCAAACATATTTAGACTAATACCTTATTAGGTTACTAAGACCCAATTACTTTTAAAGTAATAAAATAGTAACCATGGGTTTTAGGCCCAACCCAATAGCTTGGGTATCCTATCCGGTTACTAATGGTCATCATTTTGTAATTATGTTTTCAAAATAATTTTTGTTGGCCCATGTATTTATTTTTCTCTTTTCTTAATAAGACTTTGTCTAATTTTTTCTTTTAAAGGTCTTTTATAAAACTTTAACCCTTAAAACTGTATTTTTATAAAACTGTAACTTTTCAACAAAAACTGTTAAATTTTGAAAGCAATCTTTGAAAACATTTCCATAATTTCAGTTATCAGTGCATGTGCAGGAATTGCCTGTTCATGCACTATTTTGAAAATCCTGTGCAGGAATTTCCTGTTTCTTGCTCAGTTTTTAAGATCTAGTTTTATCATAAAATATGTTTCGATTTTGAAAAAGTTTTCTCATGAAAGTTGTAGACCTCAATGATTCCTACAACTTTCATATTTTTCTCAAATCTTAATTCTGCCTTTAACCTATCCTTTTTTCTTGTTGAAACTGTCTGGCCGTGCAAAGGGACTGGGCAGACCAGGTTCGGATTTTCAGAAAAACGAAAGCCTTTCGAGCTTGTTTTTCAAAATCTGTCCATGCTAGTCCCTAGGGTTTTCAATTTTCTACAACTTTTTAGTTTTAACCTTTTCCAAATTCGGCCTCTAAAGGCCTCAGAATTCCATTTCCAGATTGCTGCCCAGTTTCATCTGAAACTGGCAGTTTTCAACTTTGGTTGATTTTTACGTAAAATTATGCACACCCTACCTCAAAAGATTGAACCGTGAGCCTACGACAAACATGCAGCATGCTACGTATGGTTTACATCATCATGCATTGGTTTCCCATCCTTACAAACCCAAATGGTAACCTTTACCAAATTAGGGTTTTGGGTTAATTTTTAACCCTCTATTCATCATACATCATCATCATTATTATTATTTATACAATACCTCTTCTTGAGTATGTGGGGACATATTACAAACACATAATAGGCATTCACACATACTACATAATTTCTAACACATAGTATCACAAACATGCACCAAATTATAAATCAAGACCACTAAACCCTAATCAAGCACATATCAAGCAATCTAGGCTATTGCATGAAAAATAAAAGGTGAGCTTATACTCTTACATACTTAACATGAAATACACTTAAACTTTTGAATCACAACTTAATTGAATTGCTTAAAGGGGTTAGGAGGGTTACCTTTACGCCTTGAGAATGGCTCTAGGTCTTGGATTAAAAATTTCCCTCCTTAGTTTACTTCCTCAAAAATCCGACCCTTATTCTCTCTCTTTTTTTTCTTTGTTTTTTTTTTTCCTTCTTCTTTGGCTTCGGTTCCTAGGGGAGGGAGAGAGAGTTGAGAATGAACTAGAAAGTTAGGGGTTTCACTAAATGATCACAAACTCATCCCACCTCACCTATTTATAGGTGTAAATTAATTTCTTTTCTAGAATTATTTTTATTCCTAAAATTGCATATCTAACCCCAAAAATAAAATATTTGCTAAAGAGACCCTTGAGGTGGCCGGCCAACAATGAGCCACCTTGCCCTTAATTTAATGCTTAATTATTCATTTAAATTTTAATTCCAAAAATGACTTATTTATCTTTAATGAGGTGTCACCCCATAAGACCATGTTTGGTACTTTCCTTAATATGCAATCCAATTTCTCACTAACTTAGATAATGCCAATACTGTTTTTGACTAATAAAAGTGCTGTCGTATTGGACTACAGTCCATAATTCATCTGTGCTTAACTGGGCTGCGTATAAATTTTTCTTAGGACTTGGAGCTACTTAGTCCTTATTACTCTATATATTGTGCTTGATTTGTCTAAAGTGGTCTCGTACCTTATTCTTACATTTTCATCTGTGATGACGGTTTTTCACAGTATAATTTTCATACTGCTTGCTATACTGCAATCCGTCGTAATCATGCCTTGAGTCATTCTGGTCAAACGTTGACTGAAATAAAATCATAAATTCTTATTTTGCCTTTTTCTTCAAAAAGCCTCATGCTTGGCTAAGCAAACTATCATTGAGTCTTATAAGGCTATAAGAACTCAAATATAATCTGATAAAATCAAATCAGACATTTTACATAAACATTCATATTCTTCAACAAGGAAATCATGAATAAGCAAAAAGGGCGGCTATTACATAATCCGTCTTTTTCTTTTTCATTTTTCCCAGCCAAACAAATATTTTTCGGCATCTCATGACACAGATTTGAAAAATCAAAGTCGAAAAAATCGAGCAATAGGTCCAAAAAAATCTGTGGGTTAACATCAACATTCATGAAAACCCTAACGATTTTCCTACAGACACCGCCAAATGTTGGAGCGGTTTCCTCCAAATCAACGTTCTTCCTTCTTCTCCGACGCTCTCTGTCGCGTTCTTTCCTTTTTTGCGTTGGCTGCCATGGACTTCCTAGAAGAGTAAAGTGTTTCCCCTCTACCCAAGCTATTCTAGAATGACCTATCCTAGGGTTCTTTGTTTTTTTTTTTCCTTCTATGTAAATATCTTGTTTTCACGTAGCCCTCTATGTCGGTCCCATTAGCTTCATGAATTCTTATATACTAAGATATCACTTAATTCTATTTCTAATATGGGTTGAGCCTTGAAGGATTCTCGAGGGGTACTTTGAAGTATACATATTATCACGCTTTTTCTTTCCCACTCGACCATATAAGTTGTCGGAGTACTTCTTGGTTTGGTACTTCTCGGTCTTAACAGTTTTGTTTGATGATCAAGCTGACATGTGCCATGATTTCAATCTATGCGGGGAAATTTCCCCAACAAAACGTATGTAAGTATTTATATTTATTACTTTTACTTATTCAAATTAGCATTGTATTAACAAATGAATCTATTTTTCTAACATGGTTGTTGAACAAATCGTGCAGAATTTGATGGAGAGTGACAAAACAAACCAGATATCACAGTCGGCTTCCGATTCGTCTTCATCCGCAATTCAGGAGGACGCCATTCTTCAGCGGGTCCTAGGTACGCGTCAAGGGCATATGACAGGAGTAGGCCCCACACTTCTGCGTGGGATCGTCCCAAGCGCTTCTTCATCCTCAGAATTCCAATCGGACTGCTTGTCGTCAGTGCAACTTCCCCCGGAGTGCTAATCTTGGATTAACAGTGTGCACATCAATCATAAGAATATGTACGCGGCTGGATTAGATGACGATGCAGTAGGTGATATTCAAGTTGTTTCCCAACCTCAGATTCGCACCTGTTATTCCTCCCGAGAACCTTGTCCCTCCAGGCCCCTCGACAAATCCCCGTCTTCACAGGCCGATGACGACAATGCTGCAGATTTAGGCGATTAGATGGTTTTGTTTTTTGTTTTTTTAATTATCTTGTTGAATTATCAAGACATATCTAACAATATTGTATTTATAAGTTTTATTTTATCGATAAATATTTTTTTTAATTTCCTTTCAAATATTGATACTAAAATTGATATGCATTTAATTTTTTTTATATTTTATATCTTTATTATATTATAATATATAACAAATATACATATTGTCGCAGATGCTTAAAAAAATGAAGTCCATTTGCGACCACATATGTTAAAAATGTTGTCACAAATAAGCTTAGATGCATCAGTAATTGACGACATATTTGCGATGAAAAAATTTATAACTGTCGTCGCAAATAATATTGTGCTACATCATTTTTGATGAAATTGGACTGATTAATTGTGATAGCCTTTTTTTGCAATGAGAGTTGTCGCAATAGTTTATGCGACGACAACCTGTCGTAGCTAATAAAGCTTTTGCGACTAGTTTTTAGTGACGACTTATTTACGGCGACATGTCATCGCATGAGCGTTATTTGTGATGACACACGCTTATTAGCGAAGATATTTTGTCGTCACTAATAGTGTTGTTTGTTACAGTGTATTTGGGTGATTTAGAGGATTCTCTTAAAAAACACACTTCTGGAAATTTTTTTTTCCACACAAGCAAGGCAAGCAAACACACACATCACACTTCTGGAATGTTTTTCCGTCTATGATGGTTTTAGAATTCTTGACCTCACATAAGATATGTCAAAAATCAATATATTATGTCTTTTAAAAATTACTCCTCATCATCTAAAAAGGTAATATCGCAGATTAGAATGGTAGTCTACTAGATATTGGTGTAATCTACCAGAGAAAATTAGGGGAAAGGCCACTTTTTGGACCCTCCTTATAATTTTGCCAGCCATAAGTAGACGAATCATAATTTTGCCATGTTAGATTTTTTTTTTTTTTTCAAATTACAAGGTGAATTTTCCATTTTGCCCCTACATATCTTTTGGTACCAATGTATTCATTTTTGTTCTTCTCTTAATGCTCCCTGAACTCTTCAGAAGGTGACGATTTGGTCATTGTTTTTTTTGATTTGGCCGAAAAGACCCTAAATTCTCTAAATGTTGGCAATCTTAATCCTTTTCATCCAAATCCATTAAATTTCTAATGGAATGAGTCATGTGCAATGCATGTGACCTAATTTGAGAGGGTATTTTAGTAATCTCACAATATAATTTAAAAAAAACTCGTAAGCAAAACACACACACACACACACACACACACACTCTCTCTCTCTCTTAGAAATTGCATCGTTATCTTTCTCTCTCAGAAATTACAGAGGAATCGAGCATCATCCATTGCGAGCTGAGCATGGAATCGTCGCAGGTGACCTTCAGACTAAAGACACGCCGACGGAATTGTGACATCAGGCCTCGCAAACCCAAATCTACAACTGCCTCCACCACCATCGCCACTCCTGGTAGCTTCATCTTCTTACTGCCGCCACCATCATCACCACTCCCGGTAGCTTCGTCTTCTTCTTCTTTTCTTTCTTTCTCACCCTTTTCTTCTTTGGTGTGATGAAGAACTAGAGATCTCTCTTGTCCCTCTACAATGCCCAATTTGTAAGCTCAGTTTGTTGTTGTTTTAGTGTTTTTTTTTGTGGTTTTTTTTTTTTTGTGTGTTGGTGATTCTTTTAAGGTTTCATAACTAGGTGTTGGAATTTTCGTGATTTTGGGACAATTAGGGTTTGATTGAACCCCTGGGTGATTGGAATAGTCAACTCAGAATGAGCTTGGATTAGTCAAATCGTGATTTTGTAACAATTAGCATTTATTGGGTTGATTTCAATTTGATTAAGAAATAAAAATGTATTTTTCCTTGTGTGAGGACTGTAACCCATTTTTAATTTTTTCCATTTTGTGTGAGAACTGTAATGAAAAGGTATAATTTTGGTAATAATTTTCCATGGAGGCAAAAAGATAGTAGTATTTCGGGAACTTGGGATTGGTATAATCTGTCAGGTTTCATGAATTTTGGCTACCCTTTGGCTTAAATTGTTGGAAACTAGGATTTGTGGAGGGAGGGAGGGAGGGAGGGGAAGCGAGAGAGAGAGAGAGAGTGGAAAGCTTTTATATATATATATATATATATATATATGTAATAACCAACCTTTTTGCAAATTTACGATTTCCTTTTTAGGGAATCGAAGTTTGTAATATGTATGTTTATGTGATCTGATTTATCAGAGTATTATTGAGTTCTTGTAATGTTTTAAGACTCGATAATAGCTTATTTATATGAATATGAAGCCTTTTGTTGAAAGAGGCGAAATTAGGGTTTACGATCCTATGTCGGTCAATGTTTGACCATAATGACCTAAGGTATGATTAAGATGGTACTACAGTATAATTAGTAGTATGGAAATTATACTATAAAAAACCGTCATTACATATGAATAAGCAAGAATAAAGTACGAGACCACTGTAGAAAAATCAAGCTCAATTTTTAGAACAATAAGAACTATGTGGCTTCAAGTCCTAAGAAAAATTGAAATATAGTCCAGTTAAGTGTAGATAAATTATGGACAGTATTCTAGTACAATAATACTGTTTTTAGTTGAAAACAATATTGTAATATCTGTGTTAGAATGAAAATGGACTATTTTTCGAATAAAGGCCAAACGGTGCCTAATGGGAGGACACCTCGTCCTTGAATAAAAATGGATGATCATTGGAGGAATTTTTGGCCACTAAGCACTCCTTATGACCGGCCATCTCATAGGGACTAAAATGTAAATATTTTTGTCTTTAGGGGTTAATATGTAATTTTAAGAAAAGTAAAAAAGTATGGATTTTTTAGAAAATTAAGAAAGTATTAAGTGGATGACTAAGCAAGGATTGCATGCCAAATGTCTCCACCATAGCCGGTCACATCATAAGGACTAAAGTGCAAATATTTTATCTTTAGGGGCCCAAGTCTAATTTTAAGAAAAAGGAGTGATTGTAGATAAGTATGAAAATTTTTGAATAATGGACTTTTCTAACTAAGTCTCCAAATCCAACTAAGCCAATGATCGTTACAAGCTTGGTTAACATAGTTACATTAGAAACCAAGGATATTTAGTTAGGGTTGAGTTTGAAAAATTTTGTGAAATCTCAAGCCTTCCACATGGCCTATATGGCCGGCCACCTCATGTGGTAAATGAGCAAATATGGTGCTTTTAAGAACTCATATGCAAATGTGGAAATAGAAGTTTCATTGAGAGCTTGACACATCACGCTTCTAGCCTTAGTGAGTAAACATTTTAGCCTTGCTTACTTGGCTAAGTGTTGAGCTTGAACAAGCAATGTTCCTCCACATGGCCGGCCACCACAATGGTTCTATAAGCAAATATTTTTCTCTTAAGGATCAATATGCAATTTAGAAATAAAAATCTCCCTATTTTTAAGGAATGGACATGTCATGCTTCTAGCTTTGATGAGCAAGCCCTTAGCCTTGCTTGCTTGGCTAGCTAGAGCAAGCATGACTTTCCACATATGGCTGGCCACCACAAGGAATGGACATGTCTTGCTTCTAGCCTTGATGAGCAAGCCCTCTAGCCTTACTTACTTGGCTAGCTTGATCAAGCATGGCCAGCCACAACATGGGAGCTATGAGCAAAATTTTGCTCTTGAAGACCATTAAGCAATTTTAGAAGCAAAAAAATAATTCAAAATGAATTTATCTTTCACCTATAAATAGGTGGAGGTGTGTTCATTTGTAAGCTTTTAGTGAAACTTAAAATTGGCAGCTCATTCTCTAGTTCTTCTGCCCTCAGGAGCCGAGCCAAAAGAAAAGAAAAAAAAAGTGAGAGAGAGAGAGATCGGTTTGGTGTTGAAGGAGTGTGAGGAAAGTTTCTCAACCATAGTCTAGAACCACTCTTTTGAATCTTGAGGTAATCCTCTCCACCCTCTAGTTCATCATTTAAGTTTTGGTTTAAGATTTAAGTGTATTTCTATGTTGGAATTGTAAGAGCATAAGCTCACTTTTTAATTTCATGCACTAGGGTTTATGGTAAGTGCTTGATTATGCTTTATTAGGGTTTGGTGGTCTCTAGTTATGATTTGATGCAAGTTTATGATCAGTTGTGTTAGTGAATATGTGCCTGTGTAATTATCTACCATATGTTTGATATGTGTTCACACATACTCAAGAATGATGTTTTATGAATGAATAAGGAAAAGGGTATGATATGTTGCAATTAGGGTTTAAGAAAAACCTTAAAAACCCTAATTTGGTATAGATTACCATTTGGGTTTGCACAAAGGTTATATGGATAAGAAATGAATGTATGATTATGAAAACGTTATGAAACACCCTGCATGCTTGATGTAGACTCACGGTTTTAACCGTTCGAGGTAGTGTGCACATAATTTTACGTAAGAACTCACCCAAATGAAAACTGCCATTTTCGGGTTTAACTGGACAGTTTTATGGAAATAAGATTTTGAGGCCCTTAGAGGCCGAATTTGGAAAAATTCAAAACTGCAAAGTTGTAGGAAATGGAAAATCTTAGGGCACGTGGACTGTTTTTTAAAAATAAAGCTCCTAAGGCCTCCGTTTTTATCAAAATCCGAGACCAATTTTTATGGTTAGTAAATATGGTCAAAACATTTTCAAAGGAATAAACAAGCAGGTTAGAGACAGATTCAGGGTTTTGACCAAAAACAAAAGTTTTAGATTTTGATCAAATCTACAAATTTCATGAAGAAAACTTTATCAAATTCTGTTGGAAAAAAACAAAGATCCAATTGATTTACAGAATTAGTTTTTTCCTTTTATAGATTATTGTGTAGCTGTACAAATCTTTTATAATTAGTTGTGTAATGTAATAGGAAATAGCTGTAACCAATTAGTTAGTTTCCTTATTTAGGAGGTAGTATTCCTATAAGAAGATGTACCGTGTAAAGAATCAATATAGAAGAAAGTATTTTTCCTCTCTTTGTTTCTGTTTTATGGTATCAGAGCAGGAATAAAATTCCTGGGAAACCCTAGCTTTCTCCTTGTCCAGCCATGAGAAAACACAAACCCTACTCAGCCTTCTCTTTCTTCTATCATGTCTGAAAATACAAATGATTCCGCCACCTCTACTCAGCCTTCTACCCTGCCATCTGCTTCCACACCACTCTCCTCTAGAACCACCGAAAATCATCCAGTCCAGATCACCACAATCCGTCTCAATGGTGACAATTTTCTATGCTGGTCACAATCGGTGAGGATGTACATTAGAGGAAGAGGGAAGATAGGCTACCTAACAGGGGAAGTCCGTGAGCCAGCCACCACAGATCCATCCCACGCAACCTGGGATGCAGAGAATTCCATGATAATGACATGGTTGGTGAACTCTATGGAAGAGGAAATATGCGCAAACTACATGTGTTACTGTACTGCTAAAGAACTCTGGGAGAATGTGACCCAAATGTATTCGGATTTGGGTAACCAATCTCAGGTTTATGAACTTTTCTTGAAACTTGGTGATATTCGTCAAGGTAATGATTCTGTCACAAAATATTTTAATTCTTTGAAGAGAATATGGCAAGACCTAGACCTGTTTAATGATCAAGAGTGGAAGTGTCCTGATGATGCTAGTAGGTATAAGACTATTGTTGATGCAAATAGAATTTTTAAATTTCTTGCTGGTCTTAATGAGGATTTTGACGAGGTTAGGGGTAGAATTATTGGGAGAAGTCCCCTGCCTTCAATCCATGAGGCTTTCTCGGAAGTCCGCCGTGAAGAAACTCGAAGAGGAGTGATGCTCAACAAGAAATCCACTCCTACCAGCACACTTGAGAGCTCGGCATTCAATTCTGAGGCTCATATCAGCAAGCGGAATATTCCACAGAAGAATGAGGAGAAACCCCGGGTGTGGTGTGATCATTGCAACAGGCCATGGCACACTAGAGAAACCTGCTTGTATCTCCATGGTAAGCCTGCAGATTAGAAGCCGAGGAATAAGCGCCAGCCACCTACTGCAAATGCCGCTGCTGAACAGACCAGCCCATTTAGCAAGGAGCAAATCGATCAACTCCTGAATCTGCTAAGCCCCAATTCGGCTACTGGTACTCCAAATTGTTCTATGGTACATGCATGTAGAAAATTAAACCCTTGGATTATTGATTCTGGAGCTTCTGATCATATGACAAATTTACACCACTTATTTTATTCATACAACCCATGTTCTGGCCATGAAAAGGTTCGTATTGCTGACGGTAGTTTCTCTTCTATTGCTGGAAGAGGAAACATTAACCTGTCCAAGAGTGTAGGTCTTAAATCTGTACTCCATGTTCCAAAACTCAAATGTAACCTTCTATCCGTCATCAAACTCTCAAAAGATTCTAACTGCCGTGTAATTTTTTGTGAATCTTCTTGTGTTTTTCAGGACCAGAAGTTGGGGATGATAATTGGGAGAGCTAAAGAGATAGGAGGACTTTACTACTTTGCGGACACTATTCCTAGTAATAAAAAGGTTCAAGCGTACATCAGTATGAGTTCGAACCCTGCATTAGACAAAATAATGGAATGGCATCTTAGACTAGGCCATCTAAGTTTTTCTTATTTAAGACATCTATTTCCTCATTTATTTAAGGGTGTTAATTGTGCTTTACTTCAATGTGAAACGTGTTATTTGGCAAAAAGTCATCGTATAAATTTTGCTCCAAAACCATACTATCCTTCAAAACCTTTTTTCATAATCCATAGTGATGTTTGGGGACCTTCAAAAATCAAAACATTATCCGGAAAAAGGGGTTTTGTGACTTTTATTGATGATCACACCAGAATATGTTGGGTTTATCTTATAAGCAAGAAATCAGAAGTTGAAAAACTTTTTAAAGATTTTTACAACATGATTGAAACTCAATTTCAAACAAAAATATGCATCCTTAGATCAGACAATGGAACTGAATACTTTAATGAATGTTGAGGGGATTTTCTAATAAACAAAGGCATAATTCATCAATCTACATGTCGTGATACTCCACAACAAAATGGAATTGCTGAAAGAAAAAATAGACATTTACTTGAGGTTGCTCGGGCTATTATGTTTTCAATGAACGTTCCTAAATATTTATGGGGGGACGCAATTTTAACAGCATCATATTTAATAAATCGAATGCCCACTCGAGTTTTACAATATACAACTCCTCTAAACAAGCTGACAAAAAGCTTTTATCTACAAATGTTTTCAGATATTCCTTTAAAAATCTTTGGATGCACATGTTTCGTTCATATTCCGAACAAATTTCGATCAAAATTGGATCCAAAATCTGAAAAATGCATTTTCCTTGGATATGCTTCAAACAAAAAGGGTTACAAATGTTTTAATCCTGTCACAAAAAAAACTTACATTAGTATGGATGTGATCTTCACAAAAATCCACTTCAGGAGAATCCTAGTCAAAAGACACCATAAATTATCTTGTCTAATACAGGGGGAGAAATATTGCAGAATACGACAGCAGCAGAACCTCTATTTTATTCCAGGAAGAGGCTCCATAAAAGGAAAAATGTTCAAATTGAATCTTTAATTCCCTCCCAATCTGAAGAACCGAATGATGGTCCTCAAGAAACCCAGGTAATTTCTAATCCTGACCTTATTTTTTCATCAACAGAAGCTCAAGATTCAGAGGTTGTGGATCTGGATCTTCCTATAGCCATTATAAAAGGAATACATTCTTGTACTACCAAACGGCCCATTGCAAAATATCTATCCTACAAAAAAATCTCACACAAACATCAAGCTTTTTTGTTAAAAATTTCTAATCTGTTTGTACTTAGAAGAATACAGGAAGCACTTAGTAATCCGAATTAGAGAATAGCAGTGAAGGAAGAGATGGATGCTCTTTTGAAAAATGGAACCTGGGAAGTTGTCACTTTGCCAAGAGACAAGTCTACTGTTGGATATAAATGGGTCTTCACTGTTAAAGTCAAAGCCGATGGGAATGTCGAAAGATATAAAGCGCGACTAGTAGCGAAAGGATTCACTCAGACTCACGGAATTGACTGTCAGGAGACATTTGCTCCGGTAGCCAAATCAATTCTATTCGGGTTCTACTGTCCATAGCAGCAAACCGTGATTGGTCCTTCAATCAGCTGGATGTTAAAAACGCTTTTCTAAACGGTGAATTAGAGGAGGAGGTATTCATGGATCTTCCACCAGGATTTGAGAAGAAGTTTGGAGAAGACAAGGTGTGCAGATTGAAGAAATCCTTGTATGGGCTCAAGCAATCTCTTCGCGCCTGGTTTGAGAGGTTTGGAAAGGTGATTAAAAAATATGGATATACTCAGAGTCAAGCTGATCATACTATGTTCTACAAACATTCAGAGACTGGTAAACTTGCTATACTTATTGTCTATGTCGATGATATTATCCTTACAGGAGATGATGCTAGGGAAATTGAGACATTGAAAGGAAGATTGGCCACAGAATTCGAGATTAAAAATCTGGGGGCTGTAAAGTACTTTCTCGGTATTGAGTTTGCCAGATCAAAGGAGGGGATTTTTATTAATCAGCGGAAGTATGTACTCGACTTGCTCAGTGAAACCGGAATGCTTGGGTGCAAAGCAGCTTTTGAACCAAATAAAAAGTTACAAGTGACATGTGAAACATATGGTGTTAATAAGGAACAATACCAGAGACTGGTAGGAAGGCTAATCTACCTTTCACACACTCGTCCTGATATAGCGTTTGCTGTTAGTGTGGTAAGTCAGTTTATGCACTCTCCAAAGGCTCATCATTTGGAGGCTATGTATCGAATCCTTAGGTATCTGAAAGGAACGCCTGGAAGAGGACTGCTGTTCAAGAAAAATGAGCACTTACAGATAGAAGCATTTACATATGCAGATTGGGCTGGGAGTGTTACAGATAGAAGGTCAACCTCAGTGTACTGTACTTTTCTAGGAGGAAACTTGGTAACCTGGAGAAGTAAGAAGCAAAGTGCCGTGGCAAGGAGCAGTGCTGAAGCTGAATTCAGGTCTGTGGCTCATGGGATATGTGAAGTTCTATGGATTAGAAGAATTCTTAAGGAGTTAAAAATTTATAGTCCACCACCAATTAAGGTGTACTATGATAATAAGTCTGCAATCGCCATCGCCTACAATCCTGTCCTTCATGATCGAACAAAGCACGTAGAGATAGACAAGCACTTCATCAAGGAAAAGATTGATAGAGGAGATATCTGCATGGTGTACGTTCCTTCCAACAACCAAGCAGCAGATATTCTAACGAAAGGTCTTCACAAAAGACAGTTCGACAGTTTAGTGTGCAAGCTGGCTCTGAAAGATATTTTCATGCCAACTTGAGGGGGAGTGTTGGAAAAAAACAAAGATCCAATTGATTTACAGAATTAGTTTTTTCCTTTTATAGATTATTGTGTAGCTGTACAAATCTTGTATAATTAGCTGTGTAATGTAATAGGAAATAGCTGTAACCAATTAGTTAGTTTCCTTATTTAGGAGGTAGTATTCCTATAAGAAGATGTACCATGTAAAGAATCAATATAGAAGAAAGTATTTTTCCTTTCTTTGTTTCTGTTTTAAATTCAAAACAGATTTTTAAAGTAAAACTGGATTTCCAAAACTGTGCAGGGTACAGGCAATTCCTGCACAGGATTTTTAAAACAGTACATAAACAGGCAATTCCTGCACATACACTAACAACCAAATTATTGGATCAAGTTATTTAGAATACAAATGTTATATGTCAAGTTTTGGATCCAAGGTTACTTATAGTAACCGAATAGGATACCATGTAACATAAGCTTGTAATTAGGGTTTTTATGGATGTTGGTTTGAATACTAACATAAAATGATATGATTCATAGCAAGATAGGATGATTCTTATCTTACGATTTTTCTGGAAACAGGAAGGTAACCTGTTACTTGGCGGAATACAGGATTCAGGATTTAGCATAATCTGTAAGTACAACTCCGCCTACAGTATAAGCGAAAAATGTTTTCACTGCTTGTATGTTTTCAAGCTCATGCATACATGTTGAGGTGCATATGATTTATGCTTTATTATTGTGGCATCATGAAGCATGTTCACTAATGATAAATCACTTGGTAATAATGAGAACCCAGTTTCAAGTAACAAACTGCTCATAAGTACGAAATGATTTCAACTATGAAATGGTTCTTCAAATATGTTTTAAAGTAAGAACAAATTTTTAAGTATGATGGTAAGCAAGATGCCTTGTGTCGTATCGACCTGCACTAGGGCAGGTTTGGTCTATGGTTTGAGTTGAACAGGGCTGGCCGCCCCAACCACTCCATGGTTGCGCGCCACGGTACGTACACTTACGTTATGTAAGGGCCCAAAAAGTATGTTAACATAAGGAAGCATAATGAAAGAATAAGTGGTTCATGCATTATGTTTTACGAAGAGTTTTGCGGATTAATAGTTGTACTTGCTGAGCGAGAGCTCATAACTTACGTTTATCTTGTAGGTAAGCAATCTATGAGCAATATGTGATACAAGGCAGTAGAGCGTGGCAATGCGAAACTGTGAAACTATGGGCTGGGAGCTACTACGCGTTTTGTTATATTATATTGTTATTTACTTAAATATGTTGTATTTAAGTTTAATGCTTCAGTACTGAAGTAAACAAGTAAGTAAGTATATGCATATAAATATGTGAGTATATACTGAGATGGATTTCAGTTTCAAGTTGTGTTTTAAAGAAAAAAAAATTAGTCCCTAATTTCGTATGTTATGTTACAAGTAAGTAAGTATGGTAACGGCCTACGTAAGGTGGGTCGTTACAATATATATATATATGTTTTTTTTAATGTTATTGATATGAATAAGGGTATTTTCATCTTTTGATAGTTAATTGAGCTCATGTGATGGGTCATATGACTAATTCCGTTAGAAATTTAATGGATTTGGATGGAAATGACTAAGATTGCTAATATTTAGAGAGTTTAGGGTATACTCGGTCAAAATTAAAAAAAAATAGGGACCGAATTGTCACCTTTTAAAGAGTTCAGGGACTATTATGGCTAATTACTCTTGGTTTTTTTTTTTTTATGTGTCTCTCTCACCTTCCATTCTCTCTCTAGCTTAGTCTCTTTCTCTCTCTCTCTCTAGGAATTGTAGATACCTCTCTCTCTCTCCCTTTTCTCTTTCCTATTCTTCCAAAACCTCCCCCTCTCTTTTCATGTCCACTACTAGATGGGCCATTTGCAAATATAGGATTAAAATGGCCATTGTATTGCAGAACTAGACCCAAAGAGAAAACATTGCAAGGATGATCTCATTCATTAATGAATATCTTGTTTTCCAAAAAACCCTTTCCAAGTAAAAATAAAATAAAAAGACTATCTTCTTCCTAAAAAAAAAAAAACAACGCTCATTTTTTTGAAGAAAACCCCCTTCCATTGTCAAAGAAAAGAAAATGTCATCTCCTTCACCATCATTTTTCATCTCCATCATCCCCCTCAAAACGACCATCCTTGTATTCGGGTTAATATCTTCCACCATTTTCTCATTCTGGGCATCGATTTCCAGCCACAAGGAGAGCAGATGAAGTAATAAAAGTTTGTAAAATCCCTAAAATTTTGGTAAGTTCATCTCAAACCTTTTAATTTTTTTTTAAAGATTGTTTTCAAAGTTGTTCAAAGGTTGGACATTCATGGTTATGGAGCTTAATATAGAAAAACAACAATGATTCAAGCTATTTAGCACTAATTTTCAGCTTGTAAAATATGTAAATATGCAAAATCCCATCATAAGAACAGTACAGTGACCAGACCGGCTAGACTGACTGGCCGGACCTACCTGACTAGTCTGGTGGGTCTGGGGATGGTCCGGTAGTTTTGAACAAGTCTTCAATTTTTTATTCTTTTTTTTTTAATTCTTTAATAACAATCTTTTTTGTTTTTCTTATTTTTTTTATAGGAAAATGAGTGAGATTGTCATTTATTTTCGATATGATGGAGAATGGAAGGAGAAAGATGACGGGTCATATGAATGGTGCAGAAGGAATAAGAAAATCGAGAGCATAGTACTATTAGATGATCCGGATAAGGTGAAATATTGTGAAGTTATTGATTACATATTTAAAAGGCTTCATGTGGACCAAAATAGTACAAAATTGAAAATAAATTACATTCCTTTGTGTACAACATCGTCAGGTCCTAAGCTCATTTTGGATGGCTTTGATGCTAAGTGTTATCTTTTAGACTTTTGTAAAACATCACAACATAGAAGTGTGCTACACGTTGAGCTCATAAAAAATATTGAAAGTAGTGATAACAATGATAAAGTAGCACTTGAAGTTGAAGGAGATGAAGGATGCAATGTGGAAAATGATGGAAATATTCGAGATGAGTACTTTGACGTTGACATGGAGGCACAAGGGTTTATGATGCTACTTCTGCAAGAGGTATCTCCCATAATAGTTTAATTGATGTCAAATTTTAGAATGCATGAATATAATAGATAACTTACCCTTGGTATTATGACTGGCGGCAATTAGGGTGACGTGTTCCCATCTAAACATCGACGCCTTTGGGTAGGACGAGAAAAGAATACCGATGAGGTCCGGCTATGTGCCATAGCTAGAGACGAAAATGATAAATAAGTAGATTTAGGAAACTGGGACGACAATTAATTTTAAGAAGTTAAATCCACAAACAGAAAAGATGACAATGCATTTCCACGAGAGTCGGTGAAAAAAGTTTGGATCCTAGAATTACAAACAACTTGGACCGAAGGTGCAAAAAAGAGGATCCAATAAAGTAATTTGTTGGCCTGGTTTCGTTCGATAATGGGAAGTAATAAAGTAATTTGACATCATAGTCCGATTAAGCAGATAAGTTCCATCCATCCAAGAATCCCTCCAAATTAAGAGGAATCCAAATTGAGGTTCTTGAATTTGAAGGATTTTGAATCAATCACGCAAAACCATTCCTTGCTCCAATCGTTCCTACCAAATAACCATATGTTCTAAAATCCTTCTACTAATTCCCCGTACTTATACCTTTATCTCCTTCCACTTTTTCCTCCTACCAAACAAACTTCTAAAATATGAAAAGCAACTGTATTCAAAGCATAAATGCTTTAAAGGAAACAACAATCTTGAAATAGTCTAGTTAGAGCAACTTCACACAAAGTATTGATGTTACAAAGGAAATCGCATTACTTGAAATAGTATAGTTTTTGGTGGTATTTTCATAAACCTGAAACGTAGTAATCTGAATAGGAGTTTGTATAGCTAATTAGTCAGCTCAAATACAACTTATGGAAGTTTATCTTGGCATTTCAAGTTTCAACTATATAAAGCTAATTGGTCATAAATCCCTGCATCTCAAGCATAATCGGATCCAATAAATGATTCTTGTGCTCAACGGTTATATATTATCTTCTACTTTAACATTCTAGTTCAAAACTTTGTTTTCCCCAATTTTACCTGTTGCAGGAAGACCGATGTTAATCTTTTTCAGCTTTTCAAAACTTTGTTGAAACCAAAAGGGAAACAGAGCACTCCAAGAATGAAAAGGTAGCAATCATTTGGTAGTCAATAGTCTCCCAAAAATACGAAAATGAAAATTGAAAGATTTTGAGTATAGTCTATAACTCCCAAAAATGACCATTCAAACTTGAATATTCCATGAAACCAATTTATTATTACCTCATTGATATTGAACACATGAACTCATAACCAAAACACCTCCAACGAAAATTAAAAACATCAAAATTGAATCTACAACATAAATGTATATATGACCATAAACAACAACAACAACAACAACTTGGAAAGGAGTTCATGCTCACAAGAATAGAGCTCAAAACTTTATCCACCAATTCTTTGATTTCCTTGGGTTTAAACACAAGCTTCTACTTCAGTATGCAAATGTATAAGGTTTACGAAAAGTTCAGAAGCTGATGAAAATCGCAAAAAATTTAAAATCAAATAAATAAAAAGAAAAAGAAAAAAAGTTGGTATTTTACCAACAATAAAGAAGTTGATGAGCTGGTAGGATCAGTCGGCACTAAGGAGAAAGGAGCTCGTCTCGTTAGTCGGCATGAAGAGAAAGGTGCAGGAGACGAGATGAGAGAGCCGACATTGCACGGAGAGTTGTCGAAGAGGAGATGTTCACAACTAACAGCGTGATTGGAGAAGTCGCCGAAGATGGCGACAGCCGGCTGGCTGGGCGTGAGAGTGAGTTTACAATGCCGTTGGAGTGAGAGTGAGTGAGATTGTGTTGTGTCACCTTTTGTCTTCGCTGGCTTTGAGTGAGACAGAAATAAAATTGAGAGATTTTAACTTTTTATTTGTCTATTTGACTTTTTTTTTTAAAATTAAATTGAACAAAAACGGAAGGGGTTTTTTAGTGTTTTTATTTAAAAATTGACTTAGAAAAAATAAAAAAGAAAAAGCAATTAAAACAAAGGTCACATATGCAATGGGGTTCAATTTTGGGTTATATATTCAAAAGATCCCTACCGGATCCTCGCGTTGGCACCACTCCGATGCTAGAGTCGATCTTTGTCGCGACAAACTCTCTCTCTCTTCCTTGATCCTGAAGCGAATGCCGATCGGAGCATCATCGTCTTTGTGGACGACTCGAATTCCTCGAGCCAAAGTTCTACTGATTGTCGCTCTCGGAGCTTAAGCCGGTTCTCGCACACGATTCTAGCTCCGACGACGAGCGATGACTTCAATGAGGCTTCGACTTTTGTCTCTCTCAGAAATGTCTCCTTGTGTGCCGCCTACCATCGCGACGGATCTTGATGGATAGCCACCGGATCTGGACAAATTCCCATTGATCTTGACGCTTTTCCGTAGTTATGAGCTCCATCTCTGTCGTAGAGTCACTCTGCTGAGAAGATCTGCCAAATCGTTCATAGATCCAGTCGATGGTCGTCGGAATCACACAGATCTTGGTGATCGTGGCGACGGAGTGAATTGTGAAATTTCTGCTCAGCGTCTCAGTTCTGCTCCGTGTCGGAAATAGAGGTCGCGACAATCTCAACTCGTGAATAAAGGAGTATTGAGCGACTTCACCGACAAGCAGATTGTATCCTTTTCGCATCATCCTGGCAAATCTAAAACTCGATGGTATCTCTTTTGTCCATCTTGATTTTTGGATTGAAAATGATCTAAGAAAATAATATATTTTCTTCGAATCTTTAGACTGAATGTTTCAACTTCTTATGCATTGTATTAATTTTAGAGCACAAATCTTTGGTTAACTTTTGGTTTATAGATTCCAAATTCTGATTTTCGGTTTCTTTTTGTGCTTCATTGTATGTTGGTATGCCGGTTGGGAATTATGATTGCTATATGTTGATTGATGCCAGTACCATGATTCCAGACGTAGAAGCATTTTTCAATTTTGGAACAATAATTGAAAAAAATGTGTGTGGTGGAATTGAGTTTGGTGCATCTTTGAGTAGAGTATATAATATGCACACTAAGATCCCTGAGTAAATTGAGTCATCATACATCTCTGCTTAGTAATAGTGACAGTCAGAAGTGTTGTATTTGAGAATCAGTTCTTTTGAACGAGTGTCTGTATTATTACAATCCCTAACTCATCCCAAAAGGCACCTTGAGAAATGAGGATTGGACCCATATATAAAGAGGATCTTGGCACTGTCCACAACCGATGTGGGATCTAACACACCCCCTCACGCACAGCGTGGACAAAGCCAAACAACTGTGGGAACATGGGGGGCCGGGGGAAACCCGGTCCCAACAACGGGGGAAATTGGCCTTGGCTCTGATACCATATTACAATCCCTAACTCATCCCAAAAGGCACCTTGAGAAATGAGGTTTGGACCCATATATAAAGAGGATCTTGGCACTGTCCACAACCGATGTGGGATCTAACATGTATCAATAAACGTAATGCTTCTATAGTG
This sequence comes from Ficus erecta, assembly GCA_008635985.1. Classification (NCBI taxonomy): domain Eukaryota; kingdom Viridiplantae; phylum Streptophyta; class Magnoliopsida; order Rosales; family Moraceae; genus Ficus; species Ficus erecta. Next base: position 1,681,319 of record BKCH01000036.1, on the reverse strand, counting down.
TAATGCTAGATAACAATAACGGCTCTCTCACTGAAAGTTGTTTGTTTCCAATAGACTTCTATATATATTTTGAGTTTTCACAGTTTAGTATACATGCGGACGATACTTTCTTATGAACAGGGGTAAACAATTTGTGGTAAAAGGCCTCCTGTAACTAGCATTTTTGTATACTATTTTACAACTTGAACAAATCCGAAATATACTTTGACAAAGAGCAGTTAGAAATTTTTTTCTATTTATTATTCTTGTTTGGGTATGTTGGAGGGGGATGTTCGAGGTGGTATGCAATTGAATGCAATCTTCATTTTCACGCACAATGAACATCTTATCACTGATTCCTTATGGAGAGTGTTGATATTATTGATGCGTCATTTACAGTTTCAGGTTTTGATGGTTACAGTTAAGAATTAGAATTTCTGATCTGCGTGCTTGTTTATCTTGTTTCTAGGATCCAGTGCTGTGGAGTGTGACTGTAGGTGTCTCCTAATTTGAGAGATCTGCGCTTTGGGTTGAAGTTGTTGGGATTGGTGTTCATAAAGCATTTGATGCTACAACTTTATTGCGATTTATACAAATAAATGTTTTATTTCATTATAGTTGTATATGCATGTATGTTTGATACTTAATAAATATCATTAAAATTTCATAATTATCTATGTGACCTTAAATAGTGTATATAAGAGTTATATACTAAAGGATATTATTTAAGGATGATAATTAAAAACGGTCTGTGATAAGTAATCAATTAAAGTATGAAATTTTTAATTGAATATTACTAGTGCATGTCATTACTATTAAGAATGGAACGGTCTTATTCGAACCGTTAATGTAGCGAGACATTTAATGAGTGCACTGTGCATAATGTGATTATGTAGGACATGGGACGTGACGTGATATGAATAGCTGATAATTTCCGTTAAGTATAGTGGATTCTAATCACATCAACCGATGGTCATATATAGAATGATCTTAATTCTTAGTTATTAAGCAAACTCCTATTTATAGAATCATGTCTTTTGATTTACTCGATATGGATTTGAGTAACTAATTTTATTCCTTGTATTTTGGGGATATGATGAAGTAAATAGTTGGGAATGTTAATATTACAAGATGGAATCCATTCCTTCTAATTTAAGAAGCTGATAAATAATTCCCTTCCCTGTTGATTCGGGGCTTGAATGGGATGAGAACTCAATTCATGATTAATGTCATGAATTTATCATTCATTAGAGAATCAATGGTACTCAAGGATAAAGATGTAATTAGAGAGGTTAACGGATTTACCTAGCTCTAATTATGAATTATTTATGGAGAATCAATCTATATGTAATGGCTATATCAAATTGACGACTTTATTTTTTGAGTAATTTAATAACTTTAATTTCAAGGGTGTAGTTTCAAGTTTTTAGTGGAGTAACTCTGGGATTAATAAACTTGATAAATTAATCAAAGAGTTTGATTGGTTATCAAATTTCTTGAACCTTAAAATTATATGCCCATTGTTCCTCACACCGCATTCGTTAGTAATTAAACAAGTGTATTTGATATATTGTATTTTTGCTCACAAAATTGTGTGATATAAAATATAAAAGAGAATGTTTACTTTATTATTTTATTATCACAAATATTTATTTATTACCTAAACAATTAATTAAGAATTAATTATATCGTTTAAATAATAGAGATTATTTGAATATTAAAATTGGATGACCGAGTGAATTGGACTCACTGTGTATGTGCGTGGGACTCACTAGTGTGTAGATTATAATATACTTGTTTTCTATTTATGAGATTATGAATATTTATATTTAAAATTAGATTTTAAATTAAATATTTATAATATATATATATATATATATATATTGATGTGTATATATAAACAAGAGAAAGGGAATTGAAAGAAGGAAAACCGTATCCTTCTTTACGGATTACATATAATATTTATTTATATATGTGATATATATATATATACATATATGTATATTATATGTTTTATAATTTTAAATTAAACTTTAAAAAAATAAATAAAAGGCAACTAACTTTCCTTCGGTTGGAGGAAAGTTCGACGCACTATATGTGCGTGTAGTGTGTGTATATTATATTCCAATCCAATTTTGTATTGATCTTAATTTTGAATATTGGGAATTTTCTAAATTTGAGATGGAATATTTGGGAAATCTACCTTACTCTATGAATAAGATTTATATCAAGGTAGAAAAAGAACTTTTGGTTCAAGATTTTTGGTTGGTAGACTTTTAGTCAATAAGAAACTCAAAGAGAGAAGAGTTCTCCTTTGCACTATTTGTTTTTTTTCATCTGTTGAGAGCCGAAACAAAGACACCAAAAATGAATGAATGAATGAATCAATCCCTCAATAGGAACGCCCACCCGTTCATTCAATCAAGCGACGAAGGTAAGGTGTGGAAGAACATGGTCTTGAAGGATAGGATCGTTCGTGGATTTGAAAGTTTATTTTGATGGAATCGACTTAATCGAACGACGGTACAATTCTCATCATTTATCATTTTTATATATTAAATTAATATAGCTATAGAATAACACAAAATTTGGGAAATTTTTGTTGCTCACGGTTCTACACTTCCGCTAATTTTTTGTCAATATCGGTTTTCAAAACCAACAATTAATATCAGAGTTAGGTTATAGCTTATATTAATTTAATATATTGATAACAAGATAATCATGATCTCACCTTTATGTAAATTAATATGGATAGGCACTATGCATATGATGTATGTTCTATTTTATTTGGATGTTTATGATTCATGTGATGAATGTATGAATTCCAGATTTGAACGTTAATTATATGGTTCCTTGGATAAATTTTACTTTTTGGTTGTAATTTTTTTATTGGGTTGTAATTGCTAGAGGGGCGGTCTATGATCACCGTGTTTTCCCTACTAGTTCTTTATTGCTTTCCTAGAATTTTGTACACTGGAAACGGTATAAGAATTTATAATGTAATTCGATTGACGATCAAGACCATCAAGACTCAAAGATGGAGAACATGAAGATTCAACGATGGAAAACATGAAGACAATTAATAAATTTTTATTTTCTATTTTTCGGAATTTTTGTGGGTAAAAGTTTGAAAAATTTTGATGTACGGAATTCTTCTAGAACATCGAAGTATACGAAAAAGCCCTGAGTGGCTGGAAATGGCCATAGCCAACCCATGGGTAACGGATTTTCCCCCCCAGCACCCTTGTGGGCGGGAGACAGGATAGTCCTGTCGCCGACATGTTTTCGTGCTTCCGGAAGCGTGATTCGAAAAGTTTCAAAATTTTCAAAAATTAGATTTTTGAATATTTTCAATTTTTGAAATTGAAAGTTACCCAATAATTATCCTAAATTGAATGAGATTCAAATTTTGGAAATTAGATTGTAACGCCCCAAACACTAACTAACAATAATATTAGGACATTAACATTAGAATTAATGTGGATAATGTGATGAGATAGCAACTTCTTAATTCTAATGTGATGTTGAGCTATTTTTCACAGGTGACACGACGAGGACTCGATGTGCTAGAACAAAGTTTATGCCAAATTGATAAATTTTCCTTATGATGATTTGATGAATTTATGTGACAATATAAATGGATATGTATATGTCTATATAATATATTCTAATTATATTATGCTAGCTATACGTATATTTATATATAATTAGTTGTATATATATATATATATATGAAGGTTATATATATATGGTATGCAGTATTTGTGATGAAGTTAATGTAAAAAAAAGGGGGGGGGGAGTATGTTATTCGAAAAAGACTTATTTTATATGATGTTAATTTCCAACTCAATTATGAATCTTTAAATGTCGAAAATTATTCTGCAATTTAGATAAACTTATAGAGCTTTTCATAAGCTTTCCAACGCCTACTCATTTGTGCAAATCCGATATTAGAGTAAGAAGTTATGACCAGTATACTATCCGAATACCTGCTAGTCACCAACCAGTTTACCAAGTGTGATTGTAAGTGCGAAAATTCTAGAGGTGAACCTAGTTGTTTCCTTTTCCTCCCACACGTTTTCACACCCTAATGACAGCCATTCCACAGCAATTAAGAGACAATTAAACCAAAGAATTTAATCTCAATTAATTCCAAAATTTATTTGGGATTAAATTACTCACAAATTGTTTTTATAATTTTCAAAATTTCTCTTTTTACATGCTCTCTCTCTCTCTCACTTTCCTAGCCTCTCTTTTTCCTTCTTTCTCATTCTCTTTGGCTGCTCTCTCTGCCCCTCGCTCACGCACAAACAGAAGAAGAAAAAAAAAATTCCGCCAAACCTCCAAATTCTTCCAAGCCGAAAATCAAAGGATTTCAAGGTATGTTTCTGTATTGTTTGATGATGAGAATGATTTTGTTATTTATTTTAGTTTGGGATTATTTGAGAGATTGGATGATTTTCTTGATGAGTGTCTTCATGTGAGTTTGAGGAGAGGATGAGAAATATTTATTGAATGATGATCGAAAAAATGGCGATATAGTTGATTTTGCGAACAAGACGAAATTATGGTTTTTGATTCTTGATTTATGATTTCATTGGTATGGTGATTTAAGAATTTTATATGTTAGAAATATATCTTAGGGCTGTTTTGTGTGTGTGTATGAATTATATATCTACTGTGATGATAATTTATATATATATATATATATATATATTTTTATTTATTTTCGGATTTGACCACTACTACTGGAATTTCCAGATTCTAAGATAAGAATTCCAAATGGGTTTTAAGGGTTAAAATGGACTCCATTTTTAACAAATTTGATATTGTTGGAAAGCCCTAGATGTCTATTTCCTTTTAAAATCATTTTCATATCGTTTAGAGTTATGTGTGAATTTTTATGATTTTTCAATGAGGAAGAGATCCGGCTGCCAGGTTCTATACAATTTTAGTAGTCCGTTTTGAAAACTGTTTTTGAGGATCTAAATGGTCTCCGTTTTTAACAAATTTGATATTTTTAGAAAAATCTAGATATATATTTTCATTTGGAATCAGTTTTATATCATTTGGAGACATCTGTAAATTTTTGTGATTTTTCAAACAGGTAGAGGTCCGGCTGTCAGTTTCGGTATAATTTTAGAAATCAATTTCAAAACTATTTTTGAGGGTCTAAATGATCTTCATTTTTTATGAATTAGGTACCATTAGAAATATCTGGATGTCTACTTTCATTTAAAATTTGTTTCAGCTCATTTAGAGCTCTGTATGAATTTTTATAAATTTTTGAAGGGACAAAGGTCTAACTGACGGTTTCTGTAAAGATTTGTAATTTCATGAAAGTGTTCAATTTTTGTGTTTTGATGTTATTGAATGATGAAATAGGCCTTGTAGGTGCTGCTATAAGATGATGGATGTGTTTAATGAATTATTATGAGTTTTTATTGATTTTATTATATTTATTATTCATGGCATGAACGGTTCTAAAGGCGAGCACCCGAGACCTCAATCGCGCGTCACCTGCAACATGAATTAAAAATTTGAGAAGTATATATTTTGATATTGATGATGATGTTATGATGTTCTTAAATAATACTTCTCCTATGACGACGTTTTGATGAATAGTATATATATGGTATGTATATGTATTTTATGTTTTAAAATAGCGTTGTATACCCTTGATGATCATGATAATGATGTTATCCGGTGAGCGGACTTTTGTCACCGTTGGTTTGGGATTTGCTACCCCAACGCTTCCGTGACTAGCGCGCTATGATGGTACAACGCCGGGCCCAATATATGACGGTTTTAAAAGTAAAAAGTTTTTAAATGATGTTTATATTTATGATGATAAAAGAAAAATGTTTATTTACATTTGTGAGATTTAAGTGTCTTACTAAGCCCTTGTTTATATAAGTTAATTCATGTTGCAGATAAAGGAAAGTGTAAGATATAGTGTTGGAGGAGCTTGGAGCGGAAGCGGGACGATATGTGATAGGAAAACGGGAGGAACGATCATAAGATGGACATTTTTTATTTCAAATGAAGTTTTGAGATTTTAATTATATTATTATTTGATTGGATGTTTCATAAGGACTTAAATTTTATTTCATGAGTTGGGTTTTAAAAATATGTATATACTTATATTAATTTTTAAGTATAATTTTGATATAGTTTAAAAAAAATTTTCTAAAGTTTTCTAAAATTATCTAAGTAAAGTTTTCCGTTATATAAAGATTTTTATTTTAAGCTTAATCTTTTCCGCAATTTTATAAGAGATGAATGATTAAATAAGAAGTCAACTGTAACGGTCCGTGAGGGGTCGTTACAGATATGGTATCAGAGAGGTTTCTTATTTCCTATCATGCATCGCCACGTATCCACTTCAAACTTCTTCAAGTAAGTAATTAACTAATTTCCTTAAATAGAAATATAAGAGCTGTGAGGTGATGTTCTATTTATGGAAAGTTTGAATCCTGACTCAATATCAAAAAGAAAAAAAAAGGTCTCTTATTGCAATATTTGCTACTAACAAACGACTAAGATACGCGGACGAGGACGTGCAGTTCGAGGACGTGGTAATGGCCGAATGCAAGCCGAAGATGTGGTTGCTGCGAAACCTAACTTTGTAGAAGTTATGGCAAGTTGCGTTAAGACCAACAAAGGGGTCGTGGACAAGTTGAAAATGATGCGGTGGTAAAGCCTAATTTAGTAGAAATGGTGGTTCAACTTCAAAGGCAAGTTCAGGAACAACAGACTCTCATTAACAATTTGCAAGCTAATGCCAACAGAGTGGAAGTCCCCATTGATCCACCGGCTGCACAGCTAGTGCAAAATAGAGGAGTTCAAGCAGCAACAAATCATGAGCCCCTGTATCTACGATTCAAGAGGATGAAGTCTAAGGAATTCAATGGTTCAACTGACCCTTTGGTAGCTCAAGGATGGTTGAAGTCGATCGAGTTAGTGCTTAATTTCATGGATTTAACCGATTATGAGAAAGTGAAGTGTGCTTCCTACTGTTTGATGGATGATGCTAGAATCTGGTGGGAAGGAATAGAGCTGAGCAGGGATGTGAATCAGATGACATAGGAAGACTTTATCCAAGAATTGAACGAGCAGTATTTCAACATGTCTGTGACCAAAGAAGAAGCAGCTGCTAAGACTTCTACTGTTGCTATAGGTCAGATACTTGTCAATAACCAGTATGCTAACGTTCTTTTTGACACAGGAGCCTCACACTCCTTTGTGTCTTCCACTTTTGCTAAAAGACTAGGAATAAATCAGGATATCTTAAGCCAGGGATTCACTACGACACTACCCTCTGGGGAAGTGATGATGTCCACTCATTGGCTACGAGTAGTGCCAATGAGAATTGTTGATAGAGAGCTCTACAGTAATCTGATAGTGCTCGAGATGTTTGACTATGACCTAATTTTAGGTATGGATTTCTTGGGAAAGTATAACGCTTCTATTGAATGCCGAAGACATAAGGTCGTGTTTAATCCCGAACGAGATGATCGTTTTGAATTTATTGGTGATGTGGAAAAGAAGACGAAGTTGTTCCTATCAGCAATGAAGGCTCGAAAGATACTAGTAGATGGCTGTAACGGTTTCTTAGCCAGCATCGTGGATAAAAAGAAAGAAAACAAATTGAAACTTGAAGATGTACCTGTTGTACGAGATTTTGGTGATGTGTTTCCAGAGGACTTGTCAGGCTTGCCGCCAGATAGAGAAATCGAGTTCGAGATTGAGTTAGCACCGGGCACTGGGCGAATCTCGAAGGCACCTTATCGTATGGCACCTGCTGAATTGAAAGAATTACATGAGAAACTTCAAGAGTTGTTGACCAAGGGTTTCATTCGCCCAAGTCATTCACCGTGGGGAGCTCCAGTTTTATTCATGAAGAAGAAGGATGGGACAATGAGACTCTGCATCGACTATAGAGAGTTGAACAAGGTGACCATAAGGAACAAGTAACCATTGCCGAGAACTGATGATTTATTCGACCAATTGCAAGGTGCGACTGTGTTTTCGAAGATTGATCAACGATCTGGATACCACCAACTGAAGATCAAGGAAGGAGATATCCTCAAGTCAGCTTTCAGAACTCGATATGGTCATTATAAGTTTGTGGTCATGCCATTTGGGTTGACCAATGCCCCTGCTGCCTTCATGGACCTAATGAATAGAGTGTTTAAGGAGTTTCTGGATAAGTTTGTGATAGTGTTTATCGACAACATTCTCATTTATTCAAAAACTCGAGACCAACATGAGAAGCATATAAGGACAATTTTGCAGACATTGAAACAACACCAGTTGTATGCCAAATTCTCTAAGTGCGAGTTTTGGTTGGATCATGTGGCATTCCTTGGTCATGTGATTTCTAAAAATGGCATAATGGTGGATCCCGCGAAGGTTGAGGCCGTTAGTAATTGGAAGAGACCAACCAACGCAAGTGAGATCAGAAGTTTCCTTAGTTTAGCGGGATATTACAGGAAATATGTAGCTGATTTCTCGAAACTTGCTATGCCGCTTACGACACTTACTCGAAAAGGAAAGAAGTTTGAATGGACAGAGGACTGCGAAAAGAGCTTTCAAGGGCTGAAGAGACGACTCACAAGTGCTCCAATTTTAACGATTCCGGATGAGGATGAAGGGTTCGTAATTTACAGTGATGCTTCTAAAATGGGACTTGGTGCAGTCTTGATGCAAAATGGCAAGGTAATTGCCCACGCTTCAAGCAATTGAAGGACTATGAGAAGATCTATCCCACCCATGACCTAGAGTTGGCTGCCGTTGTTTTTGACATTGAAAGTATAGAGGCATTATTTGCATGGAGTCCGATGCCAAATATACACCGATCACAAAAGTTTGAAGTACTTTTTCTAGCAGAAGGATTTGAATATGAGGCAAAGGAGGTGGCTTGAGCTAGTAAAGGATTACGATTGTGAAATCCTATACCACCCGGGGAAGGCAAATAGGGTAGCTGATGCGTTGAATCGGAAGACCCCTTCCACGTTAATGTCCTTGAATGCGACGTCCAAGCCCCTTCAAAAGGAGATTTTTGATTTTGGGTTGGAGTTAATAGTTGGGCAACTTTCTGCAATGACCTTGTCTCCAACTATTTTAGATGACATTCGAAGCAAACAAGACCTTGATCCAAGTCTTGTAAGGATTAAAAAGGAAATGCTCGAAGATAACTGTGAAGGATTTAGTGTGTGTGATGATGGAGTGCTGAAACTTAAGGGACGGTTATGTATTCCTAAGGACGAGGAGCTGAGGAAGAAGATTCTTGAAAAAGCGCACAACCCCCGTATATGCTTCATCCTGGTGCAACCAAAATGTACATGGATCTTAAGAATAGTTTCTGGTGGTTCGGAATGAAGAAGGATGTAGCACACTATGTGAAGCATTGTATGACGTGTCAACAAGTTAAGGCTGAGCACCAAAAGCCAGGAGGGGTACTTCAGTCAATTCAGATACCGGAATGGAAATGGGAAGACATTGCGATGGATTTTATTACTGGATTGCCAAGGACTACAAATGGATACGATGCTATATGGCTGGTCATCGACAGATTGACCAAGTCAGCACATTTTCTTCCTATACGATTGACGTCCTCTATGGAACAGTTGGCAGAATTATATGTGAAGGAGGTCGTGAGGGTTCATGGTGTTCCCAGATCTATTATTTCAGATCGAGATAGTAGGTTCACCTCCCATTTCTGGAAAAGCGTTCAAGCTGTTATGGGTACGAAGTTGAAATTTAGCACGGCTTTTCATCCGCAAACAGACGGTCAGACGGAGAGGACTATTCAGACACTTGAGGATATGCTTCAAGCTTGCGCCTTGGACTTCAAAGGGAGTTGGTGTAAGTTTTTACCGTTGACTGAATTTGCTTATAACAATAGTTATCAAGCGACGATTGGGATGGCTCCCTATGAGGCACTTTACGGAAGACGTTGTAGGTCCCCAATTTATTGGCATGAGGCTGGGGAGAAGAAGCTAGCGGAGTCAGAACCTAAGGAGAAAACTGACTTCTTCAATAAGACGACTGAAGCATTGAAAGTGATTCAGCAGCGGATTGCCATAGCTCAAAGTAGGCAGAAAAGCTATGCGGATGTGCGTCAAAGACCCTTAGAGTTTGAGGTTGAAGACTTGGTGTTTATCAAGGTCGCCCCGATGAAGGGTGTGATGCGATTTGGGAAGAAAGGCAAGCTTAGTCCCAGGTATGTGGGACCGTATATGGTGATTGAGCGTATCGGCAATGTGGCATATAAGTTAGATTTTCCTCAAGAGATGACATCCATCCACAATGTATTTTATGTCTCGATGTTAAAGAAGTATGTACCGGATCCATCTCACGTCATCCAACCGCAATCGATTCAGATTCAAGAGGATATGAGTTATGAAGAGAAACTAGTTGAGATTCTTGATCGAAAGACGAAGACCTTGAGGAACAAAGAGATTCTCTTAGTAAAAGTTCTCTGGCATAATCACAAGATAGAGGAAGCTACTTGGGAGCGAGAAGACGCTATGAGAACGAATTATCCAAAATTATTCTAAGTTTCGAGGACAAAACTTTCATAAGATAAGATGGATTGTAATGCCCCAAATACTAACTAACAATAATATTAGGAAATTAACATTAGAATCAATATGGATAATGTGATGAGATAGCAACTTCTTAATTCTAACGTGATGTTGAGTTATTTTTCACAGGTGACGCGACGAGAACTCGATGTGCTAGAACAAAGTTCATGCCAAATTGATAAATTTTCCTTATGATGATTTGATGAATTTATGTGACAATATAAATGGATATGTATATGTCTATATAATATATTCTAATTATATTATGCTAGCTATACGTATATTTATATATAATTAGTTGTATATATATATATATATATGAAGGTTATATATATATGGTATGCAGTATTTGTGATGAAGTTAATGTAAAAAAAAAAAAAAAGGTGGGGGGGGGGGAAGTATGTTATTCGAAAAAGACTTATTTTATATGATGTTAATTTCCAACTCAATTATGAATCTTTAAATGCTGAAAATTATTCTGTAATTTAGATAACCTTATAGAGCTTTTCATAAGCTTTCCTACGCCTACTCATTTGTGAAAATCCGATATTAGAGTAAGAAGTTATGACCAGTATACTATTCGGATACTGGCTAGTCACCAACCAGTTTACCAAGTGTGCTTGTAAGTGCGAAAATTCTAGAGGTGAACCTAGTTGTTTCCTTTTCCTCCCACACGTTTTCACACCCTAATGACAGCCATTCCACAGCAATTAAGAGACAATTAAACCAAAGAATTTAATCTCAATTAATTCCAAAATTTATTTGGGATTAAATTACTCACAAATTGTTTTTATAATTTTCAAAATTTCTCTTTTTACATGCTCTCTCTCTTTCTCACTTCCCTAGCCTCCCTTTTTCCTTCTTTCTCATTCTCTTTGGCTGCTCTCTCTGCCCCTCTCTCACGCACAAACAGAAGAAGAAAAAAAAATTCCGCCAAACCTCCAAATTCTTCCAAGCCGAAAATCAAAGGATTTCAAGGTATGTTTCGGTATTGTTTGATGATGAGAATGATTTTGTTATTTATTTTAGTTTGGGATTATTTGAGAGATTGGATGATTTACTTGATGAGTGTCTTCATGTGAGTTTGAGGAGAGGATGAGAAATATTTATTGAACGATGATCGAAAGAATGTCGATATGGTTGATTTTGCGAACAAGACGAAATTATGGTTTTTGATTCTTGATTTATGATTTCATTGGTATGGTGATTTAATAATTTTATATGTTAGAAATATGTCTCAGGGCTGTTTTTGTGTGTGTGTGTATGAATTATATATATACTGTGATGATAATTTTTATATATATATATATATATATATTTCTATTTATTTTCGGATTTGACCACTACTACTGGAATTTCCAGATTCTAAGGTAAGAATTCCAAACGGTTTTTAAGAGTTAAAATGGACTCCATTTTTAACAAATTTGATATTGTTGGAAAGCTCTAGATGTCTATTTTATTTTGAAATCAGTTTCATATCGTTTGGAGTTATGTGTGAATTTTTATGATTTTTCAAAGAGGAAGAGGTCCGGCTGCCAGGCTCTATACAATTTTAGTAGTCCGTTTTCAAAACTATTTTTGAGGATCCAAACGATATCCATTTTTAACACATTTGATATTTTTAGAAAACTATAGATGTCTATTTTCATTTGGAATCAGTTTTATATCATTTGGAGACATCTATAAATTTTTGTGATTTTTCAAACAGGCAGAGGTCCGGCTGCCAGTTTCAGTATAATTTTAGAAATCAATTCAAAACTATTTTTGAGGGTCCAAATGGTCTTCATTTTTTATGAATTAGGTACCATTAGAAATATCTGGATGTCTACTTTCATTTAAAATTGGTTTCAGATCATTTGGAGCCAGGTATGAATTTTTATAAATTTTTGAAGGGGCAAAGGTCTAACTGGCAGTTTCTGTAAAGATTTGTAATTTCATGAAAGTGTTCAATTTTTGTGTTTTGATGTTGTTGAATGATGAAATAGGCCTTGTAGGTGCTGCTATAAGATGATAGATGTGTTTAATGAATTATTATGAGTTTTTATTGATTTTATTATATTTATTATTTATGACATGAACGGTTCTAAAGACGAGCACCCGAGACCTCAATCGCGCGTCACCATCAAAAAATTTGAAAAGGTTAAGTAAGGCATTTAGGTAAGTATACTCTCACCTGCAACATGAATTAAAAATTTGAGAAGTATGTATTTTGATATTGATGATGATGTTATGATGTTCTTAAATAATACTTCTCCTATGACGACGTTTTGATTAATAGTATATATATGGTATGTATATGTATTTTATGTTTAAAATGACGTTGTACACCCTTGATGATGATGATGATGATGTTGTCCGGTGAGCGGACTTTTGTCACCGTTGGTTTGGGATTTGCTATCCCAACCCTTCCGTGACTAGCATGTTATGATGGTACAACGCCCGGTCCAATATATGACGGTTTTAAATGTAAAAAGTTTTTAAATGATGTTTATATTTATGATGATAAAAGAAAAATATTTATTTACATTTATGATATTTAAGTGTCTTATTAAGCCCTTGCTTATATAAGTTAATTCATGTTGCAGATAATGGGAAGTGTAAGATATAGTGTTGGAGGAGCATGGAGCGGAAGCGGGACGATATGTGAGAGGAAAACGGGAGGAACGATCATAAGATGGACATTTTTTATTTCAAATGAAGTTTTGAGATTTTAATTTATTATTATTTGATTGGATGTTTCATAAGGACTTAAATTTTATTTCATGATTTGGGTTTTATAAATATATATATATATATATATATATATACTTATATTAATTATGAAGTATAATTTTGATATAGTTTTTAAAAAAAATTCTAGATTTTTCTAAAATTATCTAAGTAAAGTTTTCTTTTATATAAATATTTTTATTTTAAGCTTAGTCTTTTTCGTAATTTTATAATAGATTAATGATTAAATAAGAAGTCAACTGTAACGGTCCGTGAGGGGTCGTTACATAGATAATTATGGAAAGTGTAATTAAGATTTGATTCTCATGATTTAAATTTGAAATATTTAACTGTAATTTAAATTTAGAAATTTAGAGTATGGAAAGTCAAATTAGATTCTTACTTTTATCTTTCGAATCTTAATATGCAATCTTAACTAAATTGGATTTGGTTCACAATTTTAAATTTAAAAGATTCAACTATAATTTAAATTTGAAAATTTAATTATGGAAAGTCAAATTAGATTCTAACTTCTATCTTTCGAATTTAAATATGGAATTTTGACTAAATTGGATTTGGTTCACAAATTTAAATTCAAAATATTTAACTGTAATTTAAATTTTAGAAATTTAAATTATGAAAAGTCAAATTAGATTATGACTTTATCTTTTGAATTTAAATATGGAATCTTGACTAAATTGGAAATGGTTCACAAATTTAAATCTAAAAGATTTAACTGTAATTTATATAAATTTTGGAAATTTAAATTATAGAAAGTCAAATTCAATTTTGACTTTTATCTTTAGAATTTAAATACTTCCTGAAAATTAAGTTTTGGAAACTTAATTAAATTTGAATTCTAAAAAAGGAGAAAGGTTATTAATTTTGAATCAATAATCTTAATTTTTAAATTAGATTTATAATGAGATTATAATTCGGGAAATTTTGAAAATAAAATTTTTAGGAGCTCGAGAAGATTTGTTTAATTATTTTTCTTTTAAGTTGTAATTATCCAAGGGACCCGGTCAAATTTCCGTTTCAATATTTTGATTGCATATTATATTTATTATGTCAATAATATTTATTATATATTCATGCATATAACATGCCATATAGAATAGAAAAGTGTCTACTCACGTCATACGGTATGACATGCATTCATGCACATTCATTTATTTATTCTAAAGTTGTCTAGTATTATTTACATGATGTTGCGCTAATTTTAATTTAATGAGATTAAATTAAAGGATTATCAATTTAATTTGCACAATGTGTGGGATATGTGAGATTAAATATTTAATTGTTAAATATTAGATTTTCACATGATAATTTCTAAGTTAGTAATTTAAAGAGTTTAAAATTATGGGAAACTTAGAATGCTTTAATAAGAATCAAAGTGTTTGGTTTTATTAAAATTTTATAAAGCATGAGATGTTTTATAAATAAAATACATACATTGCAAAATAGTGAGTGGGAGCAGGTTATATGACAATATGACTCATTGGTCTCCATTGTTGGTACAATACCATGAGCCTCAAATGGGGCCTCGAGACGCTTTGAATGTATTTCTAATTTGACCTACCCTACAGCGGCACTTTAGAGTTAAGTCTTTGGAATCTGAAATGATGGGTTAAACTCATAAAGATGTAATTAAAATGGTTAATTACATTTTGACAAAAATTACGGTCATTAATAAATGTTAAAAATATGAGATATTTTGATTAACATTTATTAATGGAGAGGGGTTTCGATTCAATTAGCAAAATATATGACATACCCTATAGCGTCATATTATTTTGTGGTCATTGGATTTCCAAAGCAAAAGTAATGAACATGTTTTATGTATTTTTCATGTGCATCATGCATCATATTAAGTACAATTGAAATTATTACTAAATGATATTTATATTTATGCATGTATAATGAATTATTCTATTTATTTTATCTCAATATACCTAATCCTATACTCGCAAATCGCAATTGTTACTGATAAACGATTAACCAATGATAACTTTGTCAAGTGTAAAAGTATCTCGATGAACTAAAAGAAAGAAACAACAAAGTAAATATGATTTACTTGTTGTGTAAGCATGATTTAGTTAAGAATGATTTATCATCCCAAATAGTTGATTCAGGAATATCTAATCATGTTTAGTTTTTACAAGAAAGCTTGCCAGTGGGTTTATGATGAGAGTAGCAAATTGTGCCAAGGTTTTAACAATAGTAGTGGGAGTAGCAGGACTACATTTTCAGAAGAAAATTCATTGTTTTGAACAATGTTTATTTTATCCTTGATTTCAACATAAATTTGATTTTTGTTGCTGCCCTAAGTGAACAATTGCTTGAAGTTTCTTATAATAATAATGGTTATTATATCGACAAATAATTTAGACATTTGTTCTGGATATATGGTTGATGGAATTTATTCCATTAGATCCATATTTAATACACTACTGATTATGGAATTTTTCAAAGTTGCTAAATCCATTGCTGGATGGCAAAAGATTTCTCATAAAGATGACACATACATGTGGCATCTAAGAATTGATCATTTCAATCTAAATAAGATTGAAAGACAAGTAAAGGATGGTCCTTTAAGAGAATTAAAAGTTAATTATCTATATGTCTGAATCCTATCCGGAAGGTAAAATGACTAGGGGACAATTGATAGCCAAAGGTGAAAGAGCTAAAACATCTCTTGAATTATTACATTCTAATGTATGTGGGCTTTTGAGTTCACAAGCAAGAGGTGGTTGCGAATATTTCGTCACTTGTATGGATGATTATTCTAAATAGGGATATGCATAATTGATGCAAAGGAAATCTGAAACTTTTGGAAAGTTTAAAGAATTCCATGCCGAAATTGAAAAAATAATTAGGCAAGTAAACTAAGACTTTTCGATGTGATCGAGGAGGTGAATACTTGGATTCTAAATTCAGGGATCACTTAGTTGAACAAAGAATCCTACCACAACTCACTGTACCTAGTACATCGCAACAAAATGGTGTTGTTGAATGGAGAAATTAGACTTTACTTAACATGATGAGATCAATGTTAAGTTACTCATCATTACACATATCATCTTGGGATATAGAATACAAATTGTATTCTGATGCAAACATATTTGCATGATGTCCTAATAGGACAAGAGGAGGTCTATTAATAGCCTCAAAATAACAAAGTATTTGTATTGACAAATGCTACATTTCTTGAGAACAAATAAATGACCGACTATAAACCCAAAGGCAAAATAGTTCAATGAGAGTTATTGACAGGTGAAATCAATCTTCTTCTAACAAATGTTGTTGTAAGACAAAGAGAAGAGACCACTTCTCAAGATCAGAGTCATATACCACTTCATTGTAGTGGGAGGGTAATTAGATTACCTATCTACTACTACAATGAGGATGAAGCAATAGTTGCTATCACTGATAGTGATATTGATGATCTATTGACTTACAAGTTGGCAATGGAAGAAACTGATAAGAGAAATGACAAGAGGCTGTGAACTCGAGATGGAGTAATGTACTCCAACTCAGTCTGGGATCTTGTAGATCTACCTGAAAGGATAAAACCGATTGGGTCCAAATGGATCTTCAAGAGAAATAGAGGAGTGGACGGGAAAGTGGAGACTTTCCAGGCAAGGCTTGTGGCAAAGGGTTTTACCCAAAAAAGAAGAGTAACTATGAGGATACGCTTTTGCCTTTAGCTATACTTAAGTACATTAGTATACTCTTATCCATTGTAGCTCATTATGAGTATGAGATATGAGCAATGGATGCCAAGATGGAATTTTAGAATGATCATCTTGAAGAAAACACCTATATGGCGCAACCAGAAGGCTTTATGGTGAAGACCAAGAGCAAAAAGTTTACAAACTGTAAAGGTCTATTTATGGACTTAAGCAGGGTTATAGATCATGGAACATCGGATTTAATAAGGCTATTATGTCTTATGGTTTTGATAAATCTTGATGAACCATGTGTCTACAAATACATTAAAGATGAAAAAGGTAGTCTTCTTAATTCTTTATATTGATAATATTCTTTTCATTAGGAATGATGTAGAATTTTTATCAAAAGTAAAAAGACTGGTTAGCTAGCCAATTCCAAATGAGATTTGGGAGAGGCAAGCTACGTTAACACTGTCTCGGGCATCATGTATTGACGAAGTGTTTGTCAAATATGGGATGCAGAATTCTGAAAGAGGTAATTTATCGTTTCGGCATGGAGTTCATCTTTCTAGGGGTAGTATCCATAGATAGCTCAAGAGAAAGAAGACATGAGACAAATTCCCTATATGTCTACAGTTAAGAGTCTAATATATGCTATGCATGCACTAGACCGGATATCTATTATGCAATGGGAGTAGTTAGTCGGTATCATTCAAATGAGGGATTGCAATACTAGATTGCAATCAAGATCAATCTCAAGTATCTTAGGAGAACGAGAATATATATGCTAGTGTGTTCTAGAGAAAGGATTTGATCCTTGTTGGATACACTGACTCTGATAGAGACTCTAGTATGTCTACATCTAGTTCGGTGTTTAGTCTTGGTGGAGGTGCCGCAATATGGAAGAGCATCAAGCTAGCTTGCTTTGCTAATTTAACCAAAGAGGCTGAATGTGTAGCTGCATATGAAGCAGCTAAGGAATCAGTCTGGCTTTGTAGGTTCATGAAAGATCTGGAAATTGTTTCAGATGTGGATAAGCCAAATAAGTTCGACTGTGCTAATAGTGCAACGATAACTCGTTTCAAAGAACCAAAAAACTATTAGAGATGAAAGCATACAGAGAGCAAATATTGTCTGATTAGATTAATTGCGAGTTGGGGTGATGTATCGGACATTGCCTACTAAGAGCTTTGAGGGACACCTTGAAGGACTAGGATTGGGGAAATGTCTTATTTACTTTAGGGAAAATGGGAGATTGTTGGGATTGGTGCCCGTAAAGCATATAATGTTACAACTTTGTTGCGATTCATACAAATAATGTTTTATTTCATAATAGTTGTATATGCACGTATGTTTGATACTTAATAAATATCATTAAAATTTCATAATTATCTATGTGACCTTAAATAGTGTATATAAGAGTTATATACAAGAGGATAATATTTAAGGATGATAATTAAAATGGTCCGTGATAAATAATCAATTATTTAATTGATTAAATTAAAGTATGAAATCTTTAATTGAATATCACTAGTGCATGTCATTACTATTAAGAATTGAATTGTCTTATCCGAACCGTTAATGTAGTAAGACATTTAATGAGTGCACTATGCATATTGTGATTATGTAGGATAGGAGACGTGACCTGATATGAATTGCTTATAATTTCTGTTAAGTATAGCGGATTCGAATAACGTAAACCGATGGTCATATATAGAATGATCGTAATCATGAGTTATTAACAAACTCCGATTTATGGAATCATATCTTTTAATTTAATCGGTACGGATTTGAGTAACAAATCTTATTCCTTTTGCTTTGGAGATATGATGAAGTAAGTAACCTGAAATGTTAATATTACAAGATGGAATCAATTCCTTCTAATTTAAGAAGCATATAAATAATTTCTTTGCCTATTGATTCGGGGCTTGAATGGTATGAGCGCTTAATTCATGATTAACCTCATGAATTTATCATTCATTAGAGAATCAATGATACTCAAGGATAAAGATGTAATTAGAGAGGTTAACCGGCTCTAATTATGATTTATTTATGGAGGATCGATATATATGTAATGGCTATCTCAAATGGACGACTTTATTCTTTGAGAAATTATATTTATAATTTCAAGAGTGCAATTCCAAAGTTTTAGAGGAGTAACTCTGGGATTAATAAACTTGATAAATTAATCAAAGAGTTTGATTGGTTATCAAATTTATTGAACTTTGAAATTATAGGTCAATTGTTCCCCACACCGCCTTCGTTAGAAATTGAATAAGTGTATTTGATGGATTGTGTTTTTGCTCACAAAATTGTGTGATATAAAATATAAAAGAGAATGTTTACTTGTATTATTTTATTATCACAAATATTTATTTGTTACTCAAACAATTAATTGAGAATTAATTGTATCATTTAAATAATAGGAGATTATTTAAACATTAAAATTGAATGACTTAGTGAGTTGGACTCATTGTGTATGTGCCTACTGCTAGTGGATGGGAATCACTACTATGCAGATTATGATCTGCTAGTTTTTAATTTATGAGATTATGAATATTTATATTTAAAATTAGATTTTAAATTAAATATGTATAATATATATATATATATTGATGTATATATATAAGAGAGGGAAAGAAGGAAAACCGTACCCTTATTTACGGATTACATATAATATATATATATGTGATATATATATATATATATATGTATATTATATGTTTTATAATTTAAAATTAAACTTAAAAAAAAAATTGGGAAAAGCCAACTAGCTTTCCTTCGGCTGAAGGAAAGTTCGACGCACTCTCTATATATATATACATATAGTGTAGTGTAGTGTGTAGTGTGTAGTGTGTGTGTGTGTGTGTGTATGGTGAGTTCGTCGCACTTGCGTGTAGTGTGTGTGTATATATTATATTCTAATCCAATTTTGTATTGATCTTAATTTTAAATATTGAGAATATTCTAAATTTAAGATGGAATATTTGGGAAATCTATTTACTTTATATATAAGATTTATATCAAGGTAGAAAAGAAACTTTTGGTTTAGGATTTTTGGTTGGTAGACTTTTAGTTAATAAGAAACTCAAAGAGAGAAGAGTTCTCCTTTGCATTCTTTGTGTTTTCTCATCTGTTAAGAGCCGAAACAAAGACACCAAAAGTGAAACGCCCACCCGTTCGTTCAATCAAGCGACGAAGGAAAGGTATGGAAGAACGTAGTCTTGAAGAATATGATCGTTCGTGTGTTCGAAAGTTTATTTTAATGAAGTTAACCTAATCGGATGACGGTACAATTCTCATCATTTATCCTTTTTATATATTAAATTATTTAGCTATATGATAACACAAAATTTAAGAACTTTTTGTTGTTCACGGTTTTATGCTTCCACGATTTTTTTTGCCAATATCGTCTTTCGAAACCAATAGAAGTCATAACACCACCCTTTTCTACTGTAGTGGTGATACTGGAGATAAAGAACGTGACTTCACTGAAGAAGATCCACAGATTATAAGACGAGAAGTTTGAGGCCAGAATTAGGAAAACCTTTCATCTTAATGTGTCACCCACACTAAAATCCAAGTCGCATTCTAATAGAATCCAAGTCGCATACTATTGAAATCCGAGTCGCATTCTACTAGAATATTTACATATTTTACCACTGAAATTCTTCACGTTAGGAATATACAAAAAAAATATTTTGTTGCCTACTGGTGTACTTTGTTCTGTTTGATTCTCTTGATTGTCTTTATCTTGCCTTTGTCAACAATCTCGTTTGTTTTTTAGTTTGTCATTTTTTCTATTTGCTATTGTTTGTGTTAATAGATGGTGACCGGACGTTTGATAACAACGATGATCGGAGTCGAAGACATTCGACTAGGGGTGACAATTCGTGTCATATGTCGGGTTCGTGTTGTGTTAGAGCCGTGTCGATTTTTTTCTTCCCCAAGCCGAACACGACCCACGACCCGAACACGACACAAACCCTTCACGGGTTGACAGGACACGAACCGAAATTGACCCACGACACGAAATTGACCCGTGACACGAAATTGACTCGCGACATGAAATTGACCCGAAATTGACATGAAATTTGACCCGAAATTGACACGAAATTGACCCGCGACACGAAATTTGACCCGAAATTGACACGGAAAAAAAAGGGGCGTGTTCAGGTTCTACGGGTCCAACCTGAACACGACCTGTTTTTTCCCATGTCAATTTTGGGTGACCCGAAATCGACCCGCCCCACTATTTTTCCCAACCCGAACCCGCGAAATTCGTGTCATTTTCGAGTCATGCCGTCATGTCGCGACCCATATTGCCACCCCTACATTCGACTATCTTTGTTGAAATATATATATATATATATTTATATGTATATATTCTGTTAGAATCCATATTAGATTCTAATAGAATCTCTTCGGTAACCGACGTCGGTGACCGAAGTCGAAGACGTGCAGTCATTTTTGGTGAAATTAAAAAAAAATTCTATCAAAATCCATTTGGGATTCTAATTGAATCTATTGGTAACCGGCAACCGATGCCAGGGATGTCCGGCTATCTTTGTTGAAATACTAAAAAAAAATGGTAATAATCAATTTTGGATTCTATTAGAATCTCTTTGGTGAGCTGGATATGTCCGGCCATCTTTGTTGAAATATGAATAAAGAAAAAAAAAATTATCTCCGGTGATCGGTCATCAAACCGTTGACTGACAACCGGCAGGTAACTAGATATCAGTGACCGGAGTTGGAGATATCAAAAAAAATATTCCAATAAATAAAAGAGATAAGAAAATAAATAGATAGGGGTATTTTTGTGTATTTATTATTATTTTTATCTTAATTATTTGATTAAATGTTATTAAATGTCAAAATTATCAACTTTAATGTTATGGAGGGTGAAATTATAAGGTGGTGTCAAATTTATGACATTCTTGCATTTAACGCAATCTACTAGATTTCATTGGAGCCAACACGGGGGCCAGAGATGGTCTCCGATTGCCAGCAATGATCTTCAATCGCCGGAGAGTATTATGGTATATTGCTTTTGGTAATCTACCATAATAAATTTTTTATTTTCAATACAAAATTGTTGGCTGTCTTCGAACCAGACATAATTTGGTAGGTTACTTTAAGTAATCCACCGGACTATTTTTTACAAAAACGTAAGTTTTTTTTTTAATTTTTAAATCTTTAAAAAAACTATTGAACACAAAACTGTAATTTTAAAAACACAGATTAAACTACTTTTTCATCAATTCCATATTTGTAGATAAAAACTAAAAAGAAAACCACAAAACTATTAATTTCACACAAAATTATACATAGATATGCAAACTTAATAATCGACTAGAATACAGAAAATAATCCACCAGCATAAATAAATTAATCCATCAGAATCCGATTTTTATAACCTTCGGATCTGTTCCACCGCTGCCTAGCAGATTTGCACCTTTGGCGAGTCGCCTCCTCGTGCTCTGGCACCTGCGATCTCGTAGAAGATATACGATGAGATCGCGCGTGGAGAGAAAAATTTGAAGCTTCGTCATCAGATCCTAGTAATGAATATTCTAGTAACGAATGATGTTCCGACTTTATTAGATCCTAAATTACATCATTTTTTCCATTAATAATTGACTGGTACTCATTGAGTCTATATTGTTTTGTAACTGCTTGAAAGTTTGTTCATTATTTTAGTTATATGTTTTCTAAGAAACTAGTTTGGGCACGTGCGTTGCACGTGTTGAATTGTGATAAAAATTTTCATAACGTTTAATATGAAAAAATATTTTCTAGAGATTATAAAAAAATACAGATTAATAAATAAAGTTGAAAAGTTAAACTTCATGATACAATTATAAAATACATAATAATAATAAAATCAAACATTCTAATAAATAAGATAATAGCACATAACTCATTTGTTTTTTTTTTTTTTTCAAAACATATAGAGTTGCATTTTGTTATCCCAAAAAAGGTTTTAATCCCATTGTTGGCTATACCAAAATAAAACATTGCAATAAGAAAAAAATGATTGGAAAAAGAAAACTAAAAATGTTTTGAAAATATGATAATGAAGTAAAAGGTAAATAAAAAAAGAGACAATTTGAATATTTTACACACATTTTAATTTATATATAGAGTCACATATACACATGCATCTGCAAACAAGGATTAAAAAAAGCAAAACAGTTTATTTTTATAAATATTTTTAGCCGTAGAACAATATGCTAGCGGCAACATTTATACCTACTTGTTCAAAGTTTTACAGTAAAAGTAAATATAGATGAAATGCTAATGCATTCCTAAGCCTGAGTTCTCACATGACAAGTTGTAGTAGGCGTAATCCTAAGCAATATTAGATATATGCATATTTCCTACATAATGAGCTCCTACAACTACAATAGGACGGATGATCATTCCAAAAGTAGGAAATTTCTAAACAAGAAAACTTGATCCAAACACAAATTTAACATGAATATGCCAGAAAATAATCGCAAAATGACATAAAAGCAAAAATGAAATTCCAAAATGAAAGAATTCTATTAACTTTGTTTTGAAACCTGAAGGCATCATTAGCTCACAATAAAAAATAACTATTTTTTCTGTTGTTTAAACGAAAATTTCTAAAGCAAAAAATAAATATATAAATAAAATAAAATAATTGAAAAAAACCTAAACAGTGCATTGCTGTGAAGAAGGACAACCAAAAAAAAAAAAAAGGCACCTAAACGTTGTTGTGAGGAAGGAAGGGGGAAAAAAAGGCACTTAAACGGTGTGTGTTTTTTACTATCAAAATGAACAGTACTACAACAGAATGTAGATACCACGACGGTTAAAAACCGTCGTGGTAATATTTCCACGACGGTTTTCTAACCGTTGTGGTATCCAGAGTTGTGGAATCTTTTCAGATTCCACGACGGTTTTTTACCCGTCGTGGAATAGGTAAAACTAAGGTCAAAAATTGATATTTAGCAACATCTACCACGACGGTTTTTATTGGAAACCGTCGTGGTAAGGGCACCTACCACGACGGTTGTGTGTATAAACCGTCGTGGTAGGTACCCTTACCATGACGGGTTCTGTAAGCCACCGTCGTTGTAGTTCACCTTACCACGACGGTGGCTGACAGAGTACTAGAAACCGTCATGGTATTTAGACCTACCACGACGGTTTATATAATCTACCGTCGTGGTAGTCCACCTTACCACGACGGTAGCTGATACCAAACGACAAACCGTCATGGTATTTCTGACATACCACGACGGTTTCTATAATCCACCATCGTGGTAGTTCACTTACCACAACGGTGGCTGACACCAAACAACAAACCGTCGTGGTATTTGACGTACGACGACGGTTCCTGTGAAAACCGTCGTGGTATATTGATTTCCACGACGGTTTCTATTGAAAACCGTCGTGGTAGGTTGTAACGTAAACAAAAAAAAATATCTATTCGTTCAATTGAATACCAGTTCATTCATTCATGACATGAAAAAAAAAAGTTTTGCAAAGAATAAAATAATAACATAATTGATATGGCAAATACAATGTCACAATGTACAACAATTAATATAGAATTAAATACTGCTATACAAAAATTTTCTATTAGAGACTTTGCCTCAATATTGGATGAAGCTCGTGACATATGTAGTCCACTCTTGCCTAACCAAATTCAAATCATCTTCAGTATAAGAAGTCTTGTTTTGCAGTAAGGCAAGTCCATCGACGTTCAACGTTATTTCTCGCATGAACCCTAATACAAAATAGCCGCACTGCATATTTTCTTGCTATATCGGGCATCGAGCAGTCTGAATCAACGTCTTGCAGTTGCGTCGCTTTGTTATTCCTCGTCCCACCAGCAATTTCCAACCGTTTAGTGCCCTAACAATTTAACAAATATCAAAATCATCCGGAACAACAATTATGGAATGTCAAATCATGGAACTATAAATCAATTTGAGAATACTTACAACGTTATTAGCTGTTGAAAATCTTCACCCAGATCATTTCCAAGAGGATTAAAATAGATGACGGAGTCATCCTACGGATTAATAACAACCAATATCCAATGTTGGCTGCTGTTATATGGCATGAGAACAAGCCGTCCCCTTGGTAAATTTGTTATGATCCGGATGATATTGTCGGCTCTCTCTCGAATGTAGGCTATGCGATCTACATTATGTTGAACTGGCAAGACAAGGAATGGAGAAATAAACTCGAAACGTTGATCCAATCCTGCTCTTGCACAACAATTCGATAAGTAGCTGCAAAACATTAAGTCAAACTTGTTACGCGTGCAAAATCAACATATATCTATCTTTCAAGCTAATTGGAACAATAATTAAGTATTGTTTAAGGAAAAAACAATTACCTGATGTAAACCATTATACTGCTTGCACTGATTTCTTTAAAGGTTATGAAATGGTATACATCATCATACCCAATATATATGGGCATTTCATCGGATTGTTGTGGTGGGCACGAAATCTGGCTACCGTCACTCAAGGAACTTTGTGCGTAATAAGCTAGCGGTCTCATTTCAACGAGAATTTCATTGAAGTCAAACGTAGGTACTTCTTCTTCCGTTTGCTGTTGTACCTCCGGTTGTGACTGCAGTTTCTTCCTCCCAGCTCTCTTTTTTATTCGTTTCCTTCCCGTTGCTTCTGGGTCGGGAGCTTGACTGGGACCTCGACTGGCCTGGCTTAAACTGCTCTGAAGCACGACTAATTTTTTGGGCCAAGCAACAAAGCCCCCGACAGCCTCTTCAATATGTGTAGCTTCATTCGTCGGAATCGGAAGGAGTGCACATTTTAATTTTGGGACATTGATTGTCACTCGCACATTCCCCTCGCCCAAAGGAATCCTATGGACTGTGTCGGTTGGAACACAGTCCATGTATGCCCTGCCTATCGCAACCAAAACTTCTCCACCATTAATAAAATCAGTAAGGAAAAGCTGGCATTCCTTACTTGCATTAGGCGTGGGCTGCGGTTCCGACGCGTCGGCTTCTTTCTCATTGAGGGTGCAACTCGCCTTGAAACTGTTGTGCTGATCAACAGTAGGTGGGGCTGCCTCCTCGGCCATCGTCTCACGGTTGATATCGTGCTTCGCACAAAGTTCCTGCACTGTTCTTTCCAATGCAGCAAGCTGTCGTTTCATAAAGGAGACTTCAGGATTCTCCCTTGTTACGTGCATGGAATTGAAGTATTGCGCCTGCTTGACAAATTTTGATTGCCCACGAAGACGACCGGAATGCTCGGGATTGCCCAAAGACTTGGTCAAAATGTCTTCTGTACCCACGAATTCGAAGCTTCCTTGGGTCTCTTGTAGTGTTAATTCGTCCTATAACAATTACACAATATGTTATTGAGCCCGTAAACATAATGGAGACAATCTTACTTTTTATTTGAAATAGGATCCGTAGACTTACTATTGCTTCGCCGATAATTTTAATCGATGGATTCTTGTACTCTCCATTGGGCTTGATCCGCGTGTCCCACCAAATAACATGTTGGTCCGCATACTCCCCCGTCTTTTCGAACTGCAATTTAGTAATTAAAGTTAGTAAACATAAATAACACACGTAAAAAAAATTAAATTTAAATAGACTTTAAGCTTTTTTCCCAATTAATTAATGTGTGATTTCTTGATCACGTTTCCTATAGCCGTCTCGGCCTGTGGTAGAACCGTATTTGCTCTTTTTCCTTATCTCGCTTCCTTGTTGGGATAGCCTCTTAAAATCTGCCGTCCGTTGATAGGTAATAAACCTTTTCCAATCGTCCTGGCTGATGGTTGGGTAATTGTTAACCACTTTAGCCGGACGTTACCAAACGGTTTCTTCATCAATATGATCCCTAACAAAGGCTTGGTAAAGATCATATCTAAAACATTTAGTCGACTCCCCACATGACTTCAAAACTTACTTTTTGTGCGATTCATCAACCATGAATGAAGTTACAATTTCCAACCACACTCGTTCTTTCCTCGGTTCCAAATCAGCACTTCTAAAATCAGCAATCCAAATTGGAATGCGCTCCCGAGCTAGCACTCCAATCCAACTCTGTAGTTCATCACCTTCCTTGTCAATTGGTTGGCCTTTTGAGTCAAACGAAACTTGAATTCGTTCTCCCCTCGTCCTAACAACGTGCACTCTTTTAAGGAGAGTTGCTCTTCATTTCCCCTCCTCGTCGGCATTGAATCTTGAAGAGTTGGTTCTTCGTGGTTTTCCAACTTGAGTTTGGGTTGACACTTCCTCCTCGTGATCTTTCGACATTGTAAATCAATCTAAAATAACAAAACACCAAATGAGTATGACAGGGGCATTTAATCGAAACTGTAATTTACAAACAATCACCACAAACAAAAACTTGAATTTTATCCGGAAAATTCACAAATCCGAGCCTTACCAATCAATTTAATTCAATCTACAACTAATTCTCACACAAAGAGGCATTTAATCAGACACGTAATATATAAACAATTAACTCACAGAAGCAAAAAATCTTAACAAATCCGAGCCTTACCCAACCATTTTAAATCATACAAAATCACAAACACAATCAACAAGAAATTGTAAAGGTTTTCTCTGGCTTTTGCCCATTTCAGCCTTGAATATAATCAATTTCGACAACCACAATAAACAACCACAGTCAACAAAAATATGATGGCGTGGACCAAAATTACCCACATTCGTGCATTACCCAAGCAATATGCATTACAACTTACCGGATAGTAGAGAGTGGGTTGTGGTCGGCGAGAGAGACTGGGAAAGTCCGTAAACAAGCGTCGTTGGTGAGGATGGCGTCGGAGAATGGAGGAAACCGCGTGAGTGTTGGACGATGGTGTCGGAGTTTGAGTGTTCAGAGAGTTTTCGAAGATTTTAAAGGGAGGGAGCGATGAGAGAGAAATGGGGGGAGGAAATATACTGGGTATGGAAGGTCAGGTGTGTCTATTAGAGACTGCAAAAGTGAATGGTGTTTGGGAAAATGGTGTTTTTTTTAGGTTTTATTAAAAGCGGCAAAAAGTTGAACAATTTTCGAAAATTTCAAAACTTGCCGCCAAAACATCTACCACGACGGTCTTGAACAAAACCGTCGTGGTAACAAATATACCACGACGGTCAAATTTAAACCGTCGTGGTACACAATATACCACGACGGTCAATTTTAAAGACCGTCGTGGTAGATTTCATGGAAATGGAAAAACCCATGAACCATACCACGTCGGTTCAATACGAAGACCGTCGTGGTAAAATGTTGTTTGGGATACACACCACTGAAGTCAACCACAACGGTCTTTATTGTTGACCGTCGTGGTAGATTGGCGGTTGTGGGCCTACCACGACGGTTTTCTATAAAGACCGTCGTGGTAGAGTTCAGTGTTTTCATCCACCGACATTATAACACGATGGTCCACAATAAAGACCGTCGTGGTAGATTGGCGTTGGTGGGCCTACCACGACGGTTTTCGTTAAAGACCGTCGTGGTAGGGTTCAGTGTTTTCATCCACCGACATTATATCACGACGGTCCACAATAAAGACCGTCGTGGTAGATTGGCTATGGATTAGCCTACTACGACGGTTTTCTTTAATGACCGTCGTGGTAGGCGTCAATGTTTTCATCAATCGACAATCTACCACGACGGTTTTCTATAAAGACCGTCGTGGTAGGCTGCAGTATTTTTTCATCATATCATACTCTACCACGACGGTCTTCTATATAAACCGTCGTGGTTGATTTCAGATGTTTGCGTCCCAACTGACATTTTACCACGACGGTCTTCGTACTAAACCGTCGTAGTAGGGTTCATGGGTTTTTCCATTTTCCACGAAATCAATCACGACGGTTCTAGAAGAAAACCGCCATGGTATATCATATACGATGACGATCTTGAAAAAAACCGTCGTGGTATATCATATACCACGACGGTTTTTTCCAATAACCGTCGTCGTAGGCTGGAAATTTACAAAAATAGTTTTCAAAATTTTTAATATAATCCCTCTAAGTGGCCAAACCTATATGTTGTATAATCATTCATTATGGATTCTTATTTGCTTCCAAACATATTTGCATGTATAAATAATTCCCATATAATGTGCGTAATTAAAAAACCGTATCTAAATGTTTACAACGTACTTAAGAAAATAAAATCTTTTGTTAAGTATTTTTTTTCTGCTTTTTTTTGGGCTTCTCAACACGTGTCCACTCGACGTCCAATCCAAGTAAGTGTTTTTTGGGCTTCTCAACACGTGTCCACTCGACGTCCAATCCAAGTAAGTGTGAAACATCATCGTCAAAATCATCAATCTCCTCCACCGGTGGCAAACCCGTTGTAAATGATGGAATGTCGGTGCAATCGTCAATATCTTCTTGGCCATTCCGGAATATTCTTGACTTCATTGGCACAACTAAAGATAACTCTAAATTTGCAGGATCCGTTGTATAAAATACTTGTACCGCTTGTGACACCATGATGAAAGGATCATTTTTGTATCCCAAACGCCTAAAGTCCACCACTGTCACGCCGTCACTATCAACCTTAACATAATTATTGTCAGCCCACTTGCATTTAAAGAGTGCTATTCGCAAGCCACAATAATCAAGTTCCCAAATATCTTCAATGAACCCAAAGTAATTCATGGAACTATATACCGGATTCTTGTCCTTTGTGGAGGAAATATGCATAGACTCGGCCCGAAGGGTGACACCACTATTCTGTACGGGATGCTTCTCATCTCTGTCCCGAGTGTAGAAGGAGTTGCCATTGACAAGGTACGATGTATATCTTGTGACTGTCGATGACGGACCTCTGGATAGCTTCATTATGTCTTGTGAAACGCCAAGCTTCGAATGCAAATATTTTCTTATCCACTCCCGAAATGTCTGATTCTGCTCATCTTGAATCCACTTCTCACTTCTTCCTTTTCTTGGATTCGCAGCTCTTATTTACGCCATATGAACCTAAAAGAAAGGCTCCATTTCCTTAGCATTGTGCAAAACATACAAACAAGTTTTTTCCCATTCATCTTGATTTACTGATGAATGAACGGCCACGGATAGTCCTTTCGACGTAAATAGCCCGGCTGTTGACAATCCTATTGAGTCCGCATTCGACAAATACTCAGAACAAAATTCAACTGATTCCTCGGCTATGTAGTTTTCCACTATACAACCCTCCGGCCTATTTCGGTTCTTCACATATCCCTTCAAAACCTTCATGTACCTATCAAAAAGATACATCAACCTCAAATACACCGGGCCACATAACATAACTTCCCGAACTAAGTGCACACATAGATGGATCATTATATCGAAAAAGGCTGGTGGGAAATACTTTTCAAGCAGGCACAATGTCATAACCAATTCTGATTGTAGTGAATCTAGCATCATTGGATCAATTACCTTGGAGCATATTGAATTGAAAAATGAGCATAACTTCGTAATTGAGTATCTCACATTTTTGTTAAAACTCCCCGCAAAGCAAGATGTAATAATTGTTGCATCAAGATATGACAATCATGTGTTTTCATTCCAACGAGCCGCAAATCTTTCATCGACACCAACCTTTTGAAGTTGGAAGAGTACCCACTTGGCACTTTAACGGAAGCAAGCCACTCATAAAGCTTTCTCTTTTCGTGTCTAGATAATGTGTGCTTTGCTGGCGGTAAGTAAGTGCCGTTCGATCTTTTCTCGGGGAGCAAATTCGTTCTAATCTTCATCTCTTGAAGGTCCAACCGTGTCTTTTCACCATCTTTAGTCTTATTTGGAATGTCAAGCAACGTGCCCACTATCGATTCACAGACGTTCTTCTCAATATGCATAACATCTAAGCAATGACGAACGTAAAGTGATTTCCAATATGGAAGTTCATAGAAGATTAACTTCTTCTTCCAAGGTCCATCAACAATTGGATCCTTACGTTTCCTCTTTCCCAAAACTACCTTCACATCTTTAACCATCTCAAATACATCCTCGCCAGTCAAAATCCGAGGAGCGGTTCTTTCTTCGGTATTGCCATCAAAAGCCTTCTTCTGTTTGCGATATCGATGATTTTCGGCAAGAACCTCATGTGACCAAGGTAAACGGTTTTCCTACCGTTTTCAACCAGATGGAAGATGTTTCCTTCATACAAACGGGGCATCCTATAGAACTCTTCACGGGATAACCATATAGGTTGCCAAGTGCAGAAAAGTCGTTAATTGACCAAATCAACATTGCGCGAAGATTGAACGTATCTTGACGGTAAGAATCTCTTACTTGTAAACCATCATCCCACAACCTTTTTAGGTCATCGATTAATGATGCCAAGTAAACATCAATGTCATTCCTCGGTTGTTGAGGGCCTGAGATCAATAATGTCAACATCAAGAACTTCCGCTTCATGCAAACGTCTGGAGGGAGATTGTAGTTGACAAGTATGACTGGCCAGGTACTATGCCGACTACTCATGCTACTATGCGGGTTCATTCCATCCATCGACAAACCGAGACGTAAATTCCTTGGTTCTGCACTAAAATCTGGATGATTCTCATCAAAGGTCTTCCATTGCGGTGCGTCGGCCGGATGCCTAAGCTTGCCATTGTCAACACGTTTATCATGATGCCATGTCAGATTCTTAGCATGCTGTGCATTACAGAATAAACGGCGGAAACGTGGAGCTGGTGGAATGTACCATAACACCTTCACCGGCACTCCTTTACTACCATTCGATGGCACCTTGCCCTTCTTCCATCTTGACTCATTACAAACCAAACATTCATCTAACTCTTCATATTCTCTCCGGTAAAGTACGCAATCATTTGGAAAAGCATGTATCTTCTCGTATTCCATTCCCAACGTGCTCAACGTCTTCTTCGTCTCGTACATACTAGGTGGCACTTTGTTATCCTCCGGTAAAACATCTTTTAGAAAAGCTAAAAGAGTCGTGAAACTAGAATTCGTTCACCCTCCCGACGCTTTCATATTCTATAATTTAACCAATGTCCCTAATTTTGTATATTTTATACACCCAACATACAAGGGCGTTTCGGCATTATTAATCATTTCCTCAAATAACTCCGGACGGTGCACAAAGTTTTCTTCCAAATCATTAATCATATTGTACATATTATCATCATGACCAACGTTTTCCTCAACAATAGGCTCTTTACCTTTAATACTAGTCGATGTATACTTAACATGGACAAAATCTTCGTCATGTAAATACCATGTTTGGTAAGAACAGATAATCCCATAAGCACGCAAATGCCCTCTAACATCATCAATGGAATGGGATCTATGATTACCACAAACTTGACACGGACACCGAATCTTATCATCTTGTGTATGAGATTTGGCAAATGACAAAAATTCTTCAACACCATCTTCATATGCTTTAGTCAATCTATCAAATCACATCCATTTCCTATTCATGATTTGCGCGCAAATCCTAAACCAATAAATCGAAGTTCTCGAAGTCAAGGTGTGCATATTTTTAAATTGCATGCATGAATATCATTTGCATTTAATAATTAGTTACGTTATATATAAATACATACTCCCGGCAAATGCATTAAATGACACCACAATATATTGACTAAAAAAATCCAAAAAACATAACAAAACTAAAAATACAATTAAAAAACCGGCCCGGGTTATTTAACATAAAAATCCAAAATAAAAATACATCGTAATTTTAAAAATACATTGATTAGGATTTAACTAAAAATCAAAACTAAAAATCCAAACTACAAAAAAAAAAAAAAAAAAACCAATCTAAAAATACATTGATTGTGATCACTGAATTAAACACTTTGCAGTATTTAACGTATCAAAAGCAATCCAAAAAAATACAAATTAAAATTAATATTCTGGGTTCGTAAATAAAAAATTAATACAGAGGAAAACACCAAAAAGATGAGTTACTTTGTGTCATCATGACTTACAAGAATGTTGATCGACCAGTGGATGGGGGTGGGTGGCATCTAACAACGGCGTATGGAACTGTTGTCGGAACGATCTGAGCTGATTTTTGTTCACGGTAGCTGGTGTATCGATGTGGGAAAAACATGGCTTCTCGATTTGATATATATGTCTGAACAAAAGGACGATGCTTCCACGACGGTTTTAGTTAACCGTCGTGTAATCCCAGGAATTTCCACGACGGTTCTATAAAAACCGTCGTGGAAGTTGAGACTTACACAACGGTTTCATAGAACCGTCGTGGAAATTCATACTTCCACGACGGTTTTAAACACCCGTAGTGGAAGTCTCGACTTCCACGACGATTTTCGGAGACCGCTTTTTGTTCCGTGTTTTTGCCTCAGTTTCCACAATGGTTTTTAAATAACGGTCGTGGTATCCACATTCTGTAGTAGTGAGTGGATTTTTATCCACTCTTTTATATATGTGGGAAAAATAATAAATTAAAAAATAATAAAATGTGTAGTTACAACATGGCAAAACTGTAATTTGAATTAGATGGTCTTCTTTTAAGTTCAAGTTTCAGAACTCTTGCAAGAGCACAACACGTAGGAGTCAAAAAGTAAATGTCAGCTGCAATGGCTGTGAGGAAGAACAAAAATAAAAAATAAAAAATAAAAAAAGCACCTAAACGGTGCGTTGCTGTGAGGAAGGACAAAAAAAAAAAAAAAAAAACATTGTTGTGAGAGAGGGGGGAAAAAAAAGCACCTAAACGGTGCATTTTTGACTACCAAAATGAATAGTGAATCTCTCATTCACTATTTTATATATTTAGGATTTATGCATAAATAAATAAAAAAATTTTGAAATGTACAAGAATAGAAGAGAAATTCTTAAAACTAATTAGCGAACAACAATGATTAACAAAGTATAGATAAGAAAAAAAAAATGAAATAGAGGGATAAAGCTAGTAATTAAGTTTAACAATGTAGTCAGAGCACAACAAAAATCATTGTCCTCAACATTTTATTTGTCGCCTCTTTAGGATACTTAATCTGGGGTCCACTATACGGCTACTAAGGGTGCAATCTCAATGGCTGGTCATTGCCAGACTCTTTTAATTAAGTTATAAGCATCCAACTAGAGTGAGACAAGAGCAAAAATAAGATTATTTAATTGGTGTCTTCAATTGAAAATGACGACTATTAAAAAATAATTAGTCGAATCTATTTGCAACCCCAATATTTATAGATTAGTAAATTAGAAAGTAAATGGGAAAGTTTGGTATTTCCCAAAACTTGTGAAAACAAAGACTTGAGAAATATATATATATATGTATATATATATATATGTAAGCAATATTTCACTCATCTGACTTGAAATGAGCTTATAATAGAAGTCTACAATCTAGATCATTACTTTGGATTGGGCTGTATTTTCTTCAGAGATTCTTCTCAGCCTGCAGATGAGATTATGTCCTTGAAAATAAAATAAAAAATATTGATGTTAGTAAAAGTCCCTCATCTAGAAAGGATTACATATGTATATATATGTATATATAATGTGGTATAAATGACATCAAGACCTGCGAGACAAACATTGTGGTAAATAGACAAATATATAACAAAATTGTATTTACAAAGTGTAAGGTCCTTGTGCTTATTTACCTCTATTAGGAAGGAAAGACAATAAGAAGTTTAGTGATGTAGTCTTCTTCTTTTGTAATTAGCATCAACCATTTCTGTTTCACATTGTTCCGAGTCGACGCTAGTAGAATCTGAATTTTGAATCCCAGAATGACTGTCGGTAATACTGAATTCCTTTGCATCTTGGAGATAAAGCAGGCGAATCCCACACTTTTTCACTTTAAAAGAGTTGACGACTACGTAATCATCGTCATATTCTCTAAGAAAGAAGTTGAATGAAACTTCCGTTGCATCAAAATAGTCATGGTAGTTTTCATCATGGTAGCTTAGCTCATAGCACATGAATACGTGATCTGATCGGAGAAGTGTGTTGCTGATCCGATCCTCCTCCCTAAAATGGCATTGATTGTCGTAGAAGCTCCACTCAAATTCTTCGCTTTCATTGTCGTGGGTTTTGAAACAAAATTCGGAAGAAAAAATTGGATAATCACAGTTGGAAAAATTGTCCTCAAATGAAACAACAGCGCATAAGGCAAACCCCATGAAGTGATCATTGTTCCAATTCGGAGAAAGCTTGACATCTATTGAAGATCCCTCACATTGATTGATAAACCACTTTGGTATTTCATTTCCCGGATAACAAATACTAATTGCACGATGAGCATATGGTCCCTGGACATAATTATAGATATATATATATATATATATTGTCAATTTTCAGTCATGAAAAACTACTAAATTTGTTTTAACTTACAGTACAAGAAAGAGACTCACCTCTACTTCTCCTAGTTTTTGTAGGTATGCAGTTGCTGTGAAATTCAGTTGCCTTGTTGTCCCGTTCATTCTGGTCCAGGTTTATGCACTCAAAGAATGAAAGTTGCCAGTTCTGAGTAACATGATAGTCATCCCAACATCCTTCTGTGAGAGTAGCCATGGAAGTCGATGTTGATTCGAGTGACGTGCATCCACGAGCATCAAGAAAAGCTATAGACAACGGAAGCTCTGGCAAAACTTGAAGATTCTTGCAATTTTGGATGTAAAGGAATTTCAACATGGAAAGTTGTTTGATGCTTGTAGGTATTCTATGAATATTGGTTCTGCTTAGATCTAAATATTCCAGCGAGGATAAGCCGATCAACCAATCGGGGATTTCTTGGACACTGCAACAACTCATGTGCAGCTCAGTCAAAGAACTCAAACCTACTAACAGGGAAGGCAAATTTTCAAGTTTTGAACAATTAGAAAGGTTGAGCAACTTGAGGACATCTATCTTA
The DNA here is from genome assembly GCA_008635985.1 of Ficus erecta. NCBI lineage: Eukaryota > Viridiplantae > Streptophyta > Magnoliopsida > Rosales > Moraceae > Ficus > Ficus erecta. The sequence continues at coordinate 1,645,535 of BKCH01000036.1, read as the reverse complement.
CTGATGTTGTTCGGGACAAATTCAAGATTTTTGCACCCATTCAAAAACAAATCTTGAAGCTTAACAAGATTTTCAATGGATGATGGTAGCTCTCTAATCCCAGTTCCTTGTAACTCGAGAGTTATTAGGTGTTCCATAGGCTCCACAATATCTGGGAAATCTATCAGGTTTGAGCAATAAGAAAGATCAAGGTGCTTAAGAGACTTCAACCTACATAAGCTGGTTGGAAGACTCGCAAGCATTGTGCAGCCCCTCAAAAGAAGTTGTTCAACATCACAGAGATACTCGATTGATGAAGGCTCTTGTTCTATCGCCGTATGAGACAAACATACATTTTTTACGCACTTGGGAAGTTCGGGAAACTTTTCAAGAGATGAGCAGCCGTGTAGGTTAAGATTTGCCAGGGAAGTTAGTTTACGCATACCGCTTGGAAGATTCTTAAGGTATTTACAATCCTTAAGATCCAATTCAGAAAGATTGTTCAGAGACAAAATTGATGTGGGAAGTTCTTCTATTGCTGTTTCACCTATTTGTAAGCTTTCCAAATTTCCATAAATTTCTGGAAGAGTTTTGAGATTGGAGCAACCATAGAGATCAAGAAGCCTAAGAGATCTTGTATGAATTTTGCCTGGAAGTGTCAAGAGCTTTTCACAATACCCACTACTACAAAATGTGGATTCCACGACGGAACTTCCACGACCGTTTTTTAAAAAACCGTCGTGGAAAATGCGACAAAAACACGGAGCGGAACAGAGTTTCCGAAAACCGTCGTGGAAGAGCATGCTTCCACGACGGTTTTTAATAACCGTCGTGGAAGCTTGCAAAAAAAATCAAAAAAAAAAATTTTTTGCAAAAAAAAAATTTTTTTTTTGGGCTTCCACGACGGTTTTTAAAACCGTCGTGGAATCCCATGCTTCCACGACGGTTATAAAACCGTCGTGGAAGCTAAAAAAAAAAAAATTTTTTTTTTTTTTTTTTTTTTTTTGCAAAAAAATTTTTTTTTTGATTTTTTTTGCAAGCTTCCACGACGGTTATTAAAAACCGTCGTGGAAGCTTCCACGACGGTTTTTAATAACCGTCGTGGAAGCTTCGACTTCCACGACGGTTTTCGGAAACTCTGTTCCGCTCCGTGTTTTTTGTCGCATTTTCCACGACGGTTTTTTAAAAAACGGTCGTGGAAGGGTCTTTTTTTCAAAAAAAAAATTTTAAAATTTTTGAACTCTACCACGACGGTTTTTGGGGAAAACCGTCATGATATGTTACATACCACGACGGTTTTCCCCAAAAACCGTCGTGGTAGGTACTAAGGCGGGAATTTTGAAATTTTTAAATTAAATTCAATTTTTTGGAGCGTGTATTAAAACCCAAAAAAATATCATCTTTCCCACCCCATTACACTCCGAGCATTTTTCACTCTCTAACTTCATACTCAAAGCCACCCAATTTCTTCCCTCTATTTCTCTCCGATGGCCTCCTCCACCACTCACGCGGCCTCCTCCATTCTCCGACGGGTCCACCAAGGAACTCACGCGGCTTTCCCTCTCTCTCTCGCGCCGCACTCCGCCCATACCGACACTCGACAAGCCGGTAAGTTGTAATGTATATTGCTTGGGTAATGCACGGATTTGGGAATTTTTCGTCCAAAATATTGATTTTGTAGATTGTTGAGTTGGGAATATTCCGTCCGAAATGACCAAAATCCGTCCCCTACATTTTCGGTGATTGTTCATTGTGGTTGTGTTTTAGATTGAATTAAATTGGTTGGGTAAGGCATGGATTTGGGAAATTTCCGAAAAAAAGTATTGATTTTGTGATTTAAATGTGTTCCGGAAAAAAGTGTTGATTTAGTAGGAATTCGTAAATTTTTTTTTTTTTTTTTTTTTACCTACCACGACGGTTACTCAACCGTCGTGGTAGCTCCATTCATAATTTTTTTTTTTTTCATTGTTACCTACCACGACGGTTTTCGAACCGTCGTGGAATCCAAATATATACCACGACTGTGGATTCCACGACGGTTAGAAAACCGTCGTTTAAGTATTACCACGACGGTTTTTAACCGTCGTCAAATCTCTATTTTGTAGTAGTGACCTTAGCCTCAGAATGGTAAGTTTGTGAAGATTTTGAATATTATGTGAAGCAACCTCAAGCAAGCTTGTACAGAATAAAAGATTTATGCTTTCGAGATTAGTAGCTCGAGAAAGATTTGGGATTTGAGTTAGGTGCTTGGAGTAACTAAGATTTATATGTTTCAAGTTTGAAAGATTCTGCAAGAGAAGAGAAACGAAACGAATAAACTTAGCAGGAATCCAATGCTTAATCTGTTCAAAACAAATAAATAAATTGAAAAATATTGTGCGAACCTGGATTCCATCCCAAAGTTGTTCAAGCTGGCTATGAGACATTTCAAGTGCAACAAGGTTCTCGGGTGTGAAACTTGACGGCAAAGATCTCAAAGGGTATTCACTCCAATTGAGATATCTAAGTGAATCTGGAAGAAATCGGAGACCGTAGGGAAGGTACACTTCGTTTCTCTTGACATTAGTAGAACTATAAATTTGGAGCAGTCTTAAGTTATACATCTCAAAGAAAGTTGTAGGATGCATGTATATGTCTTTCTCAATCTTGGACATGTCTAGAGATATTTCTTCAACTCTGTAACGACCCTGACAATTAAAGACAAAATATAGATTAGGAAGTTCATACCATATTTATATATATATATATATATATCTCTCTCTCTTAAGTATGGGATCACTGGCACCCATTTATAAAAACTTTAATAAGAGAAACAATGCTTCAAACCTGAAACCTAAAAGCTGAAATCCCCTATCGATAGCATATTAAGGTTATCTATAGGTACATATATATCTATTTTGTCATCCCTAGGTTTTTCCTTCACTTGTTATTATTTTTCAAGAAGATCTAATTATTCCAAAAAAAAAAAAAAAAAACGCTTAATTTAAAACTTACAGTATTGTGTTTGAAAACATGACAAACATCCTTAGCGATCCATAATCTACTGCGTTTTCCAGGCTCTTTGATAGATTGTTGACGAACAACTTCCCAACCCATTTCTTGAATCAAATCGTGCATCCATAGCTTGTTGTGGTCTTCAATTGTTATAAGAGACTTATCAATAAGAACTCTAATTCCTATGCAAGCAAAGAAACCACAACCATCTAGTATTCTCTCTACAAAATCTTTATCATTCCCCTTAAAAAAGCATGCTATGTCAAGAAATATATCCTTTTCTACATCGTCTAATCCGTCATAACTTATTCTTAGCACCTTGTGAATGTCCATATTAGGAACTACTTTCAGTTTCTTTAATGCACACTCCCATTCTTCTATGGTCCGAGAATGAAGGTAGGAGCCCAAAACTTTTAGAGCTAGCGGATTTCCTCTAGTATAATTTACTATCCTTTTGGACAGCTTTACATAGTTTTCTGCAAAAAAGCTTGATCTTCCAAAGGCATTAGAGTGAAAGAGTTGGAGGGCCTCTTCAAAATCTAACTCTTCAACTTCATATATCTCATCAGCTCCATCTCTGAGTAGTTGGATGTCTCTAGTTGTTATAATGATTTTACTTCCGACGCAAAACAAATCATTTCTAGCTAAACATTCTAACTGCTCCTTTTTAATCACATCATCAAGAACAATTAGCACTTTTTTACGATGAAGCCTCTCACTAACAAAGGTTGGTTCAATATGCGAGTTTCCAATCCCTAGGTTTTCTTCCTTTAGTAACTCACGAAGAAGCTTATTCTGTAAACCGATTAATCCATGTTTCTCCGAATCTTCCCTAACATTTGCAAGAAAACAACAACTTTCAAATTGAGCACAAACTCGATTGAACACAACCGATGCTAGGGTCGTTTTGCCTATACCACCCATCCCCCATATCCCTACAATTCGTATTCTCGGTGAGCAAATATTTAACGACTTCTCAATTTGTTTGACGCGTTTATCGATTCCAACTAGACCCTTGGGACAAGTAATTTCAATTGGCCATGTGCATTTCAACTTCTTCACTATGTCTCCAACAATTGCCTCAATTAATTTGGACTCAGGCCTAGCATGTATAAAGGCACATAGGTTAGCAAGTAAAATGACATTATTGATGAAGTCATGGACATTAGCATGAAAAAAATAATAAATAAATAAATAAATAAAAGGTGAAACGTGACGAAAAAAATATTAACTAGACATTTATCTTTAGTTATCGTCGATTAATAGATATTTGATATCTATTCTTAATTTTGTAATATATATATATATATATATATATATATATATAAATGTGCGCGCGCGCGCGTATACAAAAGAAAAGGGATGCTTGCTCAACCCATGTTTAGGAGTTATCTGCATAACAAGATTATCATGTTTGGATGGTAAGAAAGCATATTATAAAGAAAAATGGGTTTTGTCAAATTCTCGGATACTCTTGAGAGGAGGCCTTGTTTTAGTGCGTGTAAAATTGTAATAAGATGAGAATAGTTCTCAGTTTCTCATGTTTGTAAATTTTGCATAGCTAAAACCACTCTATTAGACAAATTAAAAATTGGAATAATTATTGGTAAAACTTTAATCGATAGAATCGAGCTTTTGTAGCTTAAGAAGTGTATTTTTTCCCTTCCAAAATTGATATAGTGATCATCTTATATATATATATATATATATATATAGAGAGAGAGAGAGAGAGAGATAAAAGGGAACTGTTCACAAATTTTCTTTATTAATCCTATTGACGATATGATCAGCCCATGATAAATCACATGTAATGAATCATGTTAGTAAGGAAATGAAATTTCTCTACACCGTATATATGCATAAAAGATGAGGTACAACTAATTACCTAACAGCGTTTGAATCCCATCCACATAGATTGCCTGCTGTTGTCAAAGCATTTTTCCATTGTTGTACCTTGTCCATTCTGTCCTTGAAACGTTCTTCGTGTAGAGCAAACGCAGCTGCATAACTTCCCACTTGTTTTCGTACATGCGCTGGATTTACGCCATAGAAGACCGGTATGACAAATTGCTTATTTCTTTCCTTGCATTTGAGTATATGGACGAGCTCATCCAAACACCACGAGGAAGAAGCATAGTTTTTTGAGAAAATAACTATGGAAATCTTTGATTGTTGGATTGCTTTCGTGAGTTCTAGTGAAATTTCGGCTCCTTTTTCTATTTTGTCATCCATGTAAGTTTCAGTTTTGTTTCGAAGTAATTCTTTATGAAGATAGCTAGTGAAATTATCACGAGTGTCTTCTCCTCTAAAACTAAGAAAGACATCGTACTTCAATGGAAAGGTGATAGAAGATGATGATGATGACGACGATGACGACGACGACAAAGAATCTGTCATTTCGAAATTCAAAGTCCCACACGCTTTCTTTTCTATACCTGTATATTTTGAGGCTAGCATGCTAGTAGAAGGATGGAACCATATTAGATGGACCCACGCGGTCCCAGTTGAAAACAAACATGCATGTGATAGGTTTGAAAAATGAACGTCCAAACTTAAAGGGAAAGTATGTGGAATAGTCTTATTTATACATCCTATCGGTAGAGTTCATTTTTAAATCGTTAAGACGTAATCAAATGGCTGAAATGTTATTTGCGTATAATAATTATAATGCACCTGATCTCATATTAGTTTAGATTAATAAATTAAAAAATAATTTAAAAAAAAAAGATATTTAAAAAAACCAACATTTGGCCAGTGGTAGGCGCCGCCCTCCCCGAGGCTGGCGACGAGCCCACCCCAGCGACGTCAATGATGGACCCCCCTCCCCCAACCAAATCTGTTCCCCCCCACCCCCAATGCCGACGAAGAGGTCGCTCCCCAATGCCGGTGACAAGCCCACCAGTCCCCCTCCCCCTCGATGCCGACAACGGACCCTCCTCCCCTCACCTCCCCCTGCGTCAACCCAGTCCCCCCACTCACCTCCCCCCCCCCCCCCCCCCCCCCCCCGAGTCAACCCAGTGCCCCACCCCCCCCCCCCCCCCCCCCGACCATTGCACCGCGCCCCCCTTCTGCTCCCCCCCCCCCCCTTGCCCAAGCCAGATCCACGCCCCTCCCTCCGTCGGCTAGCAGCCCAAACCCGATGAGCCCCCAGCCGCCCCCCCCCCCCCCCCCAAAATGCTGTCAACTGTAAACGATGTTAGTTTTTTTTATATAATTTCTTGTTTTAATAATTTTTTTTAATTTATTAGTCTATATTAATACGAGATTAGATGCATTATAATTATTATATACAAATAATATTTTAGCCGTTCGATTACATTTTAATGGTTTAAAAAAATAAGTTATGCCGATAGGATATATAAATGAGACTTTATTGTAGCCTCTCCCCTTATTAAAATATGAAGCAAAAACTTTATTGAAAGGGTTTTTGGTATTGTTATTTGTTACCATATAAAATTTTTCAGCTTTTGACAACTATTCACTAAAATTATAATTTTAACAATTAAACTTTTTGAATCGTTATAATGTCAATGTGTCTTATTTTGTAAACTTGGATTAACTTAGGATTTGAATTAAATTTGAAAGATTTGCAAAAAGATTTAAATTGGATTTGGAAAGTTTTGATCGACCATCTTCCTTCACATGAACCGCGTGTGGACTTTCTAATCATGAATTTAACAATAAGTTAAGCAACACATTTTAACAATTTAGAAAGTTTAGGATAAATTATTTTTTTTTTAAAAAAATTAGTTAGGATGTTCTGTCTTAATTAGGATGTTCTGTCTTAATTAGGATGTCATGTATAAAGTCAAAGATTTTGGAAGAAAATTACTAAAAGTTAAATATTGTAGCATTATTGTAGGCAATTAGTATATGGTAATTTGAATAGGGAAGGTTCACTGACACCCCTCGATTTTTTTTTCTCACACTCTTTCTTAAACCACCGTCAATTAAATTTTAAATTTCAATTACTACTTATTACACCCTTTTATTATTCCAAAAAAGTCCCTGCAACTAAATTATAATTTTAATCTTTATTTCACCCATCATTCCATAAATAACCCCCTTTTTTCTAAATTACTTTTTAAAAGTCTTTTCCTTTTTCTAAACAATCTTTCTTCTTCTTCTTCACCTTCATTCGTGAGAAATCCTGTTTTCCAATGTTTTTTTTTTTTTATTAAGACTTTTAGAAATCCAACAAATTAATCGAACGTGAGAAATCCAACTCTTTCCACCGTTTCAATTTTTTTCTTTCTTTCTTTTTTTTCTTTTTTTAAGAGTTTCAAGTTTTTTCTAGAAACTCCAGAAAGTAATAAAATCCAACATTTTTCTGGATTCAATAATACTCTTACTTTAAATATATGGGTATTACTATGTAAAGTCATTATAATAATGTAATAATATTTTTCTACAAGATGGCAGTCATTGTTCTATGATTTTGTCATTTTCCCCTTTTTTATATACAATAGTTTTCAAACAGAAAGGAAGAAACAAATATGTGTGTGTGTATGTATATGAATTCTACAATGATAAGGAGATCTTTTTAAAAGAAAAATTGCTTATAATTTTGTTTTCATACAAAGCCTTAATGTATTCTTATTTTGATCATTCTTAATTAGGGTTTAGTGTTTTATATATATTGTATTTGAATTAGTCTATTATTAGTATTCTAAATTATTAATATGAAGTGTGTAAAAGGTATCTTTTGAATCATTTTTGCCTTTAAAAGTAATTTTATAAAAGGATAATTCAATAATAAAAAATTATTATAAAAAGATGTACGGAAAGTAAACAGAAAGGTGATAATAGATGTTCTCATTTGAATATTGATTAATCATTTTTCAGTTCTGAAATTTTTACTCCATTTTCCCCCAATTTTGACGTTCTTTCAGGGAAGTAGTTTTGTGGGATGCTTGACTTTATTAATTATTTTTTTTAGACTTATTCGCTTGTCTAACATTCAAGCATTTTTTTTTTCCCTTATTCTGAATTATTTAGGATTCGTTTGGTGTTTGAATTGAGTTTGAAATAAAGATGAAATTTTTAAATTTGAGTTGGTTGACTTATTAAAAATTAGTTATAAATTTTATTGACTTTTCAGAAAAAGACAAAAATTGATATAAAAAAGTACAGTTTAGTTGGAGTTAAACTTAATATATCTTTCAAGGGACAGTAATCTAACTTTTATGGTTAGTTGATGCTTTTATTTTTATTTTATTTTTCCTTTTTTCGAATTGTATTGGGTAAAGCTACCATATCCCATATGTAGGGTAAAATATTTTTAACCAATACATCAACTGTAAACGGTCAAGATCGAAAGATACATCAAATGTATTATGAAACCTTTTACATGTGATTATTTTGAAAAAAAAAAATTACCAAGCAAAAAGAAATTAAAAAAAATTCACCCATCCATCTACCAAGAGTCTGGCAACGGGGTGGCTCTCCGGCGAAGGCTCGCGAAGGAGGAGGGGCTCCCAGTTTGTACGATGGGTCACGACCGAGGGTGGGCGATGGGCGGCCACGAAGGGATGGGCGACAGGAGAGTTTAAAACGGCAACGACGGCGTGGGGGAGGCCGAGGGGCGATCCTCCATGGGCGACTGATCTACGTCAGATCTAAAAATCAATCTCGTCGGATCTGTGCTACCCACCGTGGTGGCGCTCGTGAAGTGGTTGACGTCGGCGAGCTTGGGGGGAGCGTTGACTCGGGCTTGCCGATCTGTTCTTCCTCGTCTCCGATCGGTGTGGATCGACAGATCTGATGCCCCGGCAAGTCGCAGAGGCATTGGGAAGGAGAAGTCGCACTGGCGCCGGAGAGATCGCGAGGGAGAGGAGGTCGGCGTGGGGGTCACGTTAGGTGTCGCGTGACGGCGCCGGAGCAACCTCGGACGGCGATGGAGATGGCGTGGGTTCTCTTTCTCTTTCTCTTATTTATTTTATTTTATTTTATTTTTTTGTATTTGTTCATCGGCATAATCAGATGTAGTTGGACGCACAATAAATTTTGTGTGCCTATAACATCTCAACCATTGAAAATAATTCAACAGTCAAAAGTTTTACCCCATTAATAAGGTAAAAAACCTTGCATCGTTGTAGAATTAGGTTCAAATATTTTGAAAAGGAAAATAATCCTAACTTTAGGAGGGTTTTTTTTTTTTTTTTCACTTATGTTTGTTTGTTTGTTTTTTTTTGCTGGAACACTTATGTTTGTTTTGGTTGATGGGTATGACAGTTTTTGTTTTGTGTTTATTTTTTTATGTTTATTATGATCGATGTTGTGGTTATTATGATAAGGAAAATTAGATTTGGTATCCTTTGCTAATCGAGTCTCAAGATCTGTTGTTTCGGATTTACTGTCTCAATAGCTGTCTTTCTAATAGTTTTATGTTATATCATTTGCATTTAAAAATTTAACCACATTAAAAAAAGTTAAGTATTAAAAATTCTTGAATAAATTAATGAGTTGTCAAGCACTATTGAGGAGATAACTATTGAGGCAGGAAAATTGATAACTGATATGAACTCATCCCAATCTATTATATGGTTGAACTTCTTTTAATTTAACAAAATAATTGTTTTCCATTTTTTCATATTTGGTCAATCAGTAATTAACTATGGTCAATTAATCAGGTCAATCAATGATTGACTATGAAAATTGGTAATTTGAGTTATGGTCGATTGACCATTATGTGGTTGAAAGTGATTGACCATTTAAAAAAAATTGATTGATCATTTAAAAAAAAACGGGCATTTTAACTAATTTTAAAAACTTTGGTCATTTGTTAAAAAAATACTTGAAAAAAGACTATTTAACTTTAAATCCCATAGGATAATGACCATACTATTATAGAGATTAATGTTTGATGTGGTGAAAATGACAACCGTCACTTTGATAAAAACTAATATCTTTTGTCATACAATATTTACACTATAAGCACCTTATTATTATATTGCATACTCTTTTATCGGTAACAATCTGGTATCATGATCTATATAGCAATGACCATAATATTTTATGTAAGAACTTCATATCGCATATTCTTTGCTTTATTGCTTTTCACATCATTATCATATTAACCATTCCATTAAGTAAAGAAAAAAAAATGTTCATAAAGTATAATTTTATAACATATTGATTTTATCAATATGATATTGATAACAAATACAAAAAATCAACAACAATAAGACATATTTATAAAAAAGAATACCAAAATATAATCCATAAACGAATATGAATTCAAATACGCAAATATCAAGGTATAAAGCTTTTTAAGGATTTTTAATTCTATTTTCACTTTCTAGATATAGCAAATGAAATTAATGTAGCTATTTTTAAAGTATGAAACCTGTCCCTTTTTTTCTTATTTTACGTGAAAGAATATTTTTGTCAATATAACATAAACAATTTTATTTTATTTTTACTAAATTTTGTAAATAAATTCGATTTTAGAAATTTTTAAATGTATGGCATTAAGTTGACCATATATTTAAAAAATTTTCAAGGATAGAGAGAAGTTTGTAATGTTTTCCTTTATAACAAACATTAAAAATGGATCACCAAACGTTTTAGGTAATTTCTGTTATCAATAAATTAATAATTTATTAATTGTGAATGTTCATCCTTTCAATTTCCCTCGTGATGAAGTACTTTATCCCCACCTTGTGTTTGGAATTCCAAAACCTTTCAAAATCTCCTAATTAGCACTCTTTAAGAGGCATTTTATTGATATAACTTATGACTTTTGGTTTATTTTACTCTATGACTCTTGGCCAATATATATGGCTCTTGTAAGCTTGTAAATTTATAAAACACAACAATGAGAAGAATGACATTGGCTATTCTCTCTCTCTCTTGTGTTTCTCTTTTACTTATGCAATATTATTGTAATTTATCTATTAAGCTATTTTACGTTTGTTTTATAACAATTTCACTTTTCTTCGCTTGTGATTAATTTATACATAGAAAAACATTGAACATATTTATAGTGTGTTTGCACACCATTTTAAATGTCAAAAAATTATTTTATTTCATATTCAAATCTACTTTTCGCTTTTTTAAATATGTGTTGCACTTATTTTTCTTTTTTTCCAAACACCCATTCATTTTGGATTCTCATTTCAAATCAAAATTTTCATTTCAAGATGATATGTTATTAGGTATTGAGAGTTGAAAGAGGGGGGGGGGGGGGGGAAGTTCAGAAGAAATCTAAGGTGGAGTCATTTTCACGACATAAGTAATTATCCCCCCTTCTTTAATAAAGAGAGGGGAAAACTGGAGAAAATTATCGCATCTTAATTAGATTGATATCGATTAAGTAACTCCTACACCCACAGTATTATAATTTAGTAACAAAGAAAAAAAATGCAAAAAAAAATCAAAATCAAAATTCAGTCACAATGATTTAAAAAACAAAAGAAAAAGAAAATAGAAAAACAATTCCATACACAAAAACACAAATGAAAACAACTAGAATGTAAAAAATGTACTCTTTTCATTGAAGAATTAAGAGAGAGACTTCTATAGAAAAATGCATGCCGTAAACCAAATATATATTATAAAATAAAAAATATAAAATAAAAAAAGGAATGGCGTACTTGTTATAGGATCTGACCCAAATGTGGCTTCACTTGGTAGCAGCAGAGACCAGCATATATACACACATAGAAATGATTTGTTGCAGCTTCAATAATAACTTGTAATAAATAGAGACTAGAGAGAGAGAGAGACGTATTATATGGGAAATAGAATATAGAATATAATGGTGTAAGAGCAGATTGATCAAGAGAAGGAGGAACATATCTATATATATAGGCCACATTGAGCATTGTAAAATGACTCGTTTGAAAACAGCTAAAGTATTATATGAACCGTCTGATGCTTTAAGCCAAAAAATAATTAACCGTCCGATCCAATAAATTGGGATTTCTTAACAAACTTCAATTTCAGTGTGGAAAATTCATTGAAATTGCGGTAACTCATTTCTGGAAGAAAGATTTGTAAAATGAAAGTGGAATTTTTATTTAAAGTCTTCGAGTCATTAGTACGAAATACATTAAATAGTGACTCATTTCTAGAAGAAAGAGACGTTAAAATGAAAGTGGGATTGTTATCAATGAGACGTTAACATTGGTTTTCAAAGTCTTCAAGTCATTTGTAGAAAATAGTAACGAACGTTTGATACGGGGTAATTAGTAAGAATCATAATATTGAAAAATAGACAGACGATTTTTTAGAAATCTAATCAAGGCTGTTGAGCGACTCCAGAAAGATCTACAGGAAAATACACTTGTTGCAACCAAATTTTTGTAAATTTGATTGCAAAAGATAGCCTGTTGCAACCAAGATTTGAGTCGCAAAAAAATTTTGGTTGCCTTTGACATCACATTGCAACCAAGTTTTTCAGCAACTAAATATTTGGTCGCAAAAAACATATTTGTTGTGACCAATTAATTTTTGGTCGCAAAAAGCTTGGCACCAATGGGCAAAAAAAGGTAAGTGAACAAACATTCCCTTTTCGATCCAAGGAAGTAGACAGTCGACCACCAATATTTTGGTCGCAAAAGGTCTCATCATTTTAGTAACTAAAATGTTTAGTAATGTTGACGGTAGAATGTGGTACATTATCTTATACTAATTACAGCGACCAAAACAATGGTCGCAAAAAAATGTTTAACTTGTTTTAGAACAATTATATATTCTTAAAAGGATAAATTTCATTTGTTTCCCTTGAACTTTAGACATTGTCATAAAATACCTCTCGAAGTTTAATATTATAACGACCCTCCTAACGTAGGCCGTTACCATATTTATCTTACATAATTACTTAACTTGTTTAACTCGGCAGAAATACGGAATATTTTTTATTTTTTTTTAAACAACTTGACAACTGAAAATTTAACTCATCAAATATTTACATATATATATAAATATACACACACACATATATATATATGTACATTTTCTTAACTGAGTACTTGAGTATCAAACTTATTTCAATATATATACAACATAACAAATACAAGTATTATAATTCAAAACGCGTAGTGGTCTCCATCCCAAGTTTCACAACTAGACGTGCCAAGCCCCACTGTCTTGTATCAAGTATTACCGATAGGTTGCTTACCCACAACATAAACGTAAGTCGTGAGTTTTCGCTTAGCAAGTACAACTTTTAATCCGCAAAACATTTTGTAATAAAAACAATGCATGAACCAATTATGCTTTCATTATGATGTCTTAGGTTAACATGTTTTTGGGCCACTTACTTAACATGAATGTACGTACCGTGGCGCGCAGCCATGGAGTGGTTGGGACGGCCAGTCCAATCCAACTCAAACCATGGACCAAACCCGCCCTCTTGACAGGTCGGTACGACACAAGAAAACTTGCTTAACATACTTGAAAACAGCTTCTTACTTGAAAACAGTTTCTTAAAAACAGTTTCTCACTTGAAATTTGATCTTATTCTTACCATGTGATTTATCATTAGTGAGTATGCTTACATGATGCCACAATAATAAAACATAAATCATATGCATCTCATACATTAACGCATGAGTTTTGAAAAACATGCAAAACAGTAAAACATTTTACCTATACTGTAGGCGGAGTTGTACTTACAAGTTATGTTACGTCCTGGGTTTGTTGCTCCAGCAGGTTGCAACAACAGGTTATTTTCCTGTTTCCAAAAAGGACGTAAGATAAGGATCATCCTATCTTACCATAAATCATTACATTCAATGCCGGTATCCTAACCAACATTCACCAGTAACCCTAGTTACTTGTCCCCCACATACTACAATGATATCTTATTTGGTTACTAAATGTAACCCTAGGGCACATGACCCAATTTCAATCAAACAGTATCTTGTTTGATTACTTAATGCAATCTTGGGTACAAAGCCCAATTATACTTAAATAGTATCTTATTAGGTTACTATTAGTAATCCTGGGTATAAGCCCAATCATATTTAGACTAATACCCTATTAGGTTACTAAGGCCCAATTACTTTTAAAGTAATACCCTATTAGGTTACTATTGGTAACCATGGGTGGAGGCCCAACCCAATAACTTGCGTATCCTATCCGGTTACTAATGGTCATCATTTTGTTACTATGTTTTTCAAAATAAAATTTGGCCCATGTATTTATTTTTTTCTTTTCTTAACAAGACTTTGTCTAATTTTTCTTTACAAAGTCTTTTGTAAAACTTTAATCCCTTAAAACCTTATTTTTATAAAACTGTAACTTTTAAACAAAAGCTGTCAAATTCTGAAAGCAATCTTTGAAAGCAGTTCCATAATTTCAGTCATCAGTGCATGTGCAGGAATTTCCTATTCATGCACTGTTTTGAAAATCATGTGCAGGAATTTCCTATTTCCTACTCAGTTTTTAAGATTCAGTTTTATCTTAAAATCTGTTTTGAATTTGAAAGAGTTTTCTTCATGAAAGTTGTAGATCTCAAAGATTCCTACAACTTTCATTTTTCTCTCAAATCTTAATTCTGCCTTTAACCTATCCTTTTTCCTTGTTGAAACTGCCTAGCTGTGCATAGGGTCTGGGCAGACCAAGTTCGGATTTTCATAAAAACGGAAGCCTTTAGAGCTTATTTTTCAAAATCTATCCACGTGGTCCCCCTAGGGTTTTCAATTTTCTACAACTTTGTAGTTTTAACCTTTTCCAAATTCGGCCTTTAAATGCCTCAAAATTCCATTTCTAGATTGCTACCCAGTTTAATCCGAAACTGGCAGTTTTCAACTTTGGTTGATTTTTACGTAAAATTACGCACACCTTACCTTAAACGGTTGAAACCGTAAGCCTATGACAAACATGCAGCGCGTTACATATGGTTTCCATCATCATACATTAGTTTCCCATCCTTACAAACCCAAATGGTAACCTTTACCAAATTAGGGTTTTGCGTTAATTTTTAACCCTCCATTCATCATACATCATCGTCATCATTATCATTCATACAATACCTCTTCTTGAGTATGTGGGGACATATTTCAAACACATAATAGGCATTCACACATACCACATAATTTCTAACACATGGTATCACAAACATGCACCAGATTCTAAACCAAGACCACTAAACCCTAATCAAGCATATATCAAGCAATCTAGGCTATTGCATGAAAATAAAAGGTGAGCTTATGCTCTTACATACCCAACATGAAATACACTTAAACTTTTGAATCACAACTTAATTGAATTGTTTAAAGGGTTTAGGAGGGTTACCTTTAAGCCTTGAGAATGGCTCTAGGTCTTGGATTAAAAATTTCCCTCCTTACTCTACTTCCTCAAAAATCCGACCCTTACTCTCTCTCTCTCTTGTTCTCTCTCTTGTTTTCTCTCTTTTTTGGCTTTGGTTCCTAGGGGAGGGAGAGAGAGTTTAGAATGAACTAGAAAGTTAGGGGTTTCACTAAATGATCACAAACTCATTCCACCTCACCTATTTATAGGTGAAAATTAATTTCTTTTCTAGAATTATTTTTATTCATAAAATTGCATATCTAACCTCAAAAATAAAATATTTGCTAAAGGGACCCTTGAGGTGGCCGGCCAACAATGAGCCACATTGCCCCTAATTAATGCTTAATTATCCATTTAAATTTTAATTCCAAAAATGGCTTATTTATCTTTAATGAGGTGTCACCCCATAAGACCATCTTTGGTACTTTCCTTAATATGCAATCCAATTTATCACTAACTCAGATAATGCCAATATTGTTTTCAACTAATAATAGTACTGTCTTACTGGACTACAGTCTAGAATTCATTTGTGCTTAACTAGGCTGCGTATAAATTTTTCTTAGGACTTGGAGCTATTTAGTCCTTATTACTCTAAATACTGTGCTTGATTTTTCTAAAGTGGTTTCGTACCTTATTCTTATTTTTTCATCTGTGATGACAGTTTTTCGCAGTATAATTTCTATATTGCTTACTATACTGTAGTACCGTCATAATCATACCTTGAGTCATTCTGGTCAAACGTTGACCGGAATAAAATCATAAATTCTTATTCTGCCTTTTTCCTCAAAAGGCCTCATGCTTGGCTAAGCAAACTATTAATGAGTCTTATAAGGCTATAAGAACTCAAATATACTCTGATAAAATCATATCAGACATTTTACATAAACATTCATATTCCTCAACAAGGAAATCATGAATCAGCAAAAAGGGCGGCTATTACAAATATATAACATTCTTTTTCCTTGAACTATGAAAAAAGTTTACGAATTTCTCCCATCAATTAAATTTTTTACCAAAAAAATGAATGTAACACTCGTTGAAAGCATGAGTTGGGGGTATTAAGTGTGAAATTATGAATTAATTATTTGTTGGTAGCATTCGTTACCCTTATTAAATGTGAAGTTACGAAGCTACCCATAAGAGAGAGATCAGCCCTAATATTTACTCATTTAACCTAATTATTAGGGTATCTTCGTAATTTCACACTTAATATCCCCAACTCATGCCTCCAACAAGTGTCATGTGCATTTTTTATCAAAAATTTAATTAAGGGGGAAATTCATAAACTTTTCACAATTTAGGGGGAAAAAATGTTTCAAATTGAAATTCAAATGACATTTTGTGACAAGGCCCAAAATTCGGAGGAAAGTAGTGAAATTTGTCCTTCCAGAAGAGATAATGTTAACTTAAATAACTAATTAATTAAAGATAACCAATGAGAAGTAAAAATCAATATTTATAAAAGAAAAAATAATTATAAAAAAAAAGATGCTCTTGATTACATCCCCGTTCACTTTTCAAAGAGTTGTTTTCCCGACTAAGAATTACAACATTTTTCTTTAAAGGTCGTTAATGGATCAGTAGGATGGCTTTTTTATTTTGAAATGTCGTAGCAAAATGTCATAAAATCTGTTACATATCACGATGACATTGTAGCTTTTCAAATGTAAGTTTTATTAAACATTGTAAAAACATTAAAATTAATTAATATTTTATCACGTTTCAAACTAAAGTAGTTTTTGAATAGTTCTTCAAAATTTTGAGCAAGTATTGTAGTCATAAGCTAGCAGGATAGAAACTTTAAGAAAGCTATGCTACCTACAGTAGAGCTAGATATATTTTAACTAATAGAAGTGATGGTTATCCCGTGAAAATTTTAGTCGGGGACAGCTATAATTTTTCCAAGGAAGATTATTCTCAATTGCAACCTCATCACAAGCAACACATTGATGTTTCCATATGATGCAGCGTGAGGATCCGAAGGCAGATTTTAGTTACCATTTTAAGACTTCTACTAGTTTGTTATTTGCTTTTGACTATTGTGCTAACAGTTTTGGTATTGTATTACAGAATACGTTAGTTTCCCAGAATAAGTTACAAGTTAGGTTCTTTTTTTTTCCTAGTTTCTATGTTTAGTTTGGAATCGTTTCTTTTGTTCTGTTTTCAACTGCCTATATAAAAGCATCATTAGCATTATTTCAGTCAGTTGAATGAATTAAAAAAAAAAAAAAAAACTCAGAGTTATTCTCCTTTGCTTGTGCTTCGGTATTATATTGAATAAACGAATTACTCGCAATCCTCTTTGTTCGGTATTCTTCGAGTCAACGGATTTTGAGGTTTATATGCTTCCGCTTCATCAGTTGGTATCAGAGACAGGTTTGCCACGATCCACAACCATGCCTCCCCGACGCCGACCTGACGAGATGGAAGAACTTTGATCGCAAATCGCTGAATTGCAACAACAGATGGCCACCCTTCACCCCACTGCTCCTCCACTAGCTGTCGCTGAAGAAAATGTTGATGTCAACCCATTCGCGGCACTACAACCGGCTCAGATAGCCGCCCCCCATTGCGCCAATGCCGTTGTCGACGATCGACGCTGGGAACTCGGAAGTAAGGTCGACTTCCCGAAATTCCATGGAAGCCTCGAACCTGAGGAATTTTTGTGATTGATTCCATGAAATCTATAAGAATAAGTAACAAATAAGATTGAATCTAATAAAAGAGGACGAAATTAATGATATGTGATTGTACTTCTGTATTTTTTTGTTTTCTCTTGGTGAACTTTGGAAACGTCTTAGTCGTTTCCAACATTCACATTCGGGCATGCATACAACTAAGGAGATCTTTTAATCATGTTTGAAGTTCCAACAAACATGTAACATTCCAAGATTCAAAAGACAAGACGGACAAAGAACATTTAACTAGCCCATGGATTCCTTTAGAATTAATTATTAGACCAAAATGCTGTGTCCCTTCACCAATTATTAGATAAAAATAAAAGGTCCACCTTCTCAATAAGAAGACCAGAGCAAAAGATAGATAAAGTTGTCATAGATCAAACTCTTAGCTTTTAATAAATTTGATAATTTTAGTGGAATTCTTCAATTCAAATAACGTCAAATGTATAAAATAGATAATTATTTCAGAGGTACGAGAATCTTACACTTTTGATATTCGATCTCTCATGAGAGGATCCTGAACCTTGTGAGCAAGGCATGATATGTTCAATAAGAAGACTTTGTGTTGTTCTGGAAAATGGATTCATAGTGAACTCAGAACGTGTAATAATTCAAATATATCCGGTTGAGAAAGTCTACAAAATATATCTTTAATTCATTAACTTCTACAGGTGACCCGTAATACTTGTTTTACTGACAGAAGCCTCACAAATAATCAAAATAAAGGTTTTAAATGCATTTGATCCATAGACAATAAATAATAATAATAATAAAGTCAATATTACCTGGCACCTACATCCAAGTTGGTGATTATGCAAGTTCTTATTTTTTCAGGTAAAGGTAAACGCATGGCATCCTATCTTAAACTGCACATTCATGGAAAATCAAAAGAAGGTGTCTTAGGATCAGTAAAGAGTCAATCAACATAAGTACCACAGAACATTTGAATATTGAAAAAAGATTAATCTTTCGGCAGTCACTAATCTATGTCAACCGGTCCAAATGCATATCAAGACACAGAAAAGTAGAAGAGATGTCGCAGACCAAAGTTCTGCAGGATGACTTTGCATATATTTTTAGCAGGTCAATGACATGAGCAGGCTTTAAAAGTGTCTGCATACTCAACCACAAACCAAGTGATATTCATAAAAAAATTAAATGGTTCAATAACATTCCCTCAAATTGCTGGAGACAAAAACAAAAAAAACAAAAACAAACAAACAAACAAACAAACAAAAAAAAAAAAAAGAAGAAGCAACTTTTCAGATTATATAAGTTAGCGAGTCAAACTTGGCAAGAATAGCAAGGGCGTACCTTGTAACATCTAAAAGGGAGGTTTATGAGGATTTTTTTTTTTTTTTTTTTTTTTTTCTGTGCACGAGAAAAGCTATAGGGAAAATCATGAAGCAAACACCGGCATCTATACTAAGCATTATCTTAACACAAGAACACGAATTTCTTCTTACATGTGAAAAGCTTTGCTGAAGAAACTAATGATAAACTATGTTTCCAATAAGCATTGGTGGTCAACCTTGAAGAGACCAAAAAACCAACTTAAGTACATTATCTGCTCTCAAAATGCCAAAGTTTCCAACTCACATCAAAAAGCATTTTATAGGTCTAATCAAGAACCTAGATAAAATACTTACTTCAAAGAGTGTAACAAAGGAATCAATTTTGTCAACCACTAGTACTTTTAATGAACTTTAAGCACTAATTGAATGCCAATAAACGTGGTCAAAAATAGAGCACCATCAAGCAACCCCCTTTAAACGTGGGAACTCTAAACATGTATTGCCAACGTGTGGTAACGTATCCATCAATTTTGCTACCTATTTCTTCGGTCTCTTCTCAGAGGAATTAACACAAACATTTGGCAGCATGAAACAGAAGGTGAATTACTAAATGGTATAAAATTAAATGGCTATGATTTGTACTAATTAAACAAACACAGAAAGCTATGATTAGAACTAATTAAACAAACACAGAAAACAAAGACGAAGAGCGAATATCAACAGAATCCATAATCCAGTCTTCTCCAATCCAAAGGAGCCAATATATCAATAGGATCAACGTGGTACTCATCTCTTTCCTGAGGAGCTGATCAAGTCTTGTCGCCAAAACACAAGTCTTCTCCTCGCAACAACAAATTCATCCGACTTTTAGGAAACTAAAAGGAAAAAGGAGATTAATCCAAAACAAAAAAGAAAATTAAACAAATTTCATCCTATACAGATATTCTTGCACGGTTTCTCCGAACAGACCAAACTGAAATTTGTAAATTTTGGTGCTTACTGATATTTGTTTCGACGGAGGACGACGGGGCGCCAAAACTGACCACGACCATGATTGGCCGGCAACGGGTAAGTGCGATGAGTTGGAAAAGATGGGGCTCGTGTTGTGTGCGACTGCCACCGGTCGTACTTGGCGATAGCATCAATGGTGGCCGTTCAATTCAGGTGGTTTTCCTCCTCCTTTTTCGCGTTTGATCGGAGAAAGTTTGAGAAGAGAGAGAGAGGAGGAGGGGAATAAGAGCGATCATCCCACTAACTTTTTGGCGGGCACTCCTGCTGGTTTTGGCGGGTTTGATGACTTTTTTTATTTATTTATTTAATTTTTTTTTTTTAATGTGCTAACTGCTAGGACGCGGGTTGGGGAGTTTTAACTATTGTTATTATTATTTTTTTTTTTTTGAGTGAAATTATTTTATTTCTTTTTAGCTACGAGGTTTGAGAAGGATTTTTTTTTTAATTTGATTGAATTTTTAAAAAAATTTAAAAGAAAATAAAAGTAAAAAGAAAATGAGGAATCTAGGACAAAAATTCTCTTAAGAAAAAGAAGTAAGACCAGTAAATAACATTGGCCGATATCTAAGGATTAAAAAATCGACATTTCCACTAATATTTTTATAGAAATTTTCTCATTTTGGAAGTATCGATATGGAGACAAAGGTATAGTATCTTTTTTACAGATTATTCAAGAAATTTAAATATTGATTTTTTACGAAAACATCGATTTCCATGAAAAGTATAGTAAAAAATGACAAAACATCATCAACAACTCATTTTAATATTAATATAAATGTATATATATTACCTGAAACAATAAATATAATATACCTATATTATATTGCCTTTCAATTATTTTACTTAATTGGTGAACTTAAATTTATCATTTCTTAGTTGGGTAGATGGTATGGATTTTTTTTTAGAGAAATATAAGAATCCAAAAGATATAATCAATGACTAGGAAAAAAACTCCAATAGATAAGATATCTATTTCTATCCTAAGGGTAAGTTAAGTTAAATTATGAGCCGTTAAAACGCAACTAAGTGCATGGCTAATTAAATAGCTTGGAGCAAGTAACGAGACGAAAAAAAATCCATATTAATCATAGAAAAGATATATCATTCACCATCATACTTAGAAAATAAAAATTGATTAGTAAAAGTTTATATGAGAATTAATTAGAAAAAAGCAAATCCAGATTTAAGACTTATATTGAAGTAAAAGCTTATTGATTGCTTCTCCTCAGTTGATATAGACATCGAAGGAGTAGTATGATAATTGTTAGTTCATTACAATAAAATATGGAGATACTTATTAAAATATGTTTCTAAATTATTAAGATAACAAAATTCTAATTAGTAGTTAAATGAACAATGTAAATAAAAATATAAGTGCATAAGGATCCATCTATTTATCGAAGTATAGAAGAGAATTATATTTCTCAAAGAAAAACAACCATTAAAGAAATAAAAAAAAAATTAACAAATATTAATAAATGTCTTTAGCTGATAAGGTCTATATATCGTGAAATTATTTTTAGTGAATATGTTTAGTTTTGCTTAATGATAAGGTCAATTTGACAATGACTTAAATCTTTTTGTGCATTTACTTTAATTTTGTCTGTTTTTTTTTTTTTTTGGTTAATTTTGTTTGAGTATATATAAATTTTGGAAAATGGAATCAGTCAATATAGGTTTTTTTTTTTTTTTAATAGTGACTCAATCACTATGAAATTGCACCACTAATTATAAAGTAAAGAATATAAAAGTGTATTCCACCTATCATGTATATTCAAAATAACTAAATACATTAAAAATAAGTAAGTAAAACTTTTTAAAACAAAAAATTACATACAAATAAAAAAAAAAATCACATTGGATGTTGATACCAATTTCTGCTCCGACCACAACGCACATAATCCTGCCACCGGACTTCACATTTGGCTAAAGAGCCCCGATCGGAGAACAGTAATCCGACCATATCCGACCAGAATCCGTTCACTAATTTGATTAACCGTACTCGGACGTCACCAGCTTGTCGGCGTATTCCGTCTACCCGTGTAGGACGACCAACCGACTAGACTTCCAGACGAGCCCTACACCTGTACACTCTGGGTGCCAAAGGCCCTCAGAGGCCATACTCCACCTGTCGCACCACTCCTGACACAAGTCCCATTGGCGGAGGGCTCCGCCTGCTCGCCCGTGCAGCACGTCACATCGCCGCCACCTGCCCTTGCAGGGATTGTCCCCTCAGGCACAGACAGCAGTCGCCCTACCGCCCCATAGGCTGGACGCGTGGCACTGCCCCTGGCTGAAACGTCTGCAGTCTAGAGCCACGTCGCCCACTCGGGTCACCAAGTAGCCGACCCGGGCGGGTCGCCCCGGGTACCCGGATCCGAAAAGGACACCTATAAATAGAGGAAAAACCACAAATTCAGGTAAGCTCATTTCTGCCTTGCCAAAACTTTGCCTCTCCTGCTGCTCATCTACTCCCGTACTGACTTAAGCATCGGAGTGCCCTCGGCAGACACCACACCGGTGTCCCCCTAAGCCTGAGGTGCTTTCATCTTGCAGGTAACGGCGGCGGAGTGACTGGCCGGACCTGATCGGACCACCCGATTATATTGGGTGTTGCTGTCAGAAAAGTTTTCGACATCAACATTTTGGCGCTAGAAGAAGGACCACGCGCCTTTTCAGCAATCACAACCTAGACTTCCGAGTGCTCGGCTTCGCGTAATGGATGAACACGGCGAGCAAGAGATCCGTGAAGAAAACCCTGCTGCAACCGGTTCGCGAGACTCCCGCCGACCATCGCGTGGGAGAGGAGGCAGGCAACGTCGACCGACCCAGACAGAGATCCTTACCGAGAATGTCAGAGACCTGACCGAGCTTGTCCGGTCGTTGGTGGATGCACGTGGGGTCGCGAATGTCATTCAACTTCCGGAACAACCGCCCGAAGCTGCTGAGTCAACACCGAGCAGACCGCCGAGGTCGGCGAGTAGACGAATGGACCTCTCCCCTACTCACAATAGGAGCCATCGATCACAACACAGGGGTCAAGAGAGAAAACAGCGAGGGGAGGAGTCAGGTCGAGAACGTTCACGAAGTCGCCGTACCGGCATGATGCGCTCCGACGCCGCCGACTCTCGAGCAATCAACCAGGCTGGTGCTCTAGCAGACGACCAGGATTTTCAGGCCGACCAACCAGAGGGAGACCCGAATGTTCGCGGAGGGGTGCCCTCAGTCTTTGACCGGCTCGGGAGACCAGCAATTTACCGGCGCCTTGGTCGGGAACGATCTGTTGACAGGCCTGAGGAAGGAAGTCACAGCCGGAGTAGGTTAGATCACCTCCAGCGGCAGTTAGATCAGCTCGTTGGTCAGCAGTATGGCCTAGACCAATTCGGAGCAGCCGAACCACCCTTCTCCCCGGCAATCATGTCCGCGCCATACCCGACCCGGTTTAAGATGCCGACTATGGCATCCTATGACGGTTCATCAGATGCGGACGAACACCTTGAGAACTACATAGCGTATATGCAAATCCAGAGCGCCAATGAGGCTGCCCTCTGCAAATCGTTCTGCCTAACCTTGACTGGAGCCGCTCGGCAATGGTATAGAAGGCTTGCCCCTAGATCCATTAGCAGCTTTCAGCAGTTAGCGGATTCTTTTTCAGCTGCCTTCATGGGATCGAAAGCCAGAAAGCTAGGGGCCTCCCACCTCTTCAGCATAAAGCAAGGTGAAGGCGAAACACTGAAGGCATACCTAGAGCACTTTGATAAGGCCATTGTGCAAGCTGAACCGTGCACGGACGAGACCCTCATCCAAGCTTTCCGTGAGGGGATCCAGGATCCTCGTCTTGTCTGGGCGCTCGCCTACGACAGGCCACCAACATTTGCCCAGCTAAGGGGGATCGCCTGGAGGCATGCCGAGATAGATGAGTACGTCAGAGGACGAGGGCTAGAAGCCCAAGTACAAACCCGGCTTCCCGGAAGGAAGTCGGATAGAAGTCAGTCAGATAAGGGGAAAGCTCCCGCTCCGAGTAGCCGGGAGGAGGCCAAACCTGGTCTGAAGACACCTGCGGGGAAGTTCCAACAGTATACCCCGCTGGTAACGACAATCGAGAACGTCCTATACCATGTGTCTGGTAAAGGATTGCTCCGAGACCCGCGGCCCATTCGAACGGATCGGGCGCGGAGAAATCCAAACAAATACTGCCACTTCCACAAGGACGTGGGCCACGAGACGAATGACTGTATTCAGCTCCGAGACTAAATCGAGGCGCTAATTCACGATGGTCACCTACGGGAATTTGTGGAGAGATTTATCACGCCGGCTGAGCCGAGTAACCGACCAGCCCCGGGTACTCGGCGTCCGCAGGGACCAGATGATGGACCAGACGGGCCTGGTCCGGAACACATAGTCCACACAATTTTCGGTGGGACTACGACTAGAGACACCGCTAGCAGCCGGAGGAGTTACGCCCGTGAAGCTAGGCAGTTTGCACGAGGGGAGTTCATCAATATGGCCGAGCATGTCTCCAAAATATGCCGCCAGAGTAGCACCCCAATTACTTTTACAGATGAGGAAGCTGACCGGCTGCTCCACCCACACAATGATGCTCTGGTCGGCAAAATCCGAGTAGCCGACAACGTCATCCAACGTGTCCTCATCGACAATGGGAGCTCGGCTGACGTTATGTTTTGGGACGCTTTCTCGAGGCTAAAGATCGAGGGCACTGTGCTGACGCCCGTCCAGACGCCCTTATATGGATTTGCAGGGGATTGTGTGCACGCGGCTGGAACGGTCAGTCTCCCTATTACGATTGGAGACGGCGCAGAAAGGGTGACCAGGATGGTAGAATTCATTGTCGTAGACCGCCCGTCCGCCTACAACGTCATCCTAGGAAGGCCGACCCTCAATGCCATAAAAGCGGTGGTCTCCACCTACCACCACTTGGCTATGAAGTTCCCCGTCGATGGCGGAGTCGGAGTCTTCCGGGGAAGCCAGGAAGGGGCGCGGAAGTGCTACGTGGAGGCAGTGAACAGAGTAGGCTGAAAGATTGCTGCCCCGGTAACGGTCGCCACATCTTCCGGATCGACCAAGTGGATGCTCCGAATGAAGAGGTTAAGGGATTCAGCGACCTGGATCCCCGCATACCAGAAGAGGAAGTCCGAGCGTACCCCGCAGAGGAGCTGGTTCCCTACCAGCTGGACCCTGAGAATCCGGAGAGAAGAGTGCTGCTCGGCTCGAGGCTTGATCCGACCAGCCGTGAAGAGATTCAGCGATGCCTCCGAGAACACAGGGACGTTTTCGCATGGTCCCACGAGGATATGCCCGGAATTGACCCGGCTGTCATAACCCACCAACTTAACGTTAACCCGAGGCACAAACCAGTGATCCAGAAGAGAAGGGCTTTCAACCCGGAAAGATATGAGGCTATCAACCAAGAGGTGAAGAAGCTCCTTGCAGCCGGGTTCATCCGTGAAATTTCCTACCCGGAGTGGTTGGCAAACGTGGTCCTGGTCAAGAAATCTAACGGGAAGTGGAGGGTCTGCATCGACTACACGGACCTTAACAAGGCGTGTCCGAAGGATTGCTTCCCCCTTCCCCAAATAGACCAGCTCGTTGATGCCACCGCGGGACACGAGTTGCTAAGTTTCATGGATGCTTACTCAGGGTACAACCAGATACCCCTCAGCAAACCCGACCAAGCCAAAACGGCGTTCACAACCGATCAGGGCCTGTACTGTTACCAGGTTATGCCGTTTAGTCTCAAGAATGCCGGCGCAACCTACCAGCGCTTAATGAACAAAATGTTCGCTCCACTTATTGGGAAAACTATGGAAGTATACGTGGACGATATGCTTGTAAAAAGTAGACGAGCAGCCGACCACGTCCAAGACCTCCGTGACAGTTTTGATATTTTGCGACAGTACAGAATGAAGCTTAACCCGGCTAAGTGCGAGTTCGGTGTGGAGTCAGGAAAGTTTTTGGGGTTCATGGTGAACCACCGCGGGATCGAGCTCAATCCCGTCAAAGCTCAGGCGGTGATGGACCTTCAACCCCCACAGACAACCAAGGAAGTCCAAAGACTAACCGGGATGATAGCAGCCCTCTCCCGGTTTGTCTCTCGGTCCACCGACAAGTGCTCTTCATTTTTCCAAGCGCTCAAGGGCAAAGGAAAACTCAGTTGGGACGACAAGTGCGGTGAGGCCTTCGAGGGTCTGAAAAGATACCTGGCCAGCCCTCCCTTACTATCGAAGCCACTCCCCAGCGAGGTGCTGTTCGCCTACCTGGCAGTCTGCGACAAAGCTGTCAGCTCGATGTTGGTCCGAGAAGACGAGAAGATCCATCGACCTGTCTACTACAGTAGCAAAGCGTTTCAAGGGGCGGAAGAAAGATATACCCCCTTGGAAAAGCTTGCTCTAGCGCTGGTCTCCTCGGCTCGTAAACTGCGGCCTTATTTCCAAGGCCATCCGATTCGCGTTCCGACTAGCTATCCGCTTCGACAGGTTCTCCAGAACCCAGAATTATCCGGACGGATTGCGAAATGGGCCATAGAACTCGGGGAATTTGATATAAAATACATTCCCCGCACTGTGATTAAAGCACAAGCCTTAGTTGATTTCGTTGCCGAGTTTACTGTTGGATTATCCCCAGAGTGTTCGGAGAAGGAGGCGGCGACCCCACCAATCGGCTCGGATGTGCTCGGCGTGGGGTGGAAACTCTTCGTTGACGGATCCTCTAGCTCTGGGGGCTCGAGCGCAGGATTGGTCCTCGTCAGTCCGGACCAGTTTAAGACCAGCCAGGCACTCCGTTTCAACTTCAACGCATCCAACAATGATGCGGAGTACGAGGCTGTTATTGCAGATCTCGGATTGGCTCGGGAACTCGGACTGCAGGACATCGAAGTTTATAGCGACTCGATGGTTATTGTCAACCAAGTAACCGGAGAGTATCAGGCGAGAAAGGATAGGATGGCCAAATATTTGGAAAAGGTCCAGACTCTGCTCGGCCAGTTTAGAAGCTACGTTGTGTCACGTGTACCTCGATCCGAGAATGTTGAGGCAGATGTCCTCGCCCGGTTAGCCTCGGGCAGCGACATTGAAGGTCTCGTCTCATTTCCCATTAAGCGGCTCGACCAGCTGAGCATTGACCGAGCAGAGGAGATCCTCATCGTCGAGAACTCAGCGACTTGGATGGATCCAATCCTACATTACCTCAACCGCGGAGAGTTGCCTGAAGACCGAGTAGAAGCCCGAAGGATCGAGAACACTTCAGCGCGATATACCATTATTGGTGGGAGATTATATCGCCGAGGGTTCTCCGCCCCGTATCAGAGATGTGTCGGACCACAGGAAGCCGAGTATCTGCTGAAGGAGGTACATAGTGGCGTGTACGGAAACCACTCGGGGGGGAGGGCCTTAGCCTTCAAATGTCTCCGGCAAGGATACTATTGGCCGACCATGGGCAAGGATGCCATGGATTTTGCTCGGAAATGTCTGAAATGTCAACAGTTCGCCAAGATTATCAAGACCCACCCCGAGAGGTTGACTTCGGTTGTGAGTGCTTGGCCGTTCGTAAAATGGGCCCTCGATCTGATTGGACAACTACCCATGGCTCGGTCCCAACTATGGTACTGCCTCGTGTCAATAGACTACCTTACTAAGTGGGTCGAAATGGAACCCTTGGCACGTCAGACCGAAGAGAAATGCACGAGTTTCCTGTGGAAGAGCATCATATGTCGATTTGGGGTCCCCCACACTGTGGTCACCGACAACGGGAGGCAGTTTGATAACCCGAAGTTCCTTGCACTTTGCGAACAATTTAGTATAAGCAAAGTATATTCCTCCCCTGGTCACCCTCAAAGTAACGGACAGGTCGAAGCCGCTAACAAGACTATCAAGGAGAACCTGAAGAAGAACCTAGAACGGCACAAAGGGGCTTGGATTGATGAGCTACCTCGGGTACTCTGGGCTTACCGGACTACGAAGCGGACTGCAACCGGTGAAACTCCTTTTGCGATGGCCTTCGGTGTGGAGGCTGTCATCCCGGCTGAGATCGGATTACCGAGCCACCGAGTAGAATACTACAATGACGAGGACAACGCGGAGCAGATGCTGCCCGAGCTTGATCTGGTCGAGGAAAAACGAGAACAGGCTCTCATCCGGACAGCAGCAAGGAATCAGGTCGTTGCTTGGTATTATGACAAAAGATTCCGATCACGGGTTTTCCGGGTAGGAAACTTTGTGCTCAAGAAAGTGCTGGTGCAAGAGCCTGGAGTAGGCTCGTTTGGACCTAAGTGGGAAGGGCCCTACAGGATTACGAAGGTCGTCCGACCGGGCACTTACCGGCTAGCCGACCAGGAAGACAGGGCTCTTAGTCAACCCTTGGAATGCTGACCACCTGAAGCGCTTCTTCCAGTAATTTTTATCTTTATTCTGTACCGATGTAATAGTATTGTAAAAAAAAAAAAAGAAAAAAGAGAGAAAGAAGGAATTGAAATGTGAGGTATTTTTTATCCCACTTTTCGTTTAAGTGTAATTTACTCAGGTCCCAAGCTCGGGTACCGATCATAAATGAATGAGCCCGACCAGGACAGATAGCTGCCTTTGCAGCCAACTCTGGTGGTCCCCAGACCTCAGAGTCAGGTCCCAAGCTCGGGTACCGATCAGAAATGAACGAGCCCGACCAGGACAGATAGCTGCCTTTGCAGCCAACTCTGGTGGTTGCAGCCAACTCTGGCCGGACCTCAGAGTCAGGTCCCAAGCACGGGTACCGATCAGAAATGAACGAGCCCGACCAGGACAGATAGCTGCCTTTGCAGCCAATTCTGGTGGTCCCCGGACCTCAGAGTCAAGTCCCCAACTCAGGTGGCCCCCGGACCCCAGGGTCTAGTCCCCTGTACTTTACCTTGTGGTTCTCGGAACCAGAGTGTAACGCATAATACTCGCCAACCTCAACTTGACTTGGCCGATTCTAAAAAGTCTCGCCAAAGTCAACTGGGGGGGGGGGGGGAGAGGGAAGATAAAATAATAATACATAAGAAATAAATAATAAACAAGCAGCAAACACAGCGATACAAAGAAAAAAGTCTTTCATTCATAATTGAGGTGAGGGGGTACAAGTAGGACACCCCCCGAGCCCATCAAAAAAAAAAAAAAAAAAGAGAAGAACCAACAAAAAGGAGAAGCAGCTTGAGCCGAGCTGACGAGAGGGGATGGCCATCAATCCAGCTGGTCCGGGAAGAGATCACCGACGGTGATGTCAAGGGTAGGCGTGGCCGGCTGATCTGGGACGGCAGTCTGATCAGGTGCAATGGCCTGCTCGTCACCGTCAAGCACGACGACGTCTTCGGCTGACCTTGCTGCACCAGAGACCTCACCTTCCTCGGGAGCATCCTCGATCAAGGTCTCGCCAGACTCCTCTGGTAAGAAGGACCAGTTTGCCCCGACCAGGTTAGGGTTTGCGTCTGTAAAGCCCAGCTTCATGTCTCGCATTCCCTCCTTGTACTCAGCTGCCAGACGAGCCTGAAACTCCTCGGACAACTGGTACTCGTCCACTGCCTGCGCCCGGGCCGAAGCAAGATCTGCCTCTGCTTTCCGAGCAGCCTCCTCCACCAGCTGCCGGGCGTCCGAGGCGTCCTTCTCAACCGCTTGTGCTCGCTCCTCGACAGCCCTGATCCTTTCCTCAGCCCGCTGTGCCCTCTCTTTGGCCGCCTGTGCCCGAGCCTCCGCAGCCTTGGCCTCCTCAATGGCCTTCTTCTCGGCGTCCCGAGCACTGTTCCTAGCGTCCTTAGCCACCCTCTCGGAAGATCGGGCGTCTCTCGCCGGGGCCTCGGCAGCCCTCAAGTCGTCGACAGCCCGGTTAGCCGCCTCCCTGGCGACCGCGCTCCCCGAGAGGCTGACGCACATAGCCTAAAAGTAAGAGACGTCAGAGCAGATATTAAAGAGTCCGAGAAGAAAAATACTTGATAAATTGCTCACCTCAAGCAGTATCTCGGCGTTGTCTTCTAACGCCGTCACTGCGTCGGGCCGGCGGCACGACTCTGCCACTTGCACACTGAGCTTCTCACTGATTTTATTGATGAGCGCGCGATGGGCTGGGGAGTCTCGAGCAGAGATCTCGGGCCGAGAAGACGATGCGAATTCCCTCGGTCTCGAATCTTCTCGAGGGCGGCTCGAACGGACCTCTGGACGGCTGGCTAGCCGGTCGTCTTTGGACCTGCTCGTTCGTTGTTCCGGGCGGTCGGCTGGCCGAGCGGCCGATGGCTCAACCTACTGTGTCCCCGAAGCTTGGGGGGCTGCGCCCTTCGCGACGGGCGCTGCAGGCTGGACGGTTGTGCGGCTGGCTGGGTGGCAGGACAGCTTTTCCTTTCCCATGGCTACTCGTCCTGGCCATTTTGAAGAGTTTGGCCTTCCTCTCCTCGTCGGATGGACGCTTCTTCCCGTACTGACGATCGGCCATCGGTTCTGTAATCACAAAAGAGAGTTAGTACTCGGCTGTACGGACTGCAAATGACTTCGCTAAAAATAACGACCTTCGATACGAAGGCCCCTTGTTGGGTAAAACTGATGAATCAAGGCGTCAAGGTCCTCATCGGCTACTCGCGGGCCGAAGGACGCGGTTGGTGTGCTCTCAGAACTCGATGACGTCTCGCTCGGTAGGAGCACGGGTTGGCTTGGGGGCTGTGTAGTGCTCGGACCGGCTGTCCAAGAGTGATAATGCACAGCTGGCTCCGGCATCCGAGCAATGGTGACGCCCGCACCGGGAGCCCTCGGCTGGTCGTCTGCACGCGCAGACGAAGAGGAAGAGCCCAACCATCGATTCTCTTCCAGGCTCTTCGAAGACAGCAACCTGTGCTGACTCTTCTCCTGGTCTGATTGTTCTCGGAGCGCGTCGATCATGTCCAACGTCAAGTCTTCGATACGCGGCACCCGAGCCCATACGTACCCGTTCCGGAATGTCACGGGGACCCTCTCGGAACGAGGAACTCGATCGTACGGCAGCTCCCCGTGCAGCCACCAACCACCCGCGTAGAACCACAGGTGTTTGAATTGCTTGTCCGAGTCCGGACACCCTGTGATAAAAGTCCCCTTGAAGCCCTGAAAATCCCCCGTTGATGAGGGGGCAGACTTCATCCTGTAGAGGTTCTGAAACACCTCGAACGGGATCTCAGCTGCGAAATTCTTCATCCAGAGAATATAACAGCCGACCAGGATGCGATAGGCGTTCGCATTTAACTGAGCCGGCGCAACATTAAAACTGGTCAAGGCTCGCCTCAGGAATGGGTGGAAAGGGAGTCGGAGTCCTGCCCGGAAGTATTCTACCGATAGGGTAATGTACCCTGCTGAGGGGCGAGACGGCAGGTCGTCTGCTCCTGGTGCCAGCAATTCCACGCTGAGGGGAATGCCGAATTCCTCTCGCAAGGCTGCGAGGTACCTCGGTGTGATGGCAGACGTGAAATAATCTACGCTGTACACCGGACGACCATCTGTGAGCTCCATCATCTCCCAATCGCCTCGACGATGTACGCGTTGGTCGTTGATGCGCATCGGCCGGCTAGACGGACGTTGACGTGCCTCTATAGGTTCACCCCTTGGGGGCGGGCTCTCGGAACCTTCTCGGCCAGAAGTGCTAGCTTGGCTAGCCGTCCTCTCGGCTGCTCCTTCTCCTCCTGCCGCGACCTCCTCAGCTACGATGCGTGCTTGTGAGGCCACTTCGCGGTGCATCGAGGTTCCCCTTCCCCGGCTGGTCGGCGTCTCGATCACCTCCACGAAAGACCCCTCCGTAAACCCTGACAAGTGGTCCGGTGTTCGGCCACCAGAGCCAGCTTCCACGCTCGACATGCTCAAACTCAAAGCTGACCCCACGGTGTCGGCGCTCCCAGATAGGCCATAGTTCTCGGAATCGGAAATACTACTCATATTGAAAAGTGAGAGAAAAATTTGTTTACCTTCTCGGTCGTAATTGGCTGGAAATTCGGAAGATGTGGTCTGGTCGTTCTCGGCGATCTTCGGCAGCTCTCGGTGAATTCGGATTCCTTTAAATGCGATGTGCGAAATGAGGAATGCCTGGCCCTATTTATAGGCGAAGACCCCCGCATTTAATGCGGGCGCGAATTCCCAGGCGACGCTTCATTTCCCGCGTTGCCGCCGGTTTCGAAAATTTGAAATTTGAACCGCCGCCCCACTTTCCATCCAGTCACGGTTTGACACGTGGCTTACTTGCGCGTGCCTACTAGCCGAGGCTCCGAATGATACCAACCAGCCGATGACCTGAGCCGATCAACTTTCCAACCGATTAGCCGACTATCAGACGAGTAGCACGGACACCTTTCCACCGCGAGTACCAAGAGCATCCCTAGGACAAAAATTGTCTAGAGACGCTGGGGGGCTTATGTTGATACCAATTTCTGCTCCGACCACAACGCACATGATCCTGCCACCGGACTTCACATTCGGCTAAAGAGCCCCGATCGGAGAACAGTAATCCGACCATATCCGACCAGAATCCGTTCACTAATTTGATTAACCGTACTCGGACGTCACCAGCTTGTCGGCGTATTCCGTCTACCCGTGTAGGACGACCAACCGACTAGACTTCCAGACGAGCCCTACACCTGTACACTCCGG
Source organism: Ficus erecta (assembly GCA_008635985.1). Lineage (NCBI taxonomy): Eukaryota > Viridiplantae > Streptophyta > Magnoliopsida > Rosales > Moraceae > Ficus > Ficus erecta. Next base: position 1,612,697 of record BKCH01000036.1, on the reverse strand, counting down.
GTGCCAAAGGCCCTCGGAGGCCATACTCCACCTGTCGCACCACTCCTGACACAAGTCCCATCGGCGGAGGGCGCCGCCTGCTCGCCCCTGCAGCACGTCACATCGCCGCCACCTGCCCTTGCAGGGATTGTCCCCTCAGGCACAGACAGCAGTCGCCCTACCGCCCCATAGGCTGGACGCGTGGCACTGCCCCTGGCTGAAACGTCTGCAGTCTAGAGCCACGTCGCCCACTCGGGTCACCAAGTAGCCGACCCGGGCGGGTCGCCCCGGGTACCCGGATCCGAAAAGGACACCTATAAATAGAGGAAAAACCACAAATTCAGGTAAGCTCATTTCTGCCTTGCCAAAACTTTGCCTCTCCTGCTGCTCATCTACTCCCGTACTGACTTAAGCATCGGAGTGCCCTCGGCAGACACCACACCGGTGTCCCCCTAAGCCTGAGGTGCTTTCATCTTGCAGGTAACGGCGGCGGAGTGACTGGCCGGACCTGATCGGACCACCCGATTATATTGGGTGTTGCTGTCGGAAAAGTTTTCAACATCAACATTGGAGATTTGATTGAATCATTAAATAAGAACCTTTTCCTTCTTAAAATATAAAACAAAAAAAGGGTATGTCTATTGCCAGCCCTTGTCTACTTTTTTCATACCTCAAATTAGTAAATTATGTTATTCCTAAATTAACTATAATTAAATTACTTTTTTTTAGTAAATAATTAAATTACTTTTAAAGACAAAAGGTGGTTAAAACTCAAAAATATACTTTTCCCACACCCAATTTGAAAATTATAAAATAATTAATATTCTTTTTTTAAATATAATGCAATATGCTCAACCCTAATCAATAATTAACAGAAAAGAATGATCTCCAATAAAAAGGAAAGTAAGTTTTTTTTTTTTTTTTTTCAATTTTCGTCAAAGGATAATTTGCATTTTTGTGCAGGAAAAAGATATATAAATATCTGAAAATATGAGAAACATCATATTTTCAGATTATGACATTATATATATATATATATATATATATTTTTTTTTTTTCTTTTCGTTACTTGTTTATCAGTTTATGAATACATCCATGGGTTATTGCGCACTTGTTTTAAAAAAGTTCAAATATTATTTGAAAATCCAAATCCTATGAAAACTAATATACACACACACACATGCGCTTCCGAAAATATATATAAAAAAATTGAAATGAAAAAATATATATAGATCGATTTGTTTAAAGTATATATATATATATATATATATATATATATATATACCAAATTGGGCATTGTATTGGAAGCAAAAAAAAATAAATTTTTTTTTTAAAGGATTAGATACTTTGATTTTGAGTCCTTTTATGTGCGTATGTATGGATTCATCCCTTTATTTTTTATTTTATATCTTTTGAAATTTATATATACCTCTTCATAAGTTAAAGGAACGTAGCACTTCAAAAAAAAAAGGTTAAAGAACGTGGAATAAAAAGAAAAGCAGTTAAAAAAGAGAGTGTGTTTTTTATTTATGGGTGGGAAGAAGAAGAAACAAATATGATTTAATAAAAGGGATTTTTTGTAATACTAATAAGCATGTTAAAAGTAATTACTAAAATTTTAAATTTAATTGATGGGTGATTTAAATAGAAGAGTCAAAAAAGTATAAAAGGGGGTGTTAATAGATCTACCTAACAAAAAAAATGTCGCCTTTTTTTTTTTAAACAAGTCGTAAGTAATGATAACAAACCCCATTGAAGTAGAAAAGTTTTCTTTTTAAATTATGAAACTGAAAAAATGAAAAAAAATAAAAAATAAAAAAAAAAAAAAGTAACGAAATCTACTTATAAAAAAAACTTTTGAAAACCATGATATCATATTCTAAAAGAAAAAAAAAAAAAAAAAAACTTCTGTATTTTTTTTTTTTGGGGTAGAACTTAAAGCGAAAAAAACTTCCTCCATTCAAAATTTGACTAAAATAATTAATCAAGAAATAATTGCAAAGAAAGTCTATTTTTAGAGTTCCGTTTTAAAATATGTCTATTTTTTAATAATATTATACTTATGTCTATTTTTTAAGAAATAATATGTCTGCAGTATCTATTTTATTCTTTTACTATAATTGACATCATTTTGTTTTGTACAGATATTTTTTTTTATTTTCCTTTTTTATGATAAAGATTGATTCAATAAACGAAAGATCTTTTTGAGATGTTTATTTTTCTTTATTTAGCTTATTCTCATTAATGTGATACCTGATTTTGATAAAACATTACATTTTTGGTTCATTATGAATATTTACACTTTCTTTACAATTACTCAAAAAAAATTTCAAATTTTCCTTAAATATCATTTCATTTAACAATTCTATTAATCAACTTTATATCTCTTAGGTAAATGTCTTAGATTTCTTTTCTTTTTTTTTTTTTTCATTTTTTGTAATTTCCTAATTTGGTCATTCTGCATTATATATGAAACGTAAAGTTGTCTTTATAACTAATCTTTTAATCATTTATGTAAATAAAAAGAAAAATTGACATATTTCAAATCAATACCTCCTATTTTTAACGTCTATGTAAATAACTCTTTTATAAAAACAATTTGATATATAATTTATAAATAAAAAAACCATCCATCACATAAAAAAAAAATTCATAAAAAGCGCTCTGAATATAAAGAAAAAAAGAATCTTGAGAAAAATGTTGAAGGGTAAATTTAAAACAAACGAAAATTTAAATTCAAAAATTGTTCAATTTTTTCAAATAGGTTGGAAACTGTTATATTTCGAAAGGGTTGGTAAAATTGACCATTTTGTGTAAATACTTTAAGCGCTATTCCTAATAACATATCAATATGTTCATAGTAGAGGGGGGGAAAAACTTCAATCTTTATTTACTATAAATTTGAAGGGCGCTAAGGAGGATATCCTGAATATGAAAAATTCATGACTTCCATTATCAGATATGAAAGTCTGACGAGTATCAAGATTGTATATAAGAGCATGTGCCAAATCTTTTTTTTACATGGTTTGGTGATAGCTGTGTAGACCTCAAATGGTCGACTGAGATAAACTAGTATAAAAAACATGTAACCCTACCATGCCTGTGGGACTAAAAACCTGAAAATGATGAGTCCACCCCCATATCCTTTTTATTTACCCAAAAATCTTCTTTTGGATGGTTACATCGGGAACATATTGAAGAAAAACAAATGATTCTTTAGGTCAAAGCCAGAAGTTGTCAGCGATCATTGAATATCTTCCAAATAAATACCTTTACTTCGTTGGTATGGATTTCAAAGTTTTTTTGAAACTTGCTTGTTAAAATTTTGTTATAATAAGATACATAAATACTAAGGATGTGTTTGGTTCTAAGGTTCAAACCTAAGGTTTTCATATCAGTTTTTGTTTTTGTTTTTTTTTTTTTTTTTTTTTTTTGAAAAGTTAACAAAAATTATAACTAGTTTTTGAAAAGTCAACCAACTTCAACCTAAAAATTTCATTTCAAACCTGTATACCAAATGCAAACTTATTAAAAAGTGTTCCCAGAGTGTTAATATGATATAATTCTAACTAGTAAATAAATGAACTATATTACTAAAAATAATGAGGGCCTTTTTGGAGGTTGGGTTTGAAATGTGTGCTTTGACGGAAAACTTTTGAAAAAAGTTATGTGATGTAGAAAATCATTCAAAAATTTAAAATGTGTTTAGAAAAAAAAAATGCAAAGTGGATCTTGTCTTATTCGTCTCGTCGTTATAAGCATTTTGATATAAAAATCATATTCTTTCGATATGAAATGAGAAAGTTATGGACTTTTAAAGATTGAGATTTTTGAAAATGGAAGAGAGAGAAAGTTTGATGTAGAATTAATAATATGAAATCAAGATGATAAAATGCCATTTGGAGATGTTGCTCCAAACGAGCACTAAGTGCATAAATATCAACCTAATTACAAAAGTGTATATAGTATGGGAAAGAAAATATAATTGTCAAAGAAAAACAACCATTATATAAGAAATGCTAGAAACATCAATTCCAATCCCAACTTTTAAGTATCAACCTATGTGACATATGAGTTGTCGTTATTTTATTGCTAAGTATTTAAAGCATTGTCACATTAATTGATTGTATATACTGATGAAAATATAACACATGAGTCAGTACTGAAAAAGTTGTGAATATAGTTGGTGTCTCTAGTACTATTCATTAAATAACTAAAAAAATTAACATCAAACGTTAATTAAATCTATTTAGCTAACAACTATCGAATTCGTGACAATGATGGTTCAGATTAGATCTTCAACGTCAGATATCATCTCACTGTAATTTTTGGGGATTTTTTTTCTTTTATTTTGGTGTATGATTTTTGATGTTTGCTTGCTTTTATGATTTTAATGGATATTTGGGATATTTTCTCATTAATTGTGTTCCACAAATAACAAAAAGCAAAAGCAAATTAAAAAAGTAAAATGTGCAAAGTTTTTAAATAAACAAAGGGACACCTTCCGCATCTCATAGATTATGTACCATGTGCTAGTTTCTAATAAGTGATGGGGTTAGAAAATTTTTTCAGAGGTAGCATGAATTGAATAAAAAGTTTGTTCCAAAACTACAGTGCTTAAATCTTTTACCATCTTTATCTATTTTTGTGTGTGTGTGTGGTTTTTTTTTTTTTTTTTTTTTTTGCCCCATGAACTAAGTTTATAGAGTTTAATTAATTTTGAAGTTTAGAGTTAAAAAAATTGTGAAAGTTTGTAATAGTATAGTTGATTTCGGTTTATTTGAATTGTTACATTGTAAACACTAATACTTGAAAATCAAAATATATGATAGAATATATCAATAATAACCAAAAAGAATTTTAACAGGGAAAATAAAGGATAAAGTTGTAAAATATGTTTTTATATTTGAAAAAAAAAACTATAGAAAATCATTGAAAATTTCAAAGTTAGAGACAAAAAAGAAACTCGAACCTCCCTCCACTCTTGTTTTTAAATAATCATAATTTAAAACTTGAAGTGATTTGAATTACGATTACAAATCTTCAAACTCAAACTTGATAGGTATAATTTTCAATATCATGTTTATTATAATAGAGCTGATAACTTAAAAAGTTTTTTTGTCACTCCCAAAAAAATGTTCTACATTATTCTTATGATTATTAGATTGGTTAACTAATAGAATATAATGAATTCAATATATATGCATGTGATTAACTTTCTCAACTTTTTCTTTTTCATAATTTTGCGGAAAAATCCTTTTTATTTTGCTTATTATATAGTTATCTCTAATATAAATACTTTAATATTTAAAAAAGTATAAATGCTCTAACGTAGAATATAGAATATTTAGAAGTACCTTTTTTTTTGAATAAATATATTTAGAAGCACCTTGATTTATTGTTGAAAGTATCAAATTTTCTTTATATTTTAAAATTAAAAAGACTTAAATATTACTGAACAAATATAAAAATTTTAAAAAATATAATAATTAATATTGGAGTAAAGAAATTTCAGTGAAGTTGGCGCTTATTTTTGCCTCCAAAAGGAAGAAATATTTGAAGAAAAGCGCGCCAAACCTGCCACAAAATACCCCAAGAAGAAGGGGGAAAAAAAAAAAAACTCACACAAAAGAAAACTTCCGTTGGTTTGAACTATGAAGAGATTAAGTCCTCATACCCATATCTCTTGTTCGTCGTTCCCTTCTCGCCCTCTCTGTTATGAGGGTTTTCTTTTTTCTTTTCTTTTTTTTAAATTTTTTTTCTCCTTTTCTTTTCTGTTCTTAAATTCCTTTGATTTATCTTTTGTTTTTTCAATTTTTTTTCCCCATTTCAAAAGTTCTTGCTACTGTAACCGTAGAACTCAAATTGCCTCCATCGTTGTGCGGAAGATGCAGCACCAGAGGCTCAAACAGCAGGCCATGATGCAGCACTTGCTCTACCACCACCCCACTGTCTTAGTTGCTCCTCAGGTTTCTTTTTTATTTTTTCCGATTTTTTAATTTTTCTAATTTTTTTTTTTGTAAGTTTTCGAAGTTAATTCTTTTGTTTTGTTTTTTGTTTGGTTTTGTTTTTGTTTTTATATTTGTGTTTGTTTTTGTTTTCAAGGAGAGAGCATTAGAACTCCCCATGTTTCAGAGCTGTTGGAGGGAAATGAGTGGAGTGGGTTTTTTTTTCCTTTTTTTTTTTTTTTTTTTTGGTTTAAATGAAGAGTGGGTTATTAGGGCCCTCGCCTATTCTGGCACCAGGAAGAGCAAGTGGAACTAAAATAGCCAGATTGTCTTGCTCGTTATTGACTCTCTTTGATCAACGCCACTTCTCAGGTCCATCATCTTATTTGAAGAAAACAGAGGTTGTTGCATCATGCGTTCTTTTACGTATAATCTCAATTTTTTTCCTTTTGGTTTTTGATTTGTTGATTTTGTTGTGATTTCTAGTGTTTTCTATTTTCTTTGCATTGTCATATAATGCTTCTTGTTTTTTTTTTTAATGGAAAATAGAGTTCCAGGAAATCATCAGTGTGGGAAAGCATGGTAGGGAGAGATTTCTTGCCTTGTGCTCATATCGATTTATCTTATTTTATCCCTTACGATTTTTTTGAGCTTTATAATTGGTTGCCAATAACATAAAGGAAATGTGAATTGTGAATGGGTCATTGTAATTTGGTTAGCAAACTACATCAAGATTGGTAATGGAACAAACTAAAGCTTAATTTCTTGTTTTTGCATTCTAATTGAGACAATTTGTGTAAATGCATATGATTCTTTTTTTTTTTTTTTTTTGTTGGATTCTGTCCAATTACCATTTTGCACTGATATTGTGCACTCACACCCAAAACATTAAACAAGAAGTTCTCCAAGCTGATGATTATAACCTATTATTGAACTACTTGGTTAAATGGTTAATTCATAATGCAAAGTGGAAAACTATTTTAGTGCTATCAACATCTACCACTTGCTATGAGTTATATTTTATTAATGTTGCCATTCATGCATATGGCATACAAACAGGCAAGGATATGTAAGTATTTACGCTTGAGAGGTTGAAACGGGCTATTATTTACAAGTTACCTTTGCCTATAGATTATGTTACTTTTGTTAATTAATAAGATCTTCTTTGCAAAACTGTGAGTGATTTCTTTTTCTTTTAAGTAAAGTTAGTGATAATAATCTAACAAGAAATGTTATGCTACTCTTACAGATTTTCTCAAATTATTATGGATGATGATTGGATTGAAATTGATGGACATGCATCTGATTCGGAAACTTCCAACAATAGTTTTACTTGGGCGAAATAATTGGAAAAGGAAAAAATCAAACCAAATGGGCTTATGTATACAAGTTGGTGATAATTAAATTTCAGCTCTTTTAGACGTTCCTATGAAATACTTTAAAAATAGAGTATACATGAAATTTGAATATTAGTTTGGTTCACTATAAAATTACTGATAGTATTTACATTAAATAATGTAATTTGTTCTACTCAATTTTATTTTATTTTTTACAATTATTTTCAATGAAAAGTTGTTACACAATTAGCAACTAAATATTTAGTCACTAAAGGTTCTAATAGGTTTAGAACGAAATGAGTTTCCACCACCATGATTTTTTGGTTGCAAAAAAATAAATAAATAAACTTTGGGCGACCAAATTGTGGTTGCAAAAAGTTCTATTTCTATGAGTCTTGTTCCTTGGCATGACTTAAATGGTGTCCATATTAAATTCTTTTTGCAATCACAAGCTGGTAGCTAAAATGTCAATTTTTTTGCGACCAAATATTTTGGTCGTGCAACACCTTGTTCTGACCAATTATTTGGTAGTAAAACATGTCACATTTGATCACAAAAGAATCGTTTGGTTGCTTATGATAGCAAAATCATGAACATTTGGTAACCAAATAGTTGACTTTCAGTGACTAAATTTTGGTTATAGAAAGACGCATTTTTTGGCGACCAAAATTTGGTTGCAAAGAAAACTTTCTGCAACCAAGCTGCTACAAACAAATTTGCCACCAATTTTGTGGTCGCAAAAAACCATTTTTCCTGTAGTTCTTCTCTGCAACTTGGGAACATGAAGTTGGAATCTCTAGTAATCATGTTGCATATAAGAATTTTCTTTCAAATGAAATTAATTTAATTTAATTAAAAACTCTTTTGAAATGAGATGTAATATTTGTGACACTTCTAGTTAGAGGAATTTATTTAATTTTTTGTTAATGTGGAGTGAGTAACTGATGTCAAAAGTAACTAGTTCATATCACAATCATACAAGCACCTAGCTACTTAGTACTTCATCACATCCCCAACCTAAATTTTATTAAATAAAGAAAGAAGTACAAATTAAAAGTCCATAAAAACAAATCACAAACAGCAATAAACCAAAGGGAATAAACGAAGTAATTCATAACAATATCCTAAAAAAAATCTGCAACCAAGTTGTGAAACCATCTTTACGGGCATAGGAAAAAGCGGCAATATGATCTACTTTCTAAAATAAAAGGCCTACTTAAAACCCTTTTTCGATAAAACCCAAAGGAAAAATCTCGAGAAAGGAAAAAATAGTACCTTTTCCACTCCCATGTTATAGTGTTAACAAAACATGCAAAAAGGAAGTCCCTCCACACACACACATATATATATATAGATGCTGGTTTTTTACAGTTAAAATTTAACAGAAAAAATTAATAGGGAAAATGTAATAATCGATTAATTGGGTCTTTGGACATCGTAATGAAACTTATAAAGCGACATAAGAACAGTGATATTCATGTCAGAAAATGAATATAAACTAGATAATCAGATCAGAAAATCAATCAACACCAAGATATTAAGAGGTTCGCCAAACGATATGTTACGTCCTCTGTCAGTGACTGTTTTCACTATATATGGATGTTCTTGAGTACAATGGTGATTTTAGAATACACAGTGGTTTTCTGGGTAAATTTCGACAGAGTGGAAGTATCTCAGAGTCAAGAAGAATAGAGAGAGTCCTCGTGAAGGAGGGGGTCTTCCTCTATTTATAGAGAAAGATGGGTCTGTGCCCATAACTGTCAATGAGCAGCTTTCTTTTGCTGTCCTTAGGGACACGTGTAAGCATGCTATTCGTGATCTAGGTTGAACGGTTACCGGAGTGAACCTTCATTTTCGGCCATGATCTTTACAATTATGAATGTAATGCCATCGTCAGTTATGAACTTGTCAGTTTTCATAATGGCATGACACGTCATCGTCGATGTTGGGATCGACAGTTATGAATAATAAACCCTTTAAGCTTTTGTTGGGTATGAATGACGAACGACGGGTAGAAACAAGACTTTATCCTTGTGATCTATCGTTCGCGGCCTGTAGAGTCAATGGGTGAAAGATCATGTTCGATCCGTTCGTTCGATGTTCGATGTTCAAATATGAATGATCGCATTTAAAATGGTATATTGGGTCCGGCCCAATTATGCGAGCGATCTACGTTCGTTATTGACTCATGTAATGAATTGGGTCCGGCCCAAATACGAAGACGCTGAAATCGAGAGTTCATCATTCGTTAGATAAACTATTAAAAGCTAACGTTGTAAAGGGAAGACGAAGTCTAACCCCAACAGATAGCCCCCCACTCTATCGAGCGATGGATCCTCGATAGAGTGTTTGATTATTAGTGAGAAAATCGCATCAGTCGTTGTTACATCAGATTAATAAAATCTGAACGGACTGACGAATTAATCGATGGAAAATCTCGAGCCCAGTGAGAAAAGATATTTCATACACGTGGCATACATCAAATGGGTGTTTCGAAATGGTAGTATTGTTTCTTTGAAATTCATACCGTTGTGACGTAAGAAATCTGAGCTGGAGCACGCGAAATTTCGAGATTCGAAACGTTGCGACGTACGGTCTCTTGAGAGGGAATTCGAATAGTTACGTTATTCACACCATTTGATCAAGTGTTTCCTGAAAAATCGGGACCGCTAGATGCACTGCCAAGCTATATAACTCTTTGCATACCCCCTTTCATTTTCTATTTCAACGCTTGGAGCATTCGAAAACTCGATACCCAGAGTTTCCCAAGACCTTCGAACTTTCAGGCAAGATTTCTGTTCTTCTTCTCCATTTTATGTAATTTTGGTTTAGTAAAGTATTTTTTGTTCTATTTCTGAATCTTTCTAGTTAGTTTTTCTGCATTTCTCTCGGGTGAGTGATTTGGTTGAAAGGTTTTGTTGAGTTTTTCTGGGTTTTTCTTTGGGGTTTTTGGTTTGCTGTTCTTCGTGTTCATCCCAATCTTCTTGGGATTTTGATTTAGAAAAGACTCTTCAATCTGAAACCTTTCCATCGTTTGTCCCATATTCTGTTTTTGAGTAAATGGATAAGGAAAAGCAACCTATCGAAGACGTAGAGGTATCCTGGTCGAGCATCGACTCTACCGACAGCAGCTCTGACGAAGAAGAGTTGGCATCGACACTTCGTCGTTCGAGGTTCGATTATGAATACGAGCAAAGCAGAAGAGATGCTGGAATGAGTGAAGCGATAGAAAGGAATCGACCAGCGACAACATCGAGAGAAGAAATTTTATCAATTCCTCCTTTCGCTCGATTAACCAAGCCTCCTCGTCGTCTAAGCACCGAATCATTCCTACGAACGTCGAACCCCCGATCTATCCTAACAGAAGATGACTTGTCGGAGATAAGGGGTCGATATGAGTTTCCAAACGAGGTCCAACTTCATCTGCCATTCAAGGACGAGCGAGCAGACATCGTTTTCTGAAGGATGAATATGTATGTATACCATCTATTTCGAGTGCGGACTACGACTTCCACTTCCTCCTCTCCTCATCTAGTGTATGCATCACTACCAGCTTTCCATTCCATAATTGATGCCGAACAGGATGAGGTTTTTATTGGGATTTATTGTATTGTCGGACGAAGCGGGCATCGAACTTTCTGTAGATGACATACTCGCAATCTACTATCCCCAAGAGAACTCAAAGGATCATGGGCGATACTCGACGTATCCCCATCGGAAGAAGCAAGTTGTTGGCGAGATGAAAAACGCTGATAGATACTGGCAAGACCATTACTTCTTCATGCATGTCAATGAAAAATCAATGGGAGGACTTGCCAATGCGTTTTACCCTTTATGGGGTACTCTTCGTAAGTGTCGAGCGAAGAATGTCGACCGAAGAGTGTCAAGGGGTTAAACGATTTGTTTAATTTCTGATGCAACTTTGTTTTGTTTTGCATGCAAGGAACTAAAGAAGCCACCACCAAAGGCTCTACTGTTTGAGAAGAAGCTCGAGCGTTTGCTCGCATTGCCGAACAAAGAGTGGGACGAAATACATACTCTCGAAAGATTTCGAGCGTCGAGCCTTTGGAAGGATTTCGTGGAAATCCCATAAGGTATTACTAAACGAGTTCCTTCCTGGGTAGATTGGCCATTTGTGATCAGGGGAGCGTTGAGGAGACTCTTCGGCACTCCACTGTTCATCGAGCCTTTATCTGACGAAGAGGCTTTGATCGCAGAGTTTGCCTTGGACACAATGGTGATGGAGTTCCCCAATCCCAAAGACTTGATGGCCAAAAGCAAGGCAGCGAAGGAAGCGGAGAAGGCAGCTTCTGTTGCAGCTACTGCTTTGTCAGCGAATGCTGATAAAGGCAATGAACCTATGCCATTTCCAGTCCTCGAGTCTTCTCCGGAACCCCCTATGAAGCCTGCTTCACCTCTTGCCAAGAAAAGAAAGGCAGTTGAGAAGGCAAAGAGGAAGGTTTCGGCGAAGAGGAACAAGAAATTGAAGATTGCAACTCCTGAGCCGGACGCCGAAGTTCCAAAGGTTGAGGTGGACTTGCCTCCAAGTTTGAGGCTTCTACAGGATAGGCAGACGAGCATTGAAATCATGAATCAATTGCTCTTTGAGGCGGATGCTGAGACGTTGAGCCAGGGTCCTCTTCGTAGCCACCTTGACGATCTCTTATGGGATGGCTTGAAGGTATATATTTACAATTTTGTAAATTGAACTTTGTATATTTTGTTTTCAACATCAAGTGTTAACATTGGGATTTTTGAACTTGTCATTTCATCGCAGACTAACATTCGAGCGATGGGGCTCATGAAGCGAACAAATGACAAAAATCTCGAATAGAGGACTCGAATAAAAGAGCTCGAGGCTATTATTAAAGACCTCGAGGAAAAAGATAGGAAGCACGGGGAGATGTTGCTGGACATCGAACGAAAGTTCCCTGATGTCAAAACGAGTGCTGATGGATTGACGGCCGATCTAAAGAAGATCATGCATCAGGCGAAGGAGGGTACGAGCATGATGAAAGTCATGGTCGATAGGTTTGATGAGGCGCAAGCCAAAATCAAATCCCTTGAGACCGAGAATGCTGCGCTCGCCACTCAGATCCTGGATGCTTTCGAAAAGGCCACCATCAAAGCTCGTTATGATCTCCTCAAGGAGTATAGGCAAGGACTCCTCGTCGATGCTGAAGTCGATGAAGAGCTTGAATTGTTCAGGGATGAGTTCGAAGGTTCATCCGCTCCTGTTGAAGCAATTGAGCCAACGTCGAATGACCCTTGTTCAAGTGGAGTCGAGCCCCCAAACACCAAGGATTTATTAGAAGACCGCGAGCAGCGGCAGTAGATTAAATGTTATTTTGTATTTTTATTTTTTTAATGATTTTTGAATTGTGAACAATACAAATTTTTATCTTAATCAAAAATTTGAGTTTTTTATTCACATTTTTTGTTTGTGTGATGTCGATGTGAAAATTCTGTTGTATGATGTGTCGAGCATCGAATATGATGCGATATTTTTGATAACTTTGCACGATTTTGAATCGCGTAATTCATAATGTACGAACGTCGAGCGTAATTCGTAATGGACGAATATCGAATTTAATTCGTAATAAACGAATGTCAAGCATAATATCGAGTGTATAAAGAACACGTTTTTGATTAGGAAAAGTAGATGCACTCATTCAAATGTGATGAGCTGCCTACGTACCCAATGTTTAGGGATCAAGCTGTTCATAGTTCGTTGGAACAATGAAATTGTTTGTTTTTTATGACTGGACTCGTACAAACGTATACGAGCTGCCTACGTACCTAATGTTTAGGGATCAAGCCGAACGTAGTTCAAAGGCAAGTAAAAATGGGGAAGTCTTTAGGCGTAGACCTACAGGTTCGACTTTGCATCAAACGTTCGACGTAATGGATCTAGTCTTTACAAACAAAGTTACAAAAAATTACAAAGTCTTTGTAAAAATTACCAAAGAAAATTACAAGTAATATTTGTGAAGGTGATGCGAGTTCCAACTGCACAAAACTTCAACTCCATCGCTCGTCTCCAGACGGTCGACGCCTGGTCGAATAACTTTCCTGATCCTGTAAGGACCTTCCCAATTTACTCCCAACTTTCCTGCGTTTGGCTCGGCAGTATTCTGGAATACTTTACGAAGCACGAGATCTCCTTCGTTGAAAGTTCTCGGTTGAACTTTGGAATTGTAATACTTTGCCACTAATTGCTGATAGTTTGCCATGCGAACCAGGGCTTAGTCTCGTCGTTCGTTAAGAATATCCAGACTGTCGTTGAGCATTTCTTGATTCTGACTTTCGTTTTCAAAAGTCAATTGACGCCGGAGTGTAGGGACACTGATTTCTGCTAGGACAACAGCTTCTGCTCTGAAGGTTAGCAAGAAAGGAGACTCACCGTTCACTCTCCTGGGGGTGGTTCTATATGCCCAAAGTACGCCATGAAGTTCATCTGCCCATCGGCCCTTTTGAGCTTCAAGCTTCTTCCTCAAATTCTGAACAATCGTCTTGTTTGTTGCCTCAGCTTGTCCATTCCCTTAGGGATACCTTGGGGTAGAAAAGCTAAGCTCGATATTCCATCCCTGACAGAATTTTCTGAAGTTGCCTGAAATGAACTGAGATCCATTATCTGCTAAAATTTCTTGGGGCACACCAAATCTGCAAATAATGTTATTCCAAATGAAGCTTTCGACATCTGAGTCTTTTACGTCCGCAAATGCTTCTGCCTCAACCCACTTTGTGATATAATCAGTGAGTACAAGCAAATAATTGCGTTGACCGCTCGCTCTTGGTAATGGACCCACTATATCCATCGAATACTTCATGAACAGATATGGAGATGCGATGCTCGATAGTCGTTTTGCTGGCTTATGGAAAATGGGGGAGTGCCTTTGGCAATTGTCACACCGTCTGACAAAGTCTTCGTTATCTTGAAGCATAGTGGGCCAGTAATAGCCCTGTCGCTTGACTTTGTTGCATAAAGCTCGTCCCCCAGAATGGTTTCCGCATTCGCCTTCATGAACTTCTTTCAGAACGTATGCAGCTTCTTTGTCTTCGAGACATCGAACGTATGGGCCATTGAACGAACGACGGAAGAGGATGTCGTTGATCAATGAGAATCTTGCAGCTTTGGTCTTGAGCTTTCGAGCTTCCTGCTTGTTTTCCGGTAAAACTCCTTCCTTCAGATAAGCAACTATGGGCATTCACCAATCTTCTATTACTCTGTCTGTTGCTTTCATGGCTTCAATCTAGATGTTGGGCTCCTCAATGAATCCGATTGGAATGCTCCGACGTAGGGAAAATGTTCTTCTATTACTGATGTCATTGTTGCTTTGTAAATTTCCGAAGTAAGATGGCCAAGTGCCCCACGGTGGGCGCCAAACTGTAGATGCTGGTTTTCTACAGTCAAAATTTAACAGAAAAAATTAGTAGGGAAAATGTAATAATCGATTAATTGGGTCCTTGGACATCGTAATGAAACTTATAAAGCGACATAAGAACAGTGATATTCATGTCAGAAAATGAATATAAACTAGATAATCAGATCAGAAAATGAACAGAAAATCAATCAACACCAAGATAAAGAGGTTCGCGCAACGATGTGCTACGTCCTCTGTCAGTGACTGTTTTCACTATATATGAATGTTCTTGAGTACAATGGTGATTTCAGAACACACAGTGGTTTTCTAGGTAAATTTCGGCAGTGTGGATGTATCTTAGAGTCAAGAAGAAGAGAGAGAGTCCTCGTGAAGGAGGGGGTCTTCCTCTATTTATAAAGAAAGATGGGTCTGTGCCCATAACTGTCAATGAGCAGTTTTCTTTTGCTGTCCTTAGGGACACGTGTAAGGTTGAACGGTTACCGGAGTGAACCTTCATTTTTGACCATGATCTTTGCAGTTATGAATGTAATGCCATCGTCAGTTATGAACTTGTCAGTTTTCATAATGGCATGACACGTCATCGTCGATGTTGGGTTCGACGGTTATGAATAATAAACCCTTTAAGCTTTTGTTGGGTATGAATGACGAACGACTGGTAGAAACAAGACTTTATCCTTGTGATTTATCGTTCGCGGCCTGTAGAGTCAATGGGTGAAAGATCATGTTCGATCCGTTCGTTCGATGTTCGATGTTCAAATATGAATGATCGCATTTAAAATGGTATATTGGGTTCGGCCTAATTATGCGAGCGATCTACGTTCGTTATTGACTCATGTAATGAATTTGGTCCGGCTCAAATACGAAGACGCTGAAATCGAGAGTTCATCGTTCGTTAGATAAACTGTTAAAAGCTAACGTTGTAAAGGGAAGACGAAGTCTAACCTCAACAATATATATATTTATATATATATATATATCTGCAACCTTGTTTCCTTATAAATATATATATGCGAAACAAGCAAGACCATATCCACCATCTAGTCTTATATTTGCACATTAAATGGCTAACAACATAAGTAGGGTCACTTTCAATTCAGAGCTTTTTCTAGTCCTATCGAGAAAGCAAATATATATATATATATATATATATATATATATATATATATGTATATGTATCGCATTAATGATGCCAAAAGAGCTCATCCTGAAAATATCACTGCAAGTCGCAAGACTCGAATTACCATTCGCAGCTCCATCTGAAGGGATTCTAATCCGAGAACTAAAGATTGTATTTTGGACATTATTGCTCTTGTGACTATTTGGTAAATGAATATGCCCTTCAAATAAAAACAAAAAAATGATTACATCTCGTGGAGGATATCAAAGTCATCCATAACAATAATATTTTTTAAATTATTTATTACATTTGTTAATCCGTTTTTTCTATTAACGGTTAGTATAGGCATTTATTAGTTTATTATTGAAAAAATATTTGAGTATCAACTTATTTAGTATGTGAGTTGTTATTCCTTTATTTGTAAGTATTTAAAGGATTGTTAGATCAATTAATCGTATTGATAAATAAAAACAAGTGAGTTTTTTTTTTGTTAATAAAAAAAGGGAATCAGTGATATATTCACGCTCGTAGATCAATGTCATTATGAAAATGTATTGGTACCATAGATAAACAAAAGGATATGGCCCATGCTTTTTCACCTAATAATCAGGGAGTCTAAAATCATTAAGGCTCAATCTAACTTGATAGGCTATTGAAGAGACATAATTGCATTACAACGGACAGTGAGATTTGATTCTTGAATACTAGACAAGAGAACTTTAGTAGGTCTTTTTCTTATCGTTATGCCATCATGACCATCGAAGGTATAAAAACAAGTGAGTTGATACTTTAAAATTGAAATTAGAATTGATATCCTTAATATTACTCTTATCATTTAATTGTTATTAAGTTGTGGTTGTTGGGATGTATCTTATTGATCCACATATCTAATCCTATCCTTATTTATTTAAAAGAAAAAAAGCTCAAATTTTGGCCAAAATCCACACCTTAGGCCATCTTTGATTATGAGATCATGTCATCATGGTTTGAGAAAATTCCACCTCCAACTAATTATGATGTACTGGACGGTTTGTTTTTGTTTTGGTTTGGTTTGGTTTGGTTTTTTTTTTTTTTTTTTGTTTTCACAAAGTGAAAAGGCATTGAAGACTAAAGAAAGAAAACTAAGCACTAAAAGTACTTTAGTGGTACCAAATGTGTAAAAGAGAACTTGGATTTGCTTTTTGAATTATTGGAGTATATCTCTATGTTTGGACATTAATTTTTTTTAATAGTGGAGCATATTTCTTAACGTCAAATAACAATTGTGATCAAAATTATATTATAATTATTAAAAACAAAAAAACAAAAAAACAAACAAAGAAGTATACTAAATGATAGTTTACAACATTTATATGATACTTAAAAACAGAATCCTAATGCTTCAAACTTTTTCGGACCTGATCTTAACAATTTCCAAGCGTCTATTCCACGTACATTTTCACTGCCGTACGTATTGGAGTACAAAGTCTTTGGTCGTTTTTATATTAGACGATTTGGTTTTTCTTTTTCTTTTCTTTTTCTAATTTAGTCTTTTGTCAAATTTATCGGTCTTTACGAAAGACGACCTCCAAAAATTTCAGTACTCCAGACCTTCTTCAATATTTGTTTTAATTTCCAAAAGTCTTTTTCAGACAAAAGAAAAAGAAAACTCTCAACCCAGTCTATACTCTATATATTATATGTGTGTGTGTCTATATAAATGTCAATGCCGTGGCTTTTAATCATTAGATAACTATAATATTCAATAATGGGTAATATTAGAGATACAAATTCCACTTCTAACTTTTCAATATTGACTTTTAATTGGTTGAATTTTTTTTTTCTTTTGATCTTGTAGATGCATTCCTTTGATTTTAATTGGCCTGGCGCTTTTAAAATACCCACAAAAAATCACAACTCATATATCATATAGATTATTATTAAAAATTAGTATTAAAATTAGTGTCATTAATATTATTTCTTAATAATTACTACACACTGTCTTCATTTATCTATTATTTAAAAAAAAATGAATAGACTTTTCCCAAAAAAAAATAAATGTAATTCTCCAATATATTGACTGAGATCGATATTGCTGTCTTTTCATTTCAAAGAACAGAGAAGAGATTACATCTAATATAACATTTGAATATTACCTTCCAAGAAAAGAAAAAATTGAAAAAGGTAATAATGAAGATAACCCTACTGAAAGCCTATCATTTTTTCCCCTTCCCTAAGAGCCTTTAATCCTTTTTGCAATTTGCATGACCACCCTCTTTGGTCCATTCAACAAAAGAAAATAAATCCCATTTTTGAAAGAAAGAAAGAAAAAAGGCAAGGAAAAAAAAAAAAAAAAGTAAAGAGTGGAAAACTTTGAAATTAACATTTGGGAAGATCGGACGGTGGAGGAGGAAGCTTTTGATGAGGCCGCTTTCCGTCCAACACAACCCAAGCCATCTTCAAACCCCAGCTAGTATGAACTTCCAAGTTACAGTGCATGAACCACACTCCTATTGCATAATTTGGTTCCAAACAAAAAGAATCCTATTAGACTCACCTATAATTCACCATCCATTATAATTTAAATATTCTTATTATCCTATTTAATCAGTATTTTATTTGAACAATGTTTGAAACTATCATTTTCAGTTAAAATTTTGAAAAATGTTAGCATAACAAAATATGAATTCACTTCTTTTGCAACATGGTGTCACATTTAGGGGGCAGAGCCAACCTGAGTCCAAAGAGGCACGGAGTTTTCCCTTGATTCATATTTCACCTTTTTTTCCCCTATTTTGCACTTCTAAGATTAATAAATCCCAACTTTGCATAGTTGCTCTTGAAATTTTCAATTAGGTTATAGGCTTTTGCTTTTAGTATATTGCATCGTTTAATATTATATTAAAAAAAAAAAAGCCAATTAAACCAAAGTTCATTTATTTTGGACTTCAGATATTAAAATAAAAAGAGATCAAAGAAATGGGAGGGGATAGCTAGGTATGACTAGATTTGCACCATCATTTTTGTTCAAAATCTTAATTGACTTTTTTCCTCTAAAAAGATTTTTTGGCTCCGTCCCGGTCACATTTTAAATTTGAAAGCTTCTCATCATTGTTCCGACAATCTAAAACAACAAAAATTTACTAACCTGGATTGTCGGCAAGGAACCGTATTGCGACCCACGCTGGACGGTACTCCTACGGTGTTACTCTCAGCGGGATCGACAAGATTGAATTTGGCCGGATCCTTATTTGCATCAAAGTTTCCAGAACCCCTTCCCACCACAAAGAAATTGAAAACCATGCAAGTGAAGGGGGAGACTTTCTGCCCCAATAATACTTGTGTCTTGCAAAACCAACTCTACACTAGTCTCATAGGGAAGTACCACCACCTTTGTCCCTTTGTTCACTAATATATTGCTCGGTGGATTTCCAGTGTAATTAAATTTGAAAGGTGGGTTGGCCGGGAAATCATTTGTATACACCCCTTTGGTCTTGTTAAAGAAATGGGCCTGTAAAAGGACGGTGTTGGGCAAGACAAAGCTAACATTGTTAATGGCTGCCAAGACCCTGGTATTGTTTGGGCCATGGCAGGCTTGTCTCTTTGAGCTGGGCCCAAGCCCAGCCCAACAGTGAAGAAGAACTTTCTGTCAACTTTTTTTGAGACTTTTGCAGGGAACTTTGCATTGGCCAAGCTTTGTATTTTCTGGTTGAACTTAAATGAAAACGACGTGTCATTGAGCTTGGGAAGCACTGGTCTCACAAGAGGAAGTTCATTGTTTTCGTTCTTCTTCTTCTTCTTGTCGTTTGGGCTTGAGGCCTTCTCGTATTCGAGTAGGCCCGTGGTTGTTGAATTGTCGAAAGAGACCGGGCCGGAGATGTAGGGCAGAGCCGCCATGACGAAGGTGGCAATGGGGGCTTTGGGCTTGGTTCTTAGAAGGACGTTGGTGGTTTGCCCTGGTGTGACGAGTACAGTTTGAGTTTTGAAAGGCTTTACATAGACTGCGTCGGCTTCGACAACTGTCAGCGTGTGATTGGCTACGCTGAAGAACAACTCGGTATTGAGTGCAGCATTGATTAGACGTAGGAGATATGTTTTTCCTGGCTTCACCTTGAGTTTGAATGTATCTGTATGCCAAATGTTGAGATGTGTCATTTTTGCCCAATTGATAAAGAAGTGACGAGTAAAACATTGGAGTTAGCTAGTCTAAAAGTAAAAAATGTAGGACTCTAAATAACATGAGTTTTTAAATTGATATGGTATAGTAATTATAATTATATTTCCTGACATTATTGAATAGTCGTGAAGTGGATAATAAAAAAAGGGACGCAGGAGACAATTTGCAAATAGTACATCTACTTAATACGAAGGACATTACCTTTGACTGAGCAGTTATAGAGAGGTCTTGGAAGACCATTCATGGTGTAGGCATCTGAGACATTTGGTGTCAATCCTGTCGATTACTTTCTCAGTATCTGCTTTCCACCATTCTCCTACAATTTGAAGCAACTATCATAAACTAAACTATATTTTCAAAGTTGTATTCATCTCTAACTCACATGATTTTAATAAATTTGTGATTTTTTTTTTTCCTTTTCTTTTCCGTTGTAAAGAAAACTTTGCATTTACCAAAAACAATAGGAACTTCCTTGAAGGGTTGGGGAAATGGGTAAGGGACGTGTCATTTGGGGAGAATGACAATGGGACCGTAGACAGTTGTTCGAAGCCATGAGATATGAGCATGCCAGAACAAGGTGCCCCGTTGGCCGGTAACAGTAAAGTTGTAGAGATAGGTTTGCCCTGTTTGAATCGGACACTGCGTCACATATGCAGGTCATCGGCCCATCTGCTTCTTAGTTGTCGGATTCCATGCCTATTTTCACATCCAAACACAAGTCTTAAACAATTTGCAAAATAGACAACACTAAACTTGACCACACTGGAAGTTTTAGTTTCTTACCAATGAATGGTTATATTGTTGGGAACATGATTAGCAACCTTGATTAGAAGTCTGTCTCCTTCTCTTGCCATGATCCGAGGCCCTGGAAATTGTCCATTGTCAGTCACAATGCTCTTTGTTTGGCAGAGTCTTGTCACTTTTTGTAACTTGATCTGCAAACCAAATTTTAAAAATAGAATAGTATAAAATCAACGTAGAAAAAATAAATAAATACGTAAAATTTCATAACTTTTGGTGCGCAATCCCGATAATGATTTTCCTATCCCTAAAGGGGAAGGCCTTCCCTTTATGGCCCATTGCGAGCGAGGAGGGATTTGAAACCCCGACACCATGGTTCATAGCTATGTTCTAATCCTCTTAGCAACAGGCCCCACCCTGTCTCCACTAGATCTTTTCTCAAGAGTCTCCTAAAATAAAAGAACATTTCCTCCCCCAACGGTTTTGGTTTAAGATGTTAAAGCACATTTCTCTATATAAGAACGCTGCATTCCGAGATATTTATATTTAGGGAGAATTTATGTAAGCCTCTATATAAAGCACACACACATAACTAGTGTATAACCTTTTTTTTTTAATTACTTTTTCCTTCTTTCTTTCTTTATTTTATTTTATTTTATTTTTTGACGAATCTGCTAGTGCATAAATTGACAACATCAAAGTTTGCTTATATGTAAAGCAAAACACTCACATCAAACTTGTAGTGCCTGGTGATTCCTGCATGCTTTGCAAACGCCAACTCTGGTAACCCCCACAAGATGGCACAAAATGTAAAGAAGATGGCTTTTGAAAAAGCTGGTGCCGATGAAAAAAAGCTGGAAGCCATGTATGTATGTATATTTATATTCTCTCACTTTGTAACTTGCTTATCAATATACTACTTAGAAATAGTTATTTAGATGAAGAGAAAGGTCCAAATAAGAAGGTTTTTATATACCAAGAAAAGTTGGCTAGTGTTTACTATGTTTTGTTAATTAGGAAATTGAGTAAGAATATATATTACCACCTTCAGCAACATTTTAGCACTACTTGATAACCCCTAGAGCTGCGGCCGCTCAAGCTTGATTTTAGAGTGATATTGAAGTCAGATTATATTAATATACAATCAAAATAATGTCTACCCGTATGAATCAAAGTCTCTGAAATGCCCCTTTGGATTTGGACAACCAGCTTTGAGGTCATACTGAGCCAAGATTTGGTTCAACTAATTGTAATATATATATATATATATATATATATATGCTTGTTTTATTGTAGTCTGTCATAGTCTTGATAAGGGACTTGTTATGTTATAATGACAAATTTGTTTTAGTTTTTAGGGCATTTTTGTGAACCTAAAAGTATTTTAATTAAGCAGATAGGAAATGGTTCAACAATAGCATTAGGAAAATGATTAAATCAGAGAATTGGTGTAAAAAAAATATTGGGCATGGTTTCCTAGTAACCTTTCAGCCTCCTGCCGTTGATATACTTGATAATCAAGGCAAAATCATTGAAAGGGATTCAGGCCATCTTGTTAGCAACCGCAATTCTTAGTTCCAACTGCTTTTGATGTTAACTTTGTTTTGGTCAGTTCTTAATCCTTTACATGCTTCTTTTTCAAAACGGGAAACAGCCATTTGTTATTGTTATTATTATTATTATTTTTAAATGATTGGGATTTTGGAGTTCTATTCTAAAAGGTTAATTATTAGGAGTAGTAGCCCAAATACTTTTAAACTCATTTACAATTCTATATACAGTCAATATGAGACTTTTTATTCACACATACTTAACAATCCCCCTTAACATGAAACCCACGATCACTGTAGCTTCACTTCAAACGATGATCCATTCGTCTGTCATCCTCAAAAAGTGAAACCTAAAATATGACAACTCCATCGATATCTCTACTGCGCTAGGATCCCATGTTTTTACCATGCAATTTCCATCTCGACTCTCGATAGTATATTTTGCATCACAGATTTTCTGGCCATCACGATCTCTCCGAGGGCTACCAACCTTCGTCCGATTTTTCTACAGAGTTCATCTCGCTATGCACATGATTATATTTGGAATCTACTTCTGATACCACTTCTTGGACTACTTGAGATTACATCCTAAAAGGCTAACCTATTAAATAGAACAATCCAAGTCCTTTTAAATCCATTTGCAATTTTATGTCTAACCAAACTTTTTATTCAACTATACTTAACATCTTTTTACCATTATTATTATAAAAATAGCCATCATACAGTTGTACTAACAACCAAAAACAGAGAACAAAAAGTATAAACAGCCTCTTTATGCTTTTTGAAGTTTTTGAATTTGCTATTTCGTTAAATAAATAAATAAATAAGTAAATAAAAGGGCACAAACTTGGTTACTTTTTGCCCCTCATTTAGGCTTTGTTTTGAATTTTAATTCAACTCCAACTAAACTGTATTTTTTCATCTCAGTTTTTGTCTTTTTCTGAAAAGTTAACAAATATTATAACTAGTTTTTGAAAAATCAACCAACTCCAACTTAAAAATTTCATCTCTAACCGACAAACTAAACACAAGCTTAATTTATTAACGTCTCAGTTTCATAAATACAACTCTATTTTAACCAATCAAAAATTTTGTTTTCTTTAAACACTCTAAAATCCAATAATTGTTCACTTTTCTTTATTTAGCAATGAAGGAAATAAAGGATCCAATGCAGCCACATCTTCTTATCGTCTAAGAAAATGAGACTGGAATGAAATGACAATGTGCAACATATTATGATTCTTACCATCTACGTATCTTAATCTTAACCATCCACATGTCAAATCGATTCATCCACAGTTAGCAAAACATGGGAATCAAGATCAGCAAATAGCCAAGATTAAGCCACATAAGTTAGAACCTAAGTCCGGTAGTAGAATAACTGAAAGTGACTGCAGCTCCTTGAAATTGATAGGTCAATCCCACATATTATGAGAGTTAATCATGACAATCAATCACCCTTAATTAATGGCGACATGATTGTCATGAGAAAGTCAGCCATCAATCAGAAATTAAGATAAATATGTGCAGTTAAAAAGGTTGACCGATCCAAATAAAAAAACTGTGCATGTAAGAGATTGCATATATAAAAAGAAAGAATCTCAGCTGATGAAGTGGACACAGTAATATACAACAACGTCCAACATCTTTCAACCTCACGAAAGCTTTGAAACCCTATTTTCCTCCATTGTTGTTCATTTTAAGCTTTCTAAAACTCGCTTTTTATTTGAGCTCTCTCTCATGTTAAAAGTGAATTGGGATGAGATACAGGGATATATGTCCTAGTTTTTTTATATTTAAATAATTTGTAATATATATATTTAAATAATTTCTAAGTTTATAGTTTTTTTTTAAATTATTTGTATCTACATTAACTATCCTCTAGATTTTTACTTTCTCAATTAAGGGGGTGTTTGTTGAATGAGTTGAGTTGAGTTTATGAATTTAAGTTTGAATAGTAATTTTTGTTGAATTTTTCAGAAAAGATAAAAAACTTTTTCAGAAAAATATAAAAAACATGATGAAAAAAGTACAGTTTAACTTGAGTTAAATTTGAGCTCCAAACGGAGCCTAAGTTTTCCATTTTTACTTTCTCAATTAATTTTTCATGGTCCTACTATTAACTGCCACGATCAACTCTTTCTTTTCCACTTTTTTTTTTTCCTTTTCTTTTCAAAATTTTTTGACAGCTTTTGAAAGTGTGGTCCCCTCCACTAATTATAAGGACACAAAAAACCTTTTTTTTTTTTTTTTTTTAACTTATTAATGACTAATTCCGTTTTCTACTTTTGGTTTTTAAAACCTTTTTTTGTTTTTTTTTGGGGGGGGGGGGGGGGGGGGGGTGGGATTCAAATTTCAAACCGTAGCCTATGTTTTTCTTTTGTTTCTTTCTTTTCTTTTTTTGGAAAAAAATTGACAGCCTATTTCCGTGCAGCCGTGCTTCCTTTTTTTTTTTTTTCGAAATCTTTTGCTTTTTTGAAATTCAAGTTGATATCAACTCTTTTTTTCACATTATAGATAGATTTTTTTTTTTCTTCTCTTTCCCTTTTAATTCTTTCAAGTTCTGGTTTCGGCTGAAGCCTGAAGTCCTCTTTTTATTTTTATTTTTTTTTCCTCTCTTGCTACATCTCTTCCAAATTAAAATTTGTACATTCAACTATTCTAGTTTTCTCACCAGCATCCGTCGAATAGTTTTCTCACCAACATCCATCAGTAAGAACTTTCATCTTTTCAACTTATTCAAATTATTTTTTTATTTAATTCTGTTTTTTTACTAATATTGTGTTGTTATTAAAATTAGGACAAAAATTTTGATTAAAGCTTGAGTGGTTGTTCTCAATATAGTCTTCTCACTCGCTAAGGTATGTAAAATTAAAAATCTATAATTTTTTTTATTTTATTATTTTGATAGATTAGTTTTTGTTTCTATATGAAAAGTTGTAGCCGATGTAGATTAGAAAGTTTAGAGAACGCTTCTCTGTAGTTAATTTATATATTACGTTCTTTAAAAATAATATAATTTGTTATGAAATATGCACAATATAATAGGTTTTTATAGGCATGTTAAATTTTAATTTTTTATTTTATGTTTACCAGTTATATATATAGGTTTCTGAAAAGAAACTTAGAGTCGCAAATCCTTATTAGAAAAAAACGACAATGTTACAAAATCAAGTAGAGAGGAATTTGATGCTTCAAAACTTCCGGCAGATCCTGTGCTTAGACCTCCAATTTTGAGTTATAATGTAAAAATTTGAGATAAAGTTCGACGAGCATACATGTTAAATGGTCCTTGTCAACCTCTAAATCACAATTTTCCATTTACAAAATCTATGGATAAATCAAGACAACGTTTCATCCCAGGATGGTTTCGTGAATTGGTTGGAGTATAGTGTTACAAAAGATGCCGCATTTTGTCTTTTTTGTTATCTCTTTAAGCCAAATAACAGAGATCAAGCTGGTGGTGACGACAGTGTATCAAGCTCTTTTGAACCAAAAGCGACATATTCAAGTTGCTTTGGATAAGCAAACAAGTCAAGCTCGAAGCGAATATCGATAGCGTCTGAATGCATTAGTTGATTGTGTACAGTTTCTTTTACACCAAGGGCTTGCATTCTGTGGTGATGACAAATCGGAGGATTCAAGAAACCAAGGTAACTTTCTTGAGCTTTTGAAATTTTAGCTGAACATAATGATACTATAAAATCTGACACATTCAAGAATGCTCTTGAAAACCTCAAATTAGTATCACCTTCAGTTAGCATTTCTAGTTGGACGATCCATCTATCCAACTAATTGAAGATTATAAACAGATATATTTTCTACATTTCTTCAAAAGATCAGGATTAGATGAAATCTCGACAAGACCTATTTTGTTGATGGGGTTTATCACTTACGTTGTTGGTCGTGTTTTCTACTTTGATTTGTAGCTAAGATGTGAAAAATTCTTAATTCAAAGTTATCATGTCATTGATACGGATGAAAAGTGACCTAATCTATGAGTATAAATACATTCACCTCGGTTTGAAGGAAAATATAAGTAGCTTTAAGAAGTGTTTTCCAATCCAATTAACCCATGAGAAATCTTAGCATGAGAGTCAAGTTACAAAAATCTTGGTTCAAATAAATTTCAAACTCCGAGATTGGCCTAAAACCTTCCTCATAAATAGGCAGCCAAAGCTCTAACTTTTTGCACTCAAAACCTAAAATCATAATAACTTCCCTTTTTTGTAAGTTAGGAGACACCAAAATGGCATCTCTAGACAATCTTCCAACAGTTACTATCATCGTGTTCATCTCGGTTTGCTGCATTGTCTTCCTCGTGTTCCTTGCAGCCGCTCTTTTTAGTTTTCTTAAGAAGATGAACAAGAACATGCAAGAAACCGGAGTCATTCACCTCGACGAGCATAAGAAGACAAGGGAGGCCGTTGTAGTAGGACCTCAAGGAATAGACACCGTGGTTTTATCGGTTGAGGATGACATTCATATCGATGGAGATATAAAAAAGAACGAGAAGGTTGGTGAAGGTTTGCATGCCAAGTCTGTTGAAGTCAATGCTTCTACATCATGAAGGCATTGATATTCTGCTTCTCATCACCCCAATCTTCAACACAAGGCTTGAATATGATCTCGTGTTTCCTTTCATTCAATGGGTTCAAATAAAAAAAAACCAATAAACTGAAATATGTGTTAGACATAAAGCCATATCTTTTCTTTTTGTTATTTTTATTTATAATTACAAATTCCATTTCTTAACAATTTTCAAATCTATGTTATCCCCTTTTTTTCCTCCGTTTGAATCATATGTTTTCCATTTGGGGGTGTAAGATATGATGAATTCTACCATAATAAATATTTCACTTTTCCAGATGTCCTTTGTAATTTTTTTTTCTTAAAAAAGAGTGAAAGAAATTTTTTTTTGGGTTGCTTGGGAAAAAATTATGGTAGAAACTCTTTATAGATTACTTTACCATTCACCATAACTAAGAGCGTCAATAAACTTTTTTTTTTTTTTTTTTAAGCATTTCTTTTGAGTCTAAACACCTAAATTGACTAATTAACATTTCAACCGAACTAAGTTCACTTTTTTTCTTCCCAAATGAAAGACCCCAATTAAGTAACAAGTACTTCTCCTTCACAAAACGACCTCCTTGTTGAATATCCAACTAAACTTGACGCTTAGCGGCTCCATCTTCCTGGCGCGCTCATCGGCTCGCTCCTGCAGCTTCCTAATCCTCGGTGCCAACCCGCAGACGAAGTCCTGTGCAGCTCTCGCCTCGGCCGTCAATCCATCCAGCTTCTCCAACCTCCACCGTCCGATCAAGAACTCGAGGATGTCGGCGTAGTCGTCAGCGGTGTAGACGCCAAGCCGCTGAGCCACAGCGGAGAAGTGGTCGAATAGCTTGGGGTCGCGCCCATCGTGCATAAGGTGGGCAGGCATGGTGATCTTCTTACGCATCATGTCGGCGATGGCGAGCATGGCGCCGCTGGGGTCCACTTGAAGAAGCTTCTCGACGATCTTGGCGTAGGCGTTCTCGTGGCGCTTCTCGTCGGCTGCGATGGTTCCGCATAGGCGCGCCAGCACCGGATCGCCGCCCTCCTTCGCCATTCGGGCAGTGTTGCCGTGTGACACGAACGTCGCTCGCTCCTGAAACGACGTGTACACGAACCCCAAGTAAGGGTTGTTTTCTGTTCCCGGGTCCTGTCCATAAAATCCCATGCTTAAACGACATTCCAACAACGGACAAATTATATATTGAAACGACATAAAAAGCGTTCTAACTACCGAAACCAGTTGAAAATAATAATAATAATAACAATAATTAAAAAAAAAAAAAAAAACACCACGTACGCAATACGTCATTTGAAATGTCGTGTCCATAATTTTCTAAAAAGTTCTAGCTTCCTGTCCAACAGCCTAAAATAAGGCAGAAAAAACATGCAAATGACACTCAACCAGAAAAATAACGTCTATACAGTTGGGGATCAAATCATTTCTCATTTCAATTATAAAAAGTAAATAAATAATTCATTCTCATTTCTTCGTGTCTTTTCCAGCTGACACCAAGTTTAAAACGACAGCCAATCTCAAAAACGACAACAAAGTGTGAAAAGGGTGTCCAAACCAATTAACTACGTGTAAGTAAAATTACAGCTTTTCTTTTTTTTTTTTTTTTTTAACTTGGGGATATTGGGGATGGGGGATTAAAAACACAATATCAAAATTAAACGACAAAATTAAAAACGACAAGAGCTGAAAACGACACAAACTATAAAACGACAACAACATTATCCTGGTATTTTCAAAAAACGACACGAGTCGGGGAAACAGCATCAATATGATAAAAATAAAAATCGATATTTTAGGCACAAGAAAGTTTGAAGGACGAAATAAATAAACAAAACAAAAGTTCAAACGACGCGAAGTCTCGAACTATTAAAACGACAATAATAAACGTAGAAAAAAATGAAATAAATAATCGTGATCGGGACTCTCACCATGCCGGCTCCAATAAGATACTGGACGGTCCGCTCAATCATGAGCATATCGACCCGACCGGACAAGTACAGATACGTGCGGAGCAAGTCTCCGTGGCGGTTCTCCTCGGCGGTCCAGGCACGGGTCCACTTGGCCCATGGGCTTGTGCTAGCCCCGGTTTCGTCCTTAACGCCGTCAAAGGTGTTTATCATGGTCTGGTACGTAGGCAATGCGTCCTCCGTGATCATGTCCCCTACAAGCACCACGAAATACTCATCTGGAAGCTCAGCCGTCCGATCACGCAACTCCCTCACCTGATCCATGAACTCCTCCGTCGGCGCATTCGGGTCGGGCAGGAACTCAATGGGCTGCCAGCACTGGCCCACCGGCTTCAGCATCGGTAGGACACACTCGGAGGCCCACCCCTCTAAGGACTTAAACACCTCCACTTTCTCCGGTGGCATCGAGTGAGTCCTCCGCCGCGGCGGCGGCGGCGGCGCTTTGGTGGCCACGGCGGAGATAGGCGGTCGCCGGAATCTGATGGTGGGCTTTGGTGGGCCCAACTGGTTGCGGGCTGTTGGGCTTTGGA
This sequence comes from Ficus erecta, assembly GCA_008635985.1. Classification (NCBI taxonomy): domain Eukaryota; kingdom Viridiplantae; phylum Streptophyta; class Magnoliopsida; order Rosales; family Moraceae; genus Ficus; species Ficus erecta. The sequence continues at coordinate 1,583,417 of BKCH01000036.1, read as the reverse complement.
CACGTGGGGCCCATGCAGGATTTCTTCCGCCAAGGAATCCAGACGGTTGCATCTTCTTCTTCTTCTTCTTCTTCTGTTTTTTGGGGAATTTTTGGGTGGTCCGACTGATTTAGCGAGCACTCAGTGACTTGCGTTATTTAAATGGGGGAGGTGTGAATTTGACCTTTGGTTTGGGTCTAATTACAAGAATACCTACTTCAGTTAGATTTGCTGTAAAATCTTGTTTTAGGTGAATTTGGCAAGATTGACCTCTAACTTATCCAGACCATAACATGGTTATTATTGTTTAAATTATTATGTTTCAAGGGGGTAATAAAGTAATTTTGGAGTTTGATTGGCCGGATGGAGGTTGGGACTAATAAGAACGGATGGATGTTGTGGGCTTCACAAAACCGGAGGTGCAGTGGTTTTAAAAGAACGTGAAGAGCAAGAAATGCGAATTTGACACCTGACCAGCCATGCATTACTTTGATATCATCGAAGTTACAAGTATTACACATGCAATTTTATTCATTAAATTCCTTTGCCATGTCAATCGATGATTTTTTCTTTTCTTTTTTTGCTTAACTTTTTTCCTAGTGTTTTGTTTTTAAATTTAGACTTTACTATGTTTGGTGATTTCGATTTAATTTATAAGATGAATAGATATTCAGAATTAACTTGATGTTTACTAAATGCGATGGGCTTTAACAAGATTTCATTACTTTTTTTTATGAAAAATATAAGTATAACTTAATCATTCAATTCAATCTAGTCCAATGGGTTTTGAATTAGATTGGACTTGATAAAAATTTAAATTAGACTAGTTGGATTTAAAAAAAAATTTCATACGTGGATTGAATGATGAATGTTAAAAAAAAATTAAAAAAAAAAAATGGTTTCAATCCAATGTGCACCCCCTCTTGACTATTGCCTGTTTGATTAGCAATAAATAGTTGGGAGAGAGAAGGGAAATAAATCAAAAACCTCTCCTAATAAAAATTAATAGAAAAGAATTTTTTAGTGATGACAAATAGCTTATGTATGATAAATAACGTATTTTGAAATATATTCATGATACAAATTATTTTAAAAATATTTGCGATAAATATCATGTTTATGATAAATAATTTATTTATAAGATATATTTATGATAAAATTACTTTTAAATTTTTTTGTAAATAAACAATTTATGATAAATATGTTATTTAACTCAAATATTTTTCAGATATGTTAATTGTTTCAAATTTTTTTGTTTTTTTAAATGATATGTTTGTTGCAATTTCTCTAAATGGTTTGTCAGTTACTTAAGTGAAATAATTATACTTTGGAAAAGAAGTATACAGTTACACAACACCAAAATGTTACTTTTTCTTATTCTTTTTTTGGGAGTTTTTACTAATTGTTAACGATTGCACTGGTTTTATAATTGTTATCTTTCAATCTGTTGCCTGGAAATCTAAATGACACGAAGTTTTTTTTTTTTTTAATTTTTGTTATTGTACTTTTCAAAATTTGTAATTCAAGAGTTAATGACAAAAATTATGCCCGGCTCTATGACAAAAATTTAGTACTCCAGACCTTCTTCAATATTTGTTTTAATTTCCAAAAGCCTTTTCCTCAGACAAAAGAAAAGGAAAACTCTCAACCCAGTCTATACTCTACATATTATATGTGTGTGTGTCTATATATATGTCAATGTCGTGGCTTTTAATCATTAGATAACTATAATATTCAATAATGGGTAATATTAGAGATACAAATTCCACTTCTAAATTTTCAATATTGACTTTTTATTGGTTGAATTTTTTTTTTCTTTTGATCTTGTAGATGCATTCTTTTGATTTTAATTGGCCTGGCGCATTTAAAATACCCACAAAAATTCACATCTCATATATCATATAGATTTTTATTAAAAATTAGTATTAAAAGTAGTGTTGCTAATATTATTTCTTAATAATTACTGCACACGGTCTTCATTTATCTATTAGTTAAAAAAAATGAATAGACTTTTCCAAAAAAATATATGCATATATATATATTTATATATAATTCTCCAATATACTGACTGAGATCGATATTGCTGTATTTTCATTTCAAAGAACAGAGAAGAGATTACATCTAAGAAAACATTTGAATATTACCTTCCAAGAAAAGAAAAAATTGAAAAAGGTAATAATGAAGATAACCTTACTGAAAGCCTATCATTTTTTCCCCTTCCCTAAGAGCCTTTAATCCTTTTTGCAATTTGCATGACCACCCTCTTTGGTCCATACAACACAAGAAAATAAATCCCATCTTTTGAAAGAGAGAAAGAAGGATAAAAAAAAAAAAAAAAAAAAATTAAAGAGTGGAAAACTTTGAAATTAACATTTGGGAAGATCGGACGGTGGAGGAGGAAGCTTTTGATGAGGCCGCTTTCCGTCCAACACAACCCAAGCCATCGTCAAACCCCAGCTAGTATGAACTTCCAAGTGACAGTGCATGAACCACACTCCTATTGCATAATTTGGTTCCAAACAAAAAGAATCCTATTAGACTCACTATAATTCACCGTCCATTATAATTTAAATATTCTTATTATCCTATTTAATCCGTATTTTATTTGAACAATGTTTGAAACTATCATTTTCAGTTAAAATTTTGAAAAATGTTAGCATAACAAAATATGAATTCACTTCTTTTGCAACATGGTGTCACATTTAGGGGGCAGAGCCAACCTGAGCCCAATGAGGCACGGAGTTTTCCCTTGATTCATATTTCACCAATTTTTCCCCCTATTTTTCTCTTCTAAGATTAATAAATCCCAACTTTGCATTGTTGCTATTGAAATTTTCAATTAGGTTATAGGTTTTTGCTTTTAGTATATTGCATCGTTTTATATTATTAAAAAACAAAAAAAAACAAAAAAAACAAAAAAAGCCAAATGAACCGAAGTTCATTTATTTTGGACTTCAGATATTAAAATAAAAGGAGATCAAAGAAATGGGAGGGGATAGCTAGGTATGACTAGATTTGCACTATCATTTTTGTTCAAAATCTTAATTAACTTTTTCCTCTAAAAAGATTTTTTGACTCCGTCTTAGTCACATTTTAAATTTGAAAGTTTCTCATCATTGTTCCGACAATCTAAAACAACAAAAATTTACTAACCTGGATTGTCGGCAAGGAACCGTATTGTGACCCACCCGCTGGATGGTACTCCTACGGTGTTCCTCTCGGCGGGATCGACAAGATTGAATTTGGCCGGATCCTTATTTGCATCAAAGTTTCCAGAACCCCTTCCCACCACAAAGAAATTGAAGCCATGCAAGTGAAGTGGGTGACTTTCTGCCACAATAATACTTGTGTCTTGCAAAACCAACTCTACACTAGTCTCATAGGGAAGTACCACCACCTTTGTCCCTTTGCTCACTAATATATTGCTTGGTGGATTTCCAGTGTAATTAAATTTGAAAGGTGGGTTGGCCGGGAAATCTTTAGTATACACCCCTTTCGTCTTGTTAAAGAAATGGGCCTGTAAAAGTGCAGTGCTGGGCAAGACAAAGCTAACATTGTTAATGGCTGCCAAGACCGTGGTATTGTTTGGGCCTTGGCAGGCTTGTCTCTTTGAGCATGGGCCCAAGCCCAGCCCAACAGTGAAGAAGAACTTTCTGTTAACTGTTTTTGAGACTTTTGCAGGGAACTTTGCATTGGCCAAGCTAAGTATTTTCTGGTTGAACTTAAATGAAAACGACGTGTCGTTGAGCTTGGGAAGAACTGGTCTCACAAGAGGAAGTTTATCGTTTTCGTTCTTCTTCTTCTTCTTGTCGTTTGGACTTGAGGCCTTCTCGTATTCGAGTTTCGTTCTTCTACTTCTTCTTGTCGTTTGGACTTGAGGCCTTCTCGTATTCGAGTAGGCCCGTGGTTGTCGAATTGTCGAAAGAGACCGGGCCGGAGATGTAGGGCCGACCCGCCATGACGAAGGTGGCAATGGGGGCTTTGGGCTTGGTTCTTAGAAGGACGTTGGTGGTTTGCCCTGGTGTGATGAGTACGGTTTGAGTTTTGAAAGGCTTTACATAGACTGCGTCGGCTTCGACAACTATCAGCGTGTGATTGGCTACGCTGAAGAACAACTCGGTATTGAGTGCAGCATTGATTAGACGTAGGAGATAGGTTTTTCCTGGCTTCACCTTGAGTTTGAATGTATCTGTATGCCTAATGTTGAGATGTGTCATTTTTGCCCAAATGATATAGAAGTGACGAGTAAAACATTGGAGTTAGCTAGTCTAAAAGTAAAAAATTAAATAACATGACTTTTTAAATTGATATGGTATAATAATTATAATTATATACACATTGTTAATTTATATTTCCTGACATTATTGAATAGTCATGAAGTGGATAGGAATAAGGGGACACAGGAGACGATTTGCAAATAGTACATCTACTTAATACGAAGAATATTACCCTTGGCTGAGCAGTTATAGAGAGGTCCTGGAAGACCATTCATGGTGTAGGCATATGAGACATTTGGGGCCAATCCTGTTTTCAGAGCTTGGCTGATTACTTTCTCTGTATCTGCTTTCCACCATTCTCCTACAATTTGAAGCAACTGTCATAAACTAAACTATATTTTCAAAGTTGTATTCATCTCTAACTCACATGATTTTAATAAATTTGTGATTTTTTTTTTCCTTTTCTTTTCTGTTGTAAAGAAAACTTTGCATTTACCAAAAACAATAGGAACTTCCTTGAAGGGTTGGGGAAATGGGTAAGGGACGTGTCTTTTGGGGAGAATGACAATGGGACCGTAGACAGTTGCTCGAAGCCATGAGATATGAGCATGCCAGAACAAAGTGCCCCGTTGGCCGGTAACAGTAAAGTTGTAGAGATAGGTTTGCCCTGTTTGAATCGGACACTGCGTAACATATGCAGGTCCATCGGCCCATCCGCTTCTTAGTTGTCGGATTCCATGCCTATTTTCACATCCAAACACAAGGCTTAAACAATTTGCAAAATAGACAACACTATAAACTTGATCACAGTGGAAGTTTTAGTTTCTTACCAATGAATGGTTTATATTGTTGGGAACATGATTAGCAACCTTGATTAGAAGTCTGTCTCCTTCTCTTGCTATGATCCGAGGCCCTGGAAACTGTCCATTGACACTCACAATGCTCTTTGTTTGGCAGTCTTGTCACTTTTTGTAACTTGATCTGCAAACCAAATTTTAAAAATAGAATAGTATAAAATCAACGTAGAAAAAATAAATAAATAAGTAAAATTTCATAACTTTTGGTACGCAATCCCGATCATGATTTTCCTATCCCTAAAGGGAAAGGCCTTCCCTTTTTGGCCCATTGCGAGCGAGGAGGGATTTGAAGCCCCGACACCATGGTTCATAGCTATGTTCTAATCCTCTGAGCAACATGCCCCATCCTGTCTCCACTAGATCTTTTCTCAAGAGTCTCCTAAAATAAAAGAACATTTCCTCCCCCCAACGGTTTTGGTTTAAGAAGATGTGAAAGCACATTTCTTTATATAAGAACGCTGCATTCTGAGATACTTATATTTAGGGAGAATTTATGTAAGCCTCTATATAAGGCCCACACACATAATTAGTGTATTACTTTTTTTTTTAATTACTTTTTCCTTCTTTCTTTCTTTTTTTTTATTTTATTTTATTTTTTGACGAATCTGCTAGTGCATAAATTGACAACATCAAAGTTTGTTTATATGTAAAGCAAAACACTCACATCAAACTTGTAGTGCCTGGTGATTCCTGCATGCTTTGCAAACGCCAACTCTGATAACCCCCACAAGATGGCACAAAATGTAAAGAAGATGGCTTTTGAAAAAGCTGGTGCCGATGAAAAAAAGCTGGAAGCCATGTATGTATGTATATTTATATTCTCTCACTTTGTAACTTGCTTATCAATATACTACTTAGAAATAGTTATTTAGATGAAGAGAAAGGTCCAAATGAGAAGGTTTTTATATACCAAGAAAAGTTGGCTAGTGTTTACTATGTTTTGTTAATTAGGAAATTGAGTAAGAATATATATTACCACCTTCAGCAACATTTTAGCACTACTTGATAACCCCTAGAGCTGCGGCTGGTCAAGCTTGATTTTAGAGTGATATTGAAGTCAGATTATATTAATATACAATCAAAATAATGTCTAACCGTATGAATCAAAGTCTCTGAAATGCCCCTTTGGATTTGGACAACCAGCTTTGAGGTCATACTGAGCCAAGATTTGGTTCAACTAATTGTACTATATATATATATATATATGCTTGTTTTACTGTAGTCTGTCATAGTCTTGATAAGGGACTTGTTATGTTATAATGACAAATTTGTTTTAGTTTTTAGGGCATTTTTTGAACCTAAAAGTATTTTAATTAAGTAGATAGGAAATGGTTCAACAATAGCATTAGGAAAATGATTAAATCAGAGAATTGGTAAAAAAAAATATTGGGCATGGTTTCCTAGTAACCTTTCAGCCTCCTGCCGTTGATATACTTGATAATCAAGGCAAAATCATTGAAAGGGATTCAGCCCATCTTGTTAGCAACCGCAATTCTTAGTTCCAACTGCTTTTGATGTTAACTTTGTTTTGGTCAGTTCTTAATCCTTTACATGCTTCTTTTTCAAAACGGGAAACAGCCATTTGTTATTGTTATTATTATTATTATTTTTAAATGATTGGGATTTTGGAGTTCTATTCTAAAAGGTTAATTATTAGGAGTAGTAGCCCAAATACTTTTAAATTCATTTACAATTCTATATACAGTCAATATGATACTTTTTATTCACACATACTTAACAATCCCCCTTAACATGAAACCCACGATCACTGTAGCTTCACTATAAACGACGATCCATTCGTCTGCACTAGGATCCCATGTTTTTACCATGTAATTTCCATCTCGACTCTCGATAGTATATTTTGCATCATAGATTTTTTGGCCATCACGATCTCTCCGAGGGCTACCAACCTTCGTCCGATTTTTCTACGAAGTTCATCTCGCCATGCACATGATTATATTTGGAATCTACTTCTGATACCACTTCTTGGACTACTAGAGATTACATCCTAAAAGGCTAACCTATTAAATAGAATAATCCAAGTCCTTTTAAATCCATTTGCAATTTTATGTCTAACCAAACTTTGTATTCAACTATACTTAACATCTTTTTACCATTATTATTATAAAAATAGCCATCATACAGTTGTACGAACAACCAAAAACTGAGAACAAAAATTATAAACAGCCTCTTTATGCTTTTTGAAGTTTTTGAATTTGCTATTTCGTTAAATAAATAATAAATAAGTAAAGGGTTAATTTCATTAATAACACCTGTGGGATAAATTATAATAAAAACAGCACCATTTTTTTTCCTTTCATTTCTAGCACTATCACGCCATTTTTCCCTTTTTAGGTGGATGTATAAAGACATATATGCCCAGCCAACCCTAAACTGATGTTTTTCCTACTTTCCCGCCCCCTCACTCGCGCCCGCCCCCGCCCCCCCCCCCCCCCCCCCCCCCCCCCCCCGACAACACATAAGTTCATAGTAGATATAAATTTGAACAATTTCTTTCCTCTTTCTCGTTTTTCTCTCACTGAAGCCTCACGAACCCTCTCTACACTATTACCCACTGATCTAAACTCAATGTTAGTCCAACAAATCTAACCCCATCTTCGTTTACTCTGTTAAACTAACACTGAAGCCTCACGAACCCTCGTTTTTCTCTGCACCATTACCCCGAAGCTGCTAGATCTGCTCATACTCCATTTGAGTAGAGATCTTCCCACTTCCAATTAGAAAATCTGAGGTAATGCTGCTTGTTATTTGGTTTTATTTGTTACTATATGCTTTAAATGAGTGTGCGTTTTGAATTATATTCTAAAAAATGATTCTCTGTAAAACTTTTGAGGGTATTCTCGGTCTCCTATAGCACCTGTGGGTAGTAAGTAAGATAGATTTCATTGTGACCAGTTTTAAAATATAACTCAACTATATATATATAAATATATATATATATATATATAAACTGGTCATTTTCATAATGACCATCCGGTCATTATCATTGTGACCAATTTTGATATAAAAGTCAACTCTCTATATCTATATAAAAAAAAAAAAAACTAGTCATTTTCATAATGACCATCCAGTCATTATCATTGTGACCAGTTTTGAGATATAACTCAACTCTCTATATCTATATATATATAAAAAAAAAGATCACTTTCATAATGACCATCCGGACATTATCATTGTGACTAGTTTTGAGATATAATTGAACTCTCTATATATATATAAAAAAAACTGGTCATTTTCATAATGACCATCCGGTCATTATCATTGTGACCTGTTTTGGTATATATATAAAAAAAATGGTCATTTTCATAATGATCATTTCGGTCATTATCATTATGACTAGTTTTGAGATATGACTCAACTCAACTCTCTATATCTATATATAAAAAAAAGGGTCATTTTCATAATGACCATCCAGTCATTTTTATTGTGACCAGTTTTAAGACATAACTCAACTATATATATATATATATATATATATATATATATAAACTGGTCATTTTCATAATGACCATCCGGTTATTATTATTGTGACTAGTTTTGATATATAAGTCAACTCTCTATGGGTATAAAAAAAAATTGTCATTTTCATAATGACAATCCGGTCATTATTAATGTGACCAGTTTTGAGATATAACTCAAGTCAACTCTTTATATCTATATAAAAAAAAGGTCAATTTCATAATGACCATCCGGTCATTATCATTGTGATCAGTTTTGAGATATAAGTCAACTATATATATATATATATATATATATATAAATAAAAAAACTGATCATTTTCATAATGACCATCCGGTCATTATCATTGTGACTAGTTTTGAGATATAACTCAAGTCAACTCTCTATATCTATAAAATAAAAACTGGTTATTTTCATAATGACCATCCGGTCGTTAACATTGTGATCAGTTTTGAAATATAAGTCAACTCTAAATAAATAAATAAAAAGCTGGTCAATTTTATATTGACTATCTGGTCATTATCATTGTGACCAGTTTTGAGATATAACTCAACTCTCTATATATGTCCAACTCTCTATATATGTCATCATTTTTCCTTCCTTTGTAACGCAAATATAATATTGAATAACTTGTTGATGTTTCATTCAGGAATGGATGAGGTTTGTGTTTTCGTCAAATATAATGGTCAATGGGATGGCACATTGAGATATGTTGGTGACGAAATGAAGGGAATATTGGTGCCAGAGACCGCAACATATGTTGGTCTTATTGAGTTGGTTAGAAGTGTTATTGGAATTAGGGGCCTAGACAAGACTATAGTGATGAGATACGGTGTTGAACCTAAAATGCCTTCTGTGAGGATACAGTGTGATGCGAACGTTAAATTCTACATACAATTGAAGAAGAAGGATGTTCATGTGCTTAGCAAATTTCCAATTACCATCGATGTATTGGACGAATCTGCGGCGGAAGCGATGCCACCGGAGGTAGGGGAAAGCAACCACATAGACGTTCAACCTTCTAGGGAGGGTGGACAGAGTGATGAAGCCATGCAACCTGTAAATGACAGTAATCTGATCATCCTTCCTCCTCGTCCTCCTCATATCCCTTCTCCCACAGTAGGTCTGGATTTGCACACTGAATATGGAATTGAAAAGCAACATCAAGTATTGAACAATGACTTGTGCACGGCCCATGATGATTGTAATGCCGGGGAATTGAATGTTGCGGATGGTGCTCGTCATTCAAACGAGAAGAGTATCGCAACAAGCATTGGAGCCCATTCTATTGCCAATAATACTAGATCTCAATCTGTTAATGTACCAAGTAGTGACAGTTTATCCGGCTCAGTAGTTATTGCTGATTTTACACCTGTCACAATTTGCAGAAATTGTATTTTTGAGAACAAAAAGTTACTGTATTACCATCTTCATCACGATACCATGAGTAAACATTACCAATTCAAGGTGAAGAGGTCGAACTCTACTCTATTACATGTGATATGTATAGATAACGAGGGATGTCCATGGCAATTACATGCGACTAGGATGAGAGGTAGTGAATTGTTTGTTGTAAAGAGGTACGATGACGTCCATACTTGTTCAATTGAAATCATTCAAGGGCATCATCGTCAAGCCAAGAGTTGGATGATTGGGGAGTGTGTTAAGACAAAATACTTGGATCCGACTAATACGTCATATAGACCTCGAGAAATAATGCGAGACATGCAGGCCGAATTTGGAGTGTCTTTCAATTATCTTAGAGCATGGCGAGGGAAGGAAGCTACACTAACCAGCCTGAGGGGCGATGATGCAGACTCATACAAAGTTAATTTCCCTTATCTGGTTATATGTTCATGACTGGCATTATAACTTATATATTTACGACATGGTAATGATTATTTAATAATTACAGTTCTGCCCGTGTGGGCTGAAATGCTTAAGAGGAAAAATCCGGCATCTGACATTCACATTGAGACAGACTCAGAAAATTGTTTAAAATACTTCTACATGTGCTTAGCTGCTTCGAAGCATGGTTGGCCTTATTGTCGTCCAGTAATTGTGGTTGATGGATTTGCACTAAAGGCCAGATTTGGAGGAATGCTGCTTGCAGCATGCGGCCACGACGCAAATGGCTCCATATTTCCACTTGCATTTGGTATCGTTCCGTCCGAAAGCAATAAATCATGGAAATGGTTCTTCGAGAAGCTAAGGGATTCAATCGGCACGCGAGAGTCTCTCGCTATTGTGGCTGATAGGCATAAGGGCATCTAATATGCAGCCAACCTCGTGTATCTAGATGCTGCCTTCGGGATATGTGTCCAACACTTGACTGCAAACTTGAAGACTAGGTACAAAGATTTCAAAGGCCCTGTGAAGACCTATTTTGACGGTGCATCGAGGTCGTATCTTTTAAGTGAGCACCATCATCATATGAAATCCATCCGTAGTCGTAACCCCGACATGCACCGATACCTTGTGCAGGCCGTTCCTACAAAGTGGTCGCGAGCATACTTCAACGGACGGAGGTATACAATCATGACAACCAACATTGCAGAGCCATTGAACAGTGTAGATCGGAAAGCCAGGTTAATACCAGTTGGATTCTTGGTGGAATGGTTGAGGGAACTATTACAAAGATGGTTCGTCGAGAGATGTGAAGAGGCCCTGAAAATAACATCAAAACTGGCCCCAAAGGCAGAGAAATTGATTCGCACAAACTTCTCATTAGGACTAACAGTAACGGTATATGATAACGACCACATCATGACGTACGGTATATGCAAATTTTTGGCTTAAACTAAATGAGATCAAATAAACTAATGTCTTAAAATTCCCTTTGTTACAGTCGTGGCCAGCTGATCAGTTTGAGTACGCCGTCACTAACAATGCTGCCCAAATATGGATTGTCGATATGAGCGAAAGGACCTGTACCTGCAGACGATTTCAGGTCTATCAAATTCCTTGCCTTCATGCAATGGCCGTCTGTAACCACCGACGATTTGATCAATACAATAATTGCTCTAATTACTACACGAAAGATTATCTATATGCATGTTATGCGTCTGTAGTCCATCCGATTGGCAGCGTAGAGGACTGGGATGTTTCTGAAGAAGTCAGATTGCAAATTGTGAATCCTCCCAATACAAAGCGTCAGCCCGGAAGGCCACGGGTTCGAAGGATTTTGTCCCAAGGTGAAGAACATGAGCCTATTCGGTATGGTAGATGTAATGGTTATGGACACAACCGACAAACCTGTACTAACTCAGTACCCTTATGAATAAGTCCAACAACAAGGTCCAAGACATCGTTCACAACTCCCAGTTCATAAATGTGATGATTTTTTCAGTCATTTTACTTTTATGTTATATAACAATTTTAGCATAATTGACAATAAACATTTATGTTCTTTATTCTGAGTACGTGTAATGTGCGTTTATGGAATTAGGTGTCAGCCATAATGGTAATGCTCCAGAAGCGTGGAATTTCCACACAAAGTGCATTTTAGAGTAACAGTCATAACTGTTATGACCGGGTTGTCATAACAGTTATGACCTCTGTCCCTATTGTGAAACAAAGAGAATTTTTTATTCTTATTTCTGTCTCATAGTGTATTTTGTAGTACAAACGAATTATATACCATGCAGTTAATAATTGGAGTTAAAAAAATTTAGAGAAAAAACTAAGTTTTTTGGGCATTTTAGTTTAACGGTCATAACAGTTATGACCTCTGTGCCTATAGTGAAACAAAGAGATTTTTTGCTCACTTTTTCTTGCTCATACTCAATTTTATAGTACACACGAATGATATAACACGCAGTTAATAATTGGAGTTAAAAAAAATCGAAAACACTAACATTTTTTGGGCATTTTAGTTTAACGGTCATAACAGTTATGACCTCTGTGCGTATAGTGAAACAAAGAGATTTTTTTATCACTTTTTCTGGCTTATACTGTATTTTATAGTACACACGAGTGATATAACACGCAGTTAATAATTGGAGTTAAAAAAATAGAAAAAACTAACATTTTTTGGACATTTTAGTTTAACGGTCATAACTGTTATGACCAGGTGGTCATAACAGTTTTGACCTCTGTGCCTATAATGAAACAAAGAGATTTTTTTATCACTTTTTCTTGCTCATACTGTATTTTATAGTACACACGAATGATATAACACGCAGTTAATAATTAGAGTTAAAAAAAAATAGAAAAAATGAACATTTTTTGGGCATTTTAGTTTAACGGTCATAACTGTTATGACCAGGTGGTCATAACAGTTATGACCTCTGTGTCTATAGTGAAATAAAGAGATTTTTTGCTCAATTTTTCTTGCTCATACTGTATTTTATAGTACACACGAATGGTATAACACGCAGTTAATAATTGGAGTTAAAAAAAATCGAAAAAACTAACATTTTTTGGGCATTTTAGTTTAACGGTCATAACTGTTATGACCAGGTGGTCATAACAGTTATGACCTCTGTGCGTATAGTGAAACAAAGATATTTTTTTATCACTTTTTCTGGCTCATACTGTATTTTATAGTACACACGAATGATATAACACGCAGTTAATAATTGGAGTTAAAAAAAAAATTATATAAAAACAAACATTTTTGGGCATTTTAGTTTAAAGGTAATTCCTGTTATTACCATCTGGTCATAACAATTATGACCCCTGCCAATACGGTTAATTTGTAATGTTAAATTTAACAGTTTACAACAATATACCATATACATTAAAAAAAAATTTAGGGTATACTATGAATAAAAAATGGGCTTATTTACAGTCTGGTAAAGTTAAAATGCAAAATTTTGATTAGTCAAAATGTTAAAAGTCCATATAGACATCATCATCACTTTTATAATTTTATTCAAGCTTTCGCTTGGCATGGCACCATAAGTAACATGCTAGCCACTCCCTGAAGATATGCATGCGTCCATGAATTACCCAAGATCGGACATCCCTCCCTTCTAACAAGCATTAAACATATTTTATTGTAAACATTCCACAGTCACCTCTGTTGCACGAATGAGAAAGAAAAAAAAAACACATAAACATCACAGTCAATATTGTCGTATGAAAACATTTTCAATACTTATACTAACTCATTGGCTTGTTGAGGGATATATTTCATTATGGTGACCGGTATTGGGTAAACTCCCGGAGGCTCTCTTGGTTTGAACTCGAACAAACTGAGTTTTTCAGCAAGCATTGGAATGACCTTTGACATACATTTCACTCCTTCTCGGACCTTAAAATTGTGAGGGCCTTCATGCTGTAGAGAGTCGTACACCTCAATGGTCCAGTTTCTCAAATCAAGCTTTACTAATGCCCAATGTTTCAGATCAGCCAAGTGTTAACCTTAAACCATGACGACTCACTCTGGACACGCACTCCAAGCATGATCCTGAGTATAAAATCATAGGAGCCCCAATCGAATGTTTCTGGTGCTTTCTGGTAGACACTCCACAATGCACGAACCTTTGCACTAAAAAACGTGTCTACCGTTGTCACCTTCCGTTGTTCCAATTCGGGGAACTACCTGATCTACAAGATCCTGAGTATAAAATCACAGAAGCCCCAATCGAACGTTTCTGGTGCTTTGTGGAAGACACTCCACACTGCACGGACCTTTGCACTAAAAAACGTGTCTACCATTGTCACCTTCCGTTGTTCCAATTCGGGGAACTACCTGATCTTCTTCCTTAAGTAGTAAAAAGCAACATCAATGTGCTGCATAAACAAAACAAAAGCAAATGTATTGTAAAAAATGACATGTCATCAAACAATGTACCATCTTGACATTAGGATTTACAAAAATTATAGAACATGGAGTATAAAAAATTGAAGAACGGTACTTACTTCATCCCATAGCCAAACAGGAGATGTAGCTAATTCATAATACCAACTTTTTTTATCCACCACCATGAATCCGAGGTCATGGGGTTTGTCCAATGTCTCATTTTTTGCATTGTATCGGGGAGGCCGTTTACTAAACATAAAAAAAGCTTAATTGGTGATGATAAAATTAATATATTATATTTTTCAAACCGAACGGACAACTATTCGTTATAAACAAATTACCATGGATGAGTCCTCTTCAATAATCATTTCTTGATCCACTCCCTAAACTCCTCTAGCGTCTCTTTTGGAGGTTCATCTGCAAGACTCGGTGGGAGGGCATAAATAAGCTTACTCGAAGCCTTCGACGGGAAGCCAACATCAATCATAGGTCCAGACGGCTGTTGGCTAAGCCTTGATAGTCTGGCCCTCTTTTTCTTAGAGATCTATAAATGACATATGTGAAACAAGTTAAAATTAAGGATGACACCTATGAATATGTTTCTTAGTTACAGATATCCGTAACAACCACGTTACCGATGCTCTTCTCGTTGGCTGGCTCTTCAAGCTTTGTGACATCCTGTTCGCTAATGATTTCTTTATCATCTTTCGCCTCTTCTGGTTCCACCTCTAGGTCAGGCATGCTCTCCTACTTTATTCCAACAAATGGATCAGATTTTACCTTCGCTTCTCCCTCAATTTCTTCTAAATGTTCTTTAATATTTTCCTGTGTGGTTTCAAAACATGTCATAATATATACAAATTGTATATGTGGAAGACAAAAAGGATCATCTACATATATGGTAGACTCAATTTTAAAATACAGGATTATCTTATTCTTCTCCTCGTCGACATCTTCACGAGAAACAATCACCTTCTCGGCAGTAAGGAACTCCATGGCTGCTTACACACCCATATCCGCAACGGCACCGATGTCAGAGTCGATGAACACATCATCTTGCGAGCCGGTGCCGATGTCAGGGGAGGTAGTCTTCAATGCATCCGAGTCAGCCGTGTGTGCCTTTCTCTGTCCCTTCTAAAAAATGTTGGCAGACAACATTTTTATAACCCTTCGCAAGAGTTTGTTGGACTTCTTCTGTCCCTTTTCAAGAGCCTCTAAATTTTTGTTCATTGAGGCCACCTGTCCTCGGATCTCTTTTTGAAACTCCCGCCACTTGGAGTTTGTATCGGAGCTCGGTCGTGGGACAGAAGTCTTGGGAGCTAATTGAGGCACACCATGTGGCTTCTTTAAATATAGCCGCGCAACCCATGGGTCCTTTAACTCTTCTTCGGTTGGCATGATCACAAAACACTTAGGCTGCACACATTTGATATTAATAACAACAATAAGTAGGGGATACGGTCAATATGTTAATGACCAAAATTACAATGAGCAACAATGGTATTTAGAGCTACAAATGAACAGTCAATACAGGAATGACCATCCGATAATTATGAATATGACCAAGGACCATAGTCACTGTATAAGGGGTATGGTCATTACAGGAATGACCACCCGGTCATTATGTATGTGACCAACGCCCGTAATCACTGTAGCATGTGTATGGTCATTACAGGAATGACCACCCGGTCATTATGTTGATGACCAACAATTGTAATTGACACTGCATATATAAATATACAGAAGAAAGTATATATTTTTATACCTGATTTTCGCCAACCGCGGTACAAGCATACATAACATCATCGAACTTGACATTGTCCGCGGTGGTCCACGACAACATACGCGGAATGACCTGATCGTAGTTGGTGGTGAATTTGGATGCTATCGACGGGAGAGTCTCATATGCCCAAACGAGTAAGGCATGCAGAAAGCCTGCAATACTGTAATGCACTTTGTTAGTCTTTTTTAACGATCTTCTCTTCGAAGACGTCATGTTTTCAACTGTATTACAGATTGCAGCTCGGGTTGCCTCCCATGATAGCACGCCCTAAGGAAAATCATTGAAATCATCCAAGTTATCAGCCAGGGCAAAAAACTTTGGGTCTATCTTAACAGAGTTTACATTTGATAAAGGAATGCAAAATATCATGTATAGTAGGTTAAGCTTGATAGCGTCGTCGTTGTTGTCAAAGTTTGCATTCGACATCTACAGCTCCAAATTTTCTCTCGACACACCTCTCAATGTCGAAAAATATCTTGTTATTAATCGGCTTTCGACCATGGGGAGATGAGTAGACCCTACACATTTCATGCCGGTTATGAGGCAGAACTCGTTGATGGAAAATCTGCCAATTTCTTCACCAACCTCAAACCATAGAGTATCACCCATTCCTGAGTGATCCGTCAGTCGCATAACAATGTTGTGGAAGACCTGCCCAGCTCAACCAAGAATATTTAAACTCAGAAAGTGTTGAATGCATGGCTGATGGATGACGGCCTCGTACTGTCGGGGAGACAACCACTGTCTCAATTTAGTACATGTATCTGGAATGTTAATAAAAGTATTTATTTTCGCCCGGATAATTTCAGTATCTGGTACGCGTCGAATATATTGAGCATGCGGTAATGTTAATGGTAACATAAAAGAGTAATTATACTTATGACCGTGAAGTAATCATACAAATTATCTGGCATAAAATCACAGAAATATGAAAATTGACAAATTGATCACATCAAGTCAACATAAAAATGACCAAGTCATAATGAAAATGACCATCCGGAAATAACATAAAACTGAGTAATTATTATTGTGACCAACAATTCATAATGAAAATGACCATCCGAAAATATTAAAACTGAGTAATTATTATTATGACCAACAAGTCATAATGAAAATGACCACCCGGAAATAACAGAAAACTGAGTAAGTATTTTTAACTGAGTAATTATTATTATAACCAACAATTTATAATGAAAATGACTATCTTAAAACTTCGTAAATATATGACCAACAAGTCATAATGAAAATGACCAACAAGTCATTATTATTATGACCAGAGAGTCAACACAAAAATGAGAAGAGCCGATATCATCTACTAATTAAACAGAAATATCGATGAAAACCCAAATATTATATAAACCAAAACACTAACTTTTATGAACGGATGGTTTATGGTACAAAATCAGATAATAATACTAACTTTGTGCATTTTAAGCAAAAAAATTTCAACCAATTAATTAGAAAAGTGGAATCTCATCAAAAACACATATAAAAATGGAAACTTTGTTTTTCATAATCAATAAAAACTGCACATTCTTACTGAAAAATATTAAAAATGTAAACTTTTTAAACATAAAAACAAAAAATAACTTTTTAACCTCTCCAGCTTCCGATATCTTCTCTTCTACGGCACTTATATAAACAATGTAAACTTTTTAAACAAAAAAACAAAAATAATATTTTTAACCTCTCCAGCTTCCGATATCTTCTCTTCTACGGCACTTATCAACTTCTTTGAATCATTTGTTTCGATTTCCCCCTGCTTTCTCTTCGACTTCCTTTCGGGAGCAGTGTTTTTCGCAGACATTTTCGTGGGCGTCGACATAGGTAGTTTTTAAGATTCTTCGACGTTAACAGACGTCCAGGCAGTTTATAAAAGGCTTTCGTGGTTGTTTAGGATGGTTTCCGAGCGGTTTTGAAGCGGTAGCTTACGGTTGCAATGCTTTCTCTCTCTGGAATCGGAGTTTCTCTCTCTAAAACACTGTAGACGCTGGTTTGAAATTTTTTGTTAGGGCATTCGAGGGAGAGTTACTTTTAGGCGGGTGGGAGATGAGGGTAAATCTGTAATTTGGCATATAAATGACTTTTGGTATTTTTACAGGACAGTCATTTTCATAATGACCACATGATCAATTTCGTTGTGACATCTGTAAATGGTTAATACAATTTTATATTGGTCAAACCGTAGGCACAGAGGTCACAACAAAATTGACCAGGTGGTCATTATGAAAATGATCGTCATGTAATTTGGCATATAAATGACTTTTGATATTTTTACAGGACGGTCATTTTCATAATGACCACATGGTCAATTTCGTTGTGACCTCTGTAAATGGTCAATACAATTTTGTATTGGTCAAACCGTAGGCGCAGAGGTCACAACGAAATTGACCAGGTGGCCATTATGACAATGATCGTCATGTAATTTGGCATATAAATGACTTTTGGTAATTTTACAGAACGGTCATTTTCATAATGACCACATGGTCAATTTCGTTGTGACCTCTGTAAATGGTCAATACAATTTTGTATTGGTGAAACTGTAGGCGCAGAGATCACAACGAAATTGAACAGGTGGTCATCATGAAAATGATCATCTGGAAAGATTCTTTAAAACTGATAAATTATTATTATGACCAACATGACCAAAGTCATAATGAAAATGACTATCCGAAAATAACTTAAAACTTAGTAATTATTATTATGACCAACAAGTCATAATGAAAATGATCATCCGGAAATAACAAAAAACTAAGTAAGTATTATTGTGACCAACAAGTCATTATAAAATTGACCATCCGAAAATAACTTAAAACTGAGTAATTATTATTATGACCAGAGAGTCATTACAAAAATGACCATTACAAAAATTACATGATTATCAAAAATAAATAACCAGCCACCAATATCACCTACAATTAACCAAATTTTATAAACCAAACTTTATAAACAGATGGTTTATGTTACAAAATCAGATAAAAATACTAATTTTATGTATTTCAAGCAATTTTTTTTAAACGAACCAATAAAAACTGCACATTCTTACTGAATAATATTAAAAATGCAAACTTTTGAAACATAAAAACGAAAAAGCAATATTTTTACGTCTTCAGCTTCCGATATCTTCTATTCTACGACACTTTTTGGCTTCTTTGATTTCTTAACTTCGATTTTCCCCTACTTTCTCTTCAACCCTTCCTCGGTCACCATTCTCTTGCTCTCTGGTGTCGGTTTTTTAGAATTTTTCTCTGCATGTGGCCTTTTATATGCCGAAGCCATTACTCTGAGAGACATCTTTTCGGGAATAATGTTTTTCTCAGTCAATTTCATGGGTTTCGATATGGGTAGTTTTTGAAGATTTTTCGACATTCACAGACTTCTAAGCGGTTTATATAGGGCTTTTGTGGTGGTTTCGGACGGTTTCCGTGAGGTTCCGACCGGTTGCAACTATTTCTCTCTCTAGAATCGAAGTTTCTCTCTTTAAAACACTATAGATGCTGGTTTGAAATTATTTTTTTTAAGACATGCAAGGGAGAGGGATATTTAGGTGGGTGGGTGGGAGATGAGGGTAAACCTGGAATTTGGCATACATTTAATGCTGCTGGGCCCCACATTTCAGATTGAAAAATGACGTGGCAGTGCTAGAAATGAAGGGAAAAAAAAGTGGTGTTGTTTTTAATATTATTTATCCCACAAGTGCTATTAATGAAATTAACCCATAAGTAAATAAAAGGGCACAAACTTGGTTACTTTTTGCCCCTCATTTAGGCTTTGTTTTGAATTTTAATTCAACTCCAACTAAACTGTATTTTTTCATCTCAGTTTTTGTCTTTTTCTGAAAATTTAACAAATATTATAACTAGTTTTTGAAAAATCAACCAACTCCAATTTAAAAATTTCATCTCTAACCGACAAACCAAACACAAGCTTAATTTATTAACGTCTCAGTTTCATAAATACAACTCTATTTTAACCAATCAAAAATTTTGTTTTCTTTAAACACTCTAAAATCCAATAATTGTTCACTTTTCTTTATTTAGCAATGGAGGAAATAAAGGATCCAATGCAGCCACATCTTCTTATCGTCTAAGAAAATGAGACTGGAATGAAATGACAATGTGCAACATATTATTATTCTAACCATCTACATATCTTAATCTTAACCATCCACATGTCAAATCGATTCATCCACAGTTAGCAAAACATGGGAATCAAGATCAGCAAATAGCCAAGATTAAGCCACATAAGTTAGAACCTAAGTCTGGTAGTAGAATAACTGAAAGTGACTGCAGCTCCTTGAAATTGATAGGGTCAATCCCACATATTATGAGAGTTAATCATGACAATCAATCACCCTTAATTGATGGCGACATGATTGTCATGAGAAAGTCAACCATCAATCAGAAATTAAGATAAATGTGTACAGTTAAAAAGGTTGACCGATCCAAATAAAAAAACTATGCATGTAAGAGATTGCATATATAAAAAGAAAGAATCTCAGCTGATGAAGTGGACACAGTAATATACAACAACGTCCAACATCTTTCAACCTCACGAAAGCTTTGAAACCCTTTTTTCCTCCATTGTTGTTCATTTTAAGCTTTCTAAAACTTGCTTTTTATTTGAGCTCTCTCTCATGTTAAAAGTGAATTGGGATGAGGTACAAGGATATGTGTCCTAATTTTTTTATATTTAAATAATTTCTAAGTTTATAGTTTTTTTAAAATTATTTGTGTCCACATTAACTATCATCCAGATTTTTACTTTCTCAATTAAGTTTTTGATTTTTAATTTCTCAATTAATTTTTTATGGTCCCACTATTAACTGCCACGATCAACTCTTTCTTTTCCACTTTTTTTTTTTCTTTTCTTTTCAAAAATTTTTGACAGCTTTTGAAAGTGTGGTCCCCTCCACTAATTATAAGGACACAAAAAACCTTTTTTTTTTTTTTTTGGGGGGGGGGGTTGGGGAGTAGCCTATGTTTTTCTTTTCTTTCTTTCTTTCTTTCTTTTCTTTTTCTTTTCTTTTCTTTTTTTTTTTTTTTTTTTCTTTTTGGCAAGAAATTGACAGCCTATTTCCGTGCAGCCCTGCTTTTTTTTTTTTTTTTTTTTTTTTTTTTTTTTTTTTTCCGAAATCTTTTGCCTTTTTGGAATTCAAGTTGATAGCAACTCTTTTTTCTCGTTATAGATAGATTTTTTTTTTTTTTTTCCTTCTCTTTCCCTTTTAATTCTTTTAAGTTCTGGTTTCGGCTGAAGGCTGAAGTCCTCTTTTTATTTTTTATTTTTTATTTTTTTTTCCTCTCTTGCTTTCCATCTCTTCCAAATTAAAATTTGTATATTCAACTCTTCTGGTTTTCTCACCAACATCCGTCGAATAGTTTTCTCACCAACATCCATCGGTAAGAACTTTCATCTTTTCAACTTTTTCAAATTATTTTTTTATTTAATTCTGTTTTTTTTTTTTTTACTAATTTTGTGTTGTTATTAAAATTAGGACAAAATTTTTTATTAAAGCTTGAGTGGTTGTTCTCAATATTATCTTCTCACTCGCTAAGGTATGTAAAATTAAAAATCTACAAATTTTTTTTTTATTATTTTGATAAATTAGTTTTTGTTTTTATATGAAAAGTTGTAGCCGACGTAGATTAGCATGTTTAGAGAAGGCTTTTCTGTAGTTAATTTATATATTACATTCTTTAAAAAATAATATAATTTGTTATGAAATATGCACAATATAATAGGTTTTTATAGGCATGTTAAATTTTAATTTTTTTATTTTATGTTTACCAGTTATATATATAGGTTTCTGAAAAGAAACTTAGGGTCCGTTTGGTTCACAAGCTTAAGTTGATATTTTGAAGTTGAGTTTGAGTTAAGTTAAGTTGAGTGTTTGGTAAAAAGTTTGAGTTGAAAAGTTGAGTTTGAATTGAGTGTTTGGATGTAAATAAGTTTGAGATAAAAGTTAAAAAAAAAAAACAAAAAAAAAAAAAACAAGGACCCTGTTTGGATGTTAAAAAAATGAGTTTAACAAATTTTTTGTCTGTATATAACATTCTATTATAGTTTTTAGTTCTTGTTTGGTTCACAAACTTAAACCATAATTTTCAATTTTTTTTTTGTCTTTTTCCCAAAAAGTTTTTTGTCTTTTCTGAACATTCCAAAAATTGTACCATTGAAAGTTAAAAATTTCAGCTCAAACTCATGAACCAAACGCATGAAGAAAAATGGATAAATTAAAATAAGCTCATTTAATAACACCTATCAACTTGAGACATCATTTTTTTTGTAACTAAAACTCTTACATCGCCAAAAAAATAGACCAACAAACAGTACGTAGTTGGTCATTAAAATTTGATAATAACAAATTAATAATTACAATCGTTATCTGGCGCAAGTAGATAAAAATGGGTCTTACTTTCACGTTGATTTATACCATGGAGATGCTTGATATCTTTCCCACATATCATCAGCTATGTGGTCTCTCATCTGATTCATTGCTTCCCTACTCGAGTCATGTTGCTGCGGTCCTATACTTGGGCCAATTCCATCGATCCCGTCGTGAAACACATAATCCACATTAACATCGACATTTCCCCCTACAGGCACACAATCTGCCGCATACTCTTCGAGAAAGGGATCCCCAACCTGCACCATCCTTATGAAATTATGCACAACTGCACACGCCATGGGGATCATTTTTTGTTTGTCCATTGGATAGTTGTTGATGCCTTTTAGTATTTTCAATCTTGCCTTCCAGACACCAAATGTGCGCTCAATACAATTCCGCAGCGATGAATGTGTGTAGTTAAAAACTTCACGGCGGTTGCCTAGCCCGGAACAACGTCTTCGAAATTCCTGTAAATGATACGTCTCCCGTCGATATGGGCTCAGGAAACAATCCTTATTGGCGTAGCCCGAATCTACTAAGTAAAATTTACCTACACAATAAAACTCGCAATATGAAGACAATTATCATTTATTTAACCTATTTATTATATGTAAATACTGGCAGCAAATTGATAAGTCTGCTTACCTGGTGGAGGTATTGGGAAACCATGGAATGCTATTGCCTCTTCTAACATTCTGGCATCATGACAAAATCCCTCATACCCGGCCAATATATAAGTGAATTTCATGTCAAACGAACATGCTGCTAATACATTCTGCAAGTGATATCCCTTGCGATTTATCCAAGCCTCAGCATTTTCGTGCCGAGGGACACATGGGACGTGCGTACCATCTATAGCGCCAATACAACCCTGCAGGAAACATTACACTATTTAATATGCGTACCGGCATTAACAATAAGAGATTTTTATTAAAGCTCTTTCGTACGATAATGTGCTTATATAACATCGATAACGTACATCAAACCATGACCGATATTTGTCCGAATGCTCCAGAATCAAATTTTGAACCGATGTGTAGTCGGATGGTCTGATGAATTCATCCTTTAGCGAACAAATAACCTTCAACACTTTATCGAACCAACGTGAAGTTGTCTCTATCGAATGCTGGAACAAATACAAAGTGTGCCGGTTCGTAGCGCCTCGTGCACAAATGGATAAAAATATGAACAACTGCTCGTTCACATTCATGTTGCGAGTTGGCTTCAATAACTCCCGACTAGCTAACATGTTACTTAGTGATCTGAATGTTTCTAATTTCATACTTATCAATCCTTGAATTATTTCTGCATGACCATTTAAAATCTCTTCCACACGCATGCTCCCAGTTAGTGTTGAGTTATGCATTGGTTGTGGCTGTCTTCGCCTGTTACACCTGCTGGCAGTCACGGCTACCACTGCCCTCATTAAATAACTAATATGGTCGTTATATTCGTTTTCGGAGTACACATCATCTTGTTCCTCATCGGATGCGGAACTATACTCATTCATTTTGAGAATATATTGATATCCGCTCTAAAATTTGATGTTTACTTGGTATAAGAAAATTGTTATCAAACTATAAAAAATTATTTCCCAATACCATCATGTCACCGCAACTATCCGTTCCGAAGTGAATTTTAACTAAGTTTTTTTCTCATAACTGGTACAAAACATTAGTAGTGTAATAGAAAATATCAGATATAAAAAAACATAAAATAGCGAAACCTACAGTCTCATCTACATTTTCAAACATGAAATAAATAAATAAATAAAAGTTAATCCACTAAGAAGATTAACACCTCAAATATCCATAAACAAATAAAAGAAATAAAAAATTAGTCGAACAAGAAAATTAATCGGTGGGGGGCCGCTGGGATTGAACAACGGATGCAATAATTTCTCGTCTATCGACATCGGGCAGGGATTTAGGTGTGTTTTTTTATTTTTATTTTTATTTTTATTTTTTGCATTTCACCTTACATTGGGGACAATGTAAGTTTTACGTGTGGGGGAAGGGATTTAGGGTGTGTTTTCAAAATTTTTCAAATTAAAAAAAAAATTTTTGCTCTTTGTTTTTTTATTTTTATTTTTATTTTTTTGTGTGGTTTTCAACGATTTTTGGCTGTGTATGTCATGAGCAAGATTCAATTGAGCTTGAACAATTCATAACATGATTGAATAAGTAATCTTTCAATTTAGAATTAATTAGTCATTTTCCTTAAAGAATAGTAATGACTAAATTTGGTAGACAAAAACTGGTGAGATTTTGAGCCTTTAGACTGACACATCCATATCAGTCTCACTATTTTCTTTCATGAGAGATATTCGTCCATGGATTTGTTTTTCTAGAACTTGCCTTGACTCTCTTTGAGGCCATATTGACACATGCATATATGAACATGATTAAGGCCCTCTTTGTTATAAGCTACATAAGCCAAATAGCCTACCTTGTAATTAATTTTTCCCTTTGTTGAACCCCTTTGAGCTTTATCAACCTTTGTCGTTTATTATGAACCAACGTTACAAACTTTGAACACGAAAAACAATGTCTTTACCCAAGCCGTAGAACTAGTGGAGCATTGTTCATCATGATATATGAATGGGTATGCAAGTTTTAAGTGTAGGGGTGTCTGAATTTGTGGTATGGCTGTAACTGGTGAAATGGAACATGTTTTCATTCTCAATTTGTGAGTTCTATTGTTGATGTTTTTGAAAACAAAAAAAAAAAAAAGAAAAAAAAGAGAAAAAAAAGAGAAAAAAAAAAAAAAAGAAATGATGTATGAAATTGCTTTTTGTCCATGTTCATTATTCCTTCAAAAGTTTCAAGAAAGGGGTCTGTTTTTACGTGATACATATAATTAAAAAAAAAGAAGGTGGAAGTTGTTGTGAAGGGTTGTCCCCTGCTGCAAACGAAAAGTGTTCCTTTGAGTGATCTGTTTTCCAATGCTGGAGTTTTACATGGTTTAAATGCTTTAAAGCAGAATTGAAGAAGTTGCTGAATGGAGTGATTGGTTTTACATATCTTAAAGCTTGAGTTGATTCATTTTTGCTCCATTAGTTTCGATGGCTTTTGAGCTACATTCCCAAATATTTCCCACCTTGACCCTAAACCCCGTTACAACCCCTGAAAAGTCCTTTTGATTCGCGTTATGCATGTGATCCCAGTGATGGAGAATGAGAAGATATGCAAGCCTATGGTAGATCATTTCCATTGGAATGAATTTGA
Source organism: Ficus erecta (assembly GCA_008635985.1). NCBI lineage: Eukaryota > Viridiplantae > Streptophyta > Magnoliopsida > Rosales > Moraceae > Ficus > Ficus erecta. The sequence continues at coordinate 1,557,737 of BKCH01000036.1, read as the reverse complement.
GCGAAACACATAACCTTCAAACACATTAGAGTCTGAGTGTTTATTTCTGTGAGAGTCTACTTATTTAGTTTATTCCATTCTCAAGTGAAAATGCTTACTAAGTAATTTTAATTTGTTTAAGAATGTTTGTTCATGACGTGTTATGAGTTTTTGAAGAGCTTGGTTGTTCTTTGTTGATGGCGTTACGACCTTCTGGTTTTTGGGGAAGTGAATTTGAGTTTTGCCCGAGGACGAGCAAAAGTTTAGTGTGGGGGAATTTGATGAGAATGCAAAATGTACTATTATTCTCCCTTAATGTTTAGTCTTTTATATTCATTTGTTGCCTAATTGTACTCATTATTCTTATATTTTGATATAGGTGCAAATGGAGGCATTAAATACAAAACGTAGCTAATTGGGCGAATTTTAACTGGTTTGACATCGCTTCGTAATCTGGGCATAACTCTCTCATCCGAGCTCTTATTGAGATGATTCAAGATGCTATGGAACGAAAAGAAAAAGTTCTATAACTTTCATGTTTTACGTTTTGAGAGTTACTGACTACATCAAGGTCGAAATTGGGCTTGAAGTTGCTGCACCTGCACAGTTGACGTTTTGGAATGTTCGTTGGCCTACAAGTCTAGTATGCTGATTTGATGCAGTTTATTTTCAGAAAGTTTCTAGATCTGATGCACGAAAATTACAGCCAACATCACCACTTTCCTAGTTATATTTAGACTTTCTTTTATTTTTAATTAGCCAGATTTAGATATTGTTATTTTAGAATAATATTTAGCATGTTTTAGGAAATTTGGTAAGTTTCCAATAAGGAATTGATGTGTATAAAAGGAGAGAAGTCATCAGACTTTGGGGATGTCTCTCTTCTCTCTTCTTTGACTCTTCCTTCTAGTTTTTCATCATGGCTCAGCGTGGCTAAACTTTGATACTTGGTCAAAGGAAACAGAAGCCTTGGAATTAATAAAACTGTAAGATCTAATTTATTTTTGTTATTCATGTTTTGAGTATCGAATAATCTTCTGTACTTAAATTTATGATTGTCTCGTCTAATTACTAGGAGGCCTACTAGTTATTATTTTCGTTGCAATCTATTGCTAAGTTAGATATCAAATCCGTAATTGTTTGATCCTTCTAATTTGTGAAGCAACTAAGATTTAATGATTTGCTGCGTCAGAAATTATTAGACCTTAGGAAGATTATTTGACTAAATTAAATGCAACCGCTTGTGTTTGTATTGTTTAGCTTCATCGATCTCTCTAATTCTTAAGGCTGCTACTAGATTAAACTTTAAGCGCTTGTCTTGGGTTGTTTAGTAGTTAGGGTTGATTAGATCACATTTTTTTTCTAATTAATTGTGACTAAGGGGAGATAGGAAAGTAGTTCCAACGGTGAATATTCAAAGTGTGAATTTATATATTTGTATCAATGATCAGTTGCAAAATTCCAATGGTGGATGTTGACTTAGACCAAGGTTTGTTCTTTTGATTGATTTCAATATTTCAATTTGAATTGCTCCTTAATTGTTTTTCTTAAAATTGTTTTTCATTATATTCAAACCCCCTTTATACTTGTTCACGTAGCATAAAACTAGGCTAGAAACTCTCTGTGGGAACGATCCTTACTCACACCACTATATATATTTTTAGGAGTATAGGTTTTATTTTTTGGTTGCCTGCGACAGCACACCAGCGTTAGATCCTCTTCTAAATCCACTCGGGTTTCAGAGTAGTCCATTGAAGCTTCAACGTCGCTGTACGGAGTACTATCAGATGGCATGGTTACTGATCCATACCCCGAGGCACCAGCTGCGTGATTTTTCTCGAACACATTATAATAAAGCTCCTTGTTGCGCATCCCCTCGTAGCGTAGATGGTTGCACTCCTTAAAACCTGCAAATGAAATTTTAGCTGAGTACAAGTATAATCATCGCGTGAAAGAACAATATAACGTAGGGCCTTATATTACACAACGCAGTTACCCCTACAAAGCTCTGCCACGCTTCGTCAGAGCATATCACACGATCCGTCGATGGTTTGTATCCTAGACCGGTCCGACATTGCAACGCCTTCCAGCCCCTATATATTTTCTTCATCCTCTTTTTTTTTTGATATAATGTCATTCTGTGTGCTGGTACCCACTGGGCGGCCCAAAGTTCAAGAGTTGCTTTGGGGGGATGTTTACCGCCACTGCAGGCCAGGTACTCATCAAGTTGAACAAGGAATTTTTTTTCTTTAGCGGGGTCCCAAAAGTAATGATCCCCCGATGCTTTGCACGGCATCTCCTTAGGAAAGCGATAACCAAACATAGGAAAAGAATTTAAAAAAACTGTGCGAAGGTAGATGAGTTGGCTCAGTATAAATTCAGTGACACATTTCATCTGAGGCATGTCAAATACCTGATACATATTCGGCTACCATGGCATAGAAACCAGTGGTTCGGGGTTTAACATGTTTATGGCTAGAGTAACCTACAGTTAAGCCCCTTAACACCAAACACGTGCTTATATACCGGTAACTGACAACAGATATCGGGTAACTGACTCACCATTCAGACTATAATACAATATAGGTTATTTTGTTGTATACATCATCGCCAATCTAGTGCATCAAACATGCTTTATCAATAATATTCATGCTCCAATGGAGCACAAAACTGATTTTAGGCAACAAATGGACAATTTAGTGCATCAAACAAGGATAAGCAGTGGAATTCATGCTAAAATGGAGCCCAAAATGTAAATTAGGCAGCAAATGGACAATCTAGTGCATCAAACATGCTTTATCAGTGCAAATCTGCATTCATGGATCCCAAAACTAATTTTAGGCAGCAAATGGACATTCTAGTGCATCAAACAAGGATAAGCAGTGGAATTCATGCTCAAATGGAGTACAAAACTGAAATTAGGCAGCAAATGGACAATCTAGTGCATCAAACATGCTTTATCAGTGCAAATCCTGCATAAATGGATCCCAAAACTCATTTTAGACAGCAAATAGACATTCTAGTGCATCAAACAAGGATAAGTAGTGGGATTCATGCTCAAATGGAGCACAAAACTGAAATTAGGCAGCAAACTTGGAAAACACCATTAGTTGAGACATTGAAGATGAACTGCTTTGCCAAACACCATTAGTTGAGACCAAACTAGGAAAACACCGTTTGAGCTGGTGTTCCAAACATGCTCTTAGAGTCGCAAATCCTTATTAAAAAAAAAACGACAATGGTACAAAATCAAGTAGCTAGAGAGGAATTTGATGCTTCAAAACTTCCGGCAGATCCTGTGCTTAGACCTCCAATTTTGAGTTATAATGTAAAAATTTGAGATAAAGTTCGACGAGCATACCTGTTAAATGGTCCTTGTCAACCTCTAAATCACAATTTTCCATGTACAAAATCTATGGATAAATCAAGACGTTTCGTCCCGGGATGCTTTCGTGAATTGGTTGGAGTATAGTGTTACAAAAGATGCCGCATTTTGTCTTTTTTGTTATCTCTTTAAGCCGAATAACAGAGATCAAGCTGGTGGTGACAGTGTATCAAGCTCTTTTGAACCAAAAGCAACATATTCAAGTTGCTTTGGATAAGCAAACAAGTCAAGCTCGAAGCAAATATCGATAGCTAGCGTCTGAATGCATTCGTTGATTTTGTACAGTTTCTTTTATGCCATGGGCTTGCATTCCGTGGTGATGACGAATCGGAGGATTCAAGAAACCAAGGTAACTTTCTTGAGCTTTTGAAATTTTTGCCTGAACATAATGATACTATAAAATCTGACACATTCAAGAATGCTCCTGAAACCCTCAAATTAGTATCACCTTCGGTTAGCATTTCTAGTTGGACGATCCATCTATCCAACTAATTGAAGATTATAAACAGATATATTTTCTACATTTCTTCAAAAGATCAGGATTAGATGAAATCTCGACAAGACCTATTTTGTTGATGGGGTTTATCACTTACGTTGTTGGTCGTGTTTTCTACTTTGATTTGTAGCTAAGATGTGAAAAATTCTTAGTTCAAATTATCATGTCATTGATACGGATGAAAAGTGACCTAATCTATGAGTATAAATACATTCACCTCGGTTTGAAGGAAAATATGCGTAGCTTTAAGAAGTGTTTTCCAATCCTATTAACCCATGAGAAATCTTAGCATGAGAGTCAAGTTACTAAAATCTTGGTTCAAATAAATTTCAAACTCCGAGATTGGCCTAAAACCTTCCTCATAAATAGGCAGCCAAAGCTCTAACTTTTTGCACTCAAAACCTAAAATAATATCAACTTCCCTTTTTTGTAAGTTAGAAGACACCAAAATGGCATCTCTAGACAATCTTCCAACAGTTACTATCATCGTGTTCATCTCAGTTTGCTGCGTTGTCTTCGTCATGTTCCTTGCAGCCGCTCTTTTTAGTTTTCTTAAGAAGATGAACAAGAACATGCAAGAAACCGGAGTCATTCACCTCGACGAGCATAAGAAGACAAGGGAGGCCGTTGTAGTAGGACCTCAAGGAATAGACACCGTGGTTTTATCGGTTGAGGATGACATTCATATCGATGGAGATATAAAAAAGAACGAGAAGGTTGGTGAAGGTTTGCATGCCAAGTCTGTTGAAGTCAATGCTTCTACATCATGAAGGCATTGATATTCTGCTTCTCATCACCCCAATCTTCAACACAAGGCTTGAATATGATATCGTGTTTCCTTTCATTCAATGGGTTCCAATAAAAAAACCAATAAACTGAAATATGTGTCAGACATAAAGCCATATCTTTTATTTTTGTTATTTTTATTTATAATTACAAAATCCATTCTTAACAATTTTCAAATCTATGTCATCCCCTTTTTTTTCCTCCTTTGTTTGAATCATATGTTTTCCATTTGGGGGTGTAAGATATGATGAATTCTACCATAATAAATATTTCACTTTTCCAGATGTCGTTTGTAATTTTTTTTCTTAAAAAAGAGTGAAAGAAATTTTTTTTTTTTTTTTTTGGTTTTGTTTTAGTTTTTGGTTGCGTGGGAAAAAAATTATGGTAGAAACTCTTTATAGATTACTTTACCATTCACCATAACTGAGCACGTCAAGAAACTTTTTTTTTTTTTTTTTTCAAGTATTTCTCTTGAGTCTAAACACCTAAATTGACTAATTAACATTTCAACCGAACTAAGTTAACTTTTTTTCTTCCCAAATGAAAGACCCAATTAAGTAACAAGTACTTCTCCTTCACAAAACGACCTCCTTGTTGAATATCCAACTAAACTTGACGCTAAGCGGCTCCATCTTCCTGGCGCGCTCATCGGCTCGCTCCTGCAGCTTCCTAATCCTCGGCGCCAACCCGCAGACGAAGTCCTGTGCAGCTCTCGCCTCGGCCGTCAATCCATCCAGCTTCTCCAACCTCCACCGTCCGATCAAGAACTCGAGAATGTCGGCGTAGTCGTCAGCGGTGTAGACGCCTAGCCGCTGAGCCACAGCGGAGAAGTGGTCGAATAGCTTGGGGTCGCGCCCATCGTACATAAGGTGGGCAGGCATGGTGATCTTCTTACGCATCATGTCGGCGATGGCGAGCATGGCGCCGCTGGGGTCCACTTGAAGAAGCTTCTCGACGATCTTGGCGTAGGCGTTCTCGTGGCGCTTCTCGTCGGCTGCGATGGTTCCGCATAGGCGCGCCAGCACCGGATCGCCGCCCTCCTTCGCCATTCGGGCAGTGTTGCCGTGTGACACGAACGTCGCTCGCTCCTGAAACGACGTGTACACGAACCCCAAGTACGGGTTGTTTTCTGTTCCCGGGTCCTGTCCATAAAATCCCATGCTTAAACGACATTCCAACAACGACCACATTATATATTGAAACGACATAAAAAGCGTTCTAACTACCGAAACCAGTTGAAAAAAATAATAATAATAATTAAAAAAAAAAAAAAAAACACCACGTACGCAATACGTCATTTGAAATGTCGTGTCCATAATTTTCTAAAAACTTCTAGGTTCCTGTCCAACAGCCTAAATAAGGCAGAAAAACATGCAAATGACACTCAACCAGAAAAATAACGTCTATACAGTTGGGGATCAAATCATTTCTCATTTCAATTATAAAAAATAAATAAATAATTCATTCTCATTTCTTCGTGTCTTTTCCAGCTGACACCAAGTTTAAAACGACAGGCAATCTCAAAAACGACAACAAAGTGTGAAAAGGGTGTCCAAACCAATTAACTACGTGTAAGTAAAATTACAGCTTTTTTTTTTTTTTTTTTAACTTGGGGATGGGGGATTAAAAACACAATATCAAAGTTAAACGACAAAATTAAAAACGACAAGAGCTGAAAACGACACAAACTATAAAACGACAACAACATTATCCTGGTATTTTCAAAAAACGACACGAGTCGGGGAAACAGCATCAATATGAAAAAAATAAAAATCGATATTTTAGGCACAAGAAAGTTTGAAGGACGAAATAAATAAACAAAACAAAAGTTCAAACGACGCGAAGTCTCGAACTATTAAAACGACAATAATAAACGTAGAAAAAAATGAAATAAATAATCGTGATCGGGACTCTCACCATGCCGGCTCCAATAAGATACTGGACGGTCCGCTCAATCATGAGCATATCGACCCGACCGGACAAGTACAGATACGTGCGGAGCAAGTCTCCGTGGCGGTTCTCCTCGGCGGTCCAGGCGCGGGTCCACTTGGCCCATGGGCTTGTGCTAGCCCCGGTTTCGTCCTTAACGCCGTCCAAGGTGTTTATCATGGTCTGGTACGTAGGCAATGCGTCCTCCGTGATCATGTCCCCTACAAGCACCACGAAATACTCATCTGGAAGCTCAGCCGTCCGATCACGCAACTCCCTCACCTGATCCATGAACTCCTCCGTCGGCGCTTTCGGGTCGGGCAGGAACTCAATGGGCTGCCAGCACTGGCCCACCGGCTTCAGCATCGGTAGGACACACTCGGAGGCCCATCCCTCTAAGGACTTAAACACCTCCACTTTCTCCGGTGGCATCGAGTGAGTCCTCCGCCGCGGCGGCGGCGGCGCTTTGGTGGCCACGGCGGAGATAGGTGGTCGCCGGAATCTGATGGTGGCCTTTGGTGGGCCCAACTGGTTGCGGGCTGTTGGGCTTTGGACACGTGGGGCCCATGCAGGATTTCTCCCGCCAAGGAATCCAGACGCTTGCATCTTCTTCTTCTTCTTCTTTTGTTTTTTGGGGAATTTTTGGGTGGTTTGACTGATTTAGCGAGCACTCAGTGACATGCGTTATTTAAACGGGGGAGGGGTGAATTTGACCTTTGTTTTGGGTCTAATTTCAAGAATACCTACCTCAGTTAGATTTGCTGTAAAATCCTGTTTTAGGTGAATTGGCAAGATTGACCTCTAGCTTGACTAGACCATAACATGGTTATTAACTTATTATTGTTAATAATATTGTGTTTCAAGGGGGTAATAAAGTAATTTGGGAGTTTGGTTGGTCAGATGGAGGTTGGGACTAATAAGAACGGATGGATGTTGTGGGCTTCACAAAACCAGGGGTGCAGTGGTTTTTGAAGAGAGAGAGAAGCATTTTCTTTTTCTTTTTCTTTTTTTTTTTTTTTTTTTTTTTTTTTTTTTGTCTGTGGGTTTAAAAGAACGAGAAGAGCAAGTAATGCGAATTGTTTTTGTGTTGGCAAGTGGGTGGGTTTGAAAATAGAATTTGACACCTGACCAGCCATGCATTACTTTGATATCATCGAAGTTGCAAGGATTACACATGCAATTTTATTCATTAAATTCCTTTGTCATGTCAATGGATTATTTTTTTCTTTTCTTTTTTTGCTTAACTTTTTTCCTAGTGTTTTGTTTTTAAATTTAGACTTTACTATCATTCAATTCAATCTAGTCCAATGGGTTTTGGATTAGATTGGACTTGATAAAAATTTAAATTAGATTGGTTGGATTTAAAGGATTTTTTCATACGTGGATTGAACGATGAATGTTAAAAAAAAAAAAAAAAAAAAAAAAAAAAAGAAGGTTTCAATCCAATGTCCACCCCCTCTTGACTATTGCCTGTTTGATTAGCAAAAAACAGTTGGGAGATTGGAGGGAAATAAAACAAAAACCTCTCCTAATAAAAATTAATAGAAAATTTTTTTTCTAGTGATGATAAATAGCATATGTATGATAAATAACGTATTTTGAAATATATTGATGACACAAATTATTTTAAAAATATTTACGATAAATATCATGTTTATGATAAAAAATTTATTTATAAGATATATTTACGATAAAATTACTTTTAAATTTTTTTTTGTAAATTAATAATTTATGATAAATATGTTATTTAACTCAAATATTTTTCAAATATGTTAATTTTTTCAAAAATTTTTTTAATGATATGTTTGTTGCAATTTCTCTAAATGGTTTGTCAGTTAATTAAGTGAAATAATTATACTTTGGAAAAGAAGTATACGGTAACACAACACCAAAATGTTACTTTTTCTTATTCTTTTTTTAGGGAGTTGTTACTAATTGTTAACGATTGCACTGGTTTTATAATTGTTATCTTTCAATCTGTTGCCCGGAAATCTAAATGACACGAAGTTTTTTTTTTTTTTTTTTTTTTTTTTTAAATTTGTAATTCAAGAGTTAAATGACAAAAATTATGCCCGGCTCTATGCCATTATTCCTTTTCGGCCTGAACCAGATTTGGTGGTCCAATTACTTGATTGGAGCTGTAGACAAATGCCACAATCATATCATGGTATCAAACATAAACCTGATAGTATCAAAGCACCGTGCTACGTGTTAAATGAGCGTGTGTAGAACTCATTCTCAAAAATAAACTCAAAAGAAACCCACTCCCTGATCACTATAATCAAGAGCATGAACCACATAGGACTATGGTTATAAATATCCACGATAATCTGAAATTTCGGTATTATGCTTGTAAGGGATATCAAAATATCTTTTGGGGATAAAATTGTTATGTAAAATCTACTCTTAAGTGCATGAGTTGAATAAGGAATAAATGAAGAATAAATATCGTTCCCACGAGAATTACATTTAATTTTAATCAATTACCAAAATTTATTAACTGTACAATTATTTGAACGGCTGATTAAAAAAAAATTAATTAAACTAGATTAAACAACTAAAATTAACGAAATGAAAATAATAAAAACAAAGGATTAGAGATGCAATTTCACCTAATGAATTTTGTAGGAATCAAATTTTCCCTCTAAATTAATAGGAACATTCATATTAATTAAAACCCTCATATAACACGAATTCATTAAATTCAAAACATTCAAAATGACTACATATGCACTAAGGATATATTATTGATCAACACCTAAATTTCATTTTCGAATTTCATTCAAGTCCAACAATATCACCTAATGAATGACCAAATCATTAGGAGTAAACAATTATCAACAATTAATCTAATAGGGAAAAATTAAATAAAAGAAAATCCACTAATAGGATTTATTGGAACCTGGAACACAAATTATTCCATAATGGAAATTGAAAATAAAAGTAAAAAAATTAAGGGTTCAAATATCATCAAATTACAAAAATTTAATAGAAAAATAGGAAGGAAAAACCCCCTTGAAGTTGTAACAATTTTTCAAACATTTTCCCCTCAAATTTCTCCTCCTCCTCTTGTCTTTGAAGTGCTATCTCCCTTGAAAAATATAGAAACAAAAACCTAAAACTGAAAATGAAAAAAAAAAAATTAAAGCTAAAAGCCCTACACTACTAATTCTTTTTTTTTTTTTCTTTTCTTTTCTTTTTCTTCCTCATTTTTTTCTCCTTCTTTGCTCTGGTTTTGCTCTCTACCTCTCGTGGTGCGAGGCGATTGGGCAAGTGCGGTCAAGGTGGTGCACATCGACTGGGTAAGGGATGCGATTGCACTGGCTTGTGGTGCTCGCAAAGTAGCGGATTCAGCACGCTACTACTGACCTGATGCGGGGACTACTAAGACGCGCCCTTGTCTGGCCATTCTGATGGAGATCTAATGACTCTTAGCACGTGGGAGTGCGTGTTCCTTCCTATGCCTGGGTTGAGCTTCTCTGTATAATTTTGAATTTCTTTGTTTGGTATTTAAGTTTAACTTTAATTAAACTGTATTTTTTATCTTAGTTTTTGTCTTTTTCTAAAATGTCAATAAAATTTATAATTATTTTTTGAAAAATCAACCAACTCTAGTTTAAAAATTTCATCTCCAACTAGCGAATCAAACACGAGTTTAATCTATTTTAAAGCCAATTTAATCACTGTTTTTCCCCCAATTTGAGTTCATAAATCCTTTTTTTCCTATTTTTGAAAAGTCAACCAACTCCAATTTAAAAATTTTATCTCCAACTAACGAATCAAACACAAGCTTAATCTATTTTAAAGTCAATTTAATCATTGTTTTTCCCCCAATTTGAGTTCATAAATCCGTTTTTTCCTATTTTCACATAAAAAATTAATTATTTAAAGGTGCAAATTAAATAAAATTTTCAAGAACATAGCTCAATTGAATGTCCAAAAATAGTAAACTAACTAAATTTCTTAGAGTTATAAAAAATTGTTTTTGTGGAATATCAAGGAAATTTTGGGAAATGTCTAAAAATTATGGTAAAAATATCATTGTTGATTTTAAAAAAAAAAAAAAAAAACCTTGGGTAATTTGTACCAAATATAGGGAGATATTGGCAAAATTTTAGAAATTTTGGTGGAAATATTGGTCAAACTTTTGGATTTCGTTTTCTATTGAATTTTTGAATATGCTAAAAATTTATTGATGGAAATACAATGATAAAATATTACCAAATCTATATATGACATGTTTACAACTATATTTAATACTATTCAAATAACATATCTTGACACCATTACCACTTGAATCAGAAGGACATTCCAAATTTTCAATCTTATTTGAACTTCATAAGACTTCATTTTGACATTGAGATACGTAAGAAATAAGAAATTTCACTTATAAAGCTTATATATCTATGTAACTTCTTAATGTTTATGCTATTATAAAATGTTAGTAATATATTTTTAAAAAAATTTCAAAAAGTTCTATAATTTTTTCCATTATTTCCACCTATATCAATAATATTTTCTAAATTTCTGTAAAACTAGAGTATCGATATTTTCATCATCACATTGGATGAGGGTTCCACTTCCCAAGACCATTAGCATCGAACCTACTCACTCACTTGCATCCACCATAGTAGATTTCTTTTCGAGGGCCGTCATATTTCTCTTATTTTGGAGTTTCTCACCTAAATTTTTATTTTATGATGATTGTTATTATTTTTTAAATTATCTATCTATCTATCTAATATTTTCTGATATTTTTATAATATCGAAGCTCTAACACTGTGACAAATCAAATCGAAGCATAAAAGTAGAATATATACTTTCTCCGGTAAAATTCTCGATGTGTCGCCGCCTCAACCTTTAGGTAGTATAGTATTATTTCATATGATCTTATCTCTTGATTCACACATAATTTTTTGTGAAGTGGAGAAGTTTTCACGCTAAACTCTTTCCTCCCCCCCCCCCCCCCCCCCCCCCACCCCAACACTAATTAGGAGAAGATGCTAAAGAAGACGATAGTAGATTTGAGGAAGCAACTAGTGGATATTATCAACAAGCAGATGATGCTCTGCAGCTCATTAAAGCTTATTCTTCAACTCGTGGTGCAACACTGACTGTGATAGTCATCAGTCCCTACAAAGAAAATGGTAAGTTGTGCAGTCCCTCGTCGTTTGGAAATTGATATAGTTCATAAGTAAAGAGACCACCTTTTAATGGTATAAGGTCTTTTGGAGTGAGCCCAAAAGCAAAACAGTGCGGGCACGAGGCCCAAATCAGCATGGTATCAGAGCTTACACCCAACTAGAAGTGTGGCCAACGAGAACGTTGGGCCCCAAAAGGAGGGGTGATTGTTACAGTCATCAGTCCTTATAAGGAAAATAATAAGTTGTGCAGTTTCACATCGCTTGCGAATGAATATATGTGATGGTTCATAAGTAAAGATATCATCTATTAACGGTATGATGTTTTTTGGGGTGAGCCCAAGAGCAAAACTGTATGAGCATGAGGTCAAAAGCGGACAATATTATCTGTATGGGTTGTTACACTAACACTGCTACTCTTTCTCTTTGCCTTTTTTCTGCTGCTCGTCTCTAGGAGTGTGTTTGGTAGCTTGTAGAATGTGAGTTGGTTTTTTGAAGCTTTGTTTTGTCACAAATTGCAAATGCTTGCCTTCTGTTTCATTGCTAATCTTCCTCTATTTTACTTTCAATTAAAATTTCGACTCTGAGAGTGTTTTCCAATTGAATTTCTCATATGTTTCATTGATTTTTTTAGTTTAAAAGAAAGGAAAAGACAAACGTTGATTATAGAAACAAACCATTCTGTTCAAGTGGTTGTGGGAGGGGATTTCAGCACGAGTAATGCCATAGATCTTTTTTTTTTTTTTTTTTTTTTTTTTTTTATTGAAAACAAAATTACTGACAACCAATTAATCTTTAAAACAATTTAACCTTACATCAGTTGAAAAAAAAATTTTGAAGAATATATAATTAATGAATATTAAAAGATCCGATGTAGAGAGCGGAAGAAAAATAATCTTCCTCAATCATCACCATTCTCAAGTATATGAACCACACATAACAAGGGTCCCACTGCACCGAACCATGTAAAAGCATGGCCCGGAACTCTACACAACAAAATGTAGACTTAAAACCAATAAGCAAAACTGGCTTGATTGTATCATTGGGCTTAGGACCGTCCACCATAAAGACCTTCAGCGGATATCCTTGTAAGTAAGCGCCCAATAAAAACGTCTAGATTGAGAATTACATAGCATAAAGTCTAACTAATTCAATAAAAACTTGATTCGATAAAAACAAACCCATGTGCCCTTTGAGCCGTGAGCCGACAAAAATGAATATTCTTGATCCAGTACAAACGAACCCATGCGAGTAAGAGAGCTACACAACCAGGCCCAGCCTTTGGACGGCGAGATCACACCGTGTCTGGGCCAAACCGATCCTGGATCTCTGAAGATCAAACTCAATCCACATGTTCTGCTGATGGTGATGACCAATCAGGAACGCCTCCACGCCGAGCAAGTCAGAGTTGCCAAATGTGAAGCAATACACCGAATCACTCCCCCTAACTTGGCCCGGAACCCTATACAACAAACTCTCGGCCGACACGCTCATCTCAGCTCCATCAAACACCAAACTCACTCTCGGCAACTTCCGAATCTTCTCTTCTTCACTCACTGCCACCCTGTAGCACAAATCCATTGCTCCTTGGAACACGAAATCCGGCTCTTCCAACACCCTCAAAACGCCCGTCGTTTTGTTCAAAAACTCCTCTCTCAGAACCGAATACGCCGCCCCGAGAAGGAACGTGAACTGGGTACCCGAATCGACCATCGTCTGACCCGCCCCAGTGTGGTCGGGTACGAAAACGGATCCGGGTATATTAAGGATCTTATCCGAAACCTTAATCCCCTCGAGGCGGACCGTGTAGGCGACCCGGTCGAAGTACGGTAACGGCATCGAGATTTGGACCAACGGCGTGTAGTTTAACGGCGAGATGAGAAGCAGGGAGGAGTTGGAGATCTCGCCGAGAAGTAGGACGCCCGATAAATCAGAGCTCGAGATGCAGTACGAGAATTTGGGGAAGGCCATCTGGGAGACGAAGGAGAGGGAGCCGCGGTTCATGCCCATGAGGCCGGTGGTCTTGGCGTCCTCGTCGGAGTTGGAGCTGAAGGTGGACCCCATGCAACCGAAGATGAGAGCCGAGATATTGGAGCTCCCGATATAGAAGTTATCGGAGGCGAGATTTCCCTCGGAGACGAGAAATCGGCGTAGGAGAGGGTGGCGTGGCAGAGGTCGTTGGGATCGCAGGAGGCCGGGATGACGAAGTCCCTAGTCCGGTTCGTGCAGACCGGGGAGGAGCAGTGAACCGGAGAGTAGGAACCGGACCGGCTCGGGTCGAAGGAATTGGTGGTGGTGGTGGTGGTGGTGGTGTTCTGGGTGGTTGTGTTGCAGTGGAACCAGGAGAGCTCGCTGCCTGTGTCGAGGACCATGGTAACGTTCTGTGGGGAGAGCCGACGGCCAATGAGACAGTCAGGGTGACGTTGTGGCGGAAGGGGAGTTTGGATACGGCTGGCATTTCTTGGGTTTTGAGGGGCAAAATGAGGATTTCACTCTCTGCTGAAGTAGTAGTAGTAGAAGAAGAACAGAGGATGGTCTGGAGGAAGCAAGTGATGGCAGTGAAAGCCAGAATGTACAAGTCTCTCGTAATCATTTATGTTTTTTTTTTTTTTTTAATTTAAAATTAGTTTTTTCTTCTGTGATGAACAAAATGGGGAAGAACAAAGAGAGACTTTATATTGTAGTGGGTGTATTTTTGAGAGACAAAGCAAGGAATCTGTGAACACACTGATATTTTTGGTGTTATTTATTTATTTATTTATAAATATAATAAATGGGAGCTGAAAAAGCTTTAGACCTTTTAGGGGTTGTTCATGTGTTAAAAGAGATGTGTAGAGACCTGGCTAAGACAGAGACTGCGTGGAGGGGAAGGTAGATCTAAGAAGGCGATTTGGTTCTCTTTGGTGTGTTTACAAATACTTCACACACTCAACAAACTATGTTTTTTTTTTTTTTTTTTTTTTTTTTTTTTGGGTTTTGTTATAATTGGTACGTACAATGTCAGTTGGATTGTCAAGGCATTGCGTACAATTTGGAAGATAAATCTGATCATGATTCATGAAGAAGAGGTTATTACTTATTACATTGTTTGTTTATTTATTTATATATTTTTTAAAAAAAATTTGTTTGTGTTTGGAAAATGAGGGGCAGTTTGTGTAATTTATGGGGGGTAATGAATGAGTAATAAAGAAGGGTTTTGGAGATACAGAGCAATTGGCCATCATCATGTAGCGTCATGGGCCATGCACGAGTCCAAAACTCCATACTCATGAAAGCGAAAGTTGGTTTAAAAATGTAGCCTCCATAATTAATTAACCATAATTTCTGATGGTGCTATTATATATATAATTTTGGTTAAATGACCTTAAACATGTTTAAAACGTGATGTTAGTAAATGCATATATTGTCCTTGAAGAAAAGACACATGTCACAAACCCAATTAATGGATGGATATATATATATATATATATATATATGCTCATTGAGTTCTGAAAAAATGATCTACTATTGAATTTCCTGTATTCTTGAAATTGTCTCTGTTTTTGTTTAATGGTTCGTGATTTTGTTTGTTTGTTTTTTTTAATGCTTTTGTTTAAAATAAAATGCATGTCCTTGCACTTCAATCGTTATGAGAGTGGAGAATTAAAGAGTTTTAGTAAGAGAAAAATGAATGGGAAAATATATACGAATTATATTCCATTTTATAGATGAGATGATAAATGATAATAACGTTATATTAATTTTTTAAAGAAAAAAAAATGTTACCCAAGAAAACATTTGTCAGCATTTATCACAAAACATGATTAAAAAAATTATAATATATAAAAAGTTTACATTAAGATAAAATGGCTAAATAAATGGAAATAGGTCATCTTAATCCACATGCACAACATTTTCTAAGCAATTGAAAGAGGACATTCAACAATGATTTTTCCAAAAACTATCGTGTAATATATGTAATTCTATTTTAAAAATTTCTAGAGTAACACATGACATCTACGAGCGTATTTAACAACGCTTAAAAAAATTATCGTGTAATCCCTGTACATACCACGACAGAGGATTTCACGACATACCACGACAGAGGATTTCACGACGGTTTTTAAAACTGTGGTGGAATTAAACCATGTTGGTATCTTTCCACCACGGTTTTAAAACATTGTGAAATTACTACTTTTCTAATAGTGTACATCTCGATTGATGTTATATCTATTATTGGTTGATGAATGGTTATGAGACTATGGGTGTTAAATTGATAAATTAATTATACTAGTTTATAAACACTAACAATTAAGGAGACATTAAATCAAGGAATTAAATAGATACCTAACCAATATTAAACTTCGAACATAATTGAATTTTTTTTTTTTGTTGGTTTTTGTGGGGGGGGGCGGCCGCCGGGGGGGGGGGGGGGGGGGGGACTGGCGGGGTTTGTAATTAAAATGAATTGAACCCATTGGAAGCTGGGGTTATTCTTTAAAAAAAAAAGGTATGTTTTCTTCTTACAAGTTAATTTGTGATATATATATATATATATGTATGTAGGAAAAAGAAAAGAAAAGAAAAAAGACCCAGAAAATCGATAGTGATAATCGTCAAACAGTCAACACTTACGATTACTCATTTACGTTTGTTACCTTGAGAGAAGTAAAAGTTTGATGGCTGGAAAGCTTGGAATTCTAGGGAAGCTGTCTCTCTAAACAAAAAGTGTGTCTCCAAAAGGAGGGGCATATAATTACGCATATTGGGTTCTATTGATTGGTAGAGAAAAAATTTGCATAAAATGCAATGACAATTGCTCTGAGATATTTGTACTGTTATTATTTCTCAATTACATTTGGACCAAATGTCCTCTCTATAATCATACATGTAAACTACTGACAATCTTGTATATAAATATAGATATATCTATATATTGCGAAATTTTAAGTTAAACTAAGATCTCTCATATTTTGCAGAAGGCAATTATATGACAGATACACTGGCTTTTTTTTTTTTTTTTTTTAATCATAATAGTAATTCTCTTAGTGGTCTAGTACGTCAAAATTTGTCCAGTTGGTTAATAGGGATATGTCTCCTCTTCTTTTTTTATATGTTTCGTAGATGGCCCATGTTTGTTGGGATGGGGTGGTTTTTTTAATTTTGTTAGGAAAATTTTTATTGTATGCTTAATTAGCATTGATACTCTTTTTTCTCTTGTTAGGTTTTTCTCACTGGATTTTACTAGTAAGGTTTTTAATGATATCTATTATAGTAACTGATTTTCAACGATATAGATTCGGTGTAGCCTTCTGGCATCAGTTGATATTAGTTATGTGATTTTTAGTTTGGGTAAGGTTTTCAGGTGGGGTTTTCTGTTGGGATTGTAATGTCTTGCTTATTTTTTTTTTCTTGGAACTTTTATAATCTTTGTTTTATTTTAATAATTGAGTTAGGGAATTGATATAGATTATGTTAAAGTTTGGGTGCTAATTTAAGTAGGATGTTTTATCATTATCCTAATATCAGTAGTCTCTTTTCTCCATTTAAAATTAAAAAAAAAAAAAAAAAAAAAAAGTTAAGGACAAATGTATGACTCAAAAATTAGTAGGTTGGCCGAAGGGAAATGTATAAAACGTAATACGGAAGAGGTGGTAAGAGGAGACAAGAAATGCTGAAAAAAGAGGAGGACAAGGAGTTGTGGACATAAGCCATTGAGATTGAGGACACACGTGAAGTCGGTGTGGAACGGGATGAGTAAGGGAAAGAAATTAAGAAAAATAACAAAAGTCAACTACAATTTCTGTGATTTGTCTCTTTGCAATTGGTTTGGCCCATAGGATTAGATTTGATAACTAATTGGCAAGCAATGTCTATTGGATAATCTTTCCTATAAATTGTAAGTGTTAAAATTTTTTTTTTCTTTTTAAAGCATAGTATTACTAAAATGTGACATTAATATTCTCAAAGGTAGATAAAGACAACAAGAAATTGTAGTAATTAATGAGGCTGTCAAAATCCAGTTTGATTTTCAGCCTGCAAAAAAGCAGTTATTTGGTAAATGGTCAAAGCACAAAGGTCAAGTGGCTGCACGTGTCGTGCCAAATGGTTTAAGGACACGAGATCATGGCCGGGCCACTATCACTTGTTCTTGGGCTCCTCTAGTGGACGTGGACGTGACGCTCCTATTTGGTTAGCCTCAAAAGAGTAAGAATGACCATCCGTCCTGGAATAATAATGATGGCGGATATCTTTTTCAAATCTCTTCAATCTCAATATCAGATTTGAGATCTCGCGTCTTTATTTCGACATATAGTTTTAGAAATGACATTTTCTATGAGACTACAAACTTATAGTAGAATGGATAACTTTGAGTTGAGTTTGATCGGACAATGATCGGACTCTAATATTGTTTCATATGTGATTTCACAACATTCTAAATAGACGGTAAATGAAGAGCGTGAAAAAACTATCTATCTATTAAAAAACAGGCTTAGAATGACATTCTAGTATATTATTGGACGTACATCTCAACAGGAAAATGACGAGTTTGTGATTACAAATAACAAGCTCTAGTTTGCTACAATTTTTTAGAAATAATACACGATAACTAACCTTTAGGCAAAGTTATCCATGCAACATCAGATGCTAGATTTTTTTATTTTTTACTTTTTTGTTGTTGGGGGTGGTGTGGGGGAGATCTAAACATTGAGGTACTAAACCAAAAGAATTAGTGAGACAAGAAAAATATTATGCTACATATTTGATAAGCTTTTCAGTTTCCACCACGACCTATTACCTTACTGTCATGAAAACTTTATTGCAAAAAATCTTCTACTTTGTCTTGCACATTAGGCTATGTTTTGAGCAATTAGTTCCGCAGTTGCCGAAAGCGTGCCAAGAACAGAACATATCACCGCGACGATGATAATGAAAACACAGCTCGCAATCTGAAACAAAACAACGCGAACTTAACAACAACAGAGTTACAGAAATATTGAAATGAAACTTCTACGATATGATGGGACATGGATTTGGTTTCTCACCTCCAACTTCCCCAGTCTTTCTCTGAATAGGCTTAGATAACTAGCACATGGGAAAATGAAAGACTGCAAAAAACATCATTTTTATTATTACACAAGCAGCAATTAAAAGAGCATTTCATACGGGCGCGAGCGTGCGTGCGTGTATATATATTTAATTGACAAAAAGAACCAATTAACGCCATCACAGTTGCTAAAATTTAATTGACAAAGAGAGACAATTTTGTTAGTAAATTGCCTGGTCTTGAGGTAGTTTTATCCAAATAAGAGGTTAGAAAACAAGTGCAAACACTTCAAAACAAATAGATATACAGTGTATGTTAAAAGAAAAGGCTGCTTACCAAAGAATGGGATAGTTAAGGCCACGACTAAAGTTGAGAGAACTAAGGAACTTCTGATAAAAACCGAGACGGTTGAAGATTCACTCAAATCTGAAGGCAGAAGTTCCTCTAAACTCATTGCCACTGGTGAAATTGTCAAGGGATACTTGGTCAATGGAATGATAACCTGCATATAAAATACATTAATTACTCGATAAAACTGTAGTTCTAGTTGCTTGACTATTATAAAGTACTAGTCTTTTACTGAGTTTGTCATACCATTGTCCAAACTGCAACTTTAGAAGCAACAAATTGTTTGGGCATGCTCAAAGTGAGCTGAGGATCAATGGAGTCCCCGAATATTAGATATCCGCATGCTCCAACTCCGATGGAGATTAAAAGACAGGACAGAAAGCTGCAAATCAAACATTCTTATCAACCACTTTAAAATCCTCGAAGCTATTCGATTGGTGAAGAATTCTTGTTGAAATTATTGGAACCATACCACGTTTTCGCAAGAGGATTTACGTTAGCAATGTGTAAAATTAATCAAACTCAATGATGACATTTTTTGGTCACCTCATCAGAAGAACGTATGGAAATCGCGATGGTTCTTTCATTGAAGTGTAGATATTTGGAAAAACAGAATGACCTGCAAAGGAATAGGCGTATATGCCAATTGTGGCACATAGATTTGAAAGGTCTAAGGGTGTTCCAGTGGCATGAAATCCGACGTCGTCAACTACCCCTATCCATATCAGGCAAAGTGCCACCAGAACTGATGCAACTACTCCTCCAACTGAATATTTATTTATACAAAGACAAGGTCACCATAAAATGAGCTACATATTATAAGATGTGCAATATTTTGATGAAAAGAGTTTAATAGATGTCGAGAAAGCACCGGAGAAGTATGACAGCAACCGAAGATTTCGACTCCAAACAGTTGGAAGAACTAAAATAGCCGCTGCAATGGTAAATAGTAGATGACTACTGAGATGGATTCCGGCAAAGTTCATAGAGGCGTTTGGGAATAATAAGGCCAAGTTACTGGCAATCAAGATCAAAAACTCCACACAAGCACCCTACAATAAAAGTACTATTCGCTTTTTACACTAGCACAAGGGACATCAGTTATGCTTGACACCACTACTTACACGATACATGTGGGCCATTTATAAGTTATGTTGCCTAACATCACTGATATATGATATAAAATAACAAAAGAACATAATTCCTTGTACTCACAAAGAGTTCCAGGTACAAAACTATCTGCGTTTGACAAGAAGCCCAAGTGTTAGAATTATGCGTTCAAACAACAGAAAATTTTTTCTTTGGATTAAGTCAAAAAGGGGAGATTCTGTATCTACGCAAATTAGGCTAGACTTACGGATATTTGTATGCGACCTTTAGAGCCAAAAGCAGCCTGGCCAATATCGGGGTAAGTTCGGATTGATCCTGGATTGCTCTCTAAGCATCGCATCAACAAAATCGCTGTATAGAAAGCCAAAATACCGAAAAATACTAGTTGGAGGAGGCTCAACCACCCTCCTCGCATTATGGCATACGATATTGTGAGTAGGCCTATACCACAAAGCATGTTAATTCCTGCAAAAATCATGAGACAATGTTATATATATGTGTGTGAGTGTGTGTGTGTGCAATCACTTTTAATTGCAATGCAAACAAATGAAACCATTTTTTTGAAATCATGCCAATATGAAACTGTGCAGTGAAAAAAAAAAAAAAAGTTGCTATTGATTTAGTTATTCCAAATTGATCAATAAACATTCAAGTAGACTAAAGGAACAAATTTTACGTTTGATTATATTTATGTAGAAGTGAATCAAGAGTAATCTGGTATATACCATTAAATCCTGCTTGCATTGTTGAACACTGCCTATTTGGTGTTGGTAGATCGGTGTTGGAAAACTCCGTGAAGGAATAAAAGGAGAATTTGACAGAGGATGCTGAACGATCATCACCGATCAAAGGTTGTGCCACCGAAGATTCGTAAACCTCTTGCGACGGTTTGCTCGCTGAAGCAGTCCCCCAGTACCCAATACTCAAGGAAGGAGAGCTCGAGAGCATGCTTATTGAATGCCTGTGCAAATTCAATATGTAAAATACACATCATTAAGGTCAAACTCATCATAGAAAAATATGGTTATTCTCTTTGATTTTGTTAAATTTTCTATTGGAAACTCAATTTACTACATCATATCAGTGCAACAAATGTTGGTTGAGAATCACTCCCAAGAAAATTAATACAAGTACTCTGTACTCATACAAATTCAATTAAATTTTCCACCATAAATAAAGGTAAAACAAAAAAGAATCCAAGCTAAAATGCAATTTATGTGATCATCTATAATACTAGATCATCCAATTATTTTGCTGAATACAAAATTCAGACAATAATGAATAATCCTCACGTAATAAGTTGATCTCAAGAAGAAAACTGAGAATTTCATGAAATATTATACAAAAAGGTGAATATTTTTGTGTGTGTATGAACATTGATTACCCGTAGCTAAGAGGCCAGGCAGAAGTTCTCATGTACTCGTCATTGTAGGATTGGCTTTCTGAGGCAACAGTGCTGATCATGTCAGTGACGGAATGGTGTTTCGAGACAGACGCCGTCACGTAGGATTCGTTGTCGTCGCCGACAGCTTCCAAATCAAAAGTCATTTCGTCGCCGTGATCGGAATTGAGTTCCCTGTCCAACATTTTGGCGTGCAAATATTAGACAGAAGTCTAGTGGAAGGAAAAGTGTAGAGAACACGGTCACGTTTTTGTTCCTTTTTTTTTTTTTTTTTTTTTGATGAAATGAAGCGTCCGGTTGGGTATAGAATCAAAAGATACAGATAGTAACAAGACTTGACTTCGTCTAATTTGTTATGTCCACGCCGCCTTTTGTTTTTTTTTTTGGTCACGTTTTTTTCTCCTCATTGGGTAATGATTAGGATAAAAGAAAAAACGTGTTTAATTATAGCTAGGATTTAGAACCGTAATGGTTTTCGAAAAACAATAACAAAAAGTAAATCTAAAATTCGGTTCAAAAAAAAAAAAAAAAAAAAGTAAGGGAAAACGCCCCGCCCCTATCCCATATGTTTAGTTTTTGCTGAACACCCCATAAGTTTAGTTAAATACTAATTTTACCCCTCTTCCTTCTTGTTTATAATATACGTATGTCTAAAACTTTATAAAGTGTTTGTAAAATCATACACAAAAGAACTTGAAAAATAGAAACGCATTTTCTCATTCACCTCTTCTAATCAAATTCTTTTATTACAAAAGAATCCTCAAACAAAATAACATTAAAGGACAACTATTATAGACTTAATTACATATTTAAAATTTAATTAAAAAAAACTAACTGATATTCTTTTATTCTTTTTTTTTTTTTTCCCTTTCCACACACATCTATATATCAAATCCCCAATAAACGAATTGATATTACTATTTTGGAATCTGTAATAGAACCCTGATTTTCATTCTTCCTTAAATATTTTAAAAAATTACATTGCAGTATGGTTATTTTCTTTATAATAGATTTATCATTCAGTTTTAATTAGTATTATGCCTTATTATCTATTTAGTTTGTTGGTTTTTTTTTTCCTTTCATTTTGAACAGCGTTATTTTATTGTGTCATTCAATCTGTAATATTTTTTGAACTTGGGAGCATGAATTAGAACTATATATTTTTTGGTGGAGTCAGATGTAGTATTATGCCAGGTTATGCTTACAGTCACTCAATCTTTTATATCTAGATATATCATTGATACAATTGATATATCTAATTAAACGAAAGAAAGAGTAAGGTTATGATCTAACCTATCTTTTTTGTTTTTGTTTTTTTTTTGCTGAAAAGAGTGATCAAGATCGTTTTTTTTTTAATTAAAAAAAAACCATTTCTTTAAAATTTTCACTGCTGCACCCAGAAAAAAAAAAAAAAAAAAAAGAAGCTTTGTTAGCTTGTTTCTATTTTTCAATACTCGTTGTTGTGTTATTCATCTCTTTTCGATGGCGCTTTTATTTATTTATTTATTTTTTAGTGTTCATGTGTTGCCTTATATTTTTTAAACTCTTTATCTTGTTAGCTTTTATAATAGTCTGTTATTGATTATTTGGGTTATATTTTTATATATATATGATTTTTTTTCTGTTTGTCTTTTTATTTTTATTTATTTTTCTTGCAAAACATTTAAGTTAACTTATAAATAAATTAAGTATATTTTAGTTCAAATATATTCATATATATATATATATATATTTACAGGATGATGTCTCAAAGTTAAAAAAAAAAAAAAAAAAAAAAAAGTGGGTGTGAAAAGAAATTTAAAGTGGTGAAGTGGTTTTTTATTTTACGTAAGTAGTTGGGAATAGTTTTGGAATATGCAGGGCTGTGTGATATAATTATTTTAAATCTAATAGGGGTGTGTATTTAGAAGGGGAGTGTGAAGACTCAAGAGGGGTGTGTTAATAGAACCACTCCAATAGATATTACGATTCGATATTCGGACGGCAAAGTTATAATGTCTAAAAACTAGGAGTATTTTTGTAATTAATCCAAAAATAAATAACAGGAAAGAAAACCACATACATGAATACAATAACATCTCAACTAAATTGATATTCCCCAACGATCATAATCCCAATATATTCTTCCACCCAAATTATGAATAAGAAAAAATAAAAATTGCAATAAATCCAAAGTATTAAGAGGGTGTGTGGAGCATATACTCCAATTGGAGTTTCAGAAATGTTTTGATTGAAAATAAGTGAATATTTAGAGTTGTGCATTCGGTTGAAAATGAACTGTTATAGTTAAAAAAGTGTAAAAATGTTAAATGTGTTCAGAAAAAACAATTTTGGATCTTGTTTCATTACTCTGATCATTTTAAGCAATTTAAGAAAAAAATTTATTTTGTTTCGACTTACAATAAGAAAGTTATAAATATTTAAACTTTGAATTTTTTCAAAATGAAAAAAAAAAAAGAGATTTGGAGATGTAAATGATTAAATTGATTTATTTTTTGAGAAAAAGACAAACAAAATTTGGACAACTGGAGCGTACATGCTAAATGCCCCCCTAAACTAGCATGCTATGAAAGAGACCAAAAAGCATAAAGGAAATTAGAAACAAAGAACATAATCTAAACTCTAGCTAATTAAAAAAGAAAGGACATAATCTAAACCCTCCTGAAAACTATAAAAAGCAAGAAGTTGAGGACATAAGTTGAAGCCGTGACTCTTGCTTTTCATAGTCAGTTCTATGATAATCCTATTTAAAAACATTGCTAGTAAAATTCAACGGAAAAGACCCAACAAGGGAAAAATAATGGTTATTTATATTTTTATACCATGTATTTTTTTTCTATTCATAAAGTATATCATGTGTTTTAAAATTTTACATTTTTATACTATCAGATTATATTTAACATATAAATTAACACTTTTTCTCAATCAACACATAATTTGGACATAAAAATGCTCAAAATACCCTTATTAAAAATACAAAAAAAAAAAAAAAAAAAAACTACAATTTGAATTAGCACATTTTTATACCTTGTAAAAGCAAAATGCATGGTATAAAATTGTAAAAGTTCAAAATACATGGTGTCCTTGTATTAAGAAAACGTTGAGGAGGGAAATTATGCTTGCGATAAGACTTTGATTGTTGTTGGCATACCCTATATGAGTTTTTCTGCAACTTGATTTCCTTCGTGATAAATATGAGAGAAAGAGGAAAATTGAATCCCAAATAAAGAAGAACACTATCCCATTTTACTTTAAAGTTCTAGGGAACATCCCGGCTTTTGCAGGTGATGAGGTGAACCACAAAAGAAGAATTACTTTCAATCCAAATAAAACTTTATAGACATATCATTTCGCACGATGAAGAGCCATGATAAGCCCTATAATTTCTGCCTCAAAAGCAAACGGATACCAAGAGGACAAGCTAAAAACATCCTTTACAAATCCTCTATAAGTTCGGAAAATCCCACCATAACCAGTAGGATCAGGACTCTCATTAGCAGTACCATCAGTGTTAATTTTGATCCATCAATGGGATGGAGGCCTCCAAACAATCTTGATAATTTCCAGAGCCACAGTGCTATGCCAAGAAGGCTCAATGTCTTCAATGCTCTGTATTTTTCAATTAATCCAGAGGGTAGAGATGATAGCCGCAAACCAGATGGTAAAAAAGCATTCATCGGTGACTTTACACTTGCAACAATATAGATATATAGATATATATATATATATATATATAGGCTCCTTTCGGGAGAAACGTTTGCAAAGAAACATTTGAATGTAAACATTTTGGATGGAAATATTTGGCACCGTAAAAAAAATATATCTAAATGATCAAAATGTTGCTTTTAATATTTTGAATTTTGCTTAAAAGTTGTACTTGATATCATTTTATAACATTTCATACCATTTCAAATGTTATTTACCAAACGACTATTTGAACTGTTGAGAGATGAAAACATTTGAAATATTGAGAAATTGTTGAAACAAACCGAAGAATAGTTTATTACGAAAAATTTCTTAATTTGAACATGTGGTAATCAAGAAAAAGTATTATATAACATTGATTATCTTGTAAGCACGAAAGAAATCAACATTATATATAATACAACACTCTTTATGACGTAAGAGGAAAAATTAATGTGATTGAAATTACATTAGAAAGAGAGAGAGCACAGAAAGGGGAAAATGGGGTGTTCTAATTGTTAACATTTTTATTTATCCACTTGATTGAGCTTGCCAAGGCCATTGCAATTAGGACAAACAATTTGAGCCTCATCTTTCCTTGCAGCATTTGCTCTCAACGTCACCCCTGCCTTCCTAATAAATCCTGCTCCATCACACTCTGGACATCTGTAACAAAACGCACATCAAACACATAATAACTCAACATTAAACACATTAAATATGATCCTAATAATGGTTCTAGAAATAGTCTATTGGTAATTTTACACATGACTCTACCATAAGGTATAAAATTCCCCTAATCTCCACATTTAGGGGGGAAAAAAGGGTCCTAATAAATTTGCTTGTTATGTCCAACCTTAAATTTAAGAAATTGGCAATATACAAAATAGCAAAATAACTTTAGAAATTTTTCATATCATGGAAATCTATATCATAAACATTATGAAATATTACATGTGGCAAAATTCTGTAAGTCATGTTAAAAATAAAATTCATGTTATTAAGTTAAAGTTCTAATTTCGTGGTGTTGTGATTTTTTTTTTTTTTTTTTTTTTTATAATCATTATTGTTTTCTAAAAATTTTGGATTTTGCTTCGTTTGAATTTCAAGTTCAACTATAAAATTTTCATCTTATTTTTTATCTTTTTTTGAGAAGTTAATAAAATTATAATTAGTTTTTGAAAAATCAACCAACTTTTAACTTAAAAATTTCATTCAAAATCTATAGGCCAAACACAAAGTTCTGTTTTTAAATAGCCTACCCGTGAACAAGTTGAAGTTTTTCATGACAAGTACTATCCTTTCCTCATAAAGTTATGAAATTCTGTTTCTGAATTAAGAAATGGAAACCACAAAACATAAGAGGAAACAAAAACGCAATGGTAAGAAAGGTGGATAAACATAATTTACATACGTGTCCTTCCGGGAGAAGAGGAAAGGGAATGCGGTTCCGAGGAGAGCCACAGCGACTGCTCCGGCGATGAGATAAGTTGTGCCGTCGGACGACACATCTCCGACAGCGGCAACAACAGTAAGAGGCCTCTTCTTCTTACTCTTTTCATTCCTATTCCACGTGATACTGCAGAGAGGAGGCTTAACGACTAGTGCAGAGTATTGCTTCACTGAATTTGCTGGAAAAATTGTTTGCAGAGAAGACAGTGAGGCCATCTTTATGTGATCCGGGGAAGGAAGGAAGGAAAAAAAAAAAAAAAAAAACTTCTAAGTTTTTTTAACTCAGAGGAAAATAAGAGAATAATAAGCAGGAGGGGTTTGGCTGGTTAAAAGAATTACACGTGCTCTCATATATAGTTATGGAACTGTATGACTTGTAGAATTCATGGACTATATTATATTTATACTACTAAATGGATAAGGTCCACGTCAGATTTTCCAAGATTCTTGTGAGTTTATGCAGATAAGAGTGGGTCCCAATAACATTACTGGCTTAAATAATAGTGAGTTGGAATAGCCTGACTACAAATCTACAAGGAAAAGCACAAACAAGTCCAAAAGTCAAATTTAGGGTACCTTGAGAGAAAATCGATAGTGATAATCGTCAATGTTGTATACTAATTTAGGGTACATTACTTTATCAATGTTATATAATTTTTAACGTTAAATTATATTAGAATTCTATCGGAATTAAAATGCATTAATGTTTGACGATATCTTACAAAAATAAATGATGGTCTAAAACAGTACAGATGCTTCTTCTATTAAGAATTAGGATTCTCTTTATATGATATTATTATCAAGATTATTTATTTATTTATTTATTTTATCAATAAAAGTAAAGTTGGTCTTTTATTATTAATTAAATAGTTGTTTGGAGGTTTACATAAATCTTCTTTTCATGCAATTTTAATTAAGCAATTGTAATCATGCGAAACCCTAATATTCACTTCTCTCTTATTTTCTTTTCACTATTTTGTATTAGATATTTCTCACCTCTTTATTCCTCTTATCAATAAAGCAAAAAAATAAAAAAAATAAAAAAATAAAAAAATAAAAAAATTCCGCTATTTGAATGTGCTAAAAAACGATGCAAAATATGAATTCAAATTTTCTTGGAAGAAATCCAAATCTATGCAAATAATGTTTGTTTTGAAGACTTGTGGGCACAAACAAATCAGTAGTATCCAGAATCGAATTTGGAACATCAAAGATCTTGTGTGGTTCATTGACTAGCTTTTCACAGCCACATGAATGAAAATCTTCCCTCATGAGGTTTTCTTTCTATCTATTATTTTTTTTTTAATTTGCATCAATATCCAGAAATGGGTTTGTTTTGTGATTCCAGTTCTCCAAAGGCTATCGGCAAAGCTGCTCCTCAACATTCAATGTTGTCCTTGTTTAATTTTAACACATCAAGGAAGAAAAAAAGTGACAAAAAGTTGTAAAGAATACCACAAACAAGAATTGTAGTTTATTAGAGTGTACATATATGTATATTGGCTCAATAGTCTCGAGGACTTCTTTTATATATATATATATATATATATATAATTTTTTTTACGAAGGACTTGAAACAATTATATACATTAATCATTTTCTCAAGTAAGCTATATGATTGTCGAGTGATTAAAGTTTAATAAAATTTCATAAATAACGCATAGATTCCTAAGGTTTCAACAAGACACTAGTGCGCAAACATCCCTTAGGTGGGTTGGTAAGGCGCTCGTTCTTCTAACTGAATGCTTGAGTTCGAGTTGTCATCACCGCAATGGTCGGGGTACATATGTGTTGCGTGTAATCTCTGTATGAGTCGTGCAAAAGTAATAAAGTGAATGAGTGAGTATTGTCTCACGAGAATTGTTCCTTATTCCAAATTTAACTAAATACCGCAACTATAACAATCCAAACTTTATCTAGACAGTTAAAAAAAATGGAAAATGGACTAAATTAAGCAACTAAATTAAACTAAAGATTAAGTAAACAAATGCAAATGGAGAGATGGATTGAAGGGAACTTGATGATATGTGAGGCTAGAGGGTTTTGATTTCACTTGACTAGACCATGCTTATCCAATTCAATGCTTAATCGAATTCATTCAAATCATTAATCGTAGATTCCAATTTTAATTCCACGCCCTCGTTCGAGTGCCAAGTAAAATAATATGCAAAATTAATCAGATTAATATCCCTATTAACTCAATCAATTAAGCACCCATTATATAAAACCTACTCTAGTGATTACCCAAGTCATATTAGCCTCCTGAACTTAATATCACTATGGGTTGTGTTTTTCACGTCTCAACATATGAAATTAACTCTTTCAAACCTAATTTCACATATCTAATAACTTTAATTTAATGAAAAATTAAATTAGGGAAAAGCACCGAGAAACACAAATGATTCAAAATGGGATTCAATCAACAAGCATTAAAATTATCAAAACATAGTCATCACCAAACTACATCATATCCCCTAGCTTAAAAAGTTTAGCTAGACATAGATAAATTCATAACTACATTCATCATGAGATCCATAAATGTCAACATGTTCAAAACGTATCACAAATACAAATTTCAAAATGAAAATCAAAGTAAAAAGCAAGGAAGAAGAAGAAACTATGATGGAGATGATCTTCAAAGCTCCAATCCTCCAAGAATTCTCCAAGAAATCCTCCAAGAATTTTCAGCTTCAAGTTCCTTTCTCTAGAAATTTTTGTGCCTCCAAATCTTCATTGGATATTGTGTGTCTCTCCCTAGGTTTGTTTGTTTGTTTTTTTTTTTTTGGGCTTAAGATGGTTCATTAAAGCCTCCTCAAAATTGGGCAAAATCTAGCCATTAATTTTCACACCAAGGGGCTAGATCAGCCCCCAAAATTCTTCCAGCAAAGTAGGGAGCGCAGCCACGCAATGTCATCTGGTTGCTGGTCCTGCACGCGGCGCGGTTGTGCGTCATGGGTGGCGTGGGCGTGCGGCCCTCTCGGCTTGGGTGAGGGGGATGGGATACAGGGGGCACGGGCGCACAAGCCCCTTGGCCTTGAGGCTTGGTTGCTGCCTTCAATGCTCCAAAACTCCAATTTTTGGTTCCAAAATTCCTCTAAGTCCAAAATTCTTAATTTGCTACAACATAACATACAAATCCATCAAAATAACACAAAAGCTTGAGGTTTGCACAAATATTTGAACTCAAAAGTACTTGATTTGTGAGTAAAATACTCAATACTCAATCATCAATGAGCAAAATACTTCATGAGTGATTCATATATCACGTGGGGGGCGTTCACCTCTCTGAGGTTATCTCGGCATTCCAACCTTTATCCTTATAACCTATTTTTTTCAGTGCAAAAAAAAAAAAAAAAAAAAAGGACACTAGTGCATAATTGAAAAAAGGTATATCAATTCTTTTTTGTAAGAGAGGCATAGGAAATGGTTCCTAAGCTCTCAAGCCAACTATGACCATATTTGCGAGAGTTGTGGTTGAGTCAAAATTCACACTTAAAGAGTCATTTGAATAGTAATATTTTGGATGAAAACATTTGAATTGTGATCCAAATTGGATTTTTTAAATGTTTGTAATTTGAATGAAAGAGAGAAGAAAAGGAAAGAAGATATGAGCAGCGAAGAAGAAAGTTGGGAAGAGAAAGTGAGAGAAAATATTGATACAAAAATATTTGTATTAAAAAAGTAATCCTAGTTATAATATGGTAGTTTTTAGTTTTCCTCTCACTTTTGGAATAATTAAAATGAGTGGACCCCACTATAATTTTTTCTCCATCATATTTTCTTTCTTTCATCTTTTCCTTCTTACTAAATAACCTACTTTATGCTATATTTATGCTATATTTGGTAATAAGAAGGATGGAAAACAGAATGGAATGAAGAGTAAAATATCTAGATGATGGAAATGAGAGAGATTTTCCATCATGTTATTTGGTAGAAGAGAAAGAAAACATGAAAGAAAATATTTAATCAAATGCATTTCATAATTATAATCTTATATAAATTAGGAGATGGTGATAGAATAAGGTCAAAATAGGTATTTTACCTACATTTGCTTTGTCAAAAATTTTCCATCTAGTTTTCTTCCCAAAGTTGGAAGGATTAAAATTTGGTGAGACCTGTAGATTTCCAATTTCCATTCCTTCCCATTTTCCTCTCTACCAAACAACTAAGATTTCCTTTTCCTCTACAAAATTCCTCATCTAATTTTTTCCCCCTCCCTTTTCCACTCTACCATACAAAGGCTAATTTCCATCCAATATTCCCTCCTCCCACATTCCTCTCTTTTTTTTTCATCCAACCAAACATAATGTAATTTTCTTACTCTTGCTTTTTCATTCTACCAAACATATGCAAAGAATAAAGAGGGAAAGAGAGAAGAAAAGGAAAGAAGAAATTAGTAGTAAAGAAGAAAATTGGGAAGAGAAAGTGAGAGAAAAAAATATTAATAGATTAATAAGGGTATTTTTATCTTTCACTAACCGAATGTGACATATTTCAGGTTTTTTTTGAGAGTTGGAGGATTTTTTTTTTTTTTTTTTGGCTAAGAAGATAATTGGAGATTTGGATTATTACTTAGGGATGACAACAAGGAGGAGCATGGTGGAAATTGTTTTCTCATCCCATCCCCATCCATAATCTTCACTCCCAGCCCTATCCCTATTTCCGATTACGAATAAGCGGGGTAGGGCATGTGAATTTCCTATTGGGGGAATGTTTTCCATAACATCCCTATTCCCCATTCGATACCACTATACATTTGAAAACCACGCATTTAGACCAAAAAAATAAAATAGAAATTCACCAAAATTTTAGACCAAAATAAAATCTTAATAATGAAAGCACAAAAAAATATTATCAAAAAGTAAAAAGTCTAAAACATATAATAACAAATAATGCATATATTAACTAGCATTAGCCAATTAAGATTACTACTTGATAATTAACTTTTAATTTGCTTCATTTTTTTCAAGTGAAAAAATAGTAAGTAATTACCTCTTTCTTTTTTCTTTTTTTCTTTTTTTAACTAAAGCAATGTGAAGTTTAAAAAGTTAATCTACATATTATACTAATATACTAAAGGAAAGGGGATTTTCCCTATTCCTTTTACAGTATTCTGACGGTTTTGCCCCTCCACCCATGTGGAATTTCGGCTACTACAATGGAGTGACGCTTCTGCCCTTCCTTCTTCCTCTGCCGGTTGGGCTTCTCACAGTGAATGGACGGTTTTATCCTATTATCCCCTTTTCTTCTTTTTTCCACCGCCCATTATCTCCTCCATTTTCTCTCTCTATTTTTTTGGTTCTGCCCATCTCTCTCTCTACTGCTCTGTTTCTCTCTCTTTTCTTCTTCTTTGAATTTTTGCTCTCTCTTTTCTTCTTCTTTGACTTTTTTTCCCTTTTTCTTCTTTCTTCCACCACCCATTATCTCCTCCGTTATCTCTCTCTATTTTTTTGAATTTTTGACTTCCAAGTTTCTCTCTCTTTTCTTCTTCTTTGAATTTTTCTCCCCTTTTCTTCTTTCTTCCACCGCCCATTATCTCCTCCATTTTCTCTCTCTATTTTTTTGGTTCTGCCTCTCTCTCTCTCTCTCTCTCTTCTTATTCTTCAAATTTTTGGCTTTCAAAACCTAATTTTCTCTCCTCCTTTTTGCTTCTGCCGCTCATATTTTTCTTCCATTGTGTATGTTTATTGTTGATGTTCTAATTCTATCTCTCTCTTTGCCGGTTTGTCTCTCTTTCTTCATATTTTTCCAATTTTTGGTGTTCAAACTCTAGAATTTTATTTCCTTTTTTTTTTAATATTGTTGAATTTTTGTGTTGAATGTTTCTCTCTCTTTCTTCATATTTTTCCGATTTTTGGTGTTCAAACCCTAGAATTTTATTTCCTTTTTTTTTTTGACATTGTTGGATTTTTGTGTTGAATGTTAGATTTTCACATCCGGTCTCTCTCTCTTTTTTCATATTTTCCGGATTTTTGGTCTTCAAATCCTAGAAATTTATTTCCCTTTTTTTTTTTTTTTTGATTTTGTTGGATTTTTGTGTTGAATGTTTGGATTTTTACATTTGTTATGTTGTTTTGTTTTCCATTACTGGATTTGTTGTTTTTTTTTTTTTTTCCTTTCTCTCTATGGTTCTGTCCGAACCCCCCTTTTTTTTTTTTTTTTTTTCATTTTTTTGTGTTGATGTTGATCACTCCTCTGCTTTCTTCGAATTCTTTTTTTTTTTTTTTTTTTTTTTTTATCTATTTCATGAATTTTTGGCTCTTTTTGGGAAACAGTAAGAAACTTAAACTAAATAAAGGGTATGTATTTTTTTCCCTCTAAAATTTTTTTGGTACCTTTTTTTTTATTGTATTTAATTTTTGTTAATTTATTTTTGCAGATTGTAGTAATGATGGTGGCAAAATGGATGAATGCAATTATTCAGTGGAGAATTGAGGACTTTTTTTTTTTTTTTTGTTATCTTTATATCTTTGCAATTTTCCTTTTTTTTTTTCCTCCCCTGGTAATATCTTGCCGAATTTAATTTGATGGGTTTTTTTTTATGTGGTTTGATTTTGTTATAAATAGGATTTTTTTAATGGTTGATTTTAATTAGGTTAGTGTTTGTGTGGTTTTTAATTATCATCATTCTTTAATATATTGAGTGTGAGTGTAATCCGTCAGTAACATATATGTTTACTAACTGTATTGTATCATTTAGTTGGGTTTGGATGGATTGTTAGACTTTTTTACTATTTAGTTTTGTAGCTGTAACCATATTAGGTGATTTGTCTTTTGCATTTAATGTTTCTAAATTTTTCTTCTCTTTGTTGTAATTGTATTAGTTGGTATAAATATGTGGTTTACTCTCTCATGATTGTTTTGACTCAGATTTTTTATAATTGCAGCTTTATCATTAATGAATCTGATTTGTTAAAGATTTCTTATCTCTTATGTGTTGTGTCTGTAAAAAAATTTATTACTTCCTCTTGCACCGACTTTTAAAAAAAAAAAAGGTTTTCTACTGTTAGCCGACTTCCTTTTATAAATAAACTCTATTCATTTATTGCTTTATCACCACCCTTTACCATTAATGCTTCTGTAATATTCTCTTACCTCTCCTGATTTAAACCTTCATTCATTTATCTTCAAACCTCTTCAGACGTGCTTTTTTTCTCAAGTACTATTGTTATTTAAAGCTGTTAATTAGTATTGATTGTTGTTTTTATTTTGTTCCGTCTTAATGGTCGTTGGTATGCTTTTATACTATTTCAACATGTTTATTATTATGACAACAATATTGTAAACATATTCAAAAGTGTTATGTTATTTTTCTCTCTCTCTTTCTGTCTCTTCTTGCCCCCCCCCCCCCCCCTCCCTCTCTGTGATGTCGTAGATGATTTTGAGAAAAATTTCTGAGCTAGAATTTTCCCATGCTATGATGATCTCTATTCAAATATGTAATAATACATATACCAGATTTTTTTGTTTAATTTGGTGTATGTTGCTGACTATCATATTATTGGTGGCATCTGTTAAATAGCTGTTATATATTATTTGACCATCTTAACTGTTGCTGTGGATGTTTGGAATGTGTTTGTTTGTTTTTTTTTTTTTTTTTTTTCACAATATATCTATAGTAATTATGTTATTGTTTTTATATTGGTGTAATATTTCTTCCCCTGCTCCCTTCCACCGTCCCCCCCCCCCTCCTTTTTTTTCCCTATTTTCTGCCGCTCTTCCCTCTTTGTTTTGCTTAAGAATATTTATAACTTTTTTCATCTTCCCTTTTTGTTTAAACACATTCCCAGACATTACACTTGGTAGCTGTGAGAGATGATGTTGAATTGTATTTTACATATTGTTTAACAGATATTCTTATGTATATAAGGGATCTGAGCATGTCACAAAATATTTAATAAAAATTTATGTAATATTTTTTTATAGTATATATGTATATATTATGTTATTTATCTAGATTAGTGTATACAATTAAAGATTGAAGGTTTTGATTTGTATATGTTGCGTTATTATTATAATTTTTCTTTTGTTTTTTGTTTT
This sequence comes from Ficus erecta, assembly GCA_008635985.1. Taxonomy (NCBI): domain Eukaryota; kingdom Viridiplantae; phylum Streptophyta; class Magnoliopsida; order Rosales; family Moraceae; genus Ficus; species Ficus erecta. Next base: position 1,522,958 of record BKCH01000036.1, on the reverse strand, counting down.
ATAATTTTTTTTCTCTTCTTTTAGTGTGTATTGCCAGGGAATTTTTTTTTTTTCTGTCCATTACATTGTTGTAATATTTAAGTTTACAGAAATAATTACTGTATTTAAATGTTTTTACAATTGTAAATTATTGTAATCATATATGTATGATTTAAATTCTTTTATCATGTAATCTTGATAATTCTTTTATCAAGAATTATACTTATTATAATTATAATATTTATCTTAACTAATTTCTTTTATTATATAATACTCAGTTTATTTATTTATTTATTTCTTCCTTCCCCGTGCAACGCACAGATATTAAACTCGTTGTATACTGTTAGGAATAATACTTAGGATGTTTTGTGTTTGTTAGATCTGTTATAGGTTTGTTATAGGTTGTTATAGATTGTACTGTTGGGATCTAAATGTCCCCTAAGGATAGAAAATCAATATTAGGGATTTTCTGTAAATATGACATTTTGATATTAATAAGAGGAGGTTATTCATGTTTAATAAGTTGTATCCTATTTACTTTTATTTATTGATTGTATGGTTATTTTGAGCAAACATAAAATACTCCTTGGCTGTTGGTAATATATCGAATTACCATATGTATAAGGGGTATACATAGAAGACCTGATAATTTGATAACAGTATAAATAAATAGTCCGCAATTGATGTAATAAGATTTGGGGATCTTATTCATGATAAGATTGTAAAGGTTGTCTACTTCCTTGGAGGGATGGTTTGTCTTGACCATCGGATAGGTTCCGAGTAGAAACTTTAATGTATACCAGTATTGAGGTATGACATTGGACTGGACCTAAAGTGTTAATTGATTCGGTTTAATAATTCCGTTTATAAGAATCAATGACACTTTGATTATCATCCTGCATTAATCTTAATCCTGAAATGATTACTTGAGTTCGTATCCATGACTTATGTACTTTAATGCACTACATGTGAGACATTGTTAATTAATAGTCAATATACTTGTGTTTTGGGTGCATGACTTATAGATGGAGAAATTAAGATTCATAGATACGGAATCCATAGCTATCTTAACGATAGTAAATGTTATCTACTTAAAGGCATTATTCGGGGATTGAAAGATAGTATAACAAGATCTTGGCCATCAGTTTACTTTGTGTTCTCTGGTGGTTTACCAATTGTATAGTTTTATAATTGGTGATTCTTTCAATAGAGAATAATGGAACTTTAAGTTAAAATGATTGAAAAGGTAAAACGGAAAAAATCCTTAATTGAATCATGGATAACATATGGGGATTAAGCAAGCGATGAATAAATCATGGAAGAAGCGCTACGTTAGAGAGCTTTCGTAATACGGTATGTAAACAGGAGTTCAGCTTCAAACTTTTAGTGGAATAGTATTGAAGTTGATAATTGATGAATAATTAATCTGGGATTAATTTTTCACAATTATAGGAGCCTCTTTACATATTTCCATCGGGTCCCTCTATTAGCTCATATAGTTCCATATAGCGTCTCGGGATTTGTTCCTAATGAGATCGGTAAATTTAAATGGAATTTAATAATGTCTATTAAGACATGATACTCTCTAACATGCAATCCAGAAAGGATTGGACATGTGAAATTTGTAGACAAATGATTTGTTGACATGTGATTGGTTAATTTGAATTTTGGAAATAAGATTGTGTTTGAATTATATAATTTTAGAAAACAAAATTTTTCTCTTCTAATTAAAATAGGTGCACGTTTTTTTTAATTGAATGGAGGAAGAAAATTTTGTTTCAAAATTATTCAAATATATTCCTAACATTAAATTATTAATTGATTTAAATAATGGAGATTATTTGATGGATTCTTCTTTCCTTAAAAGAGGTGCACGGTTTTTGTGAGAAAAGAAAATTTGAAATATTCCATTGATTTAAATTAATTAATATGGATAATGTTTGTGGAAAATATTTTATTCAAATAAGTGAATCTTAATAAAATTCGAAAAGATTTAAAAGAAATTTGAATCCAGGTAGGACTAGGATCTTTTGACTAGTTTAGATTCTTGATTTAAAATTTGAATCACCAGTCAAGATTTATCTCAAAGTGGCCGAATTTTTTAGGATTGATTTCCTCTTGGAAAAATGTTTTTAGGTTCAAAGAATCTAGCTCTAAAGTTGTATGATCTTTTGATTCAAAATTTATCCAGAAAAATAATTATTAATTATTTTTAAAGGAGATAAATTTTGAAAAGGATTGAAATTCTATATAAAGGCTAGGAATTCTTGAAAAACTAATTTTTTGGTCATTCACTAAGGAGAAAAACGTTTTTGGAGTGAGGAAATATAATTTGGGTTTCTTCCACATCATAAAATTTGGCCATACTCTTGAGTGAGAAAAAGAGAGAAAATTCCATTGAATCAAAATTGTGAGGAAGGTTAAACCGAGTGATAATTTTCATAGGAGGTTAACTTGTTCCTGTTTTGCAGTTTTGAAGAAAGAAGTTAGATCATATTCTCAACGAGGAACATCGGAATTGAGAAGGAAGGATATAGACTTCGAAAAGCATTACCGGTCGCTTGGATTCAAAGAACGTGTGCCCACACACACTCTGAGACGTGGAACTCGAGAATAATAGAGAAGACACGTTGGTGAATCGCTCTAGCATTCCGGAATCCAAGAAATAAGGTATGCTTGATCATGAATTTAATTTATTGTTATATGCATCATGAGTTTCTTTTCTGAATCGGCATAAAAATTTTAAAACTTCCGCTGCGCCGTAACTCTGATATCGGATCTGATTTTTCCAACATGTACACGTGGAGGCTTATAATTGTTCTGTGTAATCTATTTATTCTTAGCTGTAACCAACTCTAAGATTAATGAGAATTTTATCTTTCATTCTCATATATACTTTTTTTTTTCTCTCTACCTCTCTCTCTGCCTAAAACTCTTTTCCTAATATGGTATCAGAGTAACTTCCGGCGATGCAGCATTTTCCGGCAACAGAAAACGGAGCTCGAGCAGAAGGTCCTTCAAGGTCGATAACAATGGCGACGGAGGCGAATTTACAGACGTTTCTTCCCATTTCTTTTTCTCATCCGGTTGGGACAAAGCTGGATCAGAACAATTTTCTGATTTGGCGAAAACAGGTTCTTTCTTTGATCAAAGATTATCGTCTCCAGAATTTCTTGTTTGGTTCTACTCCTCCGGTGAAGTTTATTTCTACTGAAGATGAGATTCTTGGACGAGTTACTCCTGAGTTCTAGGATTGGGAACAACAGGATCAATTAATCATGTCTTGGGTTATGTCTTCCATGACTGAAGGGATTGTTTCTCGAATGGTGAATTGTGAGTCTTCTGCACAGATCTGGAGAATGATTGAAGTGTATTTTGCCAGCCAAATAAGAGCTAAGGTAACACAGTTCCAAACTCAACTTCAGTCTACCAAGAAGGGGTCTTTAATGATCAATGAGTATCTACTCAAGATCAGGGGTTTTATTGATCTTTTAGCCCTAATAGGTCATAGTATGACTATAAAGGATCAAATTGATGCAATTTTTGAGGGTTTACCATCATAATACGATTGTGTTGAACTAGCTATTAGTTCAAGAACAAATAATTACTCTGTGGAGGATGTTGAGGCTCTTCTTCTTGCCTATGAAGTCAAACTTGATAAGAATGCTAAATCGCTTGACTCAGCTTTGGCTAATGTAGCTACTGCAAATTATGCACAAAGCAAGCGACAGTTCTATCCTAATCCTTCTGATCGTGGATTTCCTAGTTCCAGATTTCCTCTTGTTTCTCATTCTTCTTACAATGGTTGTTCTTTCTCTAATAATCGTGCGGGTCCTCCTAGTGGCAGAGGACATTTTGGTAATGGTGGCAGATTTGATGGTGGCCGTGGGAATGCTAATTGGAATTCAGGTGGTAATTGGAATCATGCTAATTCTGGTGTTAACAAAGTGGTGCGTCAACTGTGTAACAAAGTGGGTCATGAGGTCCTGCAGTGCTACAATAGATTTGATCTTTCTTACAAAGGACCAGGGCAATTTTCTGGTCGAGTTCAAGGCAATGTTGCCTTCTTTGGTGAATCTTCTCACAGCCCAGAGGATCCTCAACTCACTGCTATGCTGGCTACTCCTGAAACTGTCTGTGACAACATTTGGTACCCTGACTCAGGTGCTACCAATCATGTTACTTCTGAAGCTTCCAATCTAATGTCAAAGGCTGGATACAATGGACTAGAGCAACTTTATGTTGGTGATGGTAAGGATCTAACTATAACTCATGTTGGTCATTCCATGTTTCCTTCTTCTTTAGAGCCTTCTAGATGTCTAGTACTAAAACAAGTACTCCATGTTCCTAAAATCACAAAAAATCTTCTTATTGTCTCTAAGTTTGCTCATGATAACAATGTGTATTTTGAATTTCATTCCACTGTCTGTTTTGTTAAGGACCAGGCCACTCATATTATTTTGCTGATGGGGAAGCATGAGGATGGACTTTATGTGTTTGATAATAATTAGATTCCTCTCCAACATGGTCCTGCCCTTACTTCTCAGTCATCATCAACCTCACAAGAGCACAAACCTACTGTTTTTGCTTCTTCTGCTAGTTTTCCTAGTCTTGTGTCCTCTGATGTACTACATACACCTTGTACAACTTTTGATCTATGGCATAATAGACTTGGCCACCCCTCAGATAAGGTTGTAAAAGTTGTTCTTGCCAAATGTAACATTTCCTATTCTAATAAAGTGGTCCCTTCATTGTGTCAAGCTTGTTGTTTAGGTAAATTGCACAAGCTTCCATTTCCTAGTTCTAACACAGAACATACAAAGCCATTGCAATTAATTCACTCTGACTTATGGGGTCCTTCACCTACAGTTTTTGCAAATGGATATCGCTATCATGTTCATTTTGTAGATGCTGCCACCAGGTTTATTTGGATTTACATGCTTAGACAAAAGTCAAATACTCTTCAAACTTATGAAAATTTTAAAAAGCTTGTGGAGTTGCAACTTGATTCAAAAATTCTTGCTGTCCAAACTGATTGGGGAGGTGAATATAGGCCATTTACTACCTTGTTACAGTCTTTTGGTATTGTTCATAGACATCCTTGTCCTCAAACTCACAAACAAAATGGTCTAGCAGAAAGAAAACATAGGACAATTGTTGAACATGGCCTTACTTAGCTTGCAAAAGCCTCTATGCCTATAAAGTTTTGGGATGAAGCCTTTAGGGTCTCAGTGTTTGTGTCTAACTGGCTTCCTACTCTTGTTCTTGGAGGTATGTCACCATTAGAAAAACTTTTTCATACTCCCCCTGTTTACTCTCAGTTAAGAGTCTTTGGTTGCTTGTGTTTTCCAAATCTAAGGCCCTACAGTCACCATAAGTTTAATTTTCACTCCTCTCCATGCACCTTTATGGGTATAGCTTGAATCATAAGGGTTATAAGTGTCTAGATTCTTCTAGGAAGATTGTCATTTCTAGACATGTTCTTTTTGATGAATACACATTTCATTTTGCTCAAAAAGCTACCATAGAGTCTCATTCCCCTATTTCCTTGTGTCTTATCTCCCCACTACCTCAACCTTGTCTTATTCCTTCTCCCAATCCTTCCATTATGTCTCCTGAACCTGTGTATGTGCCTATCCTTGAACCTGTGTCAAGTCCTAATCATGGAATCATGGATGATACAATTGTTGTTAGATCTGCACCTATTTCCATTGTTTTTGATATATCACAGGTTGCTGCCCAATCAAGAAGAACAGGTGCTGGTAGTACTCATTCCATGGTTACTAGAAGTAAGGATGGTACTCGAAGGCCTAACGTTTTCATGGCTAGCAAAGAACCTGCAACTGTTACAGATGCCTTGCAGGATCTGAAATGGAAACAGGCAATGGAAGATGAGTATTTGGCTTTGTTGAGAAATGGCACCTGGTCATTAGTTGATCTTCCATTAGGCAGGAAGGCTATTGGCTGTAAGTGGGTCTTCAAAGTAAAAGGAAATCCTGATGGTACAGTGAATAAGTATAAGGCTCGGTTAGTAGCAAAGGGCTTTCATCAGGTGGCTGGTTTTGATTTTAATGAAACCTTTAGCCCAGTTATCAAGCCTACAACAATTAGAGTTGTGCTTACTGTTGCTCTCTCAAGAAGTTGGACAATCAGACAACTTGATGTTTATAATACATTTCTTAACGGGAGTCTAATGGAAGAAGTGTATATGGAGTAACCCTCTGGTTTTCAGGATCCTAGCAAACCTCACAAGGTGTGTCGACTCCACAAGTCCCTCTATGGTCTCAAACAAGCACCTCATGCATGGTTTGAAAAACTCTATGATGCACTGATTTCTTTTATCTTTGTCTCAGCCAAGCCTGATCAATCTTTGTTTGTTAAGATCACTCCTCAGACAATTCTATTTGTGTTGGTCTATGTGGATGACATTTTGTTGACTGGGAGTGATGTTCATGCAATACAAGGACTCGTGACTCAGTTGAATGGGATGTTTGCACTCAAGGATCTTGGAGAGATAAACTACTTTCTTGGGGTTCAGGTTAAACACACTGAATCTGGTTAACACTTGTCTCAGACAAAGTGCATTACAGATCTTCTAGCCAGAGCCAAGATGCAGTTTGCCAAACCAGTCTTTGCACCTATGACACATGGGTTAAGATTGACAGCTTATGGGAGTGATCCAGTGCAAGGCCCTCAACTCTATAGAAGCATTGTTGGTGCTCTTCAGTACGTCACCATCACACGGCCAGAGATAGCTTGTAGTGTCAACAGGGTATGCCAATTTATGCATAATCCCTTGGAGGGTCACTGGAAAACTGTAAAAAGGATTATGAGGTATTTAGCTGGAACTTTGGATTATGGCCTTCATCTAAGAAAACCTGATTCTCAAGGTCTAAACCAAGGCTTGAATGTTGTTGGGTTTTGTGATGCTAACTGGGCTTCAGATTTGGATGACAGAAGGTCAACATCGGGCTATTGTGTTTATTTGGGCTCTAATCTTGTTTCTTGGTCTTCGAAAAAGAAACACACAATCTCAAGGTCCTCAACAGAAGCTGAGTTTCGAGCCTTAGCTAATCTAGTAGCAGAAATTACGTGGTTGCAGTCCTTACTAGGGGAATTTCAAGTGCCGCAAGTCAAAAATCCAGTTATTTGATGTGATAATGTCAGCACAGTGATGTTAGCTGGAAATCCAATTCTTCATGCTAGAACAAAGCATATTGAACTGGATCTTTACTTTGTCAGAGAAAAGGTTATGCAGAAGAAATTAGAAATTAGACTTGTTCCCTCCCAAGATCAAACAACTGATGTTTACTAAGGCCATTTCTAGCTCTCGGTTTGCTGACATGAGATTCAAACTAAGAGTTGAACAGTTATTCACTCCTAGTTTGAGAGGGGGGGGGGGGGGGGGGGGGTTGTTGTTAGGAATAATACTTGGTTGTTTTGTGTTTGTTAAATTTGTTATAGGTTTGTTATAGGTTGTTATAGATTGTACACATGGAGGCTAATAATTGGTCTGTGTAATCTATTTATTCTTAGCTGTAACAAACTCTTAAATTAATGAGAATTTTATCTTTCATTGTCAGATTTATTTTTTCTCTCTCTACCTCTCTCTCCCTAAAACTCTTTTCCTAATATATAACATAACATAAATATATGTGACATATTGGGGTGAAGCCTTGCAGGGATTATTGTCATCTACAGCTTAGAAAAGCGTTTTTTTATTTTTTTTATTTTTAATATTCATTACTAATTACTCAGCCTCACTTCTAATTCAAGAAAAGGACTTCGTGACCATCCTTGCTCTCATGCCTAAATATAATCCTCATTTCTGTTCCATTCGGATCAATGCGGGGAATATTGTTATTTAGTGCTATCTAGTGTTCCAGAAATGTGCGTGTTTGTGTGGTTGTTTTCGAAGAACTGATGTCTCCTCATGGGCCAAAAAATCGGACAAAATTGGGCCGGCATTACATGAAGCCCAAAAGTGAACTTGCTCTTGAAGTGTCCGCGAAAACGGTAGTCGGAGTCGTCCAGACCGAGTGGTTTCGAACTCCAGTACATTCCAGAAAGAACTCACACGAACGTTCCCGATTTCTCTCCAAAGCTTTCACCTTTGTACTTGTTTGCTTTCCTTGCCCCTAAAACTTCACCCCCTTTATAAAAATCTCTCGTTTCTTCCGTTTATTTCTTCTTAATAGAAACGCAAAATTAGGGTTTTCTTTCTTCGAATTTGAGCTAAAAAATGGCTGACGGAGCACGGAACTGGGAAGGATTGCTCAAGTGGAGCATCGCCCATTCTGATGGTACTGGTCCCCCTCGTAATTTGAGGTATTTCTCTTCATTTTTGTTTAAAATTATAATCAAGTTTTTATAATTCTGGATTTGATTGATTTTTATTTTTATTTTTGATTTTGCTAATTGAGTGAGGAGGACCGGAGATGGTTCATGGAAGCGATGCAGACGCAGAGTGTTGATGTGACGAAGCGCATGAAGGAAATTACTCAGGTCATGCAAACTCCTGAAAGTGTTTTGGAAGCTCAGGGTGTCACTGCTGATGATCTTGAAGGTTTTTGCTTTTATTTTATTTATTATTATTATTATTATTATTTACTTTTTAATCTTAGGTTGGTAGGTTTTTTTGGCTTAGTAGTTTTAGTATTAAAAACTTAGGCTTGTTTGGGGGGAAATATGGAGATGGTGTTTTGAAGATTGGTTTGGAAATGTGAGTTTAGGGAGAGAACTTTTGAAAAAGTTATGTGATAGAAAATAGTGTAAAAATTTGAAATATGTTCAGAAAAAAATGTGCAAAACGGATCTTGTCTTGTTCGTCTTGTCGTTGTCAGTATTTTGACATATAAATTATCTTATTTAGATTTAAAATGATAAAGTTATGGATTTTTAAAATTTTAGTTTTTTTGAAAATGGAAGAGAAAGGAAATTTGATGTAAAGTTGGGATTTTGAAATTCAGATGGTGTTTTAACATCTGAAGACGGTGCGCCAAACGGGCCCTTAATTTTTGAAATGGGTTTTGGCAGGTATGTTGGATGAGTTACAGGAGCATGTTGAGTCTATTGATATGGCCAATGGTAAATTCCATCACTTCTTTGTTGCTGTTGTTTATTTTGATTTACATGAAAAAACTAAATTTGTGTTCCCAATTTCCCCAATTACACAGAAAAGTTGGTACTTACTGGATTATATAGAAAGTTATTTTACTCATTGGATAAAAATTCTTGTTTTGAAGTTTAATATACAATAGAAAGGGAATCTAATTATTTTCAAGTTTAGTACACTGTACTAATAGATAAATATCACTAGAAAGAGAATCAATAATCTAGTTCTTATTTCTCTCATTTCCTTTCCAAACTCATTACCTTTCACATTACATTTGCATTGCAGTTTGGTAAACATGCCCTTAAATGCCCAAATGTTGTATTCCTTTTATGTTTTCTACATTTTTGTGTGGTTATAAACTTGTGATTTCGATGTTGCATGGTCGTATTGGATTCTTCAGTTGTGTATGTTAATTGACATTAGGTATTTAGTTTAGTAATGTAGTATCTGTTACATCTAAATGAACATTTCCATATTTAGACATCATTCTTTATGGTTGTGATTTTGGGCGTTTCTTATGATTCTTCACATACTATATTAACAGACCTTCACTCCATTGGTGGTTTGGTCCCTCTCCTTGGGTACCTTAAGAACTCTCATGCCAACATTAGAGCAAAGGCTGCTGATGTTGTGACGACAATTGTCCAGAACAATCCTCGGAGTCAACAGCTGGTTATGGAAGCAAATGGCTTAGAACCTCTCCTTTCGAATTTTGCATCTGATCATGATGTGACTGTTCGAACCAAAGCCCTTGGCACCATATCCTGTACGTTCATCTTTTAGTTCCGTGATGTATTGTGTGTGTTAGCGAGTGCGTGTGCTGTTAGTTCTGAAAACCCCTGTTCTTTGTGTTGGAACCAAATTGAAGTCATCTCTGCTTTTGAATTGAATGATCTTCAGCTCTAATCCGGCACAACAAACCGGGTATCACTGCATTTCGTCTTGCAAATGGGTATGCAGCCTTGAAAGATGCTTTAAGTTCTGAGAGTGTGAGATTTCAGAGGTACTGCTGGAACTAAGATTTCCTATACATATTTAGTTTGATATTCTTATGAGGTCTTATAGTTCTAACTTGTTATTAACATTAACCATTTTTCAGGAAAGCTTTGAACTTGATCCATTATCTGCTGCACGAGAATAGTTCAGACCGCAATGTTGTAAGCGAGCTAGGATTTCCTCGCATACTGTTACACCTCGCCTCCAGCGACGATGCAGAGGTACGAGAAGCTGCTCTTCGCGGCCTTCTTGAGCTTGCGCGAGACAAAACAGATGGCAAAAGTGGTGGATTGGTTGGAGATGATGAGAAACTGAAGCAGCTCCTTCAAGAGCGAATTGACGGTATCAGTTCGATGTCGGCAGAAGATCTTGGGGCAGCAAGAGACGAAAGGCATCTTGTGAACTCCCTCTGGAAGACCTGCTATAATGAGCCATCTTCTCTTCATGAGAAGGGGCTTCTTGTTCTTCCCGGGGAAGATGCACCTCCTCCTGATGTTGTCAGCAAGCATTTCGAGCCTCCTCTTCGAGCTTGGGCAGCAAATCCTAACACCAAGAAAACCCCCGATACTGACAAAAAAGCCACTCCACTGCTTCTAGGTGCAGGTCCTACCCCAAGGGCCACGGATGCTCAAGGTAGTTCTACTACTACAGAGGATGCTGATAGTAATGGCGTATCGGAAGGAAAACAATAATGTAGCGTTGGATTTTTCTTTAAGATATAGTTTCTCTTTTTTTTTTTTTTCACCATTTTCGTCAGGAGCTCCTATGTTTTCTATGTTTCAATTGGTGTGAGGTGGTTTCCAACCAGAAAATTATCTGCTTCTCTTGTAGTATTACAGATAGTGTTGTTTAGCCTTGGTATTATTTGGACCAGGCTTTCTGGTTTTGGCTCACTTTGTACTAGCTCAAATTCAGCAATGCATATAACTCTTTATGGTATAAATTTCATTGAATAAAATTATGTGCTGATTTTATTTCATATTTATTTTTTAGTTCTTTATTTATTTTTTGAGCACTTTACATTTCTTGCTAGTTTCTTTCATCTCCAGTTATTTGATCCTTGTTTTATTTTCAGTTATTTAGTTAATTAATCCAGTTATCTGGTCCCATCTTATTTTCTACTTCCAGTTAACTAGTTCTATTACTTGCTTCTTGATTCTTGTTAGCTGGTCCTTTATTTACTTTTCAATTCTCTTGTTTATTTTCATGCAATTATTAGTTGTTTTATTTTTAATTATCTACGCTTATCTTTGTCATTACGATATAATAAAACATAGCGCTACTAAATTACCGCAAACACCAAGTTCTTTTCTAGCCAGTTTAATTTTCACATCATAATGTTACGGATGAACAACTAAACTTTATAAGTGGTAGACACCCAAATAAACAGACCTTTGGTCACCGGCCAAACTCGTAACCAACGTTCTTGGTTCTATATCTTGTTTAGTACAACTTTTGTTACTAGTTTTTGGTCCCTTATTGCTCGAGTCTGAAGAATATCGATATTAATGTGCTAGTAGTTGTTTGTTTGGACAACGGATTTAGCTACTTCTTTGTATGCGGCTGAAGTTTAATAAATGCATAAAACTCTCTACTTCTTTGTGATCATGCAATCCACCATTGTTTGTATTTGGCACTCATAATTCTAAACTTGAATCAGAAATCTATTGATAACCATTGCAGAAAGATTTATGCCCGAGCATGCAGGAGTAGAAACAAAAGTCACGATCGATTTTATTTTCGCGTAGCAAAGCACCAACTAAAGCAAACCAAGGTTATAACCGAAAAAAGAAAATTTTAGATAAAACATTGAACATTGGAAGTCTTTGCCATCTGCGTGTGGGCCTTTCCATCATGTTTCATCCTCATGGACTGCCTCACACGGTCTCCATACTTGACTTTCTTGTAAATGGGAAGGGATCCTTGTGACTCTATCATTTGACCAAGTGGTTCAATTTCCACAACGTCTCGGGGAAAGAAAAATGTTGCATAAGATAATCTTGTCTTGCTCTCGTTTGTTACAGCTCTGTATTCTATGCTCTTGTACTTGCCATTACTTAGGATCTGCCACAAAAACAACATGAATTGGAAAATATCAACTTGCATGTGTTCCAAAAATTGTCTTATTTCGTAAAATTATTGTCTCTTCCTAGCTTTTTTACCCCTATAAAGTTATATTTTAGTTTCATGATATGTCATAAAACTGTTTTCTCATGATGTTTGTTATTTTTCATCACTCGATCCTTTATAACACTGTCACTTTGGTCAGTGAAACTTGGTCTATCATGCAATACCTCGATGACATCTCCGATATTGATGACCAAAGCATTTGGAACTGGCTCAACCGGAACCCATCCTTCTTGGTGTCGAATCTGTAACCCTGTGACATCATCGTCTTGTGTCTGAATGTGGACTTACTCCCAGCATTTTATCAGGCTTGTGACACAGTGGATAGTAGTTCACACGCAAAGCCTGCAACAACTCTTTATGAAGCTTAAGGAGAGAGCATTGTCCATTCCCATAAACAAAGATAGAAAACCTAGGAGCTCCTCTGCTACCCTTTTGAGTTCAGTTGAATATGCCTCTATAGCTTCCCTACATTTAGAAAAAAAGAAAAATCGAAAGGGCGCTATTTATTAGTTACATTACCAATGATAATAAGATTAAAGCATAGTTCATGCAGTAGCAAGAAGTACTATCACAAAATAATGTGAGACTTATTTAGCAGTACTAACATGGTGTTAGTCAATTTAACAAACGATCTAATTAATTTAGGAAAAATGCTGCTTATCACAATTGGTGATGCAATAAGCACATACGTGACAATAGATTTTTAGTACCTTTTGTCATATGACAGTTCAATTTTAGCGACGTGGGCGATGCAGTGCTCTTAGTTTTTTTGTTTTTTTTTTTGGGATTATATTTCCATGGCATACACGAATCCTTTTGGCTTGGTTGGCCAGATACTGAGCTTCCTAAACCGGGAAGGGTAGACGAGTAAAATAAGTGTGTCAGACCAATCAAGTATCTGAGCCTCAGATACCACATAAGCATGGCCATAGCCTTGTATGTCATCAGGTGGCATTGAAATCTTGTTTTTCCCTTCCAACAGAAGTTCAAAGAACCGAACAGAAGCATCCTTCATTCCCTGCATTACTTCTCTTGCCACACCTTGATTCACAACCTGCAATTAGAATGTTCGGTTTAAGAAGTCCTCATAAACAGGCTTTTTCCTTCCTTTAAAAAAAAAAAATGTGTGTATATATATATATATATATATATATATCACCACATAACCTGGAAAAAATCCCCATTCCTTGCACACCAAGTCTAGTTTCATTAGCTCCTCTTCGTTCCCTTTAGAGAGCAAGGACAGATCAATAACCGCAACTTCTGACGAAAGCTGAGACATGTATAATTTTTTTTTTTGCATGTCCTCTTCACGCCTTGTGTATCTTTTGGGAACCCCGAGCGGGTCCTTGGTGACCATCTCTTGAACACTTGGTACTTGCAGAGAAGGTGCAAAAGTTGGAATTTCGTCGTCTTGTTTAGTAATTGAATCCATACTTTCTCTTACCTCAATTTAGATTAACTTCACAATAAACCTCAAGGAATTTATACACCGAAGTTTCAACTGGGATCTCTAGAAATTTTTTTTTTATTATTATATATTTTTTTAGCAAACATTAACTTTTAACTCCAATATTAGTTTGAAATTTTTAGGCCTAGAGGGACACAAACACAAGGACAGTGATTTTTTGCTTTGTTTACAAGTTACATTTGTTTTTGATGTTTGCAACTTTGCTTAAGAAACGGCATGTTGTCTTAGTCTCTTTTATTATTTAAAAATAAAAAAATGGAACAAGAAGAGCCAATCCTTTGATCTTTTAGAAATACTTCTTGGTGGGTATTGGTATCTATTAAAAAGATGCATGATTTTTTTAGAATGGGAAAACAACAACTTCTTTTCTTTATATATATATATATATATATATATATATTTATATATTTTTTCTCATTACGTTTCACTACAGGACATTACATGTACTTTCTTCGTAAGTTTCTTACAGACCATATAAGAGATCAAAGTCTACTTGCTAATAAAAAGAAAAGGACAAAAACAAAGAGAGAAGACAAATATAACAACAAATATTAAGAATTAATGATTCTCCTAACTGCCCCAGCACTCCTTGCAAAGCCACAACAAAACCCAAGATTCCCGTTTCCGCGATCTTATTGAGGAGGGCAGAAAGTGATGACATAGCGAGTAGCTCGGCACTTGTTAAGGCTAGTTGAGTCATCAAAAGCAAAACTGTAGGCCTTTGGACATATAGCCTTAAAGAGATGTGAAAAGAGTGTGGGCTTGCAAGTGTTCGGGTTGGCGTAGTTTCCTGTGCAGCAATACTTGGCGGATTGCATTGCCAAGCAGGCACTCTTGCAGCCCACAACTTTCCCTCCACTCCTCACTTCCAACGCCGAAGGACAGCACACATTCAGGTCGACCTCACAAGACGCCACGCCACACCCGATCCCCCCACCGACGGGCTTCATCGAAACGGGCAAGTTGAACCCATCAACCAAGCTCACATCGTAGAAATGCATGGGAGAACTCGAAGAACCGAGTGTCATTTCCACTACCGTAGCTGGTGGCTTCCCGCCATTTCCCTTGCAGTTTAACTGGTTTGAACAATCCCCAGTGATGCACGAGCCTTTCCCGTTGTTGTCAAAGTTGCAGCCCTGCCTGCCCCATATCCGCCCTGACCACTTCTCAGGGGCATCGAGGACTACTTCCTCCCCGCTGCCTAGGTGGAACCCGCCATCTTTCGGAGTGGGCTGGCCTGCGCCTCCGAGTATCCCGGGCCATATGCTCTCCCTGCAGTTGTTTACAAGAATAAGTTGTGCCCCATCTGCAAACCACACAAACGTCAAGAAGAAAATTTTAAATTTCAATGTTGAACAAAGTAAAAAAACAAAACAGAAAACATAAAGTAGAAATTATGACCTGAAATTCTTAGTGAAGATAATAGATAGAGCAGAAAAGAGAACAAAAACGAGGAATTTGGCATTATTTTCTTTAGAAGTTAATTTTAGTGATTTGGTTTGGAATGCAAAATACTTAGTGAGAAAGAAAAATCTGAAGCTTTTTAAGCCCTACGATTAGTAGAGAGAATAGCAAGAAATTCGCTTAACAGCCCCATCAAAACTCTCTCTTTTCCTTTTCATCTTTTCACTTTTAGTTTCAGTATAAAGGGCAAATATTCTTTGCTTCTAATGCGGGATTTCTTTCTTCCCTCCATCTGACTTCTTGTTTGCACACTCTTTATTGTTAGTCTCATTAGACTAAGCATACTCTTTTATCCGGCAGCTAAACTTAACAACTTTTTTTTTTTTTTTTACGCTATTGTAACAACTAGCTGATTACATTGTAACATTTTTTGATAATATATATGTATATTTTACATCAATACTTTGTAAAAAATAATATGTTGCATATTATTTACATAAAGTTACAAGTAAGTTTATCAGTTGTTATAAATTGCTTATTAGAAAGTTACAATTGTTGAACTTGTTCGGCTAATATTCCTTGAATCAATCTTTAGACAAAATGAGAAACATATCCATGAACTATTGGTAGGCCTGAAAAAGGAAATGAAACCTATTTTTGTTTTTTGGGCAAGTGGATATATATGGAACCAACGGCATCTTTCTAGTGGGAAGTTGGAGTAAGATCAAAGAAACCATGTTTTAAGAAATTAAGAAACATTAACTTTTATGTGGAACTAATAGTGTCTAAAGCTAACAAATGCAAAGTTTATTCTAGTCGATAAGAAGTTAGTACAATGTACATCAAGAGAATAAGAGCATCACCAAAAGGACAAACATTAAATTATTTTTATTTTTGCCGGAGGAGCAATGATTAAGGAATATTTATACCAGGTTGGCTTTAACTATAATGTCAAGTAATCTTCAATATTGTTTAAGATAAAGTTGATTTAGGAAAAATTGTTATGCATTTCTCTTTATGATATAGAATAATATCTTTCTATTGTATTCATGAAGCATATTTCAACCCAAAAAAAAAAAGATTTGTTATTCACGTTTGTGACCGTAAAGTTTGTTTGGAGATAAACGAAAGAGAAAATAGAGAGGAAGAAGTAAATAACTTTTTAAAAAAAATAAAAAATAGAAGTAAATAACATGTTTTAAAATCTGTTAAATAGATTAGTTTACTTATAGAAAATAGATTATTTACTTGGTGAATTAGTTATTTATTTCTATTTATTTCAAGTATTTTAATTTATATTATTTATTACATTTAGTTTCGTAAAAAATGCTATTCATTACAATTTTCAGAAAAAAGATAGTGTGAAGTCTAGGCTCATCTTTTCCTATTTGAGGGGGTTTTTTTTTTAATGAATTATTTGAGGATCTTTTGAATTTCCTCTAGTGCCCACATTATTGGAGGCTAACTAAAGCCTCCAAAGCTTTACATTTGTTTGGTAAAGATAGATTAAACAAAGGAGAAGAGCTGAGAGAAATGAGAACAAAGAAATGCGCACAATGATGAAATATTGCCTTTTATTCATCCTTAAGAAAAAAATAAAATAAAATAAAATCCAAGATTGTCTTTAGCTTTTTTCAGATGGAAGCTGGTCAATGGGCTCCGTTGACAATAGTACCATTTACTTATTGTGGACGTAAACAAAAGATTTACAAATAAATCAAATGTTTACACGTAAATCGTCGATTTATTGCCTATATAAAATTTACATAATAGAGGAAAATTTTTCCAATTTAAAACCTAGATGTATTGTGGCCGCCATGATGCTATTAGAGTCATCGATGTCGGAGAAGACAGCCGGAGGTCGAAGATGGTGATGACCGGCAACGTTCGTCATGGGCCTAAGCTTCATGACGACGGCAGCCTCGAAACGACGGTGGAGACGGTACAACGAATGGTTCGAAACAAACAATGGTGAGGCGATGGCGATGACAATGGCGATCGACGGCCTCCGATGGTGGCAGCCAAGGAGTTTGAGTAGAGAGACGAAGAGATCAATGGAGGGGAGAGAAAGAGAGGGGAAGAGAGAGAAAACGAGGATATTTTAAACATTTGAAATCTGAATTTACCAACAATATGCTATTTTTTTAGTTGTTTTTGTGTTTCTAGTCTATCATACAGTAGTCAATCACTGATGAACCATTATTTATTTATTTATTTTGTGTTCATTTTGTTTTGTTGGTGGTCAATCAACGATTAGTGTTGCGGAAAATTACAAGTGCACAATATCGTAACAAGTAATAAAGTGATAAGTAAATTATCGTTCCCACGAGAACTGTCGTCATTAATTACCGAAATTATATTAATTCTAACTTTATTTGAATAAACAGAAAGATATTTTTAAATAAAAATAACAAAATTGCAGGGAGACAAAAGACTCAAAATACTAAAAATTTACGGTTTCTGTTTCACCGAATTAATCATATTCAAATTATCTAATCCAATTAATTAACGTCTATTCCATATATTGCCAGTGAATATCTCTAATATATTCATTAATTTGTCTCAAGCATTAACAATTTATTATAATAATCCTGTTATCGTCTCTCGGTCTCAAACAGCTTATCATAATTCATTAATAACCAGAAATTCATAATGTTGCACAAGTTTCATAACTATCTCTAGCTTATGATACATGATAAATTAAACAATGACTTATTTAATTATCACTTCTCAGTCTTAAATCAAATACAAATTCATGCAAAAATTGGCAAGAAATTCATAAGCATTAAGCACAGATTAAAATACTTAATTTAGAACTGGAATAGAACATCAATTAATTAGAAATAGAAAAAATCAAATAATTATAATCTGGCAAGATCGTATCAATAAAAAATAAAATTACTTCATAAATAAAAATAGAAATCAACAAAATAAATGTTTAATTATTCTTAAATTAGAAAAAATAAAAAAGATAAGAAAATAAAAGAAGAAACCTCAGTTTGGAAGTGTCATAAGTCTCTAAAGCCTTGTATGGAATTTGCTTTTCCCTCTTGATAATTCAAGATGATCTCTCCATAATTTTGTAGAAAACTAAACCTAAATTCGGATTAAAAATAAAATATGAAAAGCTAAATCCTAAATTTTTTTTTCTTTTTTTCTTTTCTAGTTTTCGACTTCTCCCGTAGCCAAAGACATCCTTCACGGAGCCCTAGGTTCCCTTTTATAAGCCTCCAGCTGCCGCCTCATTTCCAAAGATTTTCCCTTTTTTATTTATTTTTCTTCACTTTTATTGCTACTGCAGCTGATGCGCAGCAGCGCAGGGGCCTATGCAGAGAGACAGGTGGTGAGTAGCAACTAAGCTGTAATGACCCGTCCTACGTGGGCCGTCACAGCTACTTATCTTACATAATACTTAACTTATTTGATAGGCAAAAATACTGAAATTTTTTTTTTCCAACCTAAATCTTGGAAACTCACTCATACTATACTTATATATATTGACTGAAATACTAAACTTATTTTGGTATATACAACATTTTACATGAACTATCAAACATAATAAAAACAAAACGCGTGGTGGTTCCCATCCTAAGATTTCACAGGTAGCCTTGCCGCGCTCCACCATCTTGCATCAAAGATTGCTGGCAGGTTGCTTACCTACAGCATACGTAAGACGTGAGCTTTTGCTCAGCAAGTATAACTATAAATCCTCAAAACTTTTCATAATAACATCATGCATGAACCAATTATGCTTTTATTATGCTGTCTTATGTTAGCATATTTTTGGGCCCCTTACTTAATATATGTGTACATACCGTAGCGCGCAACCATGGAGTGGTTGGGGCGGCCAGTCTATTTCCAACTCAAATCATGGACCAAACCTGCCCTTGTGGCAGGTCGATACGACACGTGGCAACTTGCTTGCCATCATACTGAAAAACTCTTCCTTAACTTGTTCTTGAAAACATTTTATTGGAAAGAGTTTTCTTCTTGAAAACAATTACTTGAAAATAGTTTTCTTCTTGAAAACAGTATTTTAAAACAGTTTCTTACTTGAAACTGGGTTCTCATTCTTACCAAGTGATTTATCATTAATGAGCATGCTTCATGATGCCATAATAATAAATCATAAACCATATGTATCACATCATCAAGGCATAAGTCATATGCATTACATCATCCAGACATAAATCATACATACTATAACGTACATGCATGAGCTTAAAATCATACAGGCAGTAAAACATTTTCGTTCATGCTGTAGGCGGAGTTGTACTTACCTATTACGTATGTCTTGAGTTTGTTGCTCCTACCGGTCACAACAACAGGTTAATTTCTTGTTTTTAAAAAGGACGTAAGATAAAAATCATCCTATCTTACTCTCAATCATAATATTAAATGTTGGTATCCTAACCAACATCCATGAGAAATCCCTACTTTGAAAACAGTTCATAATTCTGGTTATCAGTGCATGTGCAGGATTTTCCGGTTCATGCACTGTTTTCTAAAAATCCTGTGCAGGAATTTTTTGTTTCTTGCATAATTTTTAAGATCTATTTTAATCTCAAAATCTGTTAGGTATTTGAAAAACTTTTCTTCATGAAAGTTGTAGACCTTGAATAATGCTACAACTTTCATGTTTTTTGCTCAAAACCTAATTCTGCCTTTAACTGGTTCATATTCCTGGTTGAAGTTGGCTGGCCGTGCACAGGGTCTGGGCAGACCAGGGCTCGGGTTTTTATAAAAATGGAAGCATTTGGAGCTTATTTTCTAAAATCTGTTTGAGCTACCCCCTAGGATTTTTAATTTTCTACAACTTTGTAGTTTTAAGTTTTCCCAAATTCAGCCTCTAAAGGACTCAAAATCATGTTTCCAGAAGACTACCCAGTTTTACCCGAAAACTGGCAGTTTCGTTCTAGGTCAAGTTTTACGTAAAATTTCGCGCACACTACCTCAAACGGCCGCAACCGTGAGCCTACAACAAACATGCAGCGCTTTAACGTGAGTTTTCATCAACATGCATTGATTCATACCCATGCAAACCCATGTGGTAATTTTGTACCAAACTAGGGTTTTAGGGTTAGTTTTACCTCTTAATTTACATACAATTCTTTTTCCTTCATTCATGTATACCATATTTCTTCTTGACCATAGGGGGACATATAACAAACATTTTCTAGACATACATACAAACCATAATATCTCACAAGCATACAATCAAAAACATGCACCAAAACATAAATCAAGACCAATAAACCCTAATCAAGCACATACCTAAGCATTTAAACCTATTGCATGAAAGTAAAGGGGTGAGCTTATGCTCTTACATACCCAACATGAAAATACACATAAATCTTGAACCAAAACTTAATTGGATAGCTTAAAGGTTTTAGAAGGATACCTTTAAGCTTGGAGGTTGGTTCTAAGCTTGGAATCAAACCTTCCTTCCTACTTGGGTTCCACCAAAAATCTGACCACCTTTCTTCTCTTTCACTCTCTTTTTTTTTTCTCTTCTCTTTGAGGTTCGGCTCTTATGGGGAAGAAATGGTGAGGTGAAAATGAGCCATAGTTTTGGGTTAGAATCACATAAATTGATCCAAAAACACCCCCCTCACTTATTTATAGGTGAAAAATATTTTTTTTTTGATTTATTTTTATTTTCAAAACTGCATATTAGTCCTTAAGAGTAAAATATTTGGTCAATACCCTTATGAGGTGGCAGGCCATGTGTCCGCATTTTAGCTCCCAAAAATTTTAATAATTATCCACTTAATTTTATCTTCCAAAAATCCAAAAATCATATAATTATCCAATGGTGAGGTGTCCCCCCATTAAGGCCATGTTTGGCTTTCCTCCTAAAATGCAGTCCATTTTTATACTAATGGAGATTTTACAAATACTGCTTTTACTAATAACAGTACTGTCATATTGGACTATAGTCCAAAATTCATCTGCGTAAAATTTAACTGCGTAAATTTTTTTTATATGACTTCGAGCTACGTAGCCCTTATTGTCCTAAATAATGTGCTTGATTTTACTATAGTTGTCTTGAACCTTATTCTTACTACTTTATCTGTGATGACGGTTTTTCGCAGTGTAATTCCTATACTGCTTGCTATATTGCAGTACCGTCATATTCATACCTTTGACTTTTCTTGGTCAAATTTTGACCAACATAAAATCATAAATTTCAATTATGTCTTTTTCCTCAAAAGGCATCATGCTTAACTAAACAAGTTGTTTTTGAGTCTTATTATGCTATAAGAACTCAAATACATCTGATAAAATCATATCAGATATTTCACATAAATATTCATTTTTCCTTGACGAGGAAATCATGAATTAATCAAAAAGGGCGGTTATCACATTCTTCCCCCTTAAAAATTAAACACTCCTTCTTTGCCTAGCGAACTAAATGTAACACAACGCTTTCGGGAATCAATCTGAGCATTGTATTTTTCTAAGAAATCCATTCCTAGGATCACATCATAATCTTGAAGTTTGATCACAACAAGATCCACATATAATTTTCTGTCGCAAATGACTATTGGGACACTTCGTATCCAGTAGTCGGACAGAAGAATTTTTCCTAACAGTAGGGATGTTCTGAAGGGTTGCTCTAAACTATCAACTCCTTTTCCTAATTTCTGGGCAAACTCCTTCGATTCAAATGAATGAATAGCCCCAGAATCAAGCAAAGCAAGTGCATCATAAGTGGCGAGAGAAATCTGACCTGTTACCACCGATGAAGTTCCAGCTTCAACATCCCTTTTGGTGTAGGCATAAATCCAAGCTTATGGTTCCGGAGCTTCTAGTCTTCCTTGTGCTAGGGACGGACCTTCAATCTTAACTTGGGCCACATGTAGCTGACTGCTTGGATTTCTGTTTGGAAACTGGGGGTTTGTGTTCTAGTTGTTTAGGGTATAGTTCCTCGCATAGTGGCCTTCTATGCCACAAATGTAGTAGGCATTTGACCCTGATCTATATATCCCGACATGCTTCTTCCCACATTGGGCGCACACAGGATAACTATTACTGTTGTTATTATTATCCTCATTACCCCGGTTGATCTTCATTTGAGGGTAATTCCTCTGTTTGCCCTGGCTCATAACATTTCCTTTTCTCTTATTCTTCCCGGATTGTCTAGTATTCTGGCCAACATTACTAGATTGACCCTTCGAATAAAACTCTGGGTTTTTTCGGGGTTGTGGATGCTTCGCTAAAGACTTCTCTTCCTTCTTAACCTTAAAAATCTAAGCCCTTACCTCCTTATCTTGATTAATCCAATACTCGGCTCTTATTGCCCGACTAATACAATCGGACACCAAAGTAGGAGGGTTACTGCCAGCACTAACTTGCTTGGCAATATCAGTCCGAAACATCTTCATTATCCTTCTTACCTTTTCAGTTTCATTTGGTACAAGTTCCGGACATAAATGGGCTAATTGTTCAAATTTCTTGACAGCTTCCATTACTGTCATCGACCCTTGTCTAAACTATTGAACTCATCCTGCTGAAATGCAAGAATTTCCCAGTTGTAGTACATCACTTTAAACTCGGTTATGAAATCTTGCCAGCTCATGGTTGCCACGTTCCTATGCATTTGCACGGTCATCCACAATGCCGAGCATCCTTTTTAAGTGCAAAAGACGCGCACAGAACTTTCTCCTATTCTGATAATCCCATGAAATCCAAAATTACTTGGATATCCATCAATCAGTTGTCCGCCTCTATTGGGTCCGCGGGTCCTTCAAATTCAGGCGCCCTCTTCCACCTGAAGTGCTCGTATAACAAATCCTCCCTGACCCAGGGTGGGTTTGCTTGTAACCCAACGGGTGCTAACGGAACTTCAGCATTCCGTGGAATTACTTGATGAACCTCCGATACTTGAGGAACTATTGGAGGTACCCCGGGTTTTCCCGGGGCGAAACGACATTCGCACAGGGCATTTGGTTTAATTGGGCTATTTGTTCTCATAGCCGATTCGTTTCTTGTTGCTGTTCTAGCAACTGTTGTTGTAGCATCGCTGCTACGTTTGCAAGATCAGGCTTTTGCGGATTAGCGTTAACTTGTGTGTGAGGTCGAACCATATTCTAATTCCTATTGAATCACAAGAAAAGATATTATCATTCTTTAATATCCTTTCTTTCATGCATTTCTTATCTCATCATACCTTAGTATATCATATCATAAAGTCATCACGACTTTTCATATCCTAAGACATCGTGTCATAAAATCGTCATAACTTATCATGTCTTATCTAGCATCATCATATCATAACATTAAAAATATCATATTGGAGATCCATCTTGATCTTATCGTATCGGATCATGACTTCATCATGAATCCATCATGCACCTTTCTTAACTGGTACTTAATCATAATATCATAACATCATATATGCATTTCATATCTGTACTTTATCTTATCGTACATTATACAAGAAGTATAATCTTCCGTCAGTGTCTAACACTTGCGGGTACATGTCATACCTGCTATACATACTACACACACAAAGTCAAAATATGATGAAAGTGTCTACCATTTCACCATCATGCCTATCCTATGTATAATCCTAAGGTTAAAAAGAATAATAAAAGTCAGACTTAGAT
This sequence comes from Ficus erecta, assembly GCA_008635985.1. NCBI lineage: Eukaryota > Viridiplantae > Streptophyta > Magnoliopsida > Rosales > Moraceae > Ficus > Ficus erecta. The sequence goes on along the minus strand of BKCH01000036.1, from coordinate 1,499,251 downwards.
CTAACGGTCTATTCGGTCGTCACGTCGGAGAATACGTCCCAATCCTCGTCTTCAATCTCTTCCTCAACCTCTTCTTCTTCATCATCACTAGTGATGATGAAAATTGGAGGGTCCTCATGATGGTCTTCGAGATTAGCCCCGAATTCTACAGGGTCCACTTCATTTTCATCTGCGTCGGCCTCCGCCTCCTGTGGAGGAATCTCCTGCAGTGGAATGGCTGGAATAGGGTCCTCAAGCAAAACAGGACCTCCTAGGAATAACGACTCCGGAATACCGGCGTCATCGACAGGTTCAACTATATAGTTGTCCACTGGAGCAACCGCCTGAGCTTGTACCATATATGCTATTATTTCAGCTCCCATAATAGCATCAATCATGGCGTCCAAAGCTAATCCCATTATCGGGGCTGGTACGAATTGCTTTACTTCCGGCGGTAGCCCGTCTCTAATGATGTGCAACTCCTGTCACTTTGGGTCATCCAACTTTCAAAGAATCTAGGGCAACATTACATCTCGGAATCTCCGGCAATAATGACCCATGAATTTGTTCGGGTCGGCGTACTATTCTACAACGTAGTTGAGATATCGCCTCATGTACATATCGTTGTATATTTCTTATCGCGGTACGATATATTGGCCCCCTCATCAGGAAAAGGCCCATAACGTACTATAATAAGGGCACGAAAATTTGCCCATGTTACTCCTTGGATATCTGGTAGCCCTAATGTTAGCTACCATAGCATAGTGTTTCCAGTTAGACACCTACTGACCAGCACTACCTGAAGGTGCGCTTCTATGTGGTATACTCAAAAGATGGTCTCCATATCATTGAGCCACCCTGCTAGCGATACCGTCCTACATGTCCCATCAAATAACAATGGGCTCATCCCATGAAAGACCCAAGCAGCATCACGATCCTCGTTTACACGCCTCAGATCCATGACGTTAACTCTACCATTTTACATTTACATAGTAAGTACTCATACACATAAGTTAATTCTACTTACAATGACTGTGGTGCTGGCAGGCAGACTGTGAAATTGGATGGCAGGGAACCCTTGCTCTGATACTAACTCTGTAACGACCCATCCTATGTGGGCTGTCACAGCTACTTATCTTACATAATATTTAACTTATTTGATAGGCAAAAATATTGAATTTTTTTTTCCAACCTAAATCTTGGAAACTCACTCATACTATACTTACTTATATATATTGACTGAAATACTAAACTTATTTTGGTATATACAACATTTTACATGAACTATCAAACATAATTAAAACATAACGCGTAGTGGTTCTCATCCCAAGATTTCACAGGTAGACTTGCCGCGCTCCACCGTCTTGCATCAATGATTGCTGGTAGGTTGCTTACCTACAGTATAAACATAAGACATGAGCTTTCGTTCAGCAAGTACAACTATAAATCCACAAAACTTTTCATAATAACATCATGCATGAACCAATTATGCTTTCATTATGCTGTCTTATGTTAGCATATTTTTGGTTCCCTTACTTAACATAAGTGTACGTACCGTGGCACGCAGCCATGGTGTGATTGGGGCGGCCAGTCCATTTCCAACTCAAACCATGGACCAAACCTGCCCTTGTGGTAGGTCGATACGACACGAGGCAACTTGCTTGTCATCATACTGAAAAACTCTTCCTTAACTTGTTCTTGAAAACATTTTCTTGGAAAGAGTTTTCTTCTTGAAAACAATTCCTTGAAAATAGTTTTCTTCTAGAAAACAATCTTTTAAAACAGTTTCTTACTTGAATTTGGGTTCTCATTCTTACCAAGTGATTTATCATTAGTGAGCATGCTTCATGATGTCATAATAATAAATCATAAACCATATGCATCACATCATCAAGGCATAAGTCATATGCATTACATAATCAAAGCATAAGTCATATGCATTACATCATCCAGACATAAATCATACGTACAATAACGTACATGCATGAGCTTAAAATCATACAGGCAGTAAAACATTTTCGTCTATGCGGTCGGTGGAGTTGTACTTACCTGTTATGTATGTCCTGAGTTTGTTGCTCCTATCGGTCGCAACAACAGATTAACTTCCTGTTTTTAAAAAGGACGTAAGATAAAAATTATCCTATCTTACTCTCAATCATAACATTAAATGTTGGTATGCTAACCAACATCCATGAGAAATCCGTAGTTATATGTCCCCCCCTACATCATCTTATAATAACTTGTTTGGTTACTTACTGTAACCGTAGGGCTCATGGCCCAACATACTTAATCAATATCTTGTTAGGTTACTTAAGATAACATTGGATACTAAGCCCAATCATAGTTGAATAGTATTACGTTACTATTAGTAACCTTGGGTCTAAGCCCAATTACTTTTAATTTATACCCCACTAGGTTACTATGGATAACCCTGGGTTTTAGGCCTAATTAATTTTAAATAAATACCCTATTAGGTTACTATATTTTCAACATACTTTGAAAATAGTTCATAATTCTAGTTATCAGTGCATGTGCAGGAATTTCCTGTTCATGCACTGTTTTCTAAAAATCCTGTGTAGGAATTTCCTGTTTCCTCCACAGTTTTTAAGGTCTATTTTAATCTCAAAATCTGTTAGGTATTTGAAAATATTTTCTCCATAAAAGTTGTAGAACTTGAATAATGCTACAACTTTCATGTTTTGCTCAAAACCTAAATCTGCATTTAACTAGTTCATATTCCTGGTTGAAGTCGGCAGGCCGTGCACAGGGTTTGGGCAGACCAGGGCTCGGGTTTTTATAAAAACGGAAGCCTTTAAAGCTTATTTTCCAAAATCTATCCACGATACCCCTTAGGATTTTAATGTTCTACAACTTTGTAGTTTTAAGTTTTCCCAAATTCGGCCTCTAAGGGTCTCAAAATCATGTTTCCAAAAGACTGTCCAGTTTTACCCGAAAACTGGCAGTTTCGTTCTAGGTCAAGTTTTACGTAAAATTTCGCGCACACTACCACAAACGGTCTCAACCGTGAGCCTACAACAAACATGCAGTGCTTTAACGTGATTTTTCATCAACATGCATTGATTCATACCCATGCAAAACCATGTGGTAATTTTGTACCAAACTAGAGTTTTAGGGTTAGTTTTACCTCTTAATTTACATACCATTCTTTTTCCTTCATTCATATATACCATATTTCTTCTTGACCATAGGGGGACATATAATAAACACCTTCTAGGCATACATACAAACCATAATATCTCACAAGCATACCATCAAAAACATGCACCAAAACATAAATCAAGACCAATAAACCCTAATCAAGCACATACCTAAGCATTTAAACCTATTGCATGAAAGTAAAGGGGTGAGCATATGCTCTTACATAACCAACATGAAAATACACATAAATCTTGAACCAAAACTTAATTGGATAGCTTAAAGGTTTTAGAAGGATACCTTTAAGCTTGGAGGTTGGTTCTAAGCTTGGAATCAAACCTTCCTTCCTACTTGGGTTCCACCAAAAATCTGACCACCTTTCTTCTCTTTCACTCTCTTTTTTTTTCTCTTCTCTTTGAGATTCGGCTCTTATGGGGAAGAAATGGTGAGGTGAAAATGAGCCATAGTTTTGGGTTAGAATCACATAAATTGATCCAAAAACACCCCCCATCACCTATTTATAGGTGAAAAATATTTTCTTTTTTGATTTATTTTTATTTTTAAAATTGCATATTAGTCCTTAAAAGCAAAATATTTGCTCAATACCCCTATGAGGTGGCAGGCCATGTGTCCTCATTTTAGCTCCCAAAAATTTTAATAATTATCCACTTAATTTTATTTTCCAAAAATCATATAATTATCCAATGGTGAGGTGTCCCCCCATTAAGGCCCTGTTTGGCTTTCCTCCTAAAATGCAGTCCATTTTCATTCTAATGCAAATATTACAAATACTGTTTTTACTAATAACAGTACTATCATATTGGACTATAGTCCAAAATTCATCTGCGTAAAATTTGACTGCGTAAAAATTTTTCATATGACTTCAAGCTATTTAGCCTTTATCGTCCTAAATAATGTGCTTGATTTTTTTGTAGTGGTCTTGAACCTTATTCTTACTATTTTATCTGTGATGACAGTTTTTCCCAGTATAATTCCTATACTGCTTGCTATACTGCAGTACCGTCATATTCATACCTTTGACTTTTTTGGTCAAACTTTGACCAACATAAAATCATAAATTTCAATTTTGCCTTTTTCCTCAAAAGGCATCATGCTTAACTAAACAAGTTGTTTTTGAGTCTTATTATGCTGTAAGAACTCAAATACATCTGATAAAATCATATCAGACATTTTACATAAATATTCATTTTTCCTTAACGAGGAAATCATGAATTAATCAAAAAGGGCGGTTATCACATGAGCACAGTTTGGAAGTGGGCTGCGTGGCGAACTGGGATTGGACTTCAGCAGTGGGTGCACTGCGGAAAGGTGGAAATGCGCGCACCTAATTGGGCACTACTCTGGATACGCTGGCATGCCTCGTGGATGCACTAATTGGGACGAGTGGGAAACACTAGCGATCTAAGAGCTTCCGTAGTTGATCCAATGGTCCAAATGGAGTGTGGGTGCACGGGGAAGGTGTCTGCGAGTGGTGGAAGCTGGTGCTAAGTTTCCAATTCACATTTTTTTTTCTTCAGATTTTTACTCCAAATTGTTATTTTTACCCTCCTAACATAATTAACCTACACACTTTGGACAACATAATTATTTTGGGGGAAAAATCAAAATAATTACTAAGATTATAACAAAATATAAGCTCAAGAATGCTAAAATAACTTTATTTTATAGAGTTACCGTACCCCCAAATTTAATATTTTGCTAGTCCTCTTGCAAAAGAAAAAGCAAAAATCATGAAAAAGAGTGTGTACTAATTTAGTTTGATTTACAAAATATACCTCAAAGATTTCACCTATTTTATTGCTCAAGGAAAACTCGAAACATCGTTAAAGTTTAGAATTTCAATTCAATTGCTCATCTAACCTTGCCTTGGATTCTTTTATTGTGTGTGTGTGAATAGCCTTTTACACTTAATCACTTGCAACTCTGATTAGTTTATGTAAATGAGTGAATTATGATGGATCTCTAGATAAAGAAATTTAGAAACTCCGTAGGCTTGCTTTTCTTATCATTCTCCACTAACGCAGACAAACACATTACCTAGGATCATTAAGAATTTTTAGGCTTGTAATGTTAGGATAGGTGATTACGCCCAAATTGTGTATTAATAAAGCAGTTAATTGTAGCACAATGAGGAAGATCGATCTCACGACGAGACGGTAAAAGTAGCAAATAAGAAAGATTATTAGAAAATAAACGTTAAAGAGGTAAACAAACAAAGCAAATTAAAAAGATAATATTTTTGGTATTTTTCATAATAAAATGAAATAAATGCAAAAATAAATTAAAAGATAGGTTGAGGAATTTTAAATACTTTTGTTCAAACTTAATACTTTAATTCTATAACTCAACTGCAAGTTTCACATCCCAAACATGTAGTCGTAAAATATGGATATAAAATAACAAATAATAGAAAAAGTAGTTGATGAAATTATTCTCTTCTCATCAAAACAAGCACAACTATTCTTATACGTCATCCGAAAGCAACAAAATATCTCATGACAAAATGCATTAAGGGATGCTTATATAAAAATAATTGATAGAAAACCACATGTCACTAGTGATTTAACGTACTAAATATAATAACTAGAACTGCTATGACTACATAAATAATTATTATAAACACTAAGCAGAATAGAATAAAATGAAAACAAATTTATAAACATTGAATAACAAATTGAATTGAAATAAAAAGAAGAGCGCAAACAAATTAAATTCACTCAAGACTTAGCCTTTGATCGATGATGTCTCACTCACAAAAAGATGTGTCACTCATCTCACACCTCTAAAAAAACTAAGGAAACAAAATTGAAAAATAAACTAAAATTTATTAGGCACTAAAATTCTCACAATTCTTGAATGAATATTACAACAAGCAGAGATCTCTCTTTATAGTGTTTTAGAGGCTCAACTAGAAAGAGAAAGAAAATAATAAAAATGGGAAACTAAAAATAATATTACAATTAATCAATCATTTGATAAGTGAAGAAATCAGGCTGATTTGATTCTCTTGAGGACTTTCTTCTGAAGTAGAAATTTGGAAAAGTGAAGGATTGCTATACACATCCACCATGTGGTGCGAATGAAATGGCTATTGTGGATAATGGACCACGTGGCGTTCTTCAATTTGGTGCTTGGCTGGCTTGGGCGCTGATTGCATGGCTTTTTCTCCATGACTTTTGCACTTCTTTCAAATTTGCAAATAATGAAACTAAAACTAAACAGTTTTTAATTTAAATACTTTCAATAAAAATCAAGAAAATGTTTAATTAAAACTCAAATATTTTAGCAATTATTCAACAATAATCATCATTAAAGTGCATTTTTATGTACTAATCACAACTCCTAACTAGCTTATTGTTAGTCTCTAGCAATTCAAGCAGAAGAAATATCATGTCATGATGAACAAACCATTTAAGTCTCAATCAACAAAATGACCTAAATGCTTCAAAGAAAATGTTAGACAAATCAACAAATGCTATCAAAATTATTTTCAGTCATAACTCCAGAATTCTATTTGTGTATTAAGCCCTTTCCTTCTTACCACAGACTATAACACATTTAACTTTGAAAATCCACATGTAAAAAGCCTCAACTCCATTAAACCTCGCAAGTATTTTGAGAAATATTTTAGAGCAAAAGTGGTTACTCATGGAGTTGGAAAACAATAATTGCTCACAGTGTAATAGTCATCAGTCCCTATAAGAAAAATGTAAGATTTGCAGTTCCACATTGCTTGAGAATGGATATATGTGATGGTTTATAAGTAAATAGACCACCTCTTAATGGTATGAGGCCTTTTAGGGTAAGCCCAAGAGCAAAACTGTGTGGAGATGAGAACTAAAGCGGACAATATCATACCAAATGGAGGCACGAGTCATTACATATATGGTATCAGAGCCTATACCCAACTAGAAGTGTGGCCAACTGGGACGTCGGGCCCCGGAAAGAGGGGTGATTATGACAGTCATCATTCCCTACAAGGAAAGGGTAAGCTGTGCAATTCCACATCGCTTGTAAATGGATATATGTGATGGTTCATAAGTAAACAAACCACCTCCTAATGGTATGAGGCCTTTTGGGGTGAGCTCAGGAGCAAAATGTTGCGGGCATGAGACTCAGAGTAAACAATATCATACCAATGGAAGGCACAGGTTGTTACACACAGTGAGAAAGGAAAATTTTAGGACAAGCAATCAGACAAACATTGATAAAGAGGCAGGAAAACCATCAACTTAGAACTCCACCGTCTTACCACAAACCAGCTTTCAAGATTCAAAGGATCAGAAAAGAAATTACAATGATGAACACAAAGAGCCATAAAACTAACATTTTTTTAAGCAAGAGACAACATCGAATGAATGATACATATGTAGAATGGTGCTCTTTTGATTAGCTGCTATGCAACTCCAGATGTGACTACACCCAATCCACACATACTTTTGATGAAATGTTGCTCATGCTTTTTGTTTTTTTGTTTTTATTTTTTCATTATTTTATTATTATTTTTTAACTTTCTAACAAAAATACTAAAAAGGCTCTATTACAAGATATTATTTCTTTCTAATCCATATCGTCCCTCAAGCACATGCAACCAGCATACCACAAACCGTATAATGATGTTCTAAGAAGTGACTTAGCCAATTCTCAAGATTAATGAAAGTCCAAAAATTGTTTCTCTCAACTCACAAAAATAGAATGCTTAAAACATGAGAATTTTCTCAGTAAAAATGCATAAACATCTATCTTACCACAAGGCTCAAAACGTTCTAAAGAAAAATTCTGAAAGTTGTTTCTTAGATAACAAAGATAGTAAAAATTGACTTAGTCTAAACATTTTTCATCCACACCTAGACAACTTCGAAATATTTTGACTCAAAATGATTCACCCACGATAAAAACAAATCTTCCAGCATGAATATGCTTACCACCCCCAACCGAAATCAGTCAGTGTCATCAATGTCTAAAAATATGAAAAATGCGAAGAGTACAAGGAAAAAGAACACCTAGATGATGAGCATGCCGCAGATGAATATAGTCAGATCAACTTTGAAAGAAAAAAAAATACAAACAAAAAAACAAAACAAAACACACTAAAACAAAAACAATGCAAAGCAAAATAAACACACCAAAAGAAAATAAAAATATAATACATATGGGTAGTTGAGTTAACTACTCAAGGCCGGTAGATAGGAGCCTCAAGGACATCTCCTCGAGTTGGTCTACACGTTCCACGTAGTTCTTCAGTCGATGGCCATTAACTTTGAATGTCCTTCCATTGCTCGGGTCCTTGACTTTGAGGGCAGCGTTGGGAAGACTCTTTTCACCAAAAATTGGCCAGTCCTCCTCGACCACAACTTGTCGGGATGGAGATGCATCATCGGGCCCAAAAGTATGTGTAATTCCTACCTTCAGTAGCACGAATAGCTGCATTTCGCGCCTTCAATAGCACGAGTAGCTTGACTTAGGGCAACCTCGATGGATGGTTTTGGCAATTCTATTCCGTTGAATCTCTTCAAATCTTAGTTGCCAACACTTGGTTCCTCTTTACCTTTGAAGATGATAGAAACGTTGTCTAACTTAGCAGGACCAGAACTCTCAGATTCAGATATTTGGAGGAGGCCTTCGAGATTATCAGAATTGCAATTGAACCTTCTTTCTTTTTTAATTTTTAATTATATATATATTTAATTCAAAAATTAGCTTGGAAAACAACAGACATGTAATTGTCACAAATAGTATCCTTTAAGAATGCTCTCAGAAAAGATTGGTGGGACGAGGCCTCCTTAAAAACCAACCTCCCAGACAGAGTAATGTTCCCAGGAAAGACTAGAGAGCCTCCTAGGCAGAACTTTCTTAGATTTTACGTCTCCACAAAATCATACATTGTTCCCAAGGTTAATTTGGAGAAATTAGTGTTTTATTCTAATTTTATTGAGTTTCACTAAGTTAGTGGCGTAACAGTCAAAACCTAAACTATGGTCAAATGTCTAGTAACTAACTAGAGTTAGTATATCCAAATCATTAATTAAAATCCTGAAAAACCTATAAAAGGAAAAAAAAAAAAAAAAGATTAAACTACGAAAATCGAGGATATGAATAACTCTGTTAAACTAAAAAGGAAACAAAATTAAATCCTAATCTCTAAAAAGAAAAGAATAAAATTAGCAAAAGTAAAAAATAAAATAAAATTGTAATGTTCAACTCCTAATTCTTCATATTGGATGCTGCCAATTCTTCACATTGGAAATCTTGGTCATTCTTGAAAATGTTCAACTCCTAATTATCGTGCTCGGCCATGTCTTTCAACATATAACAGGCTTCGTCAACGGGTCTTTGAAATAAAGAGAAATACCATGTCCACTTTCAACCCAATATCTTGTTGAGTCACATAAGCCATTGATGAAATTTTGAAGAATATATTCCTTGGAGAAACCATGATTAGGAAACCTGTTAAGTAAGTCTCTATATCTCCACCAAGCACTACACATCGATTCCATGTCTTTTCGGCAAAAACTCATGAGAACCTGTCAATAACACATATTGAAGTATTGCAAATAAGACAAAAACAAACAAAATTAAAACAAAGGAATAAAAATTAAAAAAAATTCAAATTAAAACTAGAGTTATTTGGTATCAATATTAGTAAAACAAAACAGTCCCCGGCAACGGTGCAAAAAAATTGTTGTGGAAAATTGCAAATGCACAATATCATAATAAGTAATAAAGTGATAAATAAAGTATTATTTCCACGAGAATTGTCGTTACTAATTACCGAAATTATATTAACTCAAACTTTATTTGAATAACTGAAAAGACATTTTTAAATATAAATAACAAAACACTGACTGACTTACATTTTTCGTTCTTTTCATTTCGAACAAAACATGTATTTGATCCATTTTTTTCACATTTGTTTAGTTGTTTTCATATTTCTAATCTATTATATAGTAGTCAATCACTGATTAACTCATAGTTAATCAATAATTGTCCATTCATTTGTTTTTGTTTTTGTTTTGTTTTTTTTTTTTTTTTTGGTTGGGGGTCAATCAATGATTAGTGTTTCGAAAAATTGCAAGTGCACAATATCGTAACAAGTAATAAAGTGAGAAGTAAAGTATCGTTCCTATGAGGACTGTAGTTATTAATTATCAAAATTATATTAATTCTAACTTTATTTGAATAACCAAAAAGAGATTTTTAAATGTAAATAACAAAATTACAGAGAGACGAAAGACTCAAAATATTAAAAATTTATGGTTTCAAATTTCACCGGATTAATCATATTCAAATTATCTAATCAAATTAATCAACGCCTATTCCCTATGTTGCCAACGAATCTCTCTAATATATTCATTAATCTTTCTCAATCATTAATAATTTATTATAATAATTCAATTATCACATTTCATTCTCAAACAACTTATCATAATTCATTAAAAACCAGAAATTCATAATACTGCATAAGTTTCATAACTATCTATATTTTTTTGACAATTTCATGGAAAATTAATCAATAGCTTATTTAAGTATCACTTCTTAGTCTCAAATCAAATATCAATTCATGCAAAAGTTGGTCAGAAATTCACAAACAAATATTAAGCACAAATTAAAATACTCAACATAGAATTAGAATAAAACATCAATTAATTAAAAATAGAAAAACACAATTAATCATAATTTGGCTAGATCATATACATAGAAAAGAAAATTAGTTCATAAATAAAAATATAAATCTACAAAACAAAGGTTTAATTATTCTTAAATTACAAAAATAAAAAGATAAAAAAATAAATAAAGAAAACCCAGTTTGGAGGTGTCACAAGTCTCCGAAACCTTTTCATAAATTTTCTTCTCCCTTTCCTCTTGATGATTCAAGATGATCTCTCTATAATTTTGTAGAAAACTAAACCTAAAATTCAGATTAAAAATAAAATACCAAAAGCAAAATCCTAATTTTTTTTTTCTATTTTTCTTTGATGGTTTTCAGCTTCTCCCACAACCAAATACATCCTTAATGGAGCCCTAGGTTCCATTTTATAAGCCTCCAGCTGTCGCCTCATTTCCAAAGATTTTCCCTTTTTATTTTTTTTTCCTTACTTTTATGCTGCTGCAGCTGACACGCAGCAGTCCTAGGGCCTACGCGAAGAGATAGGTGGCGAGTAGCAATTGGGAGCAGTTGGGAAGTGGGCCGCGTGGCGAGCTGGGACTAGACTTTGGCAGTGAGTGGACTGGGAAAAGGTGGAGACATGCGCACCTAATCAGCCACTACTTTGGTTACGCTGACATGTCTTGTGGATGCGCCAGCTGGGGCGAGTAGGAAGCATGGGAGGAGTTAGGATTAAATGAGTTGAAGGGATATTTGTGTCATTTTAATTATATTAATAAGAGAAAAAATATTTTTTAATTAAATGTAATAAGTTTAGGTCATCTACTTAAAATTGGATCAAGTAATGGGCTATTTACCTCCCAATTCCTTTACTTCTTCTCAAAAAAGGAAAAAAAAAAAAAGGTGTAAATAGATAATGAAGTTAATTTAATTTAAAAGAGTAAAATGAACGGGAGTCATAATTAATCAATAATAAATATATATTATATTAATCAATCATTAAGTTTGTATTTTATTTGATTGGGAATGAAATTTTTAAGTTGTAGTTGGTTGACTTTTTAAAAATTAATTATAAATTTTATTAACTTTTTAGAAATAAAAAATAAAAAATATTATGAAAAAATATAGTTTAATTAAAATTAAATTAAAACCTCAAACGAAGCTTAAATAATTTTCATAAGAAAATAAATATTTTTTAAGTTTTATAAGAATCAACCATTAACATTCTTAAAAAAAGAAAAAAGAAATTTAGCTACATTGACAAAGAAATATAATATGTTATCCTTTTAGCAAATAATAAAAATAAAAATAAAAATAATGTTATCCGTGTCAGAGTCCCAAACTAAAACCCTTGTGCACGAACTGGAGACTAGACAGCGTTTAAGCCATTTTCTGAACAGAAGAAACGGACAACAATAACGACGACGACGATGATACACACAGCAGCAAAGCAGGTCTCACGAAGAGTGATGGCGAGAGCATCTCGCACCGCCAAGCTGGTGGGACCCACCTCCCGTCTTCCCTCGAGATCTCCGCCGTCCAGATTCCTCCACGACGGAATCAGCGGCTCTAATCCCAACCCCGTCTCTCTTCAGATGATCAACTACGCTCTCTCCCACGCCAGGTCTCTCAAATCAGGTCTCCTCTCCTCTTATTTTTCTGAAATTTCCTCCTTTCTTTTTTCTCTCTATTTTTTTTTCGGTTTTTTTTTTTTTTTTTCGAAAAATGAAAATTTGGGTGTTGTAATTGTAGAGGTTTCGTACGGACAAAGTATGATAGTGCTTGAGCAGTGCTTACAGCAAACATCTGAGAGTGATGATTCCAGAGCTTTGGTCTTCATGGCCATGTCTACATTGTTGTCTGAAAGGTTGTCTTCTTCTTCTTCTTTTCTTTTTTCTTTTTTTTTTGTAATTAATTTCTTTTAAATAAATTTGAAAATCCCAATTATTAAATATGTTGTTTTTTCAGAGGAAACTATGATGAGGCAATTGAAAAACTCAAGAGTGTTCAAGATTTAAGCTCCTCTTCAGTTGGTCTTAGAGGTAAAAAGAAAGTTGTATACCTTTCGCTTTATTTGTTTCTTATTGGAATTTTTTGTAGATATACTCTTTGTGTGTTTTTTTTTTTTTTTTTGGGTAAATTACTAGGCTGCCTCTAAATTTTTAAATTTGTGCAATTTTGATCAATGTTCTTTTTTTTTTTTTTTTTTTTTTAAGCTGGAGTAACCCTTAAATATTAAAAATGTAGTTACAGTAGTCATTTCTGTTAATATTTGGATTGAATCCATCACTTAGCATCATTTTTTTTTCATCAGATTACTTACCAATTATGTCAAAAAATTAACAGAAATGACTATTGTAGGAGCATTTTAATAGCTTAGGATCATTCAAACCACAATAAAAAGAGCGGGATCAATGTTGCACAAACTTAAAAGTTTATGAACTATAAAAGCAATTTAAACACCCCCCCCCCCCCCCCTCCCCCATTTTAATAGCTTAGGGTCATTCAAACTACAATAAAAAAGAACGGGACCAAAGTTGCACAAATTTAAAAGTTTAGGAACTATATGACGAGCAATTTAAACCCCACTCCCCCCCCCCCCTCCTTTTTTTCTTTTTCTTTTTCTTTCACATGAACGACTTATGAATCAATCTGGGTTTTGTGAAGTTGCTGCAATGGAAGCACTTGTTGGGCTCTACTTAGAGCTCGGGCAGGTACATCTCCACACTAATATAACATTTTAATTTATGTGCTATTTTGGATTCACGGAGATAAATTCTCCCTATATATAGGATGATACGTCGACCATGCTGGCAGATAAATGCTTAATAATATTAGGACAGAATGAACATAAATTGAGTGGCAGAGGTGGTGAGGTCATACGCACCCGTGCTAATGCGGTAAAAGCACTCGTTGAGCTTGTTCATGGCGACATTCAGTCAGGTAGTACTGGTATTAGAGAAGAGGTTTCTAATTATTTTACCATGTACTTACTTCATGTATGCATTACTCCAATCTGTTTTGTTCTTTGCAGCCGAGTGTTTCTTCGGACACGGGGATAATAAAGGATTAATAGGTGAGGTTCATTTCCTTCGTCATTGTGTTACAATTAGAACGCATGGAAAAATCTGCTTTGAATGTTGCACAAATGCTATTTACAAATTTAGTACAATAAAATGAAGTTCAAACACGTTAATTTTACACAGGATGCTCATACCCCTGATAATTAGTTGATTCAAGCCTCCATCCGGAGAAAGAATTCTACAAAACCAGTTTTGAATACTATATTGATCTTTCTCAGCTTTAAGGAATTGGTTTCTTTCCTCGTTAGAGATAGACAAGAACTAAGGCATAAGAATAGGACTACCATAGGCTTATTCCCATTTCTACCTACTTACTCAATGAAGGTTTTGATGCTTGCTTATTAAAATTTTTACCTACGCCATATCTTTTACTAGCTATTTTGCTTCTAAATGTGCATCTTATATTCTATGTTCCAACTGTACTAGTTTTCACTTAACTCTCTCTCTCTCTCTCTCTCTCTTAAAAAAAAAAAAAACTTTTTTTTTTTTTTTTTTTTTACTTCGGCTATCTATTGGCTGTACAGAAATAATCTAGAGTGCCAGTAAACCTTCCATATGTAGCTTTCAAGACCTTCTAAAGTCGGTATTTCTTACATTGCTCTCTTTATATGAATGTTTAAAATGGAAAATTCAGGTGTAGAAGGTTTTGGTGTTGTTCTCGAATTAGCAATTTTAGACACTGCTTTTTATGACATGCAAATAATGAAGTTTGTGTTTAGGGGTGAGTGTTATCACTAATCATCATCAACTTTTGAAAGTTGTCGACTGCCATATTTAGTGGATTTATTGATCTAGCTTTCAATTGCATAACTTAAAGGAGATTACAACTTACTCTTGAGATATATTGTTAATTGTTGAAATATCAAACTATTGTTGGCTTAAAATATAAAACTATTGTTGGCCCAACTCCTAACAGCTTAAGCTTTTGGGAGAATTGGTAAACTAACATGGTATCAGAGCGGAAGAACCAGAGTTCGAATCCCTATAATTGCACTCTTTATCTAACCCCTTTATTATCATTGCATGTTGGGCCTTTAATATGTTTCGGGCTTCTTATAATTTGTGTTGGACTTTCAAATTAATATATGTTCGTACGTTTGCCCATTGGCTGGCCTGCACGTGAGGGGGAGTGTTGAAATATCAAACTATTGTTGGCTTAAAATATAAAACTATTATTGGCCCAACTCCTAACAGCTTAAGCTTTTGGGAGAATCGGTAAACAAACATTAATAAATATCACTATCTGAGGAAAAGATAGTGACAAAAGTGCAAATTTAAAAACTTGTGCAGTTGGATCAAAGAATGATATGCTTATGGTGAAGTGTGATATATCCCGTCAAGGTTTATAGCCCAGGCATTTGTAGAGGAGAGTGTGGAGAAGAAGGGGCACTTTAGCCTGTGGACTTTAGCCTGTGGCCTAGGTGGATGACTCTGTAATTGAATCATAGACGCTATTCGTTTACTATAGACGCTATGCGTTTACTCGTTAGTGTAAAAATAGATTGCCCAGTGTATAAATTGGCTGTTTCCATATCTTCTAATTCAAAAATTTTGAAAGATCAGATGTTATCTTGCGGTTTGTGATTAATTTCGTGATATGTAGGCAGTGCTGCTCTATCCTATGGAGAATTGTTGCATGCCAAAGAAAACTTATCACTGGCAAAGGAATTATACGAGAAGTTGGTTAGGGAATTATCAGAGAAAAAAGATATCGGCAACTCATATTCCTTAGCTGCTTGTAATATGTCCCCGGAGGAGGTTTTGTTGACAGCCACATGCGCTTTGGGACAGCTTGAGGCACAGCTTGGGTAACTTTTCATTATTCCTTTCCTTGCTCTGCTGTTTGTCAGAATCATGGTACCTTTATGCCGTGTATGACATGTTTACTGATAGGAACTTTGGTGATGCTGAAGAGATATTGACTAGGGCTTTAAATAAAGCGGAGGAACATTTTGGTAAGTTCCTTTTGCATCACTTTATTTGTTAATTGATAGTGATGTAAGAATATTCAAATTACTTTTTGGTCTCTAGACATTGGATAACATGAATCTGACTTCCGTGCTCATGTTTATTCTCGTGAAGGTTCTTATCATCCAAAGGTTGGAGTTGTGTTAACCTGCATAGCTCTAATGTTTAGGCAGAAAGCAACACAGGAGCGATCAAGTTCTCTTTTGATTCAAGAGGTTAAGATCTGCTTATACTAAAATTGTCTTTAAATTTAGCAAATTTTAGATCTCCAAGTCCAGCAATTCCCATATTGGATATTTGCCTTTTTTAATTGAAGTAGCACAGAATTAGATTGATTGACTAATTTCTAGGACATTATGCTGTCCATTCTTAAAAGTCAAGATTAAGACTACCTGTACTTTTATTTTATTTTATTTTATTATTATTATTTTTTTTTGTGGGTGGTAGGAGATAAAAATGGCTAGGGTGGTGGGAACTTTGGGTTCTTAACTAAACGGCGCCTTAGTTTGTAATAATTGACATTTGTGACGTTATTCCATGCAACTTATTTTTGGAGGTGGGGAACTAGTTTGTTTTAGAGTCTTGGATGGTTGTTCAAAACTTTTTGGACATCCTATTCGAGTACTTGGGTTGACTCGTCATCGTCTCCGAATGTTGTTTTGTTTAATATGTTGGGTACTTGGTCTTCACTTTCCTTGCACAAACTAGTGTTGTTTCTGTTTTCACTTTATTTCCTACGAGGATTCTTATTTGTATTGTTTTCCCTCCCAAAACTATAACATACAGGGACTTTATAGAAGGGCACTAGAGTTGCTGAAAGCTCCCCCATTGGATACCGAAGGTTTGACGAAGAAATCATTCCCCCTCTTCCCCTCAATTTAACCCGATAAACACCCTTCCGATCTCATCTTTTTAATTAATGTATTTATTTTTTTATTTATTTTCTGGAATCTGTAGGTGCAGAAGCAAATGTACCTAGACGTGATATTATTGCCCTTGCAAGAGGTAATCGCCAACCATGTAGCCAGAGGTTATCTTATTAGACTGCTTCTTTGCAAGCTGTTTGTGGGTATCATTGGTTTTTCCAATTTGTTCAATTGTGTAGGTGGCTATGGAGAAGCACTTTGTGTCCAACAGAACAGAAAGGAACAAGGAGAGGAAATGAAGAGATGGGCAGAGTCTGCTTGGAGAAACCGCCGACTCTTGTTGGCCGAGGCACTGGAAATGTCTGAATCGTCTTCAAAAGCAGTGGTTATAGATACTCGTATCAGCAGGGCTCTGTAGTTTCACTCACATCCAAGCTCCAAACCTCTTTCCAATTGTGTGAAACTTAAATAATGCCATGTATAAACGGCTAGGTGCCTGTGCAGTAGCTGTTGTAGTTTGCTAGAGAAAACCCCAATAACCAGTTGTTGAACATAATGAATTAGAGAATGAAATCAAGAGGGCTCCGAAGTAGTTTCTATACATAAATTAATGAAGATCGAATTGCAGCTCGAAATTTGTAACCCAAAGCAAAATATAGTAGTCTTCTAAAAAATCAATAACTAGTAGCGAGCCCTGATGTTATTCAGAGAACTTACGGGCCCATTTGGGAATATTGTTTGAATGATAACATTTTGTATAAAGATCATAAATATAAATATTTGAATTATAATCCGAATTATCGTTTAAATATACGCAATGTGAATAAAATGATTTGAATACTGGATTCAGGATTCATCTTATTCTTTTTCTTTTTTAATCGCGGTGCTCGTTAAGCATGTTCACATCTCGCACATGGCAACTAGAGAAGAAAAAAAAAGACATGTAACTGTAGTGTAATTCACAAAATACAGGGGAGGCATGTGGGATTTGAACAAGTTTGTTTCAGTGTCTAGGAAGATTAATGGGCAGTTTAAAAGACCAGGTTTTTTTTTTTTTTTTTGAAGCAAAAGAAAAAAAAAAAATACTCATCATCAAAATTAACATAAAATACAATCACAAAGGAAGGTTAAGACCTTTTCCAACATCCACTCCTAACACCTGCAGTATTCCCTTGTTCAATATCTGAAAAATGTATACATATTTTTATCACCCAAAAAAAAAAAAAATCAACAACTTTCCTCTAATCTCAAAGGGAAAAAGTTAAAATAAGTTAAGGTTTAAATTGAGAGAGAGAAACTTACCATTTCTAGAATGAAAGTCCCAATAAGGCCAATCATACAAGCTCTAGAGTTCCATGTTTCAGCAACCCTGGTGAATCCAGCAAATGGGGGCTTAAATTTTGGCTGCACTTTAGGCACTATCACCTGAAAAAAAAAAAATAATAATAAATAAATAAATAAATCCAACACCCATTTCCATAATCTCCCAAATCTAAAATGTAAACAAACAGGAATTTATTCCCCCCCAAAAAAAAAAAAAGAGGAGTAAAACATTAACTTACACCAGCAGGAGGCTTTACAGCTTGTACACGGAAAGAAACCCGATTCTTGGAAGTTGTGCACGATGAACTTCTATTGTTACCCAAAAAGAGGAGTTGTGTATTTTCATGTTTTTGTGTCAAGAAAACTCTCGCTGGTAACAGAGAAGACACTGTTGAAGTTGCCATTTTTCTTTTTTCCTTTCTTTTTGGTTCAAAGACTAGAAAACCATGGACATTTTGCTTTTGCAAGTCTCTACTTATTTATTTATTTATTATTATTATTTTTTTTTTTGGTCCACCAGCTTTGGCTTATCTTCTTAGCCACACAGTTTAGTTAACACCGGACGTGGAATTTTCGCTGCTCATCTGACTCATCATAACTTCAGTGTCACATATCTTTTATTTATCTTTTCCGGGTCCCAGGAATTAATAGGTGGAGATTTGTGGTTCGTTTGTGTCCCACACTTGAGCATTTTTTTTTTTGGCGGTTGTCCCACACTAGAGTATAGATATGTGGATCTCGTTTTTGATATTGTCACAACCCAAAATCGGGTATGGTGACATGGAAGGTTTAATTAAAATAAAATTCATAATTAAAGCTCGCAAATAAATAAATACATAATATTTTGAAATTCATCCACATTTTTGATGAAATTTCCTATTTAGTCACCTTTAGAAAACTCTATCAGAGTATTAGGTCAGGTTGTAATTTATCTAAAGTCTACCAATTTTAGATTTAATAAAAAACCGTCAACTAGCTTTTAACTAAAACGGTGGACATTTCGAAATATTAAGTTTTCACTTGGAAACAGGTTTTGAAAATTCATCCTTCGGTATCGTCATACAAACAAAAGTAAAAGCAGAAAATAAAACACAAACATCCAAACCCAGTCTAGGGAGAAAGAGTTAAGTTTATATGTCTTGGAAAAATAAAAAACTGAAATAAAAGTACAAATAGATCACCACTGAACTGCAGTGACCTTGAAGTCACACCCGTCTACTTGGTGCTACTCCTAGCACCTCCGGCGGGGGGAGGGGGGGGGGGTTAAAATAGTAAAACATGAGATATGAGCTCAGTATGATATAGTTGACTCATTTAAAAATAAGTTTACTTAAAACGGATTGCTGGGGTTACCATAAAAATTAACGGGGCTAAAATTAAATGGATAAATAAATAAATACAGAAATAACATTCACTGAACATATCGTTCTCACTGATCTAATAAACCAGAATACCGCTGCAGTGGACCGATCAGTTGAAGATAACATCTTGGTACCTAACATGCCATAATATATACAAAAATATCATCCGCTAGTATCTAACCGGTCAGAGTTTGAAATTCTCATTCAACACACTTGGCAGAAGAAATCATTGCTCAAGTCTCAAACATCCTCAGTTGAGTCTCTCAAAATAATGTATCTACATTTAAATCATTTTTCATAAAACCTTTTATTTTTTAAATGCGTTTTAAAACAAGAGATTCATAGAAAAATAAATCAAACATCTCTACAAAAGTAGAGTTGGTGTATCTTACAATCATTTCAAGAAAAAATAGGGAAGGGGAACGTATCCTACCTCTTTAGCAAAATAATCTATGGATAACTTCACGTAAACCGATGCTTCTCGTTCCGGTCACCAAAATCTTAAATTAAACACACAGGTAATCTAATCATCTGACATAACATAATTGGTTAATTAAACTAAACATCATGCCTTAATTAGTGTGTTTTACTAATACTGCATTAAAATAATAATACTTATCGATTTTTGTGCAAACTATAAAAATCCATATTAAGGTTTAAAATATCGTTATTTGAGCTTAAAACATCAAAACAAGGGTTGGTCGGACCAAAAAAGGGTTCTACAAGCATTCTCTCTCTATCCGGTTGACGGGTCCTACAGGTCTGGTTGACCGGACAAAGACATATTGTCCTGTCCAGATTCTGATCTGTTTGGTTGACCGGGTGGGGTATCTGGTTGACCGGACCATCACGAAACTGGTGGTTCCCAGCTCGAGCTCGACCTGTAAACAACTCAAAATCCAATTCCAACAGTTCCAGATATTCCAAAACAGTAAGTAAACTATTTCCAAAACCGAAATAACTAGTTTCGAACTCAAATTCATCAAAATCTAACAAATTCCATTTTAAAATTCCATAACTTCAAAACAGGCAAAATCCAACAATAAAATCTCAAAAACTAACTGTTTGAATTTCTAAAACGGGTTTGAAATTGAACCTGAAATGTCTGTTAGGTTCTGTAGGTCAAAGCTTCGAAATTTGGTTTTCATTTTTTGAGAAAACGAGAAAGGGAGGCGTAATGGGAGAAAAACAAAGAGAAAACAGAGGAAGAGAGGTTGCGAGAGGAGGATGGGCGAGGCAAAAACTGAAAATGAAAAGGGGCATAGGGGTTTTATTGAGGAGCAAATCATCTGGAGAGGGTTTCAGCGCCGGAATCTGGGTAGGCGCGATTAAGAGTTTTAAGGTATGGTGGGCAGAAGACATGGCAGGTACATCTAGTCGACCAGTGGGGAGGGTCCAGTTGACCGTTCAGGGGTGTTTTTGTAATTTCAGAAAAGTTTAGGAGTAAAAACATAATTTTGCAAAAATTTAAGGGTAAAAATGTAATTTCTCAAAAATACTTTTAAAATTTTTAAATCAAAATTTTAAAATGTAGTTTAATTACTTCAGTATGCATTTTAGCACATAAATTAATCTAGTTTCGTTAAATTAAACACGATTAATTCTAACTAGCATTATAGATACTATGCCTATTGATACAGTACGATATGGTTACGAGTGAAAGTGAAGTGAAAAAGTGGTGCTGCTTATTTCACAGAGTTTTTTTTTTTTTTTTTTTTTTAACAAT
Organism: Ficus erecta; assembly: GCA_008635985.1. Taxonomy (NCBI): domain Eukaryota; kingdom Viridiplantae; phylum Streptophyta; class Magnoliopsida; order Rosales; family Moraceae; genus Ficus; species Ficus erecta. The sequence goes on along the minus strand of BKCH01000036.1, from coordinate 1,478,162 downwards.
GATGAGGTCAAGGATCCGGTTCTAGTTCCTATTAGTCCAGTTACAAGAGCGCGGGCAAAGAGGTTCAAGGAGGCTTTAAATACTTTCGTGCAACACATTGTGATAGAGGATGACAAGTCTACATGTGTGGACTCAACAAATAGAGCTCAAATAGTCAATTTAATTCAAGTTCAGCCATGTAATTGAAGAAGCCACGTCAGCAATGCAATCTATGCAAATGGGCATGTTTTTTGGAGGATTTGATTAGCTTGAACCAAGATGTTTGATTCCCTATTTAGTTGTCCACATTTTTGGGTTAATTGGGCAAAAATGAGTTAGTTTCCTTTTCCTTATAATGGTTGTATATGGCTGGAAAATAAAGTCAGACAATTAAGTTAGTTTCCTTTTTAATTTTAGGCTACAATTATTAGGTTAGTTTCCTTTTCTTTAGCTTAGAATATTCTAGGAATATTATTGTAATTCTCAGCCTATAAATAGGCCTTATTTTCATATCAAAATAAACTTTTGGCATTCTATTCACTCTTGTGATTTTTCTCTCAGTTCTTGTTGAACTAATCGAACTTGTCAAGACTTCGTCTTGTGGCGTTCAAATTCGACTTATCAAATGGTTCTCCACCACCGTTTGTGGCGTCTACGACAATACCAAGGTTCTTGTTTGCGGGTTGGCATTGGGTCGCGGTCTTTTATACCAAGGTTCATGTCACGATTCAAGCAACGGGTTGCGGTTTTCAATCGAACCTGAATATAGAGACGATCTTGGAGACTTCTTAGATTACGGGTTTCGTCACAAGTTGGCGTGGTTTGTATCAACTATTGTTCGTTAAATTTTTTATTTTGACTATTTTCTTTTAAATTTTTATTTTTGATAATTTACTTTATGAAATTTTTAATTACTATAATGTGCCTCTTTTGCTTTATTTTTCATTAAATCGGCGTCGGAAAGTACATGCGCTTCATGTAAAGATAAAAAATCTTATATCTGACAAAATATTTCTAAATTTAATGTAGATTCTAATGCGAAATCTTTCAAAACCAAATCCTCAAATTAACAGAAAGCTAGCAAGATAAGATATTGTCTAATAATTTAGAAAAGTTTAGAGGAAAAAATTCCCAAAATTAGAGTTACCAAAGGCCAAATATTAGATATATTAATTTTAAGGATTTATTTAATGCGACTGATAAGTTCTATGACTCTTGTTGGGGTGTTTTTTTTTTTTTTTTTTTTCCTCTTCTCTTTTAAGGTACTATTATTGGTGGTTTTAAACACTTTTTTTTTTTTAATGAATGATGGAAACAAAAATCAGTGGGTATACCAAAATATACCAATTAGGTCGACACCCCTTTAGCACCCTTATCATTTTTCCATTCCATTAAACTATTCTTAAAATAAAAATTAAAAAAGTTTACAGGAGAAATTAAAACAAAAAATTATGCACGCAGGTGCCAAAAAATAAACTACACGCAGGCAGACCATAATAACATAAGTCAAAAAAACATCTCAATCTTATAATTTTGAACCCAAACTGATGGGAGATGATCCCAAAAGTAAGAGTCAAGACTATAACTTTGATTGCATCTCCAAATATGTCTCGTTAAAAACCTTCTAGCTAAAACCCAGTTGGAAAAAGACTAGAAGGGAAAAAGACTGTACTTTTACCTAGAAGGTCGAAAGTGGTAGTTTGACAATCAAGTGAGATTAATCTTAAACTCGTTGGAACAAAAGTCCGGAAAACAAAACCACCATTGTGTATTTCTCAGGTGAGTGCCATGTGAAGCAATCTTGTTAGCAGCTGCATTTCCTTCCTGAAAAATATGTGTTGCTTTGTAAGTGATAGTTGCTAGAAAACTAAGAGCATTAATCCATTTGCTCCTGTACTTCCAGGGGACAGTGATAGATTTCTTTTGCAATAAATCAACAATGTAAATAGGATCACTTTCAAACCAAAGATTATCCCAACTGTAAAGCTTCGCATATTCTATTGCGGATATGACACCCATAAATTCAGCTTCAAAAGCCAAAGCAATGCAAACTAGGTAAGCAAAACATCCTTTGCAAAAACCACAATAAGTCCAAAAAATGCTACCATAACCCGCCATTCCAAGAGATCCATTTGCAGACCCATCGGTGTTTATCTTTATCCATCCTGGATCCGGTGGTTTCCATTGCACTTCTACAATCAAGGGAGCCTTAGCTAGTCTACCCTTGATACCACAATGGTGAAGGACCAATAAATCCGAAATAGAATTCTTCATGCAACCCTTTTCAAGATCATTTGCTTCTTGCATACTATTGTGAATGCATATTAAAGCTTGATGAATTGATGGAGCTTTTTCTTTAAAGACAGCCTCATTGCGAGTCTTCCAGATCATCCAAATAGTAGAAATGATTGATGCTATCCATATCATGAAAATCTGCATGCTATTTTTCAGTTTAAAAGCCATATGCAAAAACTTCTCAATGTCGGAGAGGTCAATTTTAATGCCAAAAACATCCTTAATGTGTTTCCATATACGTCTTGAGAAAGAACTATTGAAAAAAATATGCTTCATTGATTCTTCTTCATTACAGCAGAGTCAGCATCTCGAAGCTAAGATAAATCCCCGAACCTTAAGGATGTCTTCAGTAGCCAATTTCTTATGAAGAAGCTTCCAAATTAGAATCGATTTTCTCGACTGAATACCTTTTCTCCAAATTTTTGCACCCCAATTAGAAGCCGTAATTTTTGGTCTGACATAATCATAGAAATCCTTAGTCTGAGGCTTTCCAGTTGAACAGGGCATACAAATGAGCTCATCATCAAATATTTTGCCACTGAAATGTTTAATGTCGTGCAAGATACAAAGGAAAAGATTTCAAAAATTATCTGGTAAGTTACATTTATCATGAGTCTGTAGATCAGTAACTTTTGCCTGCAGTCTCATTCCCTCAGGATTGTTAATTTTTGAAATCAAAAGATATACAATCCAGTTGTCCGTCCATAACTTGACCTTCGAATTAGAGCCAATAATCCAAAGGGTCTCATCACGTAAGTCTGTATGAGCATTTCTAATAGCTGACCAAACAGAGAAGGTAAAAGGACATGTTCTTGTTCTACTAATATCGTGGGTGTATCTCTTTCGGAGGAAATTGCTTGCCAACGTGCTCTGCTTCATAACCCGCCAAGCAAGCTTTAAAGTGAAACCCAAGTTAACTGCCTGAAGAGATTAAATACCTAAACCACCTTCTTTTGTAGGAACACAAGATTTTGCCCATGCAACCGAAACAAGTTTGGTTTTCGAAATGCATCCCGTCCAAAGAAAATTTCTCATAGCAGCTTCAATCTCCTTTAAAAGACTAATTGGCTATTTATAAACCATGAAGTTATGATTAAGTGCACAAGATATTACTGAGTTAATAAGAGTAAGATAACCGGCCATAGAAAGAGAGTATCCTTTCTATTTTGAAAATTTTGCTAGAACTCGATCCATAAGAGGTCTCAAAAAGCTATTTTAGGGGAACTTTTAAACAAAGGAACCCCTAAATAATGGAATGGCAAAGAATATTTACGCATATCGAGGTTATTAATTAATATCACAAATGCTCAGTCTCGAAGAATTTGTTCTGTCTCGAAGAATTAATGAGTTAAACAAAGGAACCACTAAATAATGGAATGGCAAAGAACATTTTGTCTGCGTATATGCTAGTGTTCACTACCACATTTTGTCTGCCGGAAGACATCTGATTTGCTTCCATTAATTCTTTGCCCGGATAAGTTCTCATAAGAACTAAAAATCTCCTTGATACATCTAACATTCTTTTTAGTGGCCATACAAAAAAGAATAATATCATTTGCAAAAAGGAGATGGGAAGGAATTGTTGTACCTCTGGCAACCGATCTAGGAGTGATTCTACACTCGTTCACTTTACCATGGCTAGTCTTATAATTACCACGTTAACCAACAATAAAAAGACTTTTATGGTCGAAGACTAGTATTACCAGATTTTCATCTGCCGTATTCACATATTCTCTTTGATCCCAACTTCAACTGTATCCGTATAATCCCTCTACAACAAGCACTTGTACATCAAGGCTCCTATCAAAACCAATTATATCACAAAAAAATTTATAGTATATTTGATATTTTTATAGATCTAAGATAATAAAAATTAACTTGATAAGAACAAAATGTAAGAATATTTTCCCTTTTTAGTCATAACAGAGCGTAAACCAAATTCTCTGTAAGAAGTTTGTATAATATATAACAACAAAACAAGAGCACAGATTAAAGAGTCAAATCCAACGATGATAGATCAAAACCGCATTCAAGCTTTTTTTTTTTTTTTTTTTTGAATACCTGGTGTGCAATTTAGCACTAAATTACCTCTCTTTTTTCAATCTTTGTAAAGACCAGATATAATCATGAATTAATCTCTTTAAAATCTTAGAAAAGTAAAGAAGCATTTTTTAGAGGAATTAAAAAAAACCCAAATCCGTAACCCACAAATTCGTAACCCTCCGAAAACATTAATCACAGTCAGAGAAAAAAGGAAAAAAGATTTGAAGCTTTCAATCTCGGAAGAAATCAGGTCTGAAATTGAAAGAAAGTTTGCTTCTCTCTTCTCTTTAGGGAGCGCGCGCGGTGAGCTTCAGGCGGGGGCGACCGCGGAGGCTGCGGCGGCTTAAGGCGGGGGGGCGACTGGCAGGGGCGCAGGAAAGCAGGTCTGTGTGAGAAAGGGGGAGAGAGAGAGAGAGAGAGAGGGTCTGGGTCTGGGTCGGGGTGGAGGGTGGCGACGGGCTAGGTGGGGGCGGAAGGGGCGACGCGGAGGCTGGTCAAATGGTGAAAGTGAGAGAGTGTGCGATGATGGTGAGAGATGGGTGAGGGACTACTGACCAGGGAGGATGAAAATACTTGTGAAATTTTAATTTAAATTGCATTTTTGCTCCCAAAATGAAAATTTTGATACCCGAAAGTCTGGTACAAAATTAGAGGCGGGGCAATTTTGACGCCTCAGTGAAATTTTGAATTTCTCTTGTCATCAAAGTTTGGTAGTCAATAATGTTACTAAAATAGTTTATACTTGCGTTTAGTTTACTGATTCAAGATAAAATTTTTAAGTTAAAGTTAGTTGATTTTTTAAAAACAAGTAATAATTTTTATTGACTTTTAAAAAAATATAAAAATTGATATGAAAAAGTACAGTTTAGTTGGAGTTGAGTTAAAATATCAAATAAAATAAATATTTGTTAAAAACTAAATTTTAAACCGTAGAAGTAGTACTTTTTTAAACATTAATTGAGAGTAATGATATTGTTTTGCTACTTATATCATCATTTTTTTTTTCATATATACGTGTATGATCTTAAAATCTAAATTTAAAAAAGTGCAATAGAAAGTATATATTAAAAATGAAAAAATTTCAATAATCCACTACCAAATCAGGTATTTTATAGTTGAAAAACAACAATCAGCTATCAAATTTGAATTTAGCTGTCAAATCCAGCTTTTCGCTACCAAATATTGGTAGTAGAAACGTCGAATTTGCTACCAAATATTGGTAGCAGATATATTGATTGCCAAAAGTTACATTTTATTTTTTAAATATTATTTATTGAAAATAAATTTAAAACCATTTTTTTTCTTCTCCAAACAACATGTTCAAGATAGATTTGAGAATAAACTTTAAATACGTATATTTCAAAAAAAAAAAAAAAAAGAATAACTACTATGGATTTGGTCATTTGAGTCAATGTGTAGTTTATGAATACAAGATTAATAAGAGAGAAAGACACACATTTTCAATATTAAGTCTGAGTTCGAATGAATTGTAGATTGATTGATGCAAATATATGTGTATTAGTCTTATATTAAAAACTTTAAATTGAGTTTTTTTCATAAAATTACCAATACAAAAAGGTGTAATATATTATGTTAAATAAAATAAAATTTTAACATTTTGCTACCAAATCAGGTATTTGGTAGCGGAAAAGCAACATTAAACTACCAAATTTGAATTTGGTTGCCAAATCCAGCTTTTCGCTACCAAATATTGGTAGCAGAAACGTCGAATATGCTATGAAACCCATATTTTGGTAGCTGAAAGTCACATTTTCTTTTTTAAATATTTTTTAATGAAAATAAATTTAAAACCATTTTTTTTCTTCCCCAAACAACATGCTCAAGATACATTTGAGAATAACATTTTTTGTATATGTATATTTCAAAAAGTACAATAACTACTATAGATTTAGTCATTTAAATCAATACGTAGTTTATGAATACAAATTTAATAAGCGAGTACGATACGCTTTCTTAATATTGACAATAAGATTGAATAAATTGTAGATTTATTGATGTTAATATATATGTATTAGTATCATATTAAAAACTTTATTTGAGTTTATTCATAAAATTACCAATATAAAAATGTGTAATATATTATATTAAAGAAAATAAAATTTTGACATTTCACTACCAAATCAGGTATTTGATAGCTGAAAAGCAACATTCAGCTACCAAATTTGAATTTGGTCGCAAAATCTAGTTTTCTGCTATCAAATACTGGTAGCAGAAATGTACAATCGGCTACCAAAACTGTATTTTGGTGTCTGAAAGTTACATTTTATTTTTATAATATTTTTTTATTGAAATATAATTTAAAAGTTTTTTTATCCTCTCCAAATAACATATTTTAGGATAGATTTGAGAATAACATGCTTTACATGTGTATATTTCATAAAAAAAATATAACAACTACTATAGATTTGGTTATTCGAATCAATATGTAGTTTATAAATACGAGATTAATAAGAGAGAAAGAAACGCATTTTCAGTATTAACTCTAAGATCGAATCAATTGTAAATTGATTGATATTAATATATGTCTATTAGTATTGTATTAAAAACTTTAAATTTAGTTTATTCATGAAATTACTGATATAAAAAGGTGTAACATTATGGTAAAGAAAAAAACTTTTGACAAGATTTTGCTTATCAAATTTGAATTTTGTCGCAAAATCTAGCTTTCCGCTACCAAATATTGGTAGCAGAAACGTGGAATCGGCTACCAAAACCATATTTTGGTAGCCGAAAGTTACAATTTGTTTTTAAAATATTCTTTATTGAAATATAATTTAAAATTTTTTTAATCCTCCCCAAATAACATATTTTATGATAGATTTGATAATGACATGCTTTACATATGTGTATTTCATAAAAAAAAAAAAATGATAACAACTGCTATAGATTTGGTTATTCGAATCAATGTGTAGTTTATAAATACGAGATTAATAAGAGAGAAAGAAATGCATTTTCCATATTAACTCTAAGATCGAATCAATTGCAAATTGATTGCTGTTAATATATGTGTATTAGTATTATATTAAAAACTTTATATTGAATTTAGTAATGAAACACTACTATAAAATGTGGATTCCACGACGGAGCTTCCACGACCATTTTTAAAAAAATCGTCGTGGAAAATGCAGCAAAAACATAGAGCGGAACAGGATTTCCAAAAACCGTCGTGGAAGCCGAAGCTTCCACGACGGTTATAGAAAACCGTCGTGGAAGCTTGAGATACCACGACGGTTAAAAAAACCGTCGTGGTATCTCAACTAAAATTTTGAAAAAATATATTTTTAAATTTAAAAAAAAAAACCGTCGTGGAATTTTTTAAAAAAATTTAAAAATTAGCTACCACGACGATTTCCAGAAACCGTCATGGAAGCATGAATCTTCTACGATGGTTTTTTAGAAACCGTCGTGGCAGGTACGAAAGAGGGAATTTTTTCAAAAATTTTTTTTTTGAATTTTTTGACCTACCACGACGTTTTTTTTTTTTTTTTTTTTCCAAAAAAACGTCGTGGTAGGTCAAAAAATTCAAAAAAAAATTTTTGAAAAAATTCCCTCCTTCGTACCTACTACGACGGTTTTTTTGAAAAATTGAAAAATTGAAATTTTTGTTTTGAATTTTTCACCCTACCACGACAGTTTTTCCCAAAAACCGTCATGGTAGGTATGAAGGCAGGAATTTTGAAATTTTTTGAAATTGTTCAATTTTTTGGAGTGTATATTAAAACCTAAAAAAATACCCTCTTTTCCATCCCATTACATTCCGAGCCTTTTTTACTCTCTAATACAAACTCTAACTCCAAACTCAATGCCGCCCATATCCTCCCTCCATTTATCTCTCTCCACTCCCTCTCTACATTCTCGCCGCCATTCCTCTCTCTCTCTCTAACTCCGAGCCTTTTTCCCTCTTTCTCTAGCCGCCATTCCTCCCTCTCTCTCTAACTCCGAGCCTTTTTCCCTCTCCCTCTCGCCGCCATTCCTCCGTCCCCTATATTATCTACCACTCTGCCCGTACCCATGCTCAACAATTCGGTAAGTTGAAATGTATCTTGCTTGGGTAAGGCACGGATTTGAGAATTTTCTGTCCAAAATGTTGATTTGGTTGATTGTTGATTTGGGAATTTTCCGTAGAAAAATGTCCAAAATCCATCCTTTTCGGTGATTGTTGATTGTCATTATGATTTAGATTGCTTTAAAATTAATTGGGTAAGGCACAGATTTGGGAATTTTCCAAAAAAATGTTGATTTTGTGAGTTAAATTTTCCGGATTTGCCACCCGTGGAAAATGAAATGAATTCGCAAATTTTTTTTGGTGGACCCTACCACGACGGTTTTCTTGAAAAACCGTCATGGTAGGTCCGCCTATCACGACGGTTTTTTGCGTAGAACCGTCGTGGTATGTTCTTAAATGTCCACATTTAGGCTCTATATTTTGCCTATTCCACGACGGGTAAAAAACCGTCGTGGAATCTGAAAAGATCCACGACTCTAGATTCCACGACGGTTAAAAAACCGTTGTGGAAATGTTACCACGACGATTAAAAACCGCCGTGGTATCCACATTCTGTACTAGTGAAATTACCCATGTAAAAATGTGTAACATTATGATAAAGAAAAAAAAATTGACAGGATTTCGCTACCAAATCAGGTATTTGGTCGCAAAATCTAGCTTTTTGCTACCAAATATTGGTAGCAGAAACTTGGAATCAGCTACCAAAATGATATTTTGGTTTGGTCCCAGAAAATAATTGACGAGTGGTAATTTTTTTTCGCGCTCATTTTACTAGGACCAAATAAATTTGATCACAAAATGGATTTTCCTGCTACCAAATTTTGGTTGCCGAAAACATTTTTCTGCTACCAAATATTTTGTTGGTCGCCATATGTTATCTGTAGGAACCAATTTTATAGGGATCAAATGAATTTGGAAGCAAAAGGAGATTTAATGCTACCAAATTTTGGTCGCCAAAAATATTTTTCCGCTACCAAATATTTTGTTGGTCGCCAAATGTTTTCTGTGGGAACCAATTTTTTTTTTTTCGCGCTCTACTATTGGCGACCAAGAAATTATTTGGTCTCAAAATGTCTCTTACGGCGACCAAAATTTGGTCGCTAAAGAATGTAACTTTCAGCTACCAAAATTTGGTCTCGGAAACGTCTATTTGGCTACCAACTTTTTTTGGTCGCGGAATGTCTGGTCGCTGAAAGTTCAAATTCTTGTAGTTAATTAAGTGTGTGTGTGTATGTGTGTGTGTGTATATATATATATATATATATATATATAAGTGTAAGATTAAGTTAAGTTTTTAAATTTAAGTTTAAAAGAAAAAAAATATTTCTATATTTTTACAAAAAAATTAGAGTAAGTTTAAGGTTAAGTTTAAACATGTTTAAGTATTAAATAGCGGTCATGTAAGGCGGGTCGTCACACTTTTTTCTCCATTGTTGTATCATTTATTCCTTCTTCTGCTGTAATAGTATTGCCCAAATTCTGCTTACCAAAATCTGCAGATTATTCCGTATTTAATCTGATTAGTGACTTTCGACTCCTTCTGCTTGTAGACTTGAATCACCTTCTGAGCCGTGTTCTTCCTCATGTCATTAGATTCGTCGGTTTGTTTATGATTATTGTATCCACAGTTAGCAACTAAATGCCCAATTGATTTGCACTGAGAGCAAAAGTGTGGAAGATTCTAAACTAATAATTTAAAGTTATTTGTAAAGTGATAAGAGGTAAAAATTGAAATATAGTTAGCTGGTGCTAGTTTAGTTAGTAAGGGTGGAATGAGTTAAGAGAAAAATTTCACACACAAATCCTAAGAACAACTAGCAAATATCACAAATTAGGCTGATTTTATGAATACTCTCTGAACTTTTTAAATTTGACAATTTAGTCCCTAAACTTTTTTTTCCTGCTATTTTTTGGCTATTCAATCCTTTTTACTTAAATTCATTTAAATTAAGATAAATTTTTGCTTAATACTTACGCATTATAGCTCAAGAGGAACAATGTTGATAATTTTTTTTTTCTCAATTTCAATACAAATTTCTTTTAAAATTTAGGTTTATATTTGAGTATAGTTGAATTAGGTTCAAATTTTCAAAGGAAATTATAATGAAGTTAAGCAAAAATGATCAACAATGCTCTTCGTGGACTATAATGTGCAACTTATGTGTAGAAAACCGTTCAAAATTTAACGAATTTGAGCAAAAATGATTGAATTATTAAAACTTTAAATTCAGGGGGTTGATTACCCAGAAAAAAAAAAGTTTAGGGATCAAATTGCCAAATTTGAAAAGTTCAGGGGATATCTATACAAATAAGTCCAAAAATCAAGGTAAAATATAAATAAGTGATGATCTATAAATTGCTTTCTTTACTTTAAATTTAGCGATTAATTTTTTTAATTATATACTTAATATGAAAAAAATAGAACCCTGGGAATTTTATGTCATGATATTTAATGCACATAACGAATAATCCTCATTAAATAATGTTATCACACTGACAAAGATTCAGATGTATTGTCTAAATTTTTATTTTCGACATAGTATCTAATTAATCATATTATGTCATGTCATTAAATGGATTAAGCATGCACTTGGTGCATAGTTTTTGGGTTGGATATGAGTTGAATTGTTATGCGATTTGTGCACAGGTTTAAATAGCTGGAGCTAAAAAATGTAAAAACTTGAAATATGATTGGAAAAAAAAAAATCAATATAAAGCTTGTTTTGTTCGTCTCGAAATTCTATATAATTGAGAAAAAATATCCCATTTGGACTTTTATATACATAGTTATGGATTTTTAAAGTTTGAATTGTCCGTAAAGTCGTAATAATCAACTGTTAATAGTTGAAATTGAAAAAAAAAAAATTGCGTTTGAATGCAACTAATGCATCAAACGCTTGCTATGAAAAAGACAGTTAAAAAGCATTTCAAAATTTTGATAACGTAGTATAATATGGTTAGTTACCATTTTAGACACAAAACTAAAGAGGAGATATATGCTTGCGAACTCTAAAATATGCCTAGTAAATAGAAACCATTTACTTGGGATTTAACCTAGCTCTCTTAGTTAAGATAAATGATTGATATGGCCTTTTTGGTAACGGTTTATTTATTTGCAACACTAATAGGAAAATGAATTTGAATCATAATATTGGTTTTGATTATTTCCTTTTATCTCACAGTCACGTTAAGTTCTTCTTAGTAATTACCAATTGTCGTGATAAAGCATTAAATGGATATTAATTAGTAGTTGAAATCAGAGTAATCCATTAGATAATTACTAGTACTTATGTAGATGACAATAACATAAGAAAATAGTCTTAGCACATACTTATAAAAACCCATTTTAATATTTCCTAATAAAAACATTAACCCTTTCGGCAGTTCATTTATTTTTCTAGTGAAAATTATATCAAGCATATATATCGAAGGAAAAAAAAAAAAAAAAATCTCCGCCTTTCATTTATTTTCTAGAAAAATAAAAGACAAATGTATTACCCAATTCTCTCGGGCAATCTTTTAATTTGTTCATGTTTATGAATGTGGGTATGTGTATAAAATGATAATGTTCATTTGAGCCGGATAAACAATCTCTAATTCTAAATCATCTTGCATGATATAGGAGGAACAGAATACTTGGTTGGTGAATCATAGATCATAAATTTGGCAGAAAAAAAATAAAACAATAATTTTTTTGAAAAGACAAAACAAGATATTTTTATTTCTGGAGGAATAAATTATGCATGATATTTTGCATGTAGTACAACAATTGCAAACATATTAAGGAAACCATTGTAGTCATCTGTCTCTTATTATTATTATTATTTGTTTATGTAAATCTTGTTAATTCATAAATTCACAGATCTTCAGTTCTTGACTTTTTGGAAGATCTTGATTGATGAAGATCAAGATTGAGTTGTGGTTGTGGATGGTGTGTCTGGAAAAGAGAGAGATCATCAACATTGGAATGATCACGCACATTATTAATTATGCGCTCCTTCAACAACACTGTTGTGGGACTTGCAGGGCAATAATTATAGCAGTTCTGTCCCTTATGAGCTATGAAGTTGTTGCATAACCTAGTTCCAATCCACTGCTGCATTTCCATCATCTTATTTTTGCACCTTACCAAATCATCCTACGTACATCAAGTTGACAAAAAGATTATTATATTACCAAAAAGAAAGTAAATTTACTAAATACAACATTTTTATGTATATATGCAGGGTGCAGAGGCACGCTTGACCGAGTGGGGTTGTTGCCCTCATTGATTTATTTATTTATTTTTTCATAAAATTCCCCTTTAAAGTTTTTATGGCTTTCCTAATCTGCCCCTATTTAAAATTAATTATCTCTATATAAGTTTTCTATTAAAAACTTTAATCTTTCATCAATACTCATTGTCCATACCAAAGGGAAAGAAACAAAAACTTAAAAATAAGAGAAACAATGATTGAATAATAGTATAGACGTGTAATTAAAAAAAAAAAAAAAGGTTTTTGATTGTGCTGAAAATGAAACTTTTTAATAGTTCTTTTAAAGCAAAAAACTCTTCACAATCTATTTTAATATATTTGATAATTCTTGAAAAACACTTAGGGACGATTATTTTTTTAAAATTATTATTTATTTCTAAAAATATATAGTGTATGCTATCACTGAAATGAATTGATGAATCCACACTATATATATATATATATATATATATATATTTGAAGACATGCATACTTTGGTGCACGTACTTATAATCTGTAATTCTATATTCACAAAAAATACCTTTTGATCTTGGTTAAAGAATCTGCTAAGAGAGGAGTGAGGGGCTCTGCAGGTTGCTGTTGAATGAAACTTATCTAGACAGCAACATAGAGCAGACAAGGCAACCACACTTGGCTTATACTCCATCATTTTCGTATCTGCAATTAGATAATAATTATCTTGATTTCCGTCAATAAGTATCAAAGAAAGCATATATATGTACGAAATAATAATGATTATAAGCATATAAACATGATATGTGCTATGTACGTATATGTATGTACATTTATATTTATGTAAATGACTTAACAGATACTGTATTGTATATACATAGATATATCTGTATATATGTACACATATATGGGCATGCACGGGTTAATTTGTATTTACGTTTACATACATAAAGAAACAGAAAGCTGTACTCTCTATCTCGTGCATGATTTAAATTAAAGAATTGTACTTATCTGCTCAGCCAAGCATATATATTTATAATATTGTACGATCAACCACTCGTTAAATTATGTGTAATTACTAGAACGCTTCTCACTTCTACAGTGGTACTTCACATTCCTTTTATTTCTTTCTTTCTTTCTTTATTTTATTTTATTTTATTTTTTGAGGGATAATTGCTTCCTCACATTCACCAAGCGCTCTCTCCCACTGAAGAGAAATATGGATATACTCAACATTAATTCATGTTTGCTGATGTTCTTAATTATGTCTACTTGTAATTGTCAATATTATTATTTTTTCTTGAAAAACAAAAAAAGGGTAGTGTACTTGGATCCAGAGGTGTGCAAAAGTGAAGTGCAAATCAAACAAACATATATTGGTTGAGAGATTTTCAAACCAAGCCAAATAACTATTTAAGGAATCAAAACCAAAGCAGACCTAGCCAATTGCAATTGTTTTGATTTAGGTTTATTTTAATTGGGTTTGAAACTAATAATTATCAACCTCTTTTAAGTCATAAATAAAATATAATCAATAATAAGTATGATAAGTATTTGTATATTTTTAAATCATAAATAATATCAATGACTCACGACTCAAGTATCAAAATGAAATAAATTCAAACATCTATAATAAAAAGTAAAGCATCCAGCTCAACATAACTGAAAAATATATGAATTGCATATACATTAACAAATTTTAATAATAGAAATAATAAACAAATAATTTATATTTTACATATATATATTATTTTTGATATAGATATACATATAAATTGATATTGATTTGGTTTGGTTTGATTTTTTAAAGGTAAAATCACAAACCAAACCAATGTAGTTAGTTTTTTAAAAGTTCAAACCAAGCCCAAATAAAACCATTAATTAAATAGTTTTGTTTTGAATTGGTCTGATTTAGTTTGATCGACTTGATTAGACGTTTAATCAATTTGATACACACATTTACCTAGATCTCAATTAATTTCATTTGGAGAATCTACTAAAACCATTAGATGAACAGAAAGTCCGGCTCTTGTTTATAAGGAGATTCATACACGTCAATATCAGATGATCTCATTTTTTTATGATATAAATAATCAAACATCTGACAACCAATAGAGAGAGTTGTGAAGTGATCATCACTTAAACTATCTCACCATTTTATGAAATAAATAATCAAACCTTTGACAGATAAAAGAAGGAGCCGTGAAGTGATCATTACTTACTAATATTTCACCACAATTATTATCTCTTTTTCTCTATGCATTTATAGATATATACATATATATATATATATACATGTGTAATAGTATTATTACCTGAAATGGCTCGTAGAAGCAAGTCATAGACTTGGGTGACAATCTGTTGGTGAAGATGAGGTTTGAACGTGACACGTGTAAACATTTCGAGATACGAATAAGCAGTGGTACAAGCAAGACGCCAATCTAATGCGTGTAAAATCGTCAATTCCATTTTCTGGATCGTACTTGGCTCAAAAGAGTGCTCCATATCCTCCATGATCTTCAATTTTAATTACACCACCGCCAATAGTATTCATTCAAAAAGACATGTACATAAATATATATATATATATCTTAACAATTAATACCTTATATAATGCTAATATACAAAGAATTTATAAAAAATATAGGATATATATATATATATATAGATGATGAAATAATTTTCTTTTTCAACAATACAAGTACGTAGTTGTTACCTGACTGATTTCATGCAATGTAGGAGCGGTGGTGTCTCTGAACTTGGAGGCAATGGATAAGCAGGCAACAGAGAGCGGTTCAACCATCCAGTATTGCCATTCCTAAATATTTCCAATCCATTTTAGCGATAATTAATGATCCGATCAATCACTAGAAAACTAAAAATTTTGGTAATCTGAGATAGATTTCAAGAATATCATTAAATTTCTCTCACAATGTACAATCATGAGAGAAAAAGTAAAAACAAAAAAATAATAATAATAATAAAAAAAGGAAGTCTTACAATGTCGTATTGATTCATAGATAAGAAGCGATCAAGGTAGTTTGCAGCGTAGAAAATGGTTTCAAATGAGAGATTCAAGCGACTTCGACACTGCCAAAGAAAAAATGAAAAAGAAAACTTAAAAATGAATGTTGGCCATTTCTAAAACCAAATATAATTTTTATTTTTATTTTTTTGTAACAAATGATGAGAAGGAGCGACTGGCATAAAAAACGATCCTATGTGGTCATGATGAAGTAAAAACAAGTCGATTATCTCAAAGTGTTAGTTTTGTGAACAATTTTGAACACTGACCTTGATAAACCATTGAATGCTCTTAAATCGAGCAACGATCAGGTTATTAGACCGAAGACATTCTAAGAATTCGGGATTAGGAAGGTAACGTTTCTCCTCCTGATCTAGGGAAATAATAAGAGCCTGCTCACAATCTTCAATACTCATGTGACATTCACCATTGTGATGATCATGACCATCTAAAGCACTATTTAAAGTAGTACTATTTTGTACTTGTTCAGTCCTTTCTATGGGACTCGCTGCAGGGCTTGAAAGCCAAACCTCGTCACAAAGCAAACTTTCCATGTTACTTTCTGTGCTTATAATATATATATAAACTGGAAAGCTAGCTAGGGTTAGGACTTGGGAATAATATATGCAGTTTGAGAACTAATCATTTTTTCATGGGGCTTTGTCTTTGTAGCAGTGAAGTAAAACCCAAGTAACGAAAAGGGTAAGAAGAAAAATGTTGAAAAGGGAATGAAGAAAGATCAGTTGAGAAATGGCTTCGATACAAGTTTTTATAGTAGAGTTTCTAGCGAGGTAATATAAAGTTGGCAGTCGGAGCGAGAGAGATAGAGAGAGAGAGAGAGAGAGAGCGGGAGAGGAGAAATAAAAATAAGGAGACGTCCCTCATGAAAAGGGGTAAATGCTTAGGTTTTAGATATATATATATATATATATATATATTGTATTTTGACCGCCGTAACCATCTGCGTGAGGGCACGAGGTTGGCTACGTGATTGTGATTGTGATTGTGACGTTATTACTTATTATATAGATATGGGATATCTTCTCCTTCAACGTCGGGGATTGGAGAAAGAGCTGTAAATTAGGCATATATCAAAGATATATATTTATTATTTATAAAAATAATATAAAGAAATCAAATTGTTTAAGAGTGGACCCCACAATTAGCAGCTTTTGTACAGTTGATGAACGTGGGGGGGACCCACGACGTACGTGATTGCTCTCTCTGTCATGAGCCTCTGATGAGTTTTCAATGTTCCTTTTGCATAGAGGAGTGCTGTATGGCCCGAGTCCGTAAAAACTTATGCTCTGTTTGTCTCATCATCTCAACTCAAACTAAACAACTCAAATTTTATCATGTTTTTTGTCTTTTCTGAAAAAATTTTTTGTCTTTTCTGAAAAAGTCAATAAAATTTACTATGTAAACTTAAAAATCTCAATTCAACTCAAACTGAACCTGCGATCCAAACGAACCCTTAATAATTATGTGGAATTCGTTTATACGTCCACGCAGATCTTTGGCCATGTGTCAAAACATTTAATAAAACTTAACTTTTTCAATTTGACTCTCTCTCTCTCTCTCTTCCTTTTTTTTTTTTTTTTTTTTTTTTTTTCTTTATGAACAAAACATATATATATATATATATATAAACTTTTACTTCATCTGTGTTTTTTACATATCGTCGGAAGTATTCATCTCTCTCACGCCTGCATCACCAGAATTAGAAGAGAACGACAGAGGAGGACGTTCTCATTTTAAATCAGAAAATATAGAACACCCATAACCCATGGATCTGTTGTTGCTAATATCCGTGTACGTGGGTGGGTGGGGATGGCCATTGGATGCTACAGGCTCAGTACCCTTCCCATCTATGAAACCCAGATTAAGCTTTCGAAATTCTCGCAAAACCCACATGAAAATTGATCACGGAAAGGAAAACCGAAGATTCGAATTGAGATTTGGAAACAAACACATGTCATGTACGAGTACAACAAATACACACACTATTAATAGTACAAAATCCAAGACCCAAATTCCGATTTAGATTTTTTTTTTGTTTTTGTTTTTTTTCCAGAAGCTAGTCATCGTATAGAGGAAAGAAAGTAGATCACTGTTGATGGACAGATACGAAAACATGAAATCTCAGACTTGCGTGTACTCGTAAACTTCTTTTTTTAAGAAGCGTTTATAAATAAACTTGATAGAATGGGAGCATTTCCATGGAAAATGCTTAATCATGTTTTAGTATTGGTAGAGAAAGAAGAAAGCTAAAATATGGAGAATGACGTCATTTCTGTAATTTCAGTGAGATGAAGGGACGGTTCTCGGTTGGTAAAGTTCGATAGTCAAATTTTTTTTTTTTAAATTTTTTTAAAACCATTTCTTTTAAAATAACAAAATAATTCCTTGGGCCCACAACATGTATATGCCATGTGGGATCGTCAGGAGCCGACTCGTGCCAAAAAACACTTTCGTTTTGTATACTGACTGCTTTGGTTTGGTTATTCTTCTCCCCCTCCCCCCCCCCCCCCAAAAAAAAAAAATTATAACTGCTTTGGTTTGATCATCTGGAGCACTTTTACTTTGATAGACACTGTCCAATCAATATTGCCACCAAACAAAAAATAATAATTTTTTCCCTGGCTAGAAGATTATTTCATTAACGCATTAAACATGCGAGAGGCCGGGAAAAAAAAAAAAAAAGAAAAAGAACAAACACCAGAAAAAACTGGAACATCACCGCAAAATGATGCTACAGAGAAAGTAAGAATAGGTCATTACTTGAATCTAATTACTAATAATTACAAAATTCAACTTACATTATTATGTCCTTTTGAGACGAAGCTTCGTTTGAAGATTTCAATCTTGGACCGTATTAGATGGAACCTGTATGATCTAGTATAAGAATATGATTTTTCTTTTCCTTCTAATTTGTTTCGAAAATAAAGAAAGATGAGTAAAGACGACAACTGTCAAGAGAACACACAAAGATATAGGGATTGAAATTGTCCGACAGGTGACAGGGAGTTATATTGGAGCTAGATGCTATGATACCATAAAGAAACTTAAATAGAAAACTAAAAAGAATGAATTAGAGAACACAAAAGATTAACGTGATTCAACAATAGATCTGCATCACATACTAGGAAAATAGAGAGAATTACTAGTGAGGGTCAACACTTTCAAATATCAATGGTCTCTCTAAATATTCAAATAGAGTACACAATTTGTGTTTTGATAAATACATCTGTATTAATTTGCTACGATTTTAATCTAATCAACCTCTTAAAATCAAGGAAATAACTTAATTATATTATTGCAAACAAATTCAAAATGCAGATTACTATAGTAGTTGCAAAACTCAACTTTTCTTATCATGCTATACAATCCAAAATATAATATGTTATCTATGGTATAAAAAAAGAAAAAACAAAGTGAAATCTTAATTACAATATTTTTACGAATATAATATTACAAGCTTGAAATCTCCCCTCTCTATAAGATTTCAATATAATATAATGTAAGGGGAGTTTATGTAATTATCACCTTTTCCTTTTACTCAAAGCGAATGAATTTTAATTGATCTTCAATAGGACTCGAAGTTAATTAAGCCCTTGGTTGGTGCGTTCACTTGAGTGGGAGCTTTGGAGATATTTTTGTTAAAGTTGAGTTGATGTTTTGATTTGTGCATTTCGTTGAAAATGAATTGTTTGAAGCTGAAAAGTGTAAAAACTTGAAATGTGTTTAGAAAAAATAACAATATGAATCTAGTTTCGTTACTTTCGTCATTTTATGTAATTTAAAAAAAAAAAGCCATATCATTATTGTGACTTAAAAATTTGAGTTTTGAAGAGAAATTCAAAAATGTGAATAGAAGAATTGGTTTTCTTTAGAGAAATTCAAAAATGTGAATAGAAGAATTGGTTTTCTTTCGGAGAAAAGGGCAAAATTTTTTGGAAAAGATTGATTAGAGTGAACCCATTTAATATAGGCTTATATTTACACAACGTCTGGTGATTCAATTTAAACTTAAAATTTTAATCTCAGTTTTGTCTTTTTTCTGAAAAGTCAACAAAAATTATAACTAGTTTTTTAAAAGTCAACCAACTCCAACTTAAAAATTTCACGTACAAGATGATAAGATTTCATGTCATTGTGAAATGTGTGGAAATCATAGATCTCATTTCATTGATGATGTTAGAGGGCATTTGCACGCATATGGGATTATTTGTTCTTACCAAACATGGTATTTACATGGTGAAGATTTTTTCAATATTAAATATACATCGACGAGTAAAGGTGAGAGCCTATTGTTGAGGAAGATGTTGGTGATAATATATTCGATATGATAAATGATTTGGAAGAACACTTTGTGGACCGTTCGGAGTTATTTGAGTTAATGATTAATGATGCCGAGACGCCCTTGTATGTCGGGTGTACAAAATATACAAAATTAGGGGCATTGGTTAAATTATGGAACATGAAAGTGTCGGGAGGGTGGATGAATTCTAGTTTCACGACTCTTTTAGAATTTCTAAAAGATGTTCTACCGAATGAAAACAAAGTGTCACCTAGTATGTACGAAGCAAAGAAGACGTTGAGCACTTTGGGAATGGAATATGAAAAGATACATGCTTGTCCAAATGATTGCGTCCTATATCGGAAATAATATGAAGATTTAGATGAATGCCCGGTTTGTAATGAGTCAAGATGGAAGAAAGGCAAGATGCCTTCAAATGGTAGCAAATGAGTGCTGATGAAGGTGTTATGGTCCATTCCACCGGCTCCGCGTTTGCGTTGTTTATTCTGTAATACCGATCATGCTAAGAATTTGACTTGGTATCATGATAAATGTGTTGACGATGGCAAGCTTAAGCATCCAGTCGATGCAACACAATGGAAGACCTTTGATGATAATCATCTAGATTTTAGTGCAGAACCAAGGAATTTACGTCTCGGTTTGTCGGCGGACGGAATGAACCCACATAGTAATATGAGTAGTAGGCATAGTACTTGGCCAGTCATACTTGTCAACTATAATCTCCCTCCAAAATTGTGCATGAAGCGAAAGTTCTTGATGTTGAATTTATTGATCTCAGGTCCTTAACAATCGGGAAATGACATTGACGTGTACTTGACACCATTAGTCGATGACCTAAAAATCTTGTGGGAAAATGGGTTAAAAGTTAGAGATTTTTACCGTAAAGATACGTTCAATTTTCATGCAATGTTGATTTGGTCAATTAATGACTTTCGCGCACTTGGCAACCTATCCGATTATTCGGTGAAGACTTCTATACGTTGTCCTGTTTGTATGAAGGAAACATCATCCATCCAGTTGAAAAACGGTAAGAAAACCGTTTACCTTGGTCACAGGAGATTCTTGCCAAAAAATATCGATACCGCAAACAAAAAAAAGCTTTTGATGGTAATACCGAAAAAAGAACCACTCCTCGGATTTTGAATGGCGAAGATGTAATTGAGATGGTTAAAGATGTGAAAGTAGTTTTGAAAAAGAGAAAACGGAAGGATCTAATGGTCGATGGACCTTGGAAGAAGAAGTCAATCTTCTATGAACTTCCATATTGGAAGTCACTTTATGTTCGTAATTGCTTATATGTTATGCATATTGAGAAAAACGTCTGTAAATCGATAGTGGGCATTGTTGGAAAAACCGGAGTCGTTATCAGAGTTACGGCGCAACGGAAGTTTTAAAATTTTTATGCCGATTCGGAAAAGAAGCTCATGATGCATATAACAATAAATTAAATTCATGATCAAGCGTACCTTATTTCTTGGATTCCGAAATTGCTAGAGCGTTTGACCAATGTGTCTTCTATGCTATTCTCGAGTTCCACGTCTCAGAGTGTGTGTGGGCACGCGTTCTATGAATCCAAGCGACCGGTGATGCTTTCCGAAGTCTAGATCCTTCCTTCTCAATTCCGATATTCCTCGTTGAGAATATGATCCAGGTTCTTTCTTCAAAACTTCAAATCAGGAACCGGTTAACCTCCTATGAAAATTATCACTCGGTTTGACCTTCCTCACAGTTTTGATTCAATGAAAATTTCTCTCTTTTTCTCACACCGAAGAAGGACGAATTTCTCAAGCCCGAAAAACCTAGTTTTTGTTTTTCTCTCTGCAAAAAAAAAAACGTCCACCTATTGTGTATGATGATACTTAGTTTTTTCAAGAACCCCTAGCCTTTATATAATACTCCAATCCTTTTTCAAAAATATCTCCCACTTGAAAAATAATTAATAATTATTTTTCTGGATAATCTTTTGAACCAAAGGATCATTCAAATTTCGGGCTAGGTTCTTTAAACCTTATGGACGGTTTTTTGCTTGGAGAATCTTCAAAATATTCGTGCTCCCCCTTATGTGTATATTGATTGGTGGTTCAAATTTAAATCAAGAACCTAGACTAGTCAAAAAGTCCTAATCCTATCTTGATTCAAACTCCTTTTAAACCTTTGAATTTAAATAATATTTTCTTATTTGAATTTAAATAAATATTTTCCACAAACATTATCCATATTTAATTAATTTAAATAAATGGAATATTTTAGATTTCCTTTCCACCAAAAAAATGTGCACCATTCTTTAAAAAAGAAAATCTATCAAATAAGCTCAACAACTTAAATCAATTAATAACTTAATGTTTGTAATATATTTAAAAAATTTTGAAACAAAATCTTCTTCCCTCCAACCACTAAAATTCGTGCGCCATAGATTAGGAGAGAAAAATTTTGTTTTCAAAAACCAAATAATTCAAACGCAATCTTATTTCCAAAATTCAATTAACCAAAATAATTAACAAATAATTATTTTATTTGCAACCAATCATATGTTGACAAATCACATTATTTGTCTACATTAATTTCACATATCCAATCCTTTCGGGATTGCATGTTAGAGAGTAACATGTCTTAATAGACGTTATTAAATTCACATTTAATTTACCGATCTCATTAGGAACAAATCCTGAGACGTTTCGTGGAACTATATGAGCTAGCAGAGGGACCCGATGGAAATATGTAAAGAGGCTTCTATAATTGTGAAAAATTAATCCCGGATTAATTATTCATCAATTATCAACTTTAGGACTATTCCACTAAAAGTCTGAAGCTGAACTCCCATTTACATACCGTATTACGAAAGCTCTTTCACGCAGTGCTTCTTCCATGATTTATTCATCGCTTGCTTAATCCCCATATGTTATCCTTGATTGAATTAAGGACTTTTCCGTTTTACCTTTTCAATCATTTTAACTTAAAGTTCCATTATTCTCTAATGAAAGAACCACCAATTTTAAAGCCATACAATCGGTAAACCATCAGAGAACACAAAGTAAACCGATGACCAAGATCTTGTTATATTATCTTTCAATTCCCAAATAATGCCTTTAAGTAGATAACATGTACTATCGTTAAGATAGCTATGGATTCCGTATCTATGAATCTTGATCTCTCCATCCATAAGTCATACACCCAAAACACAAGTATGTTGACCATCAATTATCAATGTCTCACCTATAGTGGATCAAAGTGCATAAGTCATGGATGCGAACTCAAGTATTCATTTCAGGATTAAGATTAATGTAGGATGATAATCAAAACGTCATTGATTCTTATAAACGGAATTATTAAACCGAATCAAAAAACACCTTAGGTCCAGTCCAATGTCATACCTCAATACTAGTATACATTAAAGTTTCTACTCGGAACCATTCCGATGGTCAAGACAAACCATCCCTCCAAGGAAGTAGACATCCTTTACAATCTTATCATAAATAAGATCCTCAAATCTTATTCCATCGATTGCGGACCATTTATTTAGACTGTTATCAAATTACCACATCATATATGTATACCCCGTATACATATGGTAATCCAATATACTACCAACAGCCTAGGAGTATTTTATCTTTGCTCAAAATAATCATACAACCAACAAATGAAAGTAAATAGGACACAACTTATTAAACATGAATAACCTCTTTTTATTAATATCAAAATGT
Source organism: Ficus erecta (assembly GCA_008635985.1). Taxonomy (NCBI): domain Eukaryota; kingdom Viridiplantae; phylum Streptophyta; class Magnoliopsida; order Rosales; family Moraceae; genus Ficus; species Ficus erecta. Next base: position 1,454,563 of record BKCH01000036.1, on the reverse strand, counting down.
CATATTTACAGAAAATCCCTATAAGTGATTTTCTATTCTTAGGGCACATATAGATCCCAACAATCTCTCACTTGCCCTAAGCGAGTAAATGTGACATATTACGCATCCCCATGCCTTCGACGTGTTCTTCGAATCTTCCGGCCACCAAAGTCTTCGTGAACGGGTCGGCAAGATTGTCCTCAGATGCGATTTTGCAAACCGTCACATTTCCACTCTCAACAAAGCCTCTGATAATGTGATATTTTATGCCAATGTGCTTACTCCTCTTATGATGCCTAGGATCCTTGGTATTAGCTATTGCTGCACTGTTGTCACAGTAGAGCACCATAGCTTTATCCATACCAGGAACGACCTCAAGGTCACCAAGGAACCTGCGGAGCCATATCGCTTCCTTTGATGCCTCACTGGCTGCCACATACTCGGCTTCCGTGATCAATTCAGCAATGCAAGATTGCTTAATACTCCTCCACATAACGGCACCACCTCCAAGGGTAAAGACAGATCCTGAAGTCGATTTCCTTGAATCCTGATCTGATTGAAAATCAGAATCTGTGTATCCTATAGGAACAAGGTCCTGACCGGAATACACTAGCATAAAATCTCTCGTTCTCCGTAGATACTTGAGTATATGCTTGACTGCAGCCCAATGGTTCGGTCCCGGATTCAACTGATATCGACTTACCATACCAACCGCCAAACAAATGTCAGGCCTAGTGCATAACATAGTGTACATAAGACTACCTACCTCTGATGCATAAGGTACATTTTTCATATGCTCCCTTTCTTTCGATGTCTTAGGACAGTTATCTCAAGAAAGCTTGATTCCAATCCTGAAAGGTTGGGCACCTTTCCTGGAATCCTTCATAGAAACTTCTCAAGTACTTTATCAATGTATGAAGCTTGGGAGAGTGCTATCGTTTTGTTCTTTCTATCTCTAAAGAGTTGAGTACCATGAACATAACTAACTTATCCTAAGTCCTTCATGTCATACTGTTTGGCTAACCAAACTTTGACAGATGATAATGTTGCCATATCGTTTCCAATAAGCAATATATCATCCACATAAAGTATAAGGAAAATCACTTTCTCGTTCTTGATACATTTATAAACACATGGTTCATCAATATTTTGTTCGAATCCATAGGTTTTGATTGCTTGATCAAACCTAATATTCCAAGAATGAGATGCTTGCTTTAATCCATAAATGGATTTAAGCAACTTGCATACCTTGTCTTATTGGCCCTTTGCCTTGAACCCGTCTGGTTGTATCATATAGATATCTTCCTCAAGAGAGCCATTCAAGAAAGCTGTCTTGACATCCATTTGACAGATCTCATAATCGAGAGTAGTCGTAATGGATAAAAGAATGCGGATTGACTTGAGCATTGCTACAGGCGAGAAGGTTTCATCATAGTCAATTCATTCTTTCTGTGTATAGCCCTTCGCTACAAGTCTTGCCTTGAAAGTTTCCGCTTTCCCATCCACACCTCTCTTCCTCTTGTATACCCACCTACACCCAATCGGTTTTATGCCTTGAGGTAAGTCTACAAGTTTCCAGACCCCGTTGGAATCCATAGATTCCATCTCGGTGTTCATAGCCTTTTGCCAAAGACTAGAATCAACATCCTCCATAGCTTCCTTGTACGTAGCCGGATCATCAACATGTTCTATGGATTCTGCCTCAAAGACTTCACCATTGAACATAAACCTTTTAGGTACCCTGACAATCCTCCCACTACGACGAAGCTTCCGTGGTTGTTGATTCTTTAGCGGTTTGTCCATAGGGTTTTCAGTGACTTTAGGAACATCCAAACCCGAAGTCATCTCCTCAAGCACCACTTTGCTACGAGGTTTAAAGTCTTCCATGTAACTTTCCTCGAGGAATGTTGCATGTGTGGAGACGAAGACTTTATTTTGCTTTGGATTATAAAATAGGCCACCTTTTATACCTTTTGGATAGCCAACAAACAAGCACACTTCTGATCGTGACTCCAACTTCTTCGCTTCCTTATCCAGGATGTGTGCTGGACAACCCAAAATTCGAATATGATTCAAATTAGGTTTTCTACTCGTCCATAACTCGAAAAGAGTTTTAGGAACCAATTTGGAGGGAACGTTATTTAGAAGATAGCATGCAGTTTGTATGGTGTGGCCCCAAAACGACAAAGGTAATGTGGAGTAACTCAACATAGATCGAACCATATCCAATAAGGTCCTATTTCTTCTCTCAACTACACCATTCTGTTGAAGAGTACCAGGTACAGTCAACTGGGATTGTATCCCGTTCTCTATCAAATGTCCTAAAAACTCATCCTATAGGTATTCCCCACCTCGATCCGATCGAAGTGACTTAATGGACTTGCCTAATTGTTTCTCCACTTCAGCCCGAAATTCTTTGAACTTGTCAAAGGTTTCGCTTTGGTGGGTCATCAAATAGACATATCCATACCTCGAGTAATCGTCAATAAAGGTGACATAATACTCATACCAACTACGTGCTTCTATGTTCATGGGACCACAAACATCCGTATGCACAAGTTCTAAAAGTTCCTCGACACGACTATTCTTGGCAGCAAACTGCCGTTTGGTCATCTTGCCTTCTAAACAGGATTCGCATTGTGGCCAAGGCTCAACCTCATACAAGTCAAGGCATTCCTCCTTTACCATCCTTTGAATTATATTGAGGCCCATGTGACCTAGTTGTAAATGCCAAAGATATGATTTGTTAGAGGGAGAAGACTTATGTCTTTTAGAGTTGCTTTCCAATTCTGTATCAAGCAGTGAATGCATATTAGGTTTGATAAAATAAAGATTTCCATGCATCCATCCATTAAAGATAAGAGAATTATTTTTCCTAATAACAACTTTATTATTAAAATAAACCAAATAGGAGTCTTTAATCAAACAAGCTACCAAAATTAGGTTCCTCTTAAAACTAGGAACATAAAAACAATGTCTCAAAATAATAAATCTAAATTCATCAAAATAAAGATGCATTTCTCCCACTGCTTTAGCTCGCACCAATGTCCCATCACCGGTACTTAACGTGAAGTCCTCCTCATGCAGACTTCTCGTTACCTTGAACCCCTGCAGAGAAATACAAATATGGTTAGTGGCTCCAGAATCTATAACCCAAGTGTCCTTAGATTCTTCCACTAAACAAGCCTCAAGATATAGGATATCGAAATTACCTCTTTGCTTCTGCATAGTCAGGTAGTCTCTGCAATCCTTCTTGAAGTGTAATTTCTTTCCATAGTGAAAACACTTAGCCTTTTTGGGATCCACCTTTCGCTTCTTAGTCTTTTTAGACTTCTTAGAAGCAGGTGCATTCACCGCAGGCTTGTTCCCCTTGTTCTTCCCCTTTTCCTTCTTCCTTTTGGGATTAGGAGCAGGCGAACTAGGTTCAGCCACATTTGCCTCAGCCTTAGATCCATAACCCTTAAAAATGTTCTCAAAGGCTTGCAACTCTTTCATCAATTCCGTTAAAGACATCTCCTTCCAGTTAAGGTTGTAGGATGCCTAAAACAAATCGAAATCCTTGGATAAGGTTTGGAAAATCATGACCAATTGAGTTGCAGAATCGATCTCAGCCCCATTTGCCTGAGCTTCAGACAAATAAGCCATGACATTCATCATGTGCTCCTTGATGGGAGTTCCAACCTTCTGCCTGCAGTTCATGAGACCTTTGATAGCATCGGTCTTAGCCTGGATAGTTTGTTCACCAAACATATCCTCCAGGTTATCCATGATCTGCCTAGCAGTTTGATGTTCCTCATGTTTTTTCTGGAGCACGTTAGACATGCTCGCCCACATATAGTACATAGCACTTAGGTCGGAATTGTCCCAGCGCTCAAGCGCTACAAATTCCCTATCAGGAGCATCGATCGCAGGTGTAGGTGGTCGAGGTTGGGTTAGGACGAAACTATGTTTCTCAAAGTTTAGGATGATAAGCAAGTTCCTTTTCCAATCATTAAAGATCTCGCCAGTTAATTTGTTTTGCGTCAATATCACAGATAAAGGGCTCGACATTATGATCTATAATAAGAAAACATGTAATAAGTACGAGCAAACATTCTTTTTTTTTTTTTTTTTTTTTTTTTTTTTTTAATAAAATTTAGTTTTGTATTGAAACAAAAAGATCTATATGCAATCTAAATGTTTATGTGTAAAACCCTTACCACACATACCTTACAACGATAATTCCTAGCTTCTGCTTTCTAAGCTACCGAGGGATAGTCATAGAAGAACTAGCCAAGAACACGGATCCCTTCCGGTTAATACATATTCATCCATGGAGCAAACTCCATTAAATACATATTAACTATCATTTATTTGGCCACTACTTTACATAACAGAGCCTCGAGGGAGGGTTAATAAATAAAGTAGCATGAGTGTGTAACCATTGTTTCCCATTTTGAATCCATATTTTACATCCGCCACCGAGGGGTGATCTAAACATAAAATATGCCCAAAATTGTTATCCTTTCGGAAATCCAAATAAGTGTGCGCTCTAGGTAAGATACCTATCCGAAGGGAATTCCCGGGTCGAACCCGAGTAGTATGCACTACCATGCGTAACTATTGGACCAACGATGGAGGCCGTTGATCTTAGTGTGTAACTCCCACTCAATCTTTTGAATTAGGGTTTTTGTTTTTCATGCATAAACAATATTTATTGAGTGGCACTCCCTAGTCTATATGGCATGTTATCAATACATTACGAAATAGTATAACATATTTATCTAGCATCGCATCATTCATGGTTTGCAAAATATGTAAATAGCCGTGGATCATGATTCCATCCTAGAGATAAGAAAAATTGTAAAATTTACAAAAATTAACCGAAATATATATCGGCCTTCTTTTGTAGATCCATGCCTTGTATCCTTCTTCAATATGTCGTCTTTCTCCAATGTCACGTCCTTTTAAATTTAAATTAAATTTAAATATCTAAAAAGATTATATGTGATTTTTAATTTTAATCAAAATTACAAAATATCAAAAATTTAAATGAAAAACGTTTTTAATTTAAAATTCAAATTTTAAATTTTTGAAAAAAATGTGATTTTCCAAATTTAATTAAAATCACAAAATTTAAAATTCTTCATAAAAACGTCCATTAAATTTAAATTTAAATTTTGATTTTTGATTTTCCAAATTATCAAGATCACATATCATTGGAAAATTAAAATTTTCAAAAAGATTTAATGTGATTTTTCTTCCACAAAAAAAAAAAAACGCCAATTATGAAATTTGAATTAATTAAAATTTTCAAATTAAAAAAAAATCACATGCTTTGAAAATTTCCATACATTCGTTCATCTTCAATCTCCTTGAATCCATCGTAGTCCGAATTTACAAAAAAATTCATATGCCGTTTGCGGCTTACAAAAATTCAAGGAATTGAAAGAACGGCCTAGCGGTGATAATAGACCGCATCTATTACACTTGAAAAACCTAGATACAAATTCTAGCCTCTATGGAATCATAACCGGAAAAATTGAACTAGCATCATATTTTAAAAAAATATAAAGCATTCATTCATCCATACATTCATTCACAATATATTTAACATACACAAAATAAAACCTAGAGTGCCAACTCTCTAAAATATTTCATTAATGCATAGAGAGAAATTTATTTGATCAAATAATTTATGTTATATACATGATCATGAGTTGGCTTTGATACCAATTGTTGGAAAAACCGGATCCGTTATCAGAGTTACGGTGTAGTGGAAGTTTTAAAATTTTTATGCCGATTCGGAAAAGAAGCTCATGATGCATACAACAATAAATTAAATTCATGATCAAGCGTACCTTATTTCTTGGATTCCGGAATTGCTAGAGCGTTTGATCAACGTGTCTTCTCTACTATTCTCGAGTTCCACGTCTCAGAGTGTGTGTGGGCACACGTTCTATGAATCCAAGCTACTGGTGATGCTTTCCGAAGCTAGATCCTTCCTTCTCAATTCCGATATTCCTCGTTGAGAATATGATCCAGGTTCTTTCTTCAAAACTTCAAATCAGGAATCGGTTAACCTCCTATGAAAATTATCACTCGGTTTGACTTTCCTCACAGTTTTGATTCAATGAAAATTTCTCTCTATTTCTCACACCGAAGAAGGACGAATTTCTCAAGCCCGAAAAACCTAGTTTTTGTTTTTCTCTCTCCCAAAGAAAACGTCCACCTATTGTGTATGATGATAGTTGGTTTTTTCAAGAACCCCTAGCCTTTATATAATACTCCAATCCTTTTTCAAAAATATCTCCTACTTGAAAAATAATTAATAATTATTTTTCTGGATAATCTTTTGAACCAAAGGATCATTCAAATTTCGGGCTAGGTTTTTTAAATCTTATGGACGGTTTTTTGCTTGGAGAATATTCAAAAAATTCGTGCTCCCCCTTATGTGTATATTGATTGGTAGTTCAAATTTAAATCAAGAATCTAGACTAGTCAAAAAGTCCTAATCCTATATTGATTCAAACTCCTTTTAAACCTTTGAATTTAAATAATATTTTCTTATTTGAATTTAAATAAATATTTTCCACAAACATTATCCATATTTAATTAATTTAAATAAATGGAATATTTTAGATTTCCTTTCCACCAAAAAAAATGTGCATCATTCTTTAAAAAAAGAAAATCTATCAAATAAGCTCCACTATTTAAATCAATTAATAACTTAATGTTTGTAATATATTTAAACAATTTTGAAACAAAATCTTCTTCCCTCCAACCACTAAAATTCGTGCACCATAGATTAGGAGAGAAAAATTTTGTTTTCAAAAACCAAATAATTCAAACACAATCTTATTTCCAAAATTCAATTAACCAAAATGATTAACAAATAATTATTTTATTTGCAACCGATCATATGTTGACAAATCACATTATTTGTCTACATTAATTTCACATGTCCAATCCTTTCGGGATTGCATGTTAGAGAGTAACATGTCTTAATAGACATTATAAATTCACATTTAATTTACCGATCTCATTAGGAACAAATCCTAAGACGCTTCGTGGAACTATATGAGCTAGTAGAGGGACCCGATGGAAATATGTAAAGAGGCTCCTATAATTGTGAAAAATTAATCCCGGATTAATTATTCATCAATTATCAACTTCAGGACTATTCCACTAAAAGTCTGAAGCTGAACTCCCGTTTACATACCGTATTACGAAAGCTCTCTAACGCAGTGCTTCTTCCATGATTTATTCATCACTTGCTTAATCCCCATATGTTATCCATGATTGAATTAAGGACTTTTCCGTTTTATCTTTTCAATTATTTTAACTTAAAGTTCCATTATTCTCTAATGAAAGAACCACCAATTGTAAAGCCATACAATTGGTAAACCATCAGAGAACACAAAGTAAACCGATGGCCAAGATCTTGTTATATTATCTTTCAATTCCCGAATAATGCCTTTAAGTAGATAACATGTACTATCGTTAAGATAGCTATGGATTCCGTATCTATGAATCTTGATCTCTCCATCCATAAGTCATACACCCAAAACACAAGTATGTTGACCATCAATTATCAGTGTCTCACCTATAGTGGATCAAAGTGCATAAGTCATGGATGCGAACTCAAGTATTTATTTCAGGATTAAGATTAAAGTAGGATGATAATCAAAACGTCATTGATTCTTATAAAGGGAATTACTCAGTCAATCGCTATAGTTATTTCAGTTAATGAATAAAATTCTGTGTGAGAATTTTTAGAGCTTATTAACTTGAATGATCAGAGTAGGACAACGAATGTAAAGTAGATTTGTTGATGGTATTTGAGCTAGCTAAATATCGAGGACGAAATTTTTTTTAGAGTGGAAGAATGTAACATCCCACAAAATTGAGCTACTAGCTTAGTTAAGAAAATGGGTTCCAATATAGAATCAAGAAGTGTTTATAGTATCAAAGCATGACAAATCAAGAAAGACTTGTTTGAAGGTAAAAGAATTTGACAGGTCATACTTTTTAGACTTGCTGAATAAGCTAATTAGTAGGCTTTCTTTCTTAGCAAGAGATTAAGATATGAGTGGTATTACTACACCACCTGGAGTATTCAAGGGCTGTCACGTATTAGTATATGTTAGCAGTCAGCTAGTATACGGACTTGCCGCTATGAGTTGCTACTCTTTTACAAATAGACGAGTGTTTGGCATTGCCACTTTTAGCAAGAGAAAGAAAACGTGAGATCAGACCCCCAAAAAAAAAAAAAAAAAAGCGAGAGTGAAAAGAAAGTGAAAGAGAAAAAGAAAAAATATATATATAGAGATAATTGTTTCTACAATCTAGCAAGTAGCTAGTTGATTTATGTATACCTTCCACTGCATCACTAGAACAATATTATGTTTTGAAACATGTTTTGAGTTATGCTACAGTTATTATTATCATGTTTTGAAAAAGTTCAAAGAAATTATTTTTATGTATGATGTGAAATATCATTTTAATTAGAACCAACTAAGATAAAGATTAAATGGCCAAATCCTTGAGGAAAATGGTTCCAAGAAAGGGGCCACAAAGAAAATTAAGGATTCTAATAACACGAGATTAACGTTATATAAGAGGACCCCAACCTAAAGTTAAAGAGAAGGATTGTAATGAGAAAAACTTAATTGGTATACTTATTGAGCTATACCTCATATAGTTCTTATGATGCAGTTTACAGATAAGTAAGATCAAGGGCTTGACTGATCTAGAGGTCCAAGGTTCCAAGAGAAGTTTAGTTACTTTTAAGATTTGAGATTTTTGTATGATAAGGACAATTTTTGTCTCGAGGATGAATAAAATTTTTTAACTATGTAAAATTTATTTCTGTTAAGTTTGAGGTTTTAGTTAAGCTAACGTTCTTTTCCAACTGCTAGTTTGGGAGGGACGTTACATATGGGTATCAAGGCATTACGATTCTGGAGATGTCATGAGACCGAGGACTTAGTCAATCGCTATAATTATTTCAGTTAATGAATAGAATTCTTAGCGTGAGAATTTTTAGTGTCTGTTAACTTGAATTATCGGAGTAGCGCAACGAATGTATATAGTCGATTTGTTGATGGTATTGGAGTTAGCTAAATTTCGAGGACAAAATTTTTATTTGGGGGGAAGAATTTAACATCCCACAAAATTGAGCTACTAGCTTAGTTAAGAAAATGGGATGCAAAATATAATCAAGAAGTGTTTATCGTATCAAAGCATGACCAATCAAGAAAGACTTGTTGGAAGAGAAACGAATTTGACAAGTCATTCTTTCTTGGCAAGAGATTAAGATATGAATGGTATTATTACACCACATGGAGTATTCAAGGGCCGCCACGTTTTAGTATAAGTTAGTCAGCTAGTATTTGGACTTGCTGCTAAGAGTTGCTACTCTTAGATAAAATTATGAGTGTTTGGCATTGCCACTTTTAAGAATGGAAAGAAAACGTGATATCAGATGAAAAAAAAAAAAAAAGGAGAAAGCGAGAGAGAAAAGAAAGAGAAAAAGAAAAAATTAATATTGAGAGAATTGTTTCTACAATTTTAGTTGATGAAAAGTATATCTTCCACTGCATCACTAGAATAATATAATGTTTTGAAACATGTTTTGAGTTATGCTATTGTTATTAAAGAGAAGTATTTTCAATTACTAGTTGCAGAACGAATGAATTGTCTTGGGTAAAATCTTACCCCTTATTTAATCTTGTTCATATTTGATGTACATTAAGCCGAGAAAAGTAGATAGCAGTGAGCTACTTTATTTTATGTCTTACGTAGAACATATTACTATATACTCTATTCCAAACCACGTGAACAGTCATTAGTCATTACTAAGAGACATTTTAGTTTGTACTTGAACATTATAACGACAGAACTAACCTCGAATGAAACGCATATGATATTCACGTGGTCACTAGGTCCAGTTTTTAACAGTTTTTGGTGAGAATGAAATAATGTGCGACAAATTAATAGTTCAAGAATTGATACTAAGACGGTTTAAAATTCGGGAACTAAGAAGGCGTTCGTTTTGTAGGTTTAGCCCATTTTATTTTTATTAGAAAATGAAAGTGATGTTTGGCAACCAAATTTCATGTTGAAATTTCATTTTATTTCAAAATAAAAATAAAAAATATGCTCATTTTTTATTTTGTCCTCCCACTCTTTTTAACATTTTCATTTCATATGCTGCACCATAACATTTGGATTCAGAAGTTTCTCTCTCTTCTACTTTAAGTTTTAACGCCCATTAGAATTAATTGTGCTTAATTAAACTAAATGAGATTAATTAGTGTGCTAAACCATGTTTAAAAATAATAATCAGCATTTTAAATTTAATAATTCAAAGATTTGAAAAATATTTTTCATAAATTACATTTTTACCTCTAAACTTTTGCAAAATTACATTTTTTCCAATGACCGTCCGATCAACGGGACGTGTACAACCGGTCAACCGGACATGCCTACAGCACCACCCTTTTGCGGCCAGTCACCTTGAAATGTGAAATTATTTTTTCTAAACCCTGCAAAACCATCCAGAGAGCTTCAGAGAAAAGTTTTATAATAGCCTAAAATCCCATCCCATTACCCCCACTCTCGGGTTTCCTCTCTCCCTTACTCACTCGATCTCTCTCTCACTCTCCCTCACCCTCTTTTCCCTTCTCACCCTATTTTCTTCAAAGAGCAGCGACAAAACTTTCGGAAATTTGATTCACAAAGGTTAGAGATATCTCAAATTTTGTTCTAAACTCGTTTTAGAATTCAAATAGCTTGATTTTGAGCCTTGATTTTTAGATTTTCATAAGTTTTGGAAAAATTTGAATATTAAATTGAAATTATGCAAAAATGTAAGATTTTTGTGATTTTGAGTTTCATTCTAGTTATTTAGGCTTTGGGAACTGTTAATTTACTGTTTTGAATATCTAGGAACTGCTGGAATGGATTTTGGTGGAGTTTGTAGGTCGGTTTGAAGCTGAGAACTCTCAATTGCGCAACAATCTAGTCAACTGGACGGCCTATCCGGTCAACCGTACGAATCCAAAACTAGATAGAACAACCAGACGTGCTTGATCGGTCAACCGAACAAAGGCAGAATGTCTGCACGTTCCCTGTTTTGACCCTTTTGCTGTTGTTTTAATAATTTAGTTAAAACTGTTTTGAGCTGTAACCTGAATCTGTATATGGTTTTGGAACAAAACAACATTTGAAATAATTAACGATAAATATTATTTTAATATAGTATCGGAAAGCACACTAATTCGGCCTGGCGTTTATTTTAATTAGGACTTGTGTTGTGACAGATAATTAAATTATATGTGTTGTTGAATTTAAGGATTTGGTGACCCGGAGCAAGAAGCCTCGATTTGCATGATGTGACATTATTAGTAGATTTATTTGCCAAAGAGGTAAAATATATTATCCCCCTGATTTTGTTGAAGTGTTGGTTTTGTTATTCTATAAATCTCTCATTTTAATATCATTTTTCAAAACAAAATGATTTTATGAAATGTGATTTGAATGGAGTGTACATATACATATAAAATGTTTTTGGTCAAAATGATATATGTATGTACAAACATTATTTTGAGAGACTCAAGTGAGGTTCTTTAAGACTTGGTCTGAGACTACCCAAGTGTGTTAACTGAATTTTCAAACTCTGTCAGGTTAGATACTGGCATATGATATTTTGCTATGATGCCTGATGAGAAAGATAGACATAAAATGATTATTTCTCATTGATTCAGAATATTTGGCATACACGTCTATATATACTTTCTAGGAAGAAAATAATAGGAAACTAATCTACCCAAATCAGCCTACAGATCATACGTTACAAATCCCATGATTAAAGGGAAAAAATAATTTCCTATCTAAATATATACAAGCTGATTTGTTTCTTAAAATTAGGCTATGACAGCTATACAATTCAACACTCCCCCTCAGGCTGGAGAATATATATCTTCCATTCCCAGCTTGGAAATAACTCCATGAAAAGTTGCACTACTGAGTCCTTTGGTCAAGACATCTGCTAGCTGACTCCCTAAAGGCACATAAGACATGCAGATCAGGCTTTCTTCCAGTTTTTCCTTGATGAAGTGTCTGTCAACCTCGATATGCTTTGTTCTGTCGAGTTGTACTAGATTATAAGCAATGTTTATTGCCGACTTATTGTCACAATACAGCTTCATAGGGCCTACCCATTTGATTCTCAGGTCATCTAGGATAATCTTCAGCCACAATAGTTCACACACTCCTTGGACCATTGCCCTAAACTCATATTCAATGCTAGACCTTGCTACTACATTCTGCTTTTTACTTCTCCATGTTACTAAGTTTCCACCAAGAAATGTACAATAACCAGATGTTGATCTCCTGTCTACCGATGAACCTGCATAGTCTGCATTTGTGTAGGCTTCCAATGTAAGTTCATTGTTCCTCTTGAAGAGAACTCCTTTTCCGGGACTACCTTTCAAGTAGTGTAACACCCAATAGGCAGCTTGTAGGTGTGACTCTCTTGGATCATGCATGAACTGACTAATCATGCTTACTGAGTATGCTATGTCTGGTCGAGTATGAGCAAGGTAGATGAGTTTTCCAACCAATCTCTGATACATCTCCTTATCAACAGCCGATTCCTCCTTCGCTTTTCCTAGCTTCGGATTCGGTTCCATAGGTGTAGCTACTGGTTTACAGCCGTGCTTCCCTATTTCCTTCAAGAGATCTGTCACGTACTTTTTTTGTGAGATAAAAATTCCCTGTCTCGAGTATGAAACTTCAATACCAAGGAAATACTTTAGTCTTGCAAGCTCCTTTATCTCAAATTCCTTCATCAAACACCATTTCAGATCCTATTTCTCATTTTCATCATTTATTGTGACAATAATATCATCAACATATACTAGGAGGGATGTTACTCATGTTTGATGAAGAGAGTATGATCTCCTTGACTCTGTTTGTATCCTGTTGCTTTCATTACTTTAGCAAATCTCCCAAACCAGGATCTAGGTGATTGCTTTAATCCGTATAAGGCCTTCTTCAGTCTGCACACCTTGTTAGCTGTCTCCTTTCCTTCAAATCCTTGTGGGATGCTCATATAAATTTCTTCTTCTAGATCACCATGCAAGAAAGTATTCTTCACGTCAAACTGTTGAAGCTGCCAGAGATAACAAGATCCTCACGGTGTTCATTTTTTCCACAAGAGCAAATGTCTCCTGATAATCAACTCCATAAGTCTGAGTATAACCCTTAGCGACTAACCTCGCTTTATACCGCTCAAGAAAGCCATCAGCCTTGTATTTCAAAGTAAAAACCTATTTGCACCCCACCAGATTCTTTCATTTTGCCTTATCAACAATCTCCCATGTTTTGTTTTTTTCCAAGGCATCCATTTCTTCTCTCATAGCATTCCTCCACTCCCTTTTAGAAAATGCCTCAGATAAAGTGTTTGGAACAGAAATAGTGTGCAGACTCACAATAAAGTTTCTATAGAGTGGTGAAAAACGCTTAAGTGACACATAGTGGGACAAAGGATATAAAGGATGTTTTGTACACTCTCCGGTACCTTTCTAACAACAATAGGGAGGTCAAGATCTTTTTTTGGTGTTTCAACAGATTGTACATGCAAATGTGAGTCAGAACTTACCATGTCTTCATTAGTAGGACTCGGGTTGTCATTTTGGACTTGTGTTAGGTCTGGAACAGCTGGTTTTCTTGAATACACCAAAGGAAATCTCACAGAATCATAAATACGGACAGACACTGGAGTATGGACTGGTATTGGAGTGGACAAAGGAGTGGACAAAGGTTCTAATTCTGGGGTTGGCACAGATTCAGGAATTGGAACACACTCGATGGAGATTGGAACATTCTTTTTTTGAGTAGATGATAGAGATGTAGCCAAGGGTAGATCAAGAGACCCAAAAGAACCAAGATTACTATCACAGTCTTTTTCTTTTGTAAGTGAAATCTCCCCCTAAAGATAAGACTGTGAGAAGTATGGTTTATTTTCAGCAAAGGTGACATCTGCATATAGATAAAATTTCCTAGAGGGAGGATGATAGCATTTGTACCCTTTTTGTGTAGATGAGTAGCCAAGAAACACACATTTGATTGCTTTGGGATCTAATTTTCCTCTATTGTGGCTATGAACATGTACAAAAGAAGTACAGCCAAAGACTCGAGGTGTGAGACCATTTGAAGTTCTGACATGTGGATAGAATTTTGCAAGGTTTTCCATGGGAGTTGTGTAATCTAATGTTCGTGAGGGTAGTCTATTGATCATGTATGTGGCAGTAAGGACAGCCTCCCCCCAATAAGATTTAGGAACATTCCCTTGGATTAACAATGCCCGAGTGGTATTAAGTAAATGGCCATTTTTCCTCTCGGCAACCCCGTTTTGTTGTGGTGTGCTTATACATGATGATTCATGAATAATGCCTTCTTTTTGGAAGTAGGGTGTCAAGATTTGGTTGAAGTAATCCCTTGCATTAGCAGACCTAAAGCCTTTAATTTTTACCCCAAACTAGTTTTGAATCATGGAATGGAAATTAGGGACAACACTACTTACATCAGATTTGTATTTGAGCAAGAATATCCATGTAACCCTAGTACAGTCATCAATTAGAGAAATGAACTGTCTAGACCCTGAAATGTTTGGAATTGTGGATGGTCCCCAAATGTCACTGTGAATCAATTCAAAAGGATGCAAACTTCTCTTATTACTAATGGGAAAGGATACACGAGTGTGTTTTGCAAGTTCACAAACATCACAATGAAAATCTGTAATATTCAATCTTTTAAACAAAGAAGCAAACATGATATTCAAGACACTAAACGATGGATGACCAAGACGAAAATGATGAAGCCAAATGGCTTCTTTATTTGAAGAACTGAGAAAAGACAATAACAAATTATTCATGACTCTTTCGAAGTACTCGGTGTTTCAAGATTGTAGAACCCGTTCCTTTCCTTAGCAAGTCCAATCTTCCTCCTCGAATCCTGGTCCTGAAAAACACAGTAAGTGGGATGGAAAATTGCATAGCATCTTAGGTCTTTTGTGAGTTTTTTAATTGAAACAATATTTTCTGACAATTTTGGAACATAAAGAACATCTTTAAGAACAAGAGATGGTGTTATTTGGATATCCCCTAATCCTGCAACTGTAGCCAGAGAACGATTTGCAACAATAATTTTTCTACTGCTAGGACACGGAGTGTAAGAATTAAAACATTGTGAAGTGAGTCATGTGATCTGTTGCCCCTAAATCAACTATCCAGGAGTTGGTCAAACACTTTTCTGAGACATGTAATCCAAAAGGGAATGATGACTTACCTAAGA
Source organism: Ficus erecta (assembly GCA_008635985.1). Taxonomy (NCBI): domain Eukaryota; kingdom Viridiplantae; phylum Streptophyta; class Magnoliopsida; order Rosales; family Moraceae; genus Ficus; species Ficus erecta. The sequence goes on along the minus strand of BKCH01000036.1, from coordinate 1,439,242 downwards.
GTGCCAATGAACATGCACTAGAAGGCTTATCAAGGGATCCAATCAAGCCTCTTAGTTTTTCGACCTCTCCAATATTGAGTCCTCCTTTTTCTTGCCCCTCGCTTTGGTTGGTTTGTTCTATCATGTGTGCCTGAGACTGAAATATATGTTGACCTCCACGGTTTCCCCATTCTCGGCTTGGTGGTTTACCATGCAATTTCCAGCAATTCTCCTTGGTATGCCTCGGCTTTTTACAGTACACTACTACAGAATGGGGATACCACGACGGAGCTTCCACGACCGTTTTTTAAAAACCTTCGTGGAAACTGAGGAAAAAGCACGGAACAAAAAGCGGTCTCCGAAAACCGTCGTGGAAGTTGAGACTTCCACGACGGTTGTTTAAAACCGTCGTGGAAGTATGTATTTTCACGACGGTCTTTGAGAACCGTCGTGGAAGTTTCGGGGCTTACACGACGGTTTTAAACAACCGTTGTGTAAGTCTCGGGGCTTCCACGATGGTTTTCTGAAACCGTCGTGGAAGTCTCGACGTCCACGACGGTTTTTGGGAAACCGTCATGGAAGCATCGTCCATTATTTGTTCAGACATATCAGATCGAGTTGCCCTGTTTTTTTCACATCGATACAGCAGCTGCCGTGAACAAAAATTAGATCAGATCGCTCCGACAACAGTTCCATACACCGTTGTTAGACGCCACCCACCACCATCTACTGGTCGATCATCATTCTTGTAAGTCATGATGACACAAATTAACTCATCTTTTTGATATTTTCCTCTGTATTAATTTTTTATTTACGAACCCAGAATATTAATTTTAATTTGTATTTTTTTGGATTGCTTTTGATCCGTTAAATACTGCAAAGTATTTAATTAAGTGATCACAATCAATGTATTTTTAGTTTGGTTTTTTTTAGTCTGGATTTTTAGTTTGGATTTTTTAGTTAAATCCTAAATTAATGTATTTTTAAATCCTATATTACGATGTATTATTAGTTTGGATTTTTTAGTTAAATAACCCGGGCCGGTTTTTTAATTGTATTTTTAGTTTTGTTATGTTTTTTGGATTTTTTAGCAAATATATTGTTGATTTAATTAATGCATGTGCCGGGAGTCTTTATATATAACTAATTAAATGCAAATGATATTCATGCATGCAATTTAAAAATATGCACACCTTGACTTCGAGAACTTTGATTTATTGATTTAGGATTTGCGCGCAAATCATGGATAGGAAATGGATATGGTTTGATAGATTGTCTAAAGCATATGAAGATGGTGTTGAAGAATTTTTATCATTTGCCAAAGCTCATCCACAAGACGATAAGATTCGGTGTCCGTGTCAAGTTTGTCGTAATCATAGATCCCATTCCATTGATGATGTTAGAGGGCATTTGCGCGCTTATGAGATTATTTGTTCTTACCAAACATGATATTTACATGGCGAAGATTTTGTCGATATTAAGTATACATCGACTAGTAATAAAGGTAAAGAGTGAGGAAAACGTTGGTGATAATATGTACAATATGATAAATGATTTAGAAGAAAACTTTGTGCACCGTCCGGAGTTATTTGAGGAAATGATTAATGATGTCGAAACGCCCTTGTATGTCGGGTGTACAAACTATACAAAATTAGGGGCATTGGTTAAATTATGGAATATGAAAGCATCGGGAGGGTGGACGAATTCTAGTTTCACGACTTTTTTAGCTTTTCTAAAAGATGTTCTACCGGAGGATAACAAAGTGCCACCTAGTATGTACGAGGCAAAGAAGACGTTGAGCACGTTGGGAATGGAATATGAAAAGATACACGATTGTCCAAATGATTGCTTCCTTTACCGGAGATAATATGAAGATTTAGATAAATGTCCGGTTTGTAATGAGTCAAGATGGAAAAGGGCAAGATGCCATCGAATGGTAGTAAAAGAGTGCCGGTGAAGGTGTTATGGTACATTCCACCAGCTCTATGTTTCCGCCATTTATTCCGTAATGCACAGCATGCTAAGAGTTTGACATGGCATCATGATAAACGTATTGATGATGGCAAGCTTAGGAAGACCTTTAATGACAATCATCCAGATTTTAGTGCATAACCAAGGAATTTACGTCTCTGTTTGTCGACGGATGGAATGAACCCGCATAGTAACATGAGTAGTTGGCATAGTACCTGGCCAGTCATACTTGTCAACTACAATCTCCCTCCAGACGTTTGCATGAAGCCGAAGTTCTTGATGTTGGCATTATTGATCTCAGGCCATCAACAACCGGGGAATGACATTGATGTTTACTTGGCACCATTAATCGATGACCTAAAAAGTTTGTGGGATGATGGTTTACAAGTAAGAGATTCTTACCATCAAGATACGTTCAATCTTCGCGCAATGTTGATTTGGTCTATTAATGACTTTCCTGCACTTGGCAACCTATCTGGTTATGCTGTGAAGAGTTCTATAGGTTGTCCCGTTTGTATGAAGGAAACATCTTCCATTCGGTTGCAAAATGGTAGGAAAACCGTTTACCTTGGTCACAGGAGGTTCTTGCTGAAAAATCATCGATATCACAAACAGAATAAGGCTTTTGATGACAATACCGAAGAAAGAACCGCTCCTCAGATTTTGACCGGCAAAGATGTATTTAAGATGGTTAAAGATGTGAAGGTAGTTTTGGGAAAGAGAAAACGTAAGGATCCAGTTGTCGATGGACCTTGGAAGAAGAAGTCAATCTTCTATGAACTTCCATATTGGAAGTCACTTTACGTTCGTCATTACTTAGATGTTATGCATATTGAGAAAAACGTCTGTCAATCGATAGTGGGCACGTTGTTTGACATTCCAAATAAGACTAAAGATGGTGAAAAGGCACGGTTGGACCTTAAAGAGATGAAGATTAGAACGAATTTACTCCTCGATAAAAGATCGAACGGCACTTACTTACCGCCAGCAAAGCACACATTATCTAGACACGAAAAGAGCAAGCTTTGTGAGTGGCTTGCTTCCGTGAAAGTGCCAAGTAGGTACTCTTCCAACTTCAAAAGGTTGGTGTCGATGAAAGATTTGCGGCTCGTTGGAATGAAAACACATGATTGTCATATCTTGATGCAACAATTATTACCTCTTGCTTTGCGGGGAGTTTTAACAAAAGATGTGAGATACTCAATTACGAAGTTATGTTCATTTTTCAATTCAATATGCTTCAAGGTAATTGATCCAATGATGCTAGATTCGCTACAATCGGAATTAGTTATGACATTGTGCCTGCTTGAGAAGTATTTCCCACCAGCCTTTTTTGATATAATGATCCATCTATGTGTGCACTTAGTTCAGGAAGTTAAGTTATGTGGCCCGGTGTATTTGAGGTGGATGTATCCTTTTGAAAGGTACATGAAGGTTTTGAAGGGATATGTGAAGAACCGAAATAGGCCAGAGGGTTGTATAATGGAAAACTATATAGCCGAGGAATCAGTTGAATTTTGCTCTGAGTATTTTTCCAACGCGAACCCAATAGGGTTGCCAACGAGCGGGCTATTTACGTCGAAAGGACTATCCGTGGCCGTTCATTCACCAATAAATCAAGATGAATGGGAAAAAGCTTGTTTGTATGTTTTGCAAAATGCTAAGGAAATGGAGCCTTTCTTTCAGGTTCATATGGCGGAATTAAGAGCTGCGAATCCAAGAAAAGGAAGAAGTGAGAAGTGGATTCAAGATGAGCAGAATCGGACATTTCAGGAGTGGATAAGAAAATATTTGCATATGAAGCTTGGCGTTTCACAAGACGTAATGAAGCTATCCAGAGGTCCATCATCGATAGTCACAAGATATACATCGTATTTTGTCAATGGCAACTCCTTCTACACTCGGGAAAGAGATGAGAAGCATCCCATACAGAATAGTGGTGTCACCCTTCGGGCCGAGTCTATGCATATTTCATCCGCAAAGGACAAGAATCCGGTATATAGTTCTATGAATTACTTTGGGTTCATTAAAGATATTTGGGGACTTGATTATTGCGGTTTGCGAATAGCACTCTTTAAATGCAAGTGGGCTGACAATAATTATGTTAAGGTTGATAGTGACGGCGTGACAGTGCTGAACTTTAGGCGATTGAGATACAAAAATGATCATTTCATCATGGCATCACAAGCGGTACAAGTATTTTATATAACGGATCCCGTAAATTTAGAGTTATCTTTAGTTGTGCCAATGAAGCCAAGAATAATCTGGGATGGCCAAGAAGATATTGAAGATTGCACCGACATTCCATCATTTACAACGGGTTTGCCACCGGTGGAGGAGATTGATGATTTTGACGATGATGTGTCACACTTACTTCGATTGGACGTCAAGTGGACACATGTTGAGCACCCCAAAAAAAAAAAGAAGAAAAAAAATACTTAACAAAAGATTTTAGTTTCTTACGGTGTAAAGATTTAGATATGGTTTTTTAATTACGCACATTATATTTGAAATGTATATGAGAAATATTTATACATGCAAATTTGTTTGGAAGCAAATAAGAACAGGCGTGAATGATTGCACAACACACATGTTTGGCCGCTTAAAGGGATTATATTAACAATTTTTAAAACAATTTTTATAAATTTCTTACCTACGACGACGGTTATTGAAAAAAACCGTCGTGGTATATAATCTACCACGATGGTTTTCTTTAAAAACCGTCATGGTAGGGGTCAGAGGGATGAAAACACCCTGAAGCCTACCATGACGGTTTTCTTAGAAGACCGTCGTGGTAGATTGTCGGTGGGATAGAAAAACCCTGAAGCCTACCACGACGGTTTTATAAGAAGACCGTCGTGGTAGATTGGCGGTGGGATGAAAAAACATTGCACCCTACCACGACGGTTTACTTATGAAACCATCGTGGTACATGTTTGATTAAATGCCTCTTTGTGTGAGAATTAGTTTTAGATTGAATTAAATTGGTTGGGTAAGGCTCGGATTTGGGAATTTTCCGAATAAAAAATCAAGTTTTTGTGCGTTAAATGTTTGTATATTACATGTTCGATTAAATGCCTCTTTTATTAGGTTGTGTGTCATTTCCGTAGTCGCATAAATTTTTTGTCTACATGCTTGATTTACATAGATCTAATGTATGAATTCGTGGGCTTTTTATGTGTTTTGGTGCTAAGGTTTTGTAATGATTTAATGGCGATGAGGTTTTGTTTATAATCACACTTTTTGTTTTAAATTGATTTACAATGTCAAAAGATCACGAGGAGGATTTGTCAACCCAACTCAAGTTGGAAAACCACGCCGAACCAACTCTTCAAGATTTAATACCGAGAGGAAGGAAAACGAAGAGCAACTCTCCTTAAAAGAGTGCACGTTGTTAGGACGAGGGGAGAACGAATTCAAGTTTCGTTTGACTCGAAGGGGCAACCAATAGGCAAGGAAGGTGATGAATTACAGAGTTGGATTGGAGTGCTTGCTCGGGAGCACATTCCAATTTGGATTGCTGACTTTAGAAGTGCTGATTTAGAACCGAGGAAAGAACGAGTGTGGTTGGAAGTTGTAACTTTATTCACTGTTGATGAATCGAACAAAAAACAAGTTTTGAAGTCTTGTGGGGAGTCTGCTAAATGTTTTAGATATGATCTTTACCGAGCCTTTGTTAGGGATCATATTCATGAAGAAACTGTTTGGCAACGACTCGCTAAAGTGGTTCAAAATTACCCAACCATCAGCGAGGATGATTGGGAAAGGTGTATTACCTATCGATGGACGGCAGATTTCAAGAGGGTATCCCAACAAGGAAGTGAGATAAGGAAAAAGAGCAAATACGGATCTACCACAGGCCGAGACGGATATAGGAAACGTGATCAAGAAATCGTACGTTAATTAATTGGGAAAAAAGCTTTAAGTCTATTTAAATTTTTTCCTTTTTAAGTGTCTTTTTTATGTTTACTAACTTTTACTAGTAAATTGCATTTCGAACTGACGGGGGAATATACGGCCCGACATACTATTTGGCGGGACACGCGGCTCAAACCCGATGGAGAGTACAAGAATCCATCGATTAAAATTATAGGCGAAACAATAGTAAATCTACGGATCCTATTTCAAATATAGAGTAAGATTGTCTCCTTTATGTTTACGGGCTCAATAACATATTGTGTAATTGTTATAGGACGAATTAACACAACAAGAGACACAAGGAAGCTTCAAATCCGTGGGTACAGAAGACATTTTGACCAAGTCTTTGGGAAAGGCCGAGTATTCTGGTTGTATTCGTGGGTAATCTAAATTTGTAAAGCAGGCACAATACTTCAATGCCATGAATATTTCAAGGGAGAATCCTGGAGTCTCCTATATGAAACGACAGCTGGCTGCATTGGAAAGAACGGTGCAGGAACTTTGTGCGAAGCACGGTATCAACCGTGAGACGATGGCCGAGGAGGCAACCACACCTACTGTTGATCAGCACAACAGTTTCAAGGCTAGTTGCACCCTCAATGAGAAAGAAGTCGATGCGTTGGATCCGCAGCCCATGCCTAATGCAAGTAAGGAATGCCAGCTTTTCCTTACTGATTTAATTAATGGTGGAGATATTCTGGTTGCAATAGCCAGAGCATACATGGACTATGTTCCAGCCGACACAGTCCATGGAATTCCTTTGGGCGAAGGGAATGTGCGAGTGACAATTAGTGTCCCAAAATTAAAACGTGCACTCCTTTCGATTCCGATGAATGAAGCCACATATATTGAAGAGGTTGTCGGGGGGTTTGTTGCTTGGCCAAAAAAATTAGTCGTCCTTCAAACCAGTTTAAGCTAGGCCAGTCGAGGTCCCAGTCAAGCTCCCGACCGAGAAGCAAAGGGAAGCAAACGAACGAAAAAGAGAGCCGGGAGGAAGAAACTATAGTCACAACCGAAGGTACAACAGCAAACGGAATAAGAAGTACCTACAGTTGACTTTAGTGAAATTCCCATTGAACTGAGACCGTTGGCTTATTACGCACAAAGTTCCTTGAGTGACGGTAGCCAGATTGCGTGCCCACAACAACAGTCCGTCAATAGCGATGACATGCCCATATATATTGGGTATGAAGATGTATACCATTTCATAACCTTTAAAGAAATCAGTGCAAGCAGTATAATGGTTTACATCAGGTAATTATTTTTTCCTTAAACAATACTTATTGTTCCAATTAGCTTGAAAGATAGATGTATATGTTGATTTTGCGTAACAAGTTTGACTTAATATTTTGCAGCTACTTATCGGTTTGTTGTGCAAGAGCAGGAATGGATCAATGTTTCGAGTTTATTTCTCCATTCCTTGTCTCGCCAGTTCAACAGAATGTAGATCGCGTAGCCTACATTCGAGAAAGAGCCGACAATATCATCCGGATCATAACAAACGCACCAAGGGGACGACTTGTTCTCATGCCATACAACAACGACCAACATTGGATATTGGCTGTTATTAATCTGTGGGATGACTCGGTCCTCTACTTTAATCCTCTTGGAAATGATCCGGATGAAGATTTTCAACAGCTAATTACGTTGTAAGTATTCTTTGATGTTCATATTAATGATTTGACATTCCATACTTGTTGTTCCGGATGTATTGATATTTGTTAAATTGTTAGGGCACTAAACGATTGGAAATTACTGGTGGGACGAGGAATAACAAAGCGACGCAACTGCCAGACGTTGATTCAGATTGCTCGATGCCCTATACAACAAGGAAATGTGCAGTGCGACTATTTTGTATTGGGGTTCATGCGAGAAATAACATTGAACGTCGATGGACTTGCCTTACTTCAAAAGAAGACTTCTTATACTGAAGCTGAATTAAATTTGGTTAGGCAAGAGTGGACTACATATGTCATGCGCTTCATACAATATTGACCCAAAGCATGAAGTTAAATTTTGTATAGCCGTTAGATTAATTATTGTTGTACATTGTGACATTTTATTTGTCGTATCAGTTATGTTATTATTTTATTTTTGGCTGTGTAATTTTTTCTTGTTATGAATGAATGAACTGGTATTCAATTGAATGAATTGGTATTTTTTTGTTTACGTTACAACCTACCACGACGGTTTTCAATAGAAACCGTCGTGGAAGACGTCTACCACGACGGTTATTTTACAAACCGTCGTGGTACGACATCTACCACGACGGTTTTCATAGGCCACTGTCGTGGTACGTCACCTACCACGACGGTGGCCTATGAAAACTGTCGTGCTAGGTCTATATACCACGACGGTTTCTCATTTGCATAGAGCCACCATCGTGGTGAGGTGAATGTACCACAATGGTGGCTTATAGAAACTGTCGTGGTACGTCGACCTACCACGACGGTAGTGTATAGAAACCGTTATGGTACGTACGCATACCACGACGGTTTCCAATGAAAACCGTCGTGGTAGATGCACTTCCACGACGGTTTTGTTTGTGGTGAACCATCGTGGTATGTTGCTAAATATCCATTTTTTGGCCCTATTTTACCTATTCCACGACGGGTAAAAAACCGTCATGAAATCTGAAAAGATTTCATGACTCTGGATTCCACGACGGTTAGAAAACCGTCATGGAAATGTTACCACGACGGTTGAAAACCGTTGTGGTATCCACATTCTGCAGTAGTGGTAGTTGCACCACAAGTTATCCTTGCTGTCTAACTGCTGATGGTTTATGTTGTCTCTCTCCGAGAGCTTTGACAGGTCTGCTCTCCCTCTGTCTTGCACCTGGGGCTGTTCAGATTTAGTCACCAAGGCTGAACTATCTAAGGCTTGAGGCTCAAACATTACACTCCTTCGACTTTCCTCTGCCCGTATTAGAGAAATTGTCTCCTCCAATGAAAGTGTCTCCTCCCTACCAAGTATTTGAATCCTAACCTGATCAAATTCAGGATTGAGCCTAGCCAAAAAATCATATACTCGGTCCTTCTCAATAAAGTTCTTCAAGACGGCAGCATCTTCTGGGTAGTTCATCTCAAATACCCGGTAGTGTTTGAGTTCTTGCCATAAATTCTTCAATAAATTTGCATATTATGTCACTGTTTTGTCTCCCTATTTGGAAGCACTTGTCTTCACATTTATCTCGTACACTTGGGCTGCATCACGAGCTTTCGAATAGGTCTGCCGAATGGAGTCCCAAATCTCCTTTGCAGTTGTTAGAAACATACAAGTATCACTGATTGCAGGATCCATCGAGTCCCATAACCATGACATGACCATAAAATCTACCTCATCCCACGCTTCAAAAAATGGGTCTCCCTTTTTCGGTCCTGTTCCAAGAAGATGACTCAGTCTCCCTTTACCCTTCAGGTAAGTCTTGACAAATTGAGACCACTTGAGATAATTTTTCTCAGTCAGCCTGTATGTAGCCCAAATATTCTGCAGATCTCCAGTCATTTGGTTTGAATTAACCTCTTCTGATTGGATAGAGGTAATTGTGGTTTCAGAAGACATTATGGTCGGAAAAAAGGACAAAAAAAAAAATAGAGGAGAGGAAGAGAAAAAACAGAAATGAAGGCTCCAAAACAATAGAGAAACTCCAAGACAAACACAGCGATGAAGGCTGCACAAAGAAACCCAGAAAAGAGCGTAATGCTCTAATATTATGATGAGAAAAATAGATAGAGAATGATTATTTTTCATTGATTCAGAATATTTGGCATACACGTCTATATATACTATTCTAGGAAGAAAATAATAGGAAACTAATCTAACCAAATCAGCCTACATATCAGCCTACAGATCATACGTTACAAATCCCATGATTAAAGGGAAAAAATAATTTCCTATTTAAATATATACAAGCTGATTTGTTTCCTAAAATTAGGCTATGACAGTTGTGCAATTCAACAAGTGATCAGATACCCAGATGGTATTAGGTAACCGATCAGTTCACCTCGATGGTGAAATTAAGTTTGCTTTAGCATTTTAAGTAAATTATTTAATTTTGTTATTTCGTTATTGCATTATTCATTATTCGTTAATTTATTATGATATTCTTGTTTCCCTTATTTAAGTTTGTTTGTTTTAAATAAGTCATCATATCCTACTGAATTTGTAGCTCACGTTTTATTTTTTTAAACCCCCTCCCAGAAGGAGCCAAGAGTAGTATCGATTAGAGGGATTGCTTCAAGGCCATTGCGACTCAGTGGTGATTTATCTATATTTTAATTTTCAGTTTATTTATTTTCCAAGACATGTGATGAGTGAGTTCTACTCACGAATTAAGTACCACTTAAGGTTGATATCGAGTAGGTTCTTGGGATTTTATTTGAGTTTTGTTTGTTTTTTCGTGTTTTGTTTGCAGGTTAGGAAATTAATCATATGAAGGTTTGGAGTGATTTGGGACAAGCTAGGAGTAGTTTTTGAAGGAAATTTGGCTGAAGGCCGAACTACTAGCGCTTAGGTGCCAATTTTTGGCACTTGGGTGCTTAAAAGAGCATGTCAGGAACAACATGGCAGAGGACCTAGTGCCTAAGCATTGGGTATGTAGCTCTTAGGCGCTACGAACCGGGAACACGAAGCGCCTAGGCGCTGCTACACGAGAAAATTGTGTTTTTGGCAGATTTCAAGGGAAACTTACCTGTTTTGCACCTCCAAGTCTCAAAGCTTATAAATAAGCAATCTTAGGGAAAATTAAGGGGACTTTTTGGCAGATTTTGATTGGAGAAAAAGATGGAGAGAAGGAGAAGACAATGACAAAGTCGGGAGGCGGAGTCGTTTATCATCAATTTCTATTATAGTTCTTTTTTCTCTTTCTCATTCATGTTTAAGATGATTAGGATTTTATTTTATTTCATCATGAACTAATTTTCTTATTCTAGAGGAACGATGTAACCTTTGCTTGATACTATGTCTTTTATTGTTCAATTTATTCTATGAAGTTTTCCACTAGTTTATTTATATTATCTTGTTCTTAATGCTTTTAGTTTACTGACTATAAATTAATTATTTTAGTATTTAAAATCTGGCACTTGGGAGAGGGGATTTTAGATGCGAGTCTTAGATAATATAACCTAGGATTTTTATATAAAGTTCGAGAGGCCTATAATTCCTTTGAAGTCATTGAAAGAACTTGAACATAATGAATTTTTAATAATTGGTTTTTATAGGATTTCAAAATCGGTTGTTATAAATATTTTAACTCGGCACTCGGGAGATGGAAGTGAATACATTAGGGTTCTTGGCTTATAAACTAGGAGAATTAATTGATAGTATATTGACAATAAAAAAGCATAGTTGATGGCTAGGTGAAGTGGCCCTCTAGAATCTTTTTCCATTGATTGTCTCGCTAATAGTTATTTGATTTCCTTTTTAACTTTAGTTTTTATTTTAGTTTTACAATTGTTTGATATGATTCTTCAATAAAAAAAAATTAAGATTATTCAATTATGGTACTTAGTAGAAATCCAAGAACAATCCATGTGGGTACGACGACCTTTGCTCACTGCTTTACTATTAAAACTTAACTCCATATACTTGCGGGAAATTAGCGAACAACATGTATAACTAAACTTTCTCTGGACTGGGTTTGATGTCTATACCTTTTACTTTTCTTTTCTTTTTTTTCTTTTTGTTTGTATGTTCGGGGTTTGTCGAACCCTAATGATACCGGAGGTTGAATTTCTAAACTTAATTTTACTTGAAAACTTAGTATTTCGAAATCCCCACTATTTTTGTTTATAAGTTACTTGGCGGATTTTTATAAAATTAAAAATGAAAGAATATTAGGTCAAAATACAACCTGACATAAAAGTTTGACTTATTTTACCAAAAATGATGACAATTGGAATTTATTAAACGTGTGGCTGAATTTCGGAATGTTATGCATCTCATACATTTTGTCTTTTATTTTATTTTTGAATGCTCCCATAATTTGTAACTAATTGCAGGATTATTATTAAACCCATCCAGATCATTGTACCCGGTTTCGGGTCATTTTTTTCATTTAATTTCCGTTTTGGACAATTCTTTTTTCAATGTCATAATAAAGGGAGGAGCAAATCCAAATCCACATACCCTATTAAAATATGCTAATATTTTACTAGATTTTTTAGAAACCTTTTTTTTCAAAAGACTGTTTTGACATTTATCATACCAGTTTAGAAATTATTCCCTTAGTTTAATTTGAACATCCAAACGCTATTTTAGAACCCCAAAAAAAAAAAAAAACAAAAAAACGACTTATCATCTCAAAATGGATTAAAAATGAAACCTAACCCATTTTTGTTTTGGTGATGCGTAGAAATGACTATTTTTCATGTATTTTAGGTCAATCCCCTAAGTTGATGTAAATGTTATGTATAATAAGGCGCTTTATAGAGCAAGGTTAATTCTGTTGTTCATTTTTATGAGTATCTGGATGTATTGCAAAATGAATTAGAAGAAAATAATTTCCTATCATTTATTCTACGATAATAATGAATGAAGCTTTGTGTTAATGGACCTACCTAATTCGACTCCCAAGTGACGATCACATTTGTCAGTAATCAAAATTTAATTACTAGTAAAACAAGATTTAGTGGAACTCATCACTTCTAGCATATACAGGACGAATGTTACAATATGAAGTGTGTTTATGCCAATGCAAACATGAATATCTCCATCGAGTTTTCTACAGGGAAAAAAAAAAAAGAAAATTCCTATACTAATTTTCCAAGTCTTCAGGACATAATCTAGAACGTGTTATTTCCGTTCATACGGGTGTTAATCCTCGAAAACCAAGAACTTGTCTTCCATCTCATCGCAACTCGTATGATGAAAAACTGAAACCTGTTCTTCCTTCATTGGTAGATTTCAGCTCGAGCTTTTGAAATGGGCTGCGGGTTCATTCAAGTAAATTTTTGTCAATTAGGTTTGTTGTACTGGAGCCGAACAGCATGCTACAGATTAAGTTGTAATAGTAAAAAATTATATTTCCTCAGAAGCATAATTAGCTCAGGATTTGATCTACTTCTCTTTGAAATGCCTAGTACTTCAATCTTTAACAGAATATTTTAGGAAAGAGACGCGAGAACCAAACATTGGAGCAGAGAAGAAAGAACCAAAAAGCACCACAGTCAAAAAGAAAAAAAAAAAAAAAAACAAAACAAAACAAAGACGGACAAAAAAAGCCATCATTTTCCTCGTAATTGGAGGAGAATCAGAGTGCCCTTATTCAACCAGAAGGGATTCAGATGATCACCCATTGCAAGAGACGAGAGTACCCAACTACCCAAAATCCACCAGGTGGGCCCCACCCATTGAGAGTAACCCGACTACCCCATCGGGTTATAAACATAATGCCACTTTTCCCAGTGTATTTGGTATAAGGTATTGGGGGAGTTTCAGACCTCATGGGTAATTACAGCCACATGTTCGCATTTACTGTATCGTTATTTGATGATTGGAAGAAATAACAGGTGTAAGACTCTTTGGAATGTGTACGAGCAGTCACATGGGCTTTATGGATAGAAAGGAATAAAAGCATTTTTGAAGTAGAGGAAGACGGTGGGGATGTTTGGGAAAGGATTAAACAATGGGTCACGTTGTCAGTGTTCTAAAATAAGGACTATACATATTTTTTTTTTTCTTCTCTGATCCGCGGAGGGGATGGGATTTGATTTTGTGAAGTCTAATTGATCTCGAGTACCTACCTTGGTTATTTAGTATCTTGTTTTGGTTTTTGAGCAGTGAGGACTCAAGCTCTTTGTATCTTATAAATATACACACACACACAATGCAAAATGTTTCGAGTACCAGAAAAAACAAGAAGGTAAAAAAGACCTGCTATTAGGATCGTAGTAGAAGCCATTGATGGATCCATCACTACAAGAGAAGCATACATAGTAAAAGCCAGCTATAGTTAACCCACAGTCTGTTCCAACATTCACAAAATACTGCTCTTTCCATCTCTGCACCAGGTAAAAAAGATAATTGGAAAGCTCTTATGCGTATATTTTACCCTTTTGTTTATCAACTTGAAAGAATACGTGAGATGAAGTTACCATAAATAAGTAAGGATAGTTGCTCAGGTCCAAAGATTTTCCTCCATCAGCGTCCACTTGGCTCTGTCCAAATAAAGATAAAAAAAAAAATTTAACTTAGAGATTATGAATTTTATCCCGTCCGATTAAGAAGTTGGAGATCCTTACCGCTAGAGGACTAAAAGAAGTAAACTTGGACCAGTGCCTAATATCATCATCTCGTCTGCAAAAATGGTACAAATAAGTCACATGTAGAAAACAAATTTGTGGTTCCAAAAACGCATCCAGTGAAAGCAATCATAATATGAGTACTAGATAGTATCTGCAATATGCGAGTATTTATCAAACAAGTTTTAACATCAATAAAAAGTGAAAAAAAAAAAAAGAAAAAAGAAAGAGAACGTACGTTGCTTCCCATTTGCCAGTGAAGAAAGTATAATTCTTGGTATCAACAATTTCCCCTTCCCAAAAGGTTACTACCTGAAAGATGTTAAAATGGGAAAGTAATGGTTGATGAGGACTTTTGAAAAAAATAAATGAAGAGAAACAAATCCACAAAAGTCGGCATAGGCACAGGTATATCTACGGTTTTTTTTGTTTTTTTTGACAATAGAAGTGAAAAGAATAATGATATTATTTCAACAAAGGACATGATGAAACACTAAAGAGAGATACATAAGCACCAAACACTTCAAAGTGGTGTAGGATCAAGATAGTGAAGAAGAACCACTAGAGATAGAATTAGAACCACAGGAGAGGGAAATAGAGATTCTAGAGAGAGAACAAGAACTCAAGAGGAGGAAAACCAATAACCTCAATATTCATTCAGTAATAATCTCTTTATTGAAATTACATACTGATAGAATACCAGTAAAATTGAATGAAATTGAGGAATTTTATTGATGAAATTGATAAGCACTGATACAGAGACAGTCGAGAGACAGTCTCAACTCTCCAACTTCCCAAGCCCACGGAATTCACCTAATAATTCCCCTCATCAGCTCCTAATCTCTATTTATACTATTACTACTGCACATGTTCTAACCAACGCATAACAGAACCTGTAACCAATTGTAACTCTACCAGCCCATTTTTATTGATAATTAAAAAAAAAAAAAAAAGAGAAGGGCAACTACCCTATTAGTAAAAGTTCCTAATTAACTAAAAGATCTCCATCATTCTCCCCAAAGAAAAAGACTCACCTTGGAGAGTTGAAACTGAAAGGAATCATAAAGCAATAATTTGAAAAGAAAGAACATCTTCAATCTCAACTCTTGATTATAAAAAGAAGCCAAAGAAGCTATATATGTGATACTATTTCAGTTTAGTTTCCTTATCTCGTTTTGGTTAAACCATCCTATTTTATTATGTGGGTTTGCCTATAAATATAGTACTTTGAACTTTCAATGGAGAGACGATGGTTAATGAATGAATATTGAGATTATTGGTTTTCCTCCTTGAGTTCTTATTCTCCCTCTAGAATCCTCTCTTTTCTCCCATCTGGCTCTATTTCTATCTTTCTAGTGGCTCTTCTACTCTATATTGATTCTACCTTTCTATCTTTATTATCCCTTCTATCTTAGTCCTACATCACAAAGTCACATTACCAACCTGCTACAACCTTATCGAAAATAAATTTAGACACAAAAATTCAACTCCACATGCTATCAAGCCATAAATATGTAAACATTGCAAGAGGTGAAGAAATGATCAGTGAGTGATGCTTTATTTTGGGATGGTTAAATTGATTTCTGATGCAACCAGAATAAAAAGTAGATCAAAATTACTTATGCAGGGTGGTCATCTAATATTGTTAAGCTACAATTCTGGACTATTGAGAACTGAAATGAGGAAGTCAATGAGGTATGAAGCCGTATAAAATAGATGTCTAGCCTAATCTATATTTGGATCTAAGTGGTTTGAAGAGAATTTGTCACATGAAAAAGCAGCTTCTTTGAACTTTCATGTGCATGTGTACTTGTGCGTGTTTGCATGTTTTGTATAAGAGATTCAATCCTAGCATATCCAAAAGAAAGAGGGAAATGAAGGAAATAAAGGAACTTAAGGAAAAGACACCACTCAAACAGTTACAGAGGGCAATACATGAAGAAAAGAGATGTCTTACGGGTGTATCTGCCATAGGAACATTTAGAGCTTCCATGGTACCACATAGATAACCATGCTCAAGGTCACATCCTTGTACACAGACATTTACCCTCCACGCTTCATCTTTTTGTAGACCCGAAACGTTCTGAGTCCCAGAGAAGGTCTGCAAAAGAATTAAAGCCTTTAGGATCACAAAAACTTTTTATCTTGCCAAATCTCCCCGTGCATATGCAGAAACTTTACGTAACAGTGTTATTGTGTAGAGAAGATAGCAAGGCTCTCTCTCCACCTCAAAACAAAGAAGCATGATTCTCGAGTGGAACTTCTTTAAACCAACTGTTGTAGCCAATGTACAAAAATAGGACTAATAGTTTCTTTTAAGCCAGATATTCAGTATCATGGTTTGTCAACTGAAAGCTTGCAAGTATCTTACAATGTAAAGATCGACATTGTCACATCTCCGTTTTCCAATATACTACCAACATAGCAATTTGACTTGCATAAGAGTGCGGGGAAATCCAGGGAAGTAATAAACCATATAAAAGAGAGTGTCGCCTCACTAGCAATGGATCAGTTATACATTCGAGGCAAAAAAAAAATAAATAAATGTATTCATCACCAATAAAATTTGCTCGTAAATATCACATGTGCCGTCTCTTTTTGTCTAAATTCTTAATTGTTAATAAATTTTTTCACTCTGTTTTCATTTTTGGCCTTCTCATACATAGAAAAGTCAAAATGGTACACAATAAAAGAAATCTCCAATTTCGAAAACTGCACAATGCACCATTAGAATTCGGGCAGCTTCTCTTCTGTCCAGATTCTTGATTGTTTTGTGGACTTCGCTTTGTTTTCACTTTACAAGTTGATTTTCGGATTCAAGGAACTTCCAGTCGCAAAATTTCGAACGATATCGTGAATCGTGGATAAAAGCACAACAAAGTAAACAATAAATCTTGAAGCCACAAACTAAAACTAAAATGCAACGGTACAACAATCTATAAAACTTCCATCTCATCATAAAGGATGCAACTAAGTAACCACAAAGTTAAGTA
Organism: Ficus erecta; assembly: GCA_008635985.1. Lineage (NCBI taxonomy): Eukaryota > Viridiplantae > Streptophyta > Magnoliopsida > Rosales > Moraceae > Ficus > Ficus erecta. Next base: position 1,422,138 of record BKCH01000036.1, on the reverse strand, counting down.
AAGATAATATATATATATATATACCTGTCCAACACTCAAAAGGGTACAGGCCTGGGGTGACGTTTGTCCAGAATTTGCACCTTCTGAGACAGAAATCACATTTGCAAAACACTAAATTTAGCAACATAACAAACTTAAATACACTTTCTTTTCAAGAAATATATATATATATATATATATTATGTATGTATGTATGCATGTATAGCACCAGTAAGTGAGAAAAGAAAATAAAAGTTGAGGCGAACCGAGCGCAGGAAAAAAAAAATAGCCCTAGATTAAGAAAGGGCGGAGGGGAAAAGGGAAAAGGGGTTTCTATTATATTCTATGTAAAAGGCGAAGAGTTAAATACCAGAAACCTGAGAAGGTGTAGAGCTCTCCACCACCCTCACCGGCATTTTTCTTTCCTTTTGATTATAATCCGATTCCCGCAACACAAACGGTATTTCTTCCGATATCTAAACAAATTAGGAATTAAATTTTTTTTTTTTTTTACGACGATGAAAAAAATAATAATAAATAGTTTTTTTCCAGTGTACGCCCGAATCTTTGGAGCTGTCTGGAAAAACCCGACCCGAAGCTGCTTGTCCGGTTTTCATTGAACGATGCATACTTCTTTATCCTATCTTAAGGGTCGGGTCATGTTTAGAGATGATGTTTTAAAGATCAGAGGTGGTTTGAGTTTTTAAAATATATGTTTGATAAAAATAAACTATTTTGAGTGAAAAAATATAACTTGAAACGTGTTTGAAAAAAAAATTAGCAATATGAATATTATTTCATTTTTCTCGAAATTCTATGCAATTTGAAAAAAAAAATCATCTCATTTTGACTTAAAATAATAAAATTATAGATTTTTAAAGTTTAACCGTTTGTTTGGATTATATGTCCAATTTCAGAAATTAGAAATTTTTTGCAAAATTGTGTTTTACTCAACTTTTTTTTTTATCATTCTCTTATTTTGAAAAAGGAAAACTATATCATTTTCAAATTTATTTTGTACAATATCATTTTGAAAAAATAAAAATAATCTTTTTTAAATCTTCTCACAATACACCTTTCTTTTTATTCCAAACAATTTTTTTGTTTTTAAAAAGAAAATTTTTTTATATATCCACACTATATCATTCTCAATTTAAAATGACTTCTTATTTCAAACAAGAAAATTTTCTTTTTTGAAAATGGACATGAAATCCAAATAGAGCCTGACTTTTTTGAAATGTTTTAAAAAGTAAATAGCAAAATTTGAGAAAAAGAATAAAAAACTTTTGGAAATTATGTTTCCAACAATGACCCCAAACGGGGCCTTAATCTTAATCTTATAACATATAACGTATATAAAAGAGTCATTGTTGTTCTTCTCTTCTTCTTACATTTATTACCATGGTTTTTTCTAACCCTTTTCCATTTTTTTCCCTCTTTTTTTGTTCCCTCTCTTTTCTATCTGATGGTTGCATTTGTTCTTTATTTTCTTTTTATGTTTTTCATACACAATATTTTATTTCTTTCATTTACTTCAATCATGCTAATTTTTTTTTTTTCCTTTTTTTAATCACATCGTTGGTGTTCTTTTTAATATGCTTTTTTTTTTTTTTTTTTTGCTAAAACATAATATTTGACAATTAAAAAAATATGCTATATTTTTTAAATAAATTTTTGCCCTAAAGTGTTTTTTTTTTCTTTGCAATTTAACTATTACAATATTTTTTTATGATAATTTAAAACAAACTTAAATGCTCCTATTTTCTCTTTCTTTCTTGAATTTCCTCTTAAAATTTTAGTTTCTCTTTCATTATTTCTTATTATCAAATGTACAACATTAATGAAATAATATTTTACTGATGTATTTGAACAACTTTCTCATATATCCACATCAAGACAATCTCTAAAATTGAATGGCCGTTTGATACACTAAATTCAAATAAAATAATTCATTTTGAAATAAGAATTTAAAATAAATCGGTGTTTGGAATGAAGAAAAATAAGTGTACTATGAATTTCAAGCTTTGGACGTAAAATTAACTGATTTTTTTATTTAAAATAATGTATCAAAACGCAATATTAAGTCTCACACGTGCGGAGCACGTGTTTTAACTAATACAAAAGAAAACTATGAAAACAACCCTTAAAATATGAGCAGTTTTAAGGATATCAACTTTAATTTTAATTTTTTAAGGACCAACTCACATGTCTTTTTTTTTATCGGTAGAAGCAATCAATTGATTAGACAATGCTCTAATCACTTACCAATAAAATAATAGCAACTCATATGTCACATAGATTGATACTTAAAAGTTTGGATTAGAGCTGGTATTCTTAGTATTTTTCTTAAAATATATATGCTTTGAATTTTTACCCTCAGTTAATACTTATTTGGAATTTTAACCTTTAGTACCCATTTGGGGGCAATTCTAACATCTGGTTTTCATATTTGTTTTTTTTTTTTTTTCTTTTTGCTTAGTTCAAAACTACTTTTTATTATTCACATCTTCAAATGTCTACATTGTCCTACCAAAACAAAAAAAAAAAGGGTCTACAGTGAACTCAAAATTTAAATGACCATAACTTTATTATTTTAAGTCCAAATGAATTATATAGAATTTTGAGAGGAACAAAACAAAATCCATAGAACAAATGTCATAGATTCCCCTTGAACTATGTTTCTAGTGTCAACATATCCCATAAACTATGAAATGTATCTATATGGCAGAAACATCATCACATTTATTTTGAACAAATAACTATCACAAACAGGAGAAAAAGAAGGCATGACCACATGGATAATACTTCCGGCAATAAGTCAATCAAGACGATCAAACATGTCAAAATGCGTCCCTTCTGACCACGAAACCATCCTTGCGACCAAGGCCATCATCGTGGATTCCAAAATCATCTTATCTAGGGTCCGAAGTTCGGTGGCCAACTAAGGACCCCTTGGGGGAACTTTTGGAGACAGAATTTTGGAGGTTGGGTTTGAAATGTGTGTTTGAGGGAAGACTTTTGGAAATGAATTGTAATATAGAAAATGGTGCAAAAACTTTGAAATGTTTCAAAAAAAATTTAAAATAAATCTTCTTTTATTTGTCTCGAAGTTGTGATCATTTTGACACAAGAATCATCTCATTTAGATTTGAAATAAGAAAGTTATAGATTTTTAAAGTTTGAGTTTTTTGAAAATGGAAAGAAAGAGAAAGTGAGATGTCGAATTGGGAGTTTTGGATCAGGCAATAAATACTGTCTAAAAAAGTTCCCCCAATCGGGATCTAACTGTTGGAAAATGGATTATAAAAACCATTTTAATAGTCATTTTGAAACTTGAATTTGAGCGGGACCCATTTCATGTTAGTATTGATTCATAGTGGATTCGTGTTCTTCTCCGCAAGGAGATTGAAATCAAATTTTTATACGCTCAAAATGATGAACGGATGAAGGAGAAATTAACTCTCAAAAGTGCACCTATGAAGTCGGAAAAATTGGAGAGAGGAAATGGAAAACTCTTGTCACACATGAGAAAGAGACGAAAGTTTTGGTTGGTTTATAAGAAATTGCACATTTGCTTATTGTTAACCAGCTAAGCATAGAGGCTCTCTCACGCGCGTAGGTAGGGGATGGTGCAAATCCAAGACCCGAAAACCACGGCGAAACCAAAGGACTTGCATGCGAGTCCATGTCTTGCTGACACAAATGTCGCACTGAATTACCGGCTCCGAACAAGCTTGGTTTTGCAACATTTCTCTTATTTTTTTTCACCTTAAATTTAACGTTAACAAGATTTTTATGGGCTTAAATTTGTTGTTTATGCTAAAGTTACAAAGACTTGTAACAGTCTCAAAAGCTGAAGTTACAAAGAAATTGTCTTTATAACTCTTTGTAACAGCCTCATAATGTAGGGAATTATTTGAAAATCAATTTCATAAACAGCCAACGCTTTTGGCTGAGGTGCAAATCAAAAGCCATGCTATTGTGCCTATAAGAAGGTTCTTCCTTCCACTATCTAGGTACAAGAAAATATAGAGCATTTCTTTCCTCTCTTAGTCTAAGACTAGGTGTTTCAGTGACAGAGTTCGGACAATTTTCAAGTTCGTCGGAGGCAGGTGGTGTGCTATTACCATTTGTATAGTATTATGGAAAGCAGACGCCGGTTGATCTTCAAGTACTGACGATGAGAAGGTGAATTTGTTTAAGAAAACTGTGTGGTATACGGGCCTTGGTGTTTATGGATTTTGAATTTCATTTTTCTTGTATTTTATGTAATTTAATTGCTTACGAATTTCATGTTTGTTTATTTTCTAATATTTGTTCGTGGTCTCTTTCTTTATATCTTCCGCTGACAATCTTAAAACAGATTTACTCCACTTGCGACGGACACATTGGTGGTTAAAAAAAAAAAAAGGACCTTTTGTTTTGTTTCTTTACAACTAGCTGTGGTGATTAGCACATTGTAACGTATCTTGTTCCTAGCCCGTTTTATATCATTTTCATATGTTGTTCTAAAACGTGTTGGCTTTTACTTATAAAACGTATTTAGATTGGTGTTTTTTATTTATTATTATTTTTTTTTAAATTCCGTTTCTGATCTACATTTGTTTTTGTGATATTAATATATTATATATGTTACAGTATTTGTTTTTGAGTTCAATCTGGATTCAGTTGTTTATACATATATATATATATATACACATATGTAAATAATTATATGTTTATATAATTCTCTTGTTAATCTGTCTATGTAATCATTGTATGCTACTGTTTGAAGATTATTTAGTATAATATATATATATATATATGTTCAGTTATGTTGTTTCTTTTCGGTTTCAGTTTTAGTAAGATATTATTAAATACGTTTTGTTTTGGTTTTTTTTATATCAGCTTTAGTGTGATCGATCGAACGTTTTGAGTCCGGTTTGATTACACATATATATGGTGTTCAGATTTTATTCTAACAAAAACTGTTTTTTTCTCTGTTTTGATTATATGCATTTTGTATCAAGGAAAAATCATAGTCGACTGTTGCTGAGCTGTTTGTTATCTAATTTTGGTTGTCAATATTCTATCCTTCTTTAGCTCTTGTATTATAGGAAACTAGTATTACGACAATTTGTCGTTTCCCATTTTTTGTCTCATTATGTAATCTGTATATTTACTATAGCTTTCTCAGTCAATGGAAAGTTGTTAAAGGCCATTATTTCTCAATTCCAATTTTTCGCAAAAGCCTTTATGGTATCAGAGCGCCTCTAAAACTCTCACGAGTTCTATTTCTCCTTAAAAAAAAAAAAAAAAAAAAGGTTGATCCCCAGAAAACACCCAGTACCACAGAAATTTACCTCTGTCATCATCATCAATGGTGTCTAATTCTACTTGTAATTCGTGTCTTTGCAATAAAACTCATAAGGTACCATTCTCATCATCCTCACTTACAAGTTCTCATCCTCTTGAATTGTTATAGTCTGATGTTTGGACATCCCCAGTTGTCACCTATGATGGCTATAAATATTATATCATATTCGTCGATTATTTCACTCGCTATATATTTGGCTACATCATTTGAAACAAAAATTTTCTGTTCATGACATCTTCATTCGTTTCAAGGCGTTAGTGGAAAAATATTTTCAACGTCCCATTATTTCACTTTACACGGATAATGGTGGTGAATACATTTCTTTAAAGTCTTTTCTTGCCGCCAATGAAATTTCTCATCTTACCACACCACCGCACACTCCTGAACATAATGGTGTTTCCGAACATCGTCATCGTCAGATAGTTGAAGTTGGACTAACCTTACTTCATTATGCACACATGCCTCTCACTTTTTGGCCACATGCATTTACCACAGCCATATATCTTATTAATCGAATGCCAAAGGTTGTCTTTTCCATGAAATCCTCTTTTGAAAAATAATTTGGCAATCAACTGAATTATGGCATATTAAGAGTCTTTGGCTGTCTTTGTCATCCATGGTTGGGGCCATATGGGTCCCACAAACTTGATCCCCGATCGCAGCCGTGTGTTTTGTAGGCTATTCATCTACTCAAAGTGCATATTAGTGCTATGATCCAGTCTCAAAAAAAAAAAAAAAAAAAAATATATATATATATATATATATACATCTCTCGTCATGTCACATTTGTCGAGTCAATCTTCCCCTTTTTCTCATCAATCCCTCCATCTTGCACGACCCACAGAAACGACTCTCCTAGAATGGACTCAACCAGCTCATACTCCATTACCATCCACGTCAAATTCTTCCAATCAATTGTACTCATCAAATTCGGAAGTCTCCATAAATAACCAATTGCCAGATTTTCATTGTCTTGCAAATCAAGCACCAAATGCACCATTCCTCTCCAGTCAAAGCAACTCCCACGTGTCTCCCTCCCTTGGTCAATGCCTGGAACATGCATTTAATTCCTCTCCCTCACAAAATAGGCAACACCCAGAGTTGGTATCTTCCGAATTTCAACCAAATCAATTACCCTCATCTCCATCATCCCATTCTACTCCACTTTCTCAAAATACTCTACCTCTCTAATTCCTCCAATTCCAAATCATCACAGGATGGCACCTCTTTATTTGATGACGACGCATTCACTCATGAACAACATCTCTCACGTGATTTGCATGGTAAGTCCTCAAGTGATTCTTCTCCTCATTCCTCCTCTATACCGACCCTCTCCCCTACCAAACACCATCCACCATCACCTCATAATAACCACCCCATGCGAACTAGAGCCAAAGATCACATTCATAAACCACTCATCAAACTAAGCCTCAACACCATTCATTCCGCGGCCTCTACCACTACCGAACCCACCTCCCTATCCCAAGCTCTCAAATATCCCGAATGGCGTACGCAGCTATGTCCGATGAATTTAATGTGCTTCTCCGTAATGGTACTTGAACTCTTGTTCCTCTGGACTCCTCACAAAATTTGGTCGGTTGCAAATGGGTGTTTCGCATTAAAAGAAATCCCGACGGATCCATCGATCGTTACAAAGCTCGCCTTGTTGCAAAGGGCTTTCATCAACGTCCCGGCATCGATTATCATGAGACATTTAGCCCAATTATCAAGCCAACAACAATTCGACTAGTCCTTAGTCTTGCCCTTTCGAAAGGGTGGCCTCTTAAACAATTGGATGTTAACAATGCTTTCCTTCATGGACACTTAAATGAAGATGTTTATATGAGTCAACCTCCAAGCTTTCACGACAAGAACAATCCCACATATGTGTGTCATCTTAAGATAGCTTTATATGGACTTAAACAATCTCCACGGGCGTGGTACCATGAACTACGTCAATGCTTGTTGTCCGTTGGGTTTGTCAACTCCAAGTCGGATACCTCTTTATTTATCTGCAAACACATGCATCTAACAATGTAGATGATCTTATTCTCACGGTAAGCGACGAAAAACTTATTGGCCAATTCACCAACACACTTGCGGTCAAATTCTCAATCAAGGACCTTGGCACACTCTCTTACTTTCTTGGCGTTGAGGTCATTCCCTCAAAACATGGTCTTCTTCTGTCACAACACAAACATATACATGATTTATTGGAAAAGTCCAACATGGTGAACCCCAATGATGTCACAACACCTATGTCACCGTCTTATGTACCAAGTATTCACGTCGGTATTTCCTTAACGGATGCCATGGAATATCGCTCCATTGTCGACGGACGCCAATATTTATCTCTAACTCGCCCGGACATTGCCTTCGCGGTCAACAAGCTCTCTCAATTTATGCATTGTCCGACACACCACATTGGGCCGCTGTCAAACGACTACTTTGATACCTTCACGGTACAATACATCACGGTTTGTTCCTTCATCAGAACTCTCCCTTATCACTCCACGGCTTTTCTGATGCCGATTGGGCCGGGAACACTGACGATCAAACCTCAACGAGTGCTCATGTCGTGTTTCTTAGTCATAACGCTATTTCATGGAGTTTGAAGAAACAATGCACGGTTGCGAGGTCCTCCACCGAAGCTGAATACCGGGCAGTTGCTTCCATTACTGCTGAAACAACGTGGCTTCGGTCAATGTTACATGAACTGGGGATTAAATTGCCTACAATCCCAACAGTATATTGGTGCTACATATCTATGTGCAAACCACTCTCTTGTCCACAGCTATACAAAATTCGAGTCAAGATTGGTGTTCTTCCTAGGGACACAATCTTAAGGGGCATATTAAGGAAAAATCATAGTCTACTGTTGTTGAGCTGTATATTTTCTAATTTTGGTTGTCAATATTCTATCCTTCTTTAGCTCTTGTATTATAGGAAACCAGTAATTGGAAAAATTTTCGTTTCCTTGTCTCATTATGTAATCTGTATATATATTGTAACTTTCTGGGTCAATAAAAGTTGTTCAAAGCCATTATTTCTCAATTCCAATTTCTCTCAAAAACCTTTATTTTGTTTGCTATAAAATTTTTGTTACAGTTTATAACTTGTGATTCTAAATTGGTTTTTTGGATTTTTCAGAAATGGAAAACAATTCAAACAATAGTGACATGACTGCTAAGAACACAACCATGGGTCAAGTTCCAATAGCCTCTGTGGCACGAGTACCTACCCCTGCGGTAGCGGTTTCGGTTCCTATGAACCATGGTGGGAAACCGGAGAAATTCAATTGGCTGAATTTCAAGAAGTGGCAGCAAAGGATGTTGTTTTAACTAATAACCTTGAATCTTGCTAGATTCTTGACTGAAAAGGCTCCTAAGTCCAAAGAAGATGAGCTTGATGTTCAAGTCATCACCTGTTTCGTAGACAAACACTCTTTTTTTTTTTTTTTTGTTCTTAGGTGATTGGATCTTCTACAATGGATTTTATTTTACACCCTTGCACATGCAGTCTTCTCAACCATAGAGATTCAATGGGACGGCGGAGGATTTTTTACTCCATCCATGGGGTAAAGCAACCATAGTACCCTATGTAGAAGTCCCCATTTTGATAACCACAGAATTTCAAGCACCAAATATTAATATATTAATGACTTAGCATGAGTACTTTTTTTTTTTTTTTTTCCTTGAAAGTTGATGTAAGACAGAGTTAAATAACATTCAACGTGCTTTGAAATGTGCAAGAACAAACGTGTCTATATTCAACTCACCCTAAATGAATTGACAATTCGTTTAATGGTCGGGTGACTAATATTCAACGGAGGGAACAGCTGTTCGGTTGTTTACTCGGTCGAATGGCTGCCACAAGTCAAGCACTTTTTAAGGCGGCCTTTAAAATAATTGAAGTTTTGAAGTTTTTTTATTTTTATTTTTTATTTTTTTATAAGTTACTTTTTCTTCTCAAATTTTAAGCCTTATCAAACAAAATTAAATAAATTTTAATTTGTAACATTCTTTCCTTTTAAATTTTAAAAAAATTTACGAATTTTCCCCCTAAGTTTAATTTTTAACCAAAAAAAAAAAAACACATAACATTCGTTGAAGCATGAATTACGGATATCAAATATGAAACACATAAAATTGAGTTAAAATAGTAAATATTTAGGACTAATTGTCATTTTTTTTTTCTATATTTCTCTGTTATAGACAACTTCATAATTTTAGGGGGTGTTTGGTGTTTGAGTTTAAGTTAAGATTTTTAAGTTTCAATAGTAATTTTTGTTGACTTTTCAAAAAAGACAAAAAAACTTTTTCAGAAAAGACAAAAAACTTTATTAGAAAAAGACAAAAAAAAGTACAATTTAACTTGAGTTAAACTGAAGTGCCAAACATGCCCTTAATATTTAATAAGGTTAATGAGTACCAGGCGTGCTACTAATGTGTGCCCCTTCATAATTTATATTTAATACTCCAAACTCATCCTTCCAACAAGTGATGTGCATTTTTTTCATCAAAAATTTAATTAAGGGGGAAAATTTGCAAACTTTTCCAAAAATCAGGGAAAAAGAATGTTATAAATTAAAGTTTGGGTGGTATTTTGTGACAAGATCTAAAGTTCGGGGGAAAAGTGTAATTTATCCTCTCTCTGTCTCTCTCTCTCTCCGTAATTTTTTTTTATTTCAAATTAAAATGAGATGATTTTTATATAGAAATACTCACAATAACAATAGAAACGAAACAACTTCTATATTGTCGGTTTTTTTTTTTCGAACATATTTCAGATGTTTACACCATTTAAATATCATAGAATTAATGTTTCAACTAAACACTAACTTCCAAAAAATTCACTAAGTTTCAAACATTAATGGATAGTTTTTTTTTTTCTTTTTTTGCACTAATATCCATGAATTTATTACACAATTATAATTCACATTTTGAACTTGTAATTTTGAAAATTTACATCTTGAATTTACAAATATGTAATAGTCGGAGCTGTCCTTCAATAATAACAATGAAGTTTTTTCTAATGAAAATTAACACTTGAATTGTATATAAGTCATCAATTAATGGCATTATTAGTCATTTATCTTTTTTTTTTTCTTTTATATCATAAAGTCATTTATCTATTTTAGCCCATAGTTATTGAGATTACAATATTTAATTAAGCTTCATTAAAACAAAAAATTTTAAATAACACAGTTTTAAATATTAATTAGGTTTTATATCAATGAAAAAATCTTTCATGTTATTAATTAATAATTTATGTGCAAATCAAGTGTATATATACTTCCAAAAAAAAAGTATAATCAAGGAAGAGTAATTGTTATATATTTGTAAGTTATGGTGCAAATTATGAAAATTAAAAATTTAAAAAGTAAACTGTAATTGTTTTATAAGTTCAAGGGAAACTAGTACAATTTAGCCTAACAGAGATATATAAATATATATGTGAATTTTTAGATAGAGAGGCTTGTATATTTGCTCAACTTAGGGTATTTTACTTATTAGCTCTCTAAATTTGTTGGATTTTGATAAGCTTTCATTTGATTGACCGGTTTAAGTTGAAATATTTGGGTTGAAATTGTTTGACTTTTTAAAAATTAGTTAAAATTTTTGTTGATTTATCAAAAAAAAAAAAGTTGTAAAATTTTAATTTGAACCAAGAATCCAAACACAAGCTAAATTACTAAACTATTAGAACAGAACGTAGTCCATTGTTTTTCAATGACGTTATATTAAATTAGTAAAGGAAAGCATACCAACCATTTGGAGATTCTAATTCAAATCCTTGCAGAAATTTCTTATTTTCTCAATTCTCAATCCCTTAACGCTATCAAAATTCAGAACAAAACTGAAATTAGAAGTTTAGAAGAAAAATTAGTAAAATCTGAAAATTTTCGGAGTATGTGTCAAAACTGGGAAAAAATAAATAAATAAATAAAATAGAGAGAGAGAATTCTGAAATGATATAACAATCATTCGTTACAATCATTACAAATTTTTTTTTTTTTTTTTGGTTTCGTCGCATTTATTTTTTTTTTTTCTGTCAATTATATCTGTGTCAATAATCAATAGCAGTTCTCTTCTTGGTTTAAAAAAAAAAAAAAAGAAGCTAATCAAATGGATACATAAAAAGGTAATAACAATAATAATAATAATAACTTTGTTAAAACATGTATCAATTCAACCAAACGAAGTATCAACGTATTGTAATTTGGATCCAACTCATGTGGCTTAGCGGCCGCCGGAGAGAAGTGACTCGGCGACGCTGGACGAGGCGTGGGAGAAGGCCTTGTCCATGGAAGACGGATAGGACATGATGAAATCGTCGAAGCCTTCTCTGCTTGCAAACGTCAAGCCACTTGCACACAATCCCAACTTGGCCAAGTCCGGCAGGGCAACGTCCCTCTCCAAGTACTGCACCACCTGCCTCATGCTCGGCCTAATCGCCGGCTCCGAATGCGAGCACATCAGCCCCAGCCTGAGCACTAGCTCCACCTCCTCCTCATCCACAAACTCCGTCCCCAAATTCGGATCTTTCGCTTCTATAACACTCCCTCTACTCCAACAAGAAAACACATAATCAACCAATATGACATCCTCCGCCGACCCCCGCCCTTCTATCGGCCTTCTACCGCAGGCGACTTCGAGGAGGAATGCCCCGAAGGCGAACACGTCAGTGCTTGTTGTCGCCTTTCCGGTTCTAGTATGTTCCGGCGCCAGATACCCTACCGTTCCGACGACGTGCGTGGTTTGAGGATCGGTCCCGTGGTCATAAAGCCTCGCCAATCCAAAATCCCCTAACCGGCCATTTAATTCTCCGTCGAGAAGGACATTACTCGCCTTAACGTCGCGGTGAACGACGACTTGTTCCCACTCTTCGTGAAGATAGAAAAGGCCTGAGGCGACGCCTTTAATGATTCGGAATCTCTGCCTCCAATTGAGCGTGGTTTTTGGTTGGTCGAAGAGGTACTTGTCTAAGCTCCCATTAGGCATGTAATCATAGACTAATAGAAGTTCCCCTTTGCGGCGACAATAGCCTAAAAGGGGGACTAAATTCCGGTGCCGAAGCCGGCCGATACTTATGATTTCGGCTACGAATTCTCTCATCCCCTGCCTTGATTCATGAGAGACTTTCTTCACCGCAATCTCCGCTTTAGTTTTGGGCATTACTCCTTTGTACACCCTACCAAATCCACCACTGCCCAAAAGCTCTTTGTCCTTGAACCCCTTTGTGGCAATATACAGGTCTTTGTATTTAAACCTCTGAGGTCCATATTCAATTTCCCAATCCTCCATCAACTCCGCAAACTTTCTCTTCCGTTTAATGAAATAAACCACACCCGAAACTCCGATCGCGGCCAAAGTTAAGCAAATCGCGGGCAATCCGATTGTCAGAAGCCTCGACTTGTGTTTCGGCCCAATCCGAGGCAGTTTCGGAAGCTCAGAGATGTCGAGATCTTGAACTTGGCCGTTGAGCTTAAAGCTCCAACCAAGAATGTAATGAGAAGTGAGAACAGAGCCAGTGGAGGAGGAAAACCCGACGTACATGGTATCTTCAATTACTGAAGAAAGATCCTGAATCAAAGACAGAAGTGGCTTCTTGGGTTTACTATCAACATTTATTGGAGCCAAACTCACATCGGTTTGTGTTTTTGAAGCGTCATAATCTATCCAAACTTTCATCGGTTGGCCGCTAATGAGAGTCAAGTTCTTCAACTCACCGGTTTTGTCATTGTAATACCCTGCTGGAGCGGCTTTGGTGGAGTTCAATCCGTTAATGTCGATCCCGACATGGTTGTCGTTGATGTCGCCGAACTCGCTGCTTTGGATCGTGTCGAACTCGACGCCGAAGACATGGTTGGTGTCGTTGCCGTTGTTGGCGCTGTTGAATAGGCCGAGGTATTGGCTAGGAAGGGCTCCTGGGAGGCCTCTTGTGCGAGAGATGACGAACACGATGCCATGGCCGCTCAGCGTGGCGTACTCGGATCGGATGGCGAAGACGAAGGAAGTGGAGAAGGAGGAAAGGGTGCCGTTTGGGGAGCTCTTGAAGGTCACCGGCTTGGGGTAGAAGGCGTGGCCTTTTCTCTGCTTTGTGTCGTTTGTGAGGCGCAAGAGGCCGGTGGCAGTCACGTTGGCTATGTCCTCGAGGACTAGATTGGCGGGTTTGAATCCGTTGAAGGTGAAGCTGAGGTCTTGGGAGGAAGAGAGGGTTGAAAGTAGTAGTAGAAACGAAGGAATTAGGAGCTTGGAGAACATGGCTAGGCTGTTGAAGTTATTCCTCTTTTTGTTTTGGTGATCTAATTTGGTGCTTTGGTTCCTCCTTTTAAAATAAGCCTCTCACACATGTTAAGAGTTTCAGTTTTTCCTAAGTGGAATTGTTGGCGTTCCCATACTGCTGAGCACCATCTGATTCATGAACTCTCGCCGTCGGTACGTAGTTTATTTTATCCATTTCAATATCAATATCAATAATAATAATACTAATTATTATTATTATTATTAAGAAGTGCCCTTGCCACGACGATTTTTAATCTATGTAGTAATATGTTTGCTCCTGTTTGTGAAGGTGATCTCTTTCCATCAAACAAGCGTACAAACAAAATAAATAAAAACAAAGAACGAACTTACGGTTCCATATATAATGTCATACTTAGGATCTATGTACCTCCAACATACTTACAGTCAAATGTCACATTTAAGATCCACGCACTATAGAGCCAACTATGTAGTAAAAGTCTAAAAGTTGTAACTTAATGATATTTATTTATGAGTTAATCTAATTCTTTTTTTTTAAGATATTAATAATCAATCTGACTCATGAAAAAATATGTGTGTGTGCTTATTTTGTATAAAAAAAATTTTAATTTAAATATAAATACTACAATTCAAACTTTATTATCAAACGCATGTTAAAATATGACATTTAAATTCTTTATCTTTATCTTATAATAAAATTAGCATAAAGTTATGAAAATTATAATCAAGGTAAGCCTAAAACCATGTGTTATAATCATAACTTGTGAAAGATAATGAATAAATGATGGCAGGCAAAATCATGTGATTACTGTCTAATTTTCCAATTTTGAATAGTGATAGCCGGAACGTGAGAAAATTTGATGAGTCGAAAACAGAAAAGTCAAACAACCATATTTGTCAATTGTTCATTTACTCCATATCAGTTGTCCTCTACGAAAACTTGGTTCATCTGATGATTTAAAATAGTTCATTAGTCTACGAAAGTGGGGCCCACTTGAAAAAGCTAGTTGATTGCTTTACGGAAAAGGGACCCACACACTTGATTGTTTCTGATTCGTTTCTTTGGGTTGCCTTCAATGTAAGGAAACTCCCGTCAACGTACGTGTCACGGTTACGGGCTCTTAAAATAGTGTCAAGTTGGCCAGGTCGGGGATCCGCTAATAAAGTAGTCTTAGGCATTATCACAAAATATCTCCCCAAAGTTTAATGAGTAATTAGGTTAGATGACCAGATTTGACCACGCATGAAACATATAGCCGGATTTTATTATTAGTTAAGAGGCCAAATTTGCATTTTGTGATTAATCAATCCCCCAAATGGGAGAGATCAAGCAAAAATGATGCGATCAAGTTGTATCGTCGCAACGGAAAATGGTGGGCAATCTCGTAATCCATATTCTGTGATTCTCCAATCAGCCACGGTGGTGATCTCCCGAACGGCAATGAACAGACGGATGAAACAGTGAGCTTTGCCTTTCTTGTGTTAAAGAGAGAGAGAGAGAGAGAGAGAGAGAGAGGAGGCATAGTCGTAGAGGAGAGAAAAGAGTGAGATTTTGCGGTGTTTTTGGTTTTTTAATTTCAGAAGTCGGAGTAAATACATATATTATCATTTTATAGTCAATCAAATATAGATATGAAAATTCGTTAATTGACCATAATCAATCAGTGACTAACTATAAAAATTAGTGATTTTTATTAAAGTTTATCAATGATTGACCTCAGTTAATAATTATTGACTAGTTAATAATTACTGATTAGGTGGTCAATTATTTATTGACTATTTGACAAAATTGATTAACCATTATAGAAAAAATGACTTTTTAACTTTTTTTTTTTAATTCAGCTATTTATTTGAAAACTTAAAAAAAAAGAAAGAAAGATTTACCTCTAAATCCAAATTTTAATTTATAACATCTATTTTATGATGAAATATAAAACATGAGCAATTTTTTTTCTTTTTGTTAATTTTTGACGAAAATCAAGGACAGATATCATGTTCAAAGCTTGCGTAAGAGGGAAAAAAAAAATGAAAATATACAAATATTGATGCATGTAGTGTTAAAATATAGGCATTTATGTTATATTGTGTAAATTGGGTATATTGATATATGAAGCATAGCAAACGCAGAATAACAACGTAAAGTTGCATAATTAAAACGAGTGATTTTAATTAAAGAAAAGCAAAAAAAGTTTTTTTTTTTCATAAATATATCCTTATACAGATTTTTTTTTTTTTAAAAAAAAATACTCATTAGAAAAGAAACTATTCTAGTTTTATTTGTGAAAAATAAAAATTTAGAGTTTTGATTTTAGATTTCAAAAAAATTATATGTATATATATATGTATATATATACACACACACACATCAGGTAATTTAAGCCTATTATAATAACGTCATTATTTTTTCCTTTCACGTAAAGATCTTTTTGCAATAATATATTTTAATTTAAAAGGATGGATCAAAATTAAAATAGGATGTGTGATAAAATCATTTATGAAATATCGTTAACTTTCAATCTACGATATTATGGACAAATTGAACTCGACGGGCTACAAGTTGCCAAAGAGGAAATTGTAAGGTTCATTTATATGAAATAATCAATTGAGTAATGAGAAAATGAAGACGCATGCTTTGAAAAATATCTTTTAATTTTGGTGAAAAAAAAATAGCACATCTATTAAGTTAAGAAACCTAATTAATACTTTATAAAAAAAAAAAAAAAAAATCTTATACAGAGATAGTACTCTGATTGACCTTGTAATTTCGGTTGTTTTGTTTTTTGTTTAGGGGTATCGTTATTGAGGTTTTATTCCTTTTAAATTTTATTCATTTTAAAGAGGACTGAAAAAACACCGAGAGTGGAGAGGGATAAATACAATCGTAAAAATAAGAAGTAGTCATCAATTAAACGAATCTGTAAAAAAATAATTTTATCCATCGTGTGTTTTATTTTCTTCTGTCTATTTATTCTCGGTATTATTTTGAATTAAGTCACCAAGTAAATCTCAACATGATATGGACTACAAGTTGCCAAATTCGGTGGAAGTTTCTAATGCTATTCCAGTTTATTATGGAAATTGTAAGGTTCATACATATGAAATAGACACAACTGAATAATGAGAAAATGCAAACGCATGCTCTGAAAGAATATCTTTTAATTTCGGAAGAAACAAAAAAGTTTAAAAGAAAAATCAAATCTTCAGTTTTCACAAATCACATGCCAAATAAAATATATTTTTTAATGCTGAATAACGACAGACGGTCTGTAGGTAAGCCTCCACCACTTGTACCTAGCTAGATATTTAAATTCTTTTCTTTTTTTCTAAATGAATAAATTCTGGTCCATGTCATCGCCTGATTGAAGCTGATTTTTTTTTTTTTATATAAAAAAATAGACATATAAAATAAAGATAAACAAGTAGATAAAAAAGTACTTCAAACATGGACAAGATTTCTCTGGTTTTGCATTGGACGGTGGAGTTACGACGAATCTTCTGCACTAAACTTCCTCATTTGAAACTCAACTAGGATTAATTAGCAAGCAACTTGTTAAAATAAATCACTCGTTTGGTTTACATTCTTAAGTGTTGCAATTTGATCTCCAAGGGGGGGTTTTTTTTTTTTTTTTGGTAGCTTTAAAAGAGTGTAAATATAACACAAATAAGTTGAATTGAGTAATTTTTTTCCTTAATTATCCTTAAATAGTAAATCATTTGTATTCACTTGATATTTCTATTAAATTTTTAATGCATGTTATTAAAAAGGATAAAAAAGAATCATCTTGCCCTCTTTTAAAGAGTCAAGGGACACTTTAATCAAAAATTAAGGATCAAATCACAATTTTATAAAATTAAAAAAAAATTAATAATCAAACGAGTAATTAATCTTAAAAATATAGTAATAATAAAAGAAGTTGTCCTCACTCATTCTTAAGTAACTTTACACTACAAATTTAGATGTGGCATAGTACTAAAAATACTATTTTGTGCTTAATTTCTATTGAAATGCCAGCCTGGTAATCTCTTTGAAGATTGAAAACTTATATAGTAGTAAAATACAGGAAATAATATTGCACATAAACTAAAGAAACAATGTACGTAGAGAAAGATATTGAAATAATGATTTTCAACAACTTGCATGATTGTGACTACATAGCAAGTCAACTTCTGCGTTTATGTTATCTCTCTATCATTACGTCATATAAAACAAAGATTAATTGAAGACTGATTTTGATTGTATCCGTAAAGAAAAGAGGAGAGAAGGTGTTCGGAAGAATTCTAGAAAGCGTCAACTAAAATAGTTACACGGTTACTTAAAAGGATACTTAGCACTGATATCCTTAAATTCGTTACTTAATTGATTATTTATCTTCTAAATTTTTAATATTGATAATTTATCACTTGAGTTTGCTATAGTATTACAATGTATGTCTATGAATTAGTTTTCCGTTAAATTAGTCATGAAAAATCTACATACACCTCATATAAAGACAAAAAACCTCATTGTTGAGAAAATTTTTCAAATTCAATACAAATCCTAAATACATATCTTCCAATTTTAAATATTTGATTTAATGTAAAATTAATTAAAAGGAGTACATTACAACAACTTAACAAACTTAGGGAGCAAACTACCAAAATTAGAAATTTGGAGGGACAAGTTATCAAATGATAACAAATTTAGAGAGTATCCGTACTAAATATCTTTACTTGTAACCCAAACTACGAACTATTATACTTAACATCCCCTCAAGATCAAGGGCCTTGAGAGGACCATGAGCTTTCTTCGGAGCTGAAGAAATTATTTAGATGGATTTGATTTTCAAAACAAACAAATTGAGTCAGATCTTGTACCTCATCTTTCATTCTACGCGTGTCAAAGAACACGTCATTGAGAAGTATGAGATGATTTATGATTAGATATACAATTGAGTCACAAGTCATCACGAACAAGAATGATTTATTGTGTTTCCCAAAATTTTTAAGGGGAAATTGGGTAGATTGAAAAAACTTTGAAGATAATTTTTATATATAAATATATCTTTTTGTAAGGGCTGATAGCTTGTAACCTTATTGGTCAACTCAATAAAATATTATATCTTTTTGCATCTTTTAATCAATTATTTAACTTTCAGTCCTTAATGAAGGCAGCATGGGCGTTGGGGGGGCTTAAAGCCCGAGCCCCACAACCTTTTTTTTATTTTTATTTTTCAACCTTCTATAAAATATATATGCAGCAAATTACATCAAGCCCTCCTAAAATTTGAAAATTACAATGTAAAGTCCCACTTAAGGCTATAAATTTTGAATCTTGTACCTACACTTAAATATAGTAATAGTTATGGGGTTTAATTAAATTTTTGTACTAGTTATTAGCCCCTCCCTCTAACAAAATTTTTTAGTTTCGTCGTTACTTTTCAGTTGCATTATTTCTAAATGAGTACTCTATTCAGCCCCTCTCACATTTGACTCGAATTGTCAAGATATTTTGTAACGACCCCTTACGGATCGTTACAATTGACTTTTATTTAATCATTCATCTCCTATAAAATTACGGAAAATATTAAGCTTGAAATAAAATCTTAACATAACGGAAAACTTTATTTAGATAATTTTAGAAAACTCTAGAAATTATTTTTAACTATATCAAAATAACCTTCATAGTTATATATATATATAATTTTTTTTTTTAAAAAAAAAACCCTAATCATGAAATAAAATTTAAGTCCATATGAATCATCCAATCAAATAATAATAAACTAAAGTCTCAAAACTTTATTTGAAATTAAAAATGTTCATCTCATAATCGTTCCTCCCGTTTTCCTATCACATATCGTCTCGCTTCCGCTCCAAGCT
The DNA here is from genome assembly GCA_008635985.1 of Ficus erecta. NCBI lineage: Eukaryota > Viridiplantae > Streptophyta > Magnoliopsida > Rosales > Moraceae > Ficus > Ficus erecta. The sequence continues at coordinate 1,402,680 of BKCH01000036.1, read as the reverse complement.
CCTCCAACACTATATCTTGCACTTTCATTTATCTGCAACACGAATTAATTTATATAAGTAAGGGCTTAGTAAGACACTTAAATCTCACAAACATAAATTAACGTTTTTCTTTTATCATCATAAATATAAATATCATTAAAAAAAACTTTAACTTTTAAAACCGTCATATATTGACCCAGTGTTGGACCATCATAGCGCGCTAGTCACGAAAGGAGTGGGGTAGCAAATCCCAAACCAACGTTGATAAAAAGTCCGCTCACCGGATAACATCATCATCATCAAGGGTGTACAATGCCATTTTAAAACATAAAAATATATATACATACAATATATATATTTTTCATCAAAATATCATCATAGGAGAAGTATTATTTAAGAACATCATAACATCATCATCAACATCAAAACATATACTTCTTAAATCTTTAATTCATGTTGTAGGTGAGAGTGTACTTACATAAACGCCTTACTTAACCTTTTCAAATTTTTCGATGGTGACGCGCGATTGAGGTCTCGGGTGCTCGCCTTTAGAACCGTTCATGCCATGAATAATAAATATAATAAAATCAACAAAAACTCATAATAATTCATCAAACACATCCATCAGATTATAACAGCGCCTAATAGGCCTATTTCATTATTCAATATCATCAAAACACAAAAATCGAATAATTTCACAAAATTACAAATCTTTACAAAAACTAACAGTCAGACCTATTTCTCTTCAAAAATTCATAAAAATTCATATAGGACTCCAAATGATCTGAAACCAATTGTAAAAAAGGTAGACATCCATATCTTTCTAAAGGTACCTAATTCGTTAAAAACGGAGACTGTTTGGACCCTCAAAAATAGTTTTGAATCTGATTACTAACAATTTACAGAAACTGGCAGCCGGACCTCTGCCTATTTGAAAAATCACAAAAAATCACATATGTCTCCAAATGATTTGAAACTGATTCCAAATGGAATTAGACATCCATAGTTTTCTAATAATATCAAATTTGTTAAAAACGGAGACTGTTTGGATCCTCAAAAATAGTTTTGAAAACTGATTACTAAACTTTTACAGAATCTGGCAGTCCAACCTCTGTCAATTTGAAAAATCATAAAAATTCACATATATCTCCAAACAATATGAAAATAATTTCAAATGAAAATAGACATCTAGGACTTTCCAATAATACAAATTCGTTAAAAATGGAGTCCATTTGCACCCTTAAAACAGTTTGTAAATCTTATCATAAAATCTGAAAATTCCAGTAGTAGTGGTCAAATCCGAAAATCATTAAAAATATAAAAATTATCACCACAACGTACACGACTCATACACACCAAAACAGCCCTAAGATATGTTTTTAACATATAAAATATAAAATTACATACTAACAAAATCATGAATTAAGAAATCAAAAACCCTAAAATCATCTTGTTGATAAAATACAATAAACCATCGTCAATCAATCATTAAGCCTCCCCCAATCATCATTTAAATGGATATTTCTCATCCTTTCCTTAAACTAATATGAAAAAACTCATTGAGAAAATCATCTAGCCCCTAGAAGGATTCCAAACCAAAACAATAACAAAAATCATCATCATCATCAAACAATACCAAAACATACCTTGAAATCCTTTGATTTTGGCTTGAAAGAATTTGGAGGTTTGGTAGATTTTTTCCCCCTCTGTTTGTGTGTGAGAGGGGTAAAGAGAGCAGAGAAAGAGAATGAGAATGATAGGGATAGGGAGACTAGGGAAGAGAGAGAGAGAGCATGTAAAAAGAGAAATTTTGAATATTACAAAATAAATTGTGAGTAATTTAATCCCAAATAAATTTTGAAATTAATTGAGATTGAATTCTTTGGTTTAATTATCTCTTAATAGGTGGGGAATGGCTGTCATTAGGGTGTGAAAACATGTGGGAGGAAAAGGAAACAACTAGGTTAACTTATAGAATTTCCGCACCTACAATCGCACACAGTAAACTGGTTGGTGACTAACAGGTATCCGGATAGTATACTGGTCATAACTTCTTACTCTGATATCCGATTTGCGCAAGTGAGTAGGCGTTTGAAAGCTTATGAAAATATATATAAGTTTATCTAAATTATAGAAATAATTTTTGACACTTAAAGGTTCATAATTGAGTTGGAAATTAACATCATATACAATAGGTCTTTTCGGATAACATACTTTCCCTTTTTTTTTTTTTTGCCATTTATAGATGATAGATACATATATGTATATAAATCTATACTCATACTACACATATAGATAATATTACGTAATAAAATATTTCTTTAATTAAACTATCACACAAAATTACCAAATCATCATTAAAATTCATCAATTTGGCATGAACTTTATTCTAGCACATCGAGTCCTCGTCGCGTCACCTTTGAAAAATAACTCAACATAACATTAGAATTAAGAAATTGCTATCTCAGCACACTATCCATGTTAATTTTCTAACGTTATTGTTAGGTAGTATTTGGGGCGTTACATATTTAGCATTTTTGTTCTGTACATGAATTTGTTTAGCATGAAAAAAGACCAAAAGTCCTAAGATTTTGTGTGATAATACACTACTGTATGTATATATATATATATATATATATATATATATTTTGGGCGTTATTTGCCATGTAAAAATTTAGCTACTAATAATATGTGGTAAAATTAGCAAACAATACTAGAACATTTTTTGCAATATTTTGTCTCTAAGATTTTCAAGAATTCTTGGAGTGCACTTTACAATATTTCCTAGCGTCGTAAGCGAGTCTCACAAACACCACATTTCCTATCTAACTTGGAGAAACTTAGAGATAGAACCATATGCTCACTACCTGCCATGGTTCTTTTCTTTTCCAAAGTGGAAGTTATATATTACCTTCCTCTTTTTTTGTTAATTATTCTGCTTTGAGTTTCACTTCTTTCCTTCTTTCAAAGTTTTTCGACGACAATCGGATACTTGTTTCTCGGCATCCTCACGAGTGTTGGCTGGACTGAGTCATCCTTCTCTAGAGCTCTCCATCTGTTACAAAAGAACACAACTAATCAGAACTATAGATATAAAAAGTACAATTATACAGTTGTTAGTAATTATACAATACAATGCAATTTTTTAACGCCTAATCTTACTTGTATGTGCAAACTAGATGATGAATGAATACAGAGATCTCTAGTTTGGCCAAGTTAATTCCAGGACACATGCGCGGTCCGCTACCAAATCCAAGAAACCTGAAGGGCTTCATAGGTGCCTGCATTCCACGCAAAATTTACTTTCCATTTCACACGTTATGCCAGGTAAATCTAACTGTTTCCGATTGGTGAGTTTAGAAAAGAGCTTACGTCAAATCTAGAGGGATCAAACTTCTCTGGATCGGGAAACGATTCCGGGTCATGGTGGATTGAGACGACATCCAAGTTGACTGACCAACCTTTCTTGATTTTATATCCTGTAGTATTTTAGAACGATTTATTCAGAATTTGAATAGATTATATATGTAGAAATGTCTTGGCATGTGATATCTTGTTTGTAGAGTCAGATATACCATCAATCTCAAAATCCTGAGCTGCTTTTCTTGAGAACCAAGGTAGTATTGTCGCACGGCGAAGAGTTTCACTGATCACCTGAAATTCAACAAGAACTTAGAAACCCAATTTGCCTTTGAAAATAGTAGCAAGTATAGAAGCATCGTCGCTTACTTTCGCGGTGTAAGGCATATTGTTAACTTCATTCCATGTGAGATTTGTTCCACTTCTTCTGTTTGCTTGTATTTGCAAGTGCTCATCCTGCAAAACTACCATTTTCAGTGTCCAATCTTTTTTCCTCTTTCTTTTCTTTCACTGAAACTGTTTGGTCTTAAGCAGGAATTCAAGAATATGAAAATAGTATTACTCTGAGTTGTTCCAAAACAGCGGGATTTTCTCCAAGGAACTTGATGAGCCATGTAAGAGCAGCAGTTGTGGTATCATGACCAGCAACCAGTAGAGTTAATATATTGTCCTTCAGTTGTGCATCAGTTAGTTTATCTTCATTATCTTCTTTTCCCGATGTTAATTTGCTATGTTTCATTATAAGCGACTCCAAAAAATCTTGCTGAAATCCATCTCCGTTTCTTCTCCTGGCAATTATTGAATCCAACATCGCGTACATCCTGTCCCGAGCCTAAGGAAAGTGGAACATTTACTAAATCAAGATCATTTCAAGATTTTACCTCTGTTGCTCTATGCATATGTACATGACTTCTTCATTGAATTATTCTTCATAACTTTCCTTTAGTCTTTAAGAATCACCATTCAGTGGTTAAGAAGAGAAGCTACCTTGATACCGCGGTGAAAGGCTGTTCCCGGGATTTTAAATGGCAAAGAAGCAAAGGAGGAAGAGATGAGTTTAAAATTGGCTCGGAATTTCTCTTGCTCTTCACCGGTCGGCTCCAGGCTCATAATCATATGACCAATCACTTTGAGAGTAAACTGCGAAAAAGGTAAAATCCTCTTACTAAACGGGAAAAGTAATAACGTCACAAACAGATTAGTAAAATTTAGTAATTACGGATAATAAAACTTAACTTGTTAGCAAGACCTCTAATCCACAATATCATGTTAGATTGCCAATTCTCCTTAAAACTAATACTGAAAGTTTGTCATTGTCAATTTATTTACGACTTTTGTTCAGCATTAAAATTTGTTCACTTGAGTTCTAATTAATAAAGAACACGTATGGACATAAACCTTTTATGTCAAGTTATAAACAAAAGTTAGTAACTTATAAGTTGGTGCTAGCTTGAAGTTCGATTTTGTGGGAAGTACTCAACTGTGGAAGCTTCTTCAAGGATGAAAACTGTTCGACCAGGCCACTGCTCGAGTGTTTCAATAGCGAGGGTGTTGATAAACTGAAAGTACTTTTTTAGGCCATCTATTGATAAGGGCTCGGCAATCAGCCTTCGGAGCCTCTTGTGCACTTCTCCGGTGGCCTGAAGCAAACTAGTTGGGCCTAAAACTTGCTTCCCGGTGTAAAAGAGGTTCAAACTCACCATCCCGTCTTTTCCTGTTAACAACATCTTGGCTGCGTCTCTCCCAGTCATGAAGACAGTGAATCGCCCGAGTACAAGTGTCTTAAACACCTTCCCATACCTATGTACTCATAACCCAATCCATTAAAATAACAAAAAGAAAAAAAAAAGTAACTTGCATTGTTCTAGCCACAATATAGAGAATTTCTACTATCAAATACGAAAAAAACAACCTATGACAGGTAGTACATGCATTTTTCTAACCTGTAAAATTTGTGAATTCAAAAAATAATCTACCAAAAAAGGCTTGTATCAAAATCTGTGAATTTAACATGAACATTGGAGATAGAAAATGAATGCAAATAAAGAAAGGGAAAAACTTGACAGTTTCGAAACATTTGCTACAAAATTTTTTAGACTGTTCGCACATCATGGGCTTACCTTTCCTGCCTCTTGTGCATGAAGTTGTAAATACCAGATGAGCTTGAAAATTCAGATAAAAATGGGAAACTTTCTCCTACAACAGGCCAGCCCAAGCTACCCGGTATTACCTCCATGGCTTTGGGAGTTGCCCAAAAATGGAACACATAAAAAACCAAAACCGCAAGTATGGAGAGAAGTGCCATGATCAACAAGGTGAATAGCTCCATTGCAGTGAAAGTTACTGAACTTGGCCAAGAAAATCTCAAAAGTTTTATAGCCCATCAACTTTTGAAGTATATTAGAGGCATATTAGAGGCACTAATGACGTTGACTTAGAACTTAGCGGCACTCGGAATCAAGTTAATACAAACAAAATGGATAACGTTAGACTGGCAATGGTTCTTTGTTGTTCTTGTTGTTCTTGTTGTTGTTTGTTGAGTTCGATGTATACAAGGTGGATGGGCATTGGTTTAATGTCTATATTTGTATTTGACAACATCCTAGGAAGTAAACACAAGTAAAAACATCAAAACAAAGTTATTAAAAGATTGTGGCTGATTTATCAATTGAACATGGTCTGGCCGGCCTTATTTTTTAGACTTGAATCATAATCACACATTAATATTTTATATCATGATGAGGCTAAAAACTAATCCTTGTTTTACTCTACATATACTACTCACAAATTCATACGTATGTATGTGTGTCATGTATGTAGATACATCTTAACATGCTCTATAGTTAGTCTCAAACAAGGATTGAAAAATCGATATTTTCGTAATTAATTTACAAGTGTTGAAATGGGAATAGTGGTGTAGTATCTTTTCTGCAGAATATTCACGGAATTTCCATGAAAATTTCCATAAATATCGCTTTGTTTACGTAAATATCAATTTTCGTTAAAAGTTTAGTATTAAGTGAAAAAAAATCATGAAAATTTCAGGAAATTTCCATGAAAATATCAACCAAATATCCGTAAAATATGAGTTCTTAATATTTTTCAACCTTTTTATTGTATTAAAATTCATCATTTTTTGAAATTTTTTTCCATTTAGAATTTGCTATATATGAAGAGATAGTAGATAGAGATTGAGGGACGTATACAAGACATGTCAAAAATTATTTAAAAAAAAAAAATCTCAAATGCCATACCTTGATATCGATATTGTCGAAACTAATTGGGTATTGCAAACACTCTCGAACATTCTAAAAACTCCTTTTGATATTGGTATTTTCTTATCATGTATGTACTATGGATACAATGTACCTATATTGAATCAACTTTCTTATATTTTACTTAATTAGTGAAAGTTTGCTATCGTGTATTGAATTGTGATAATTTATTATCATGTATATTATCATTTGCTTAGTATTTTAATTGGAAGTTTCATCTAATTTGTGAATTGTTAACTATTTTAGATTTTTTTTTTTTAGTTTTTGTTAAATTAAGTATTGTTGGTTGAATTTCCGTATTTACATTAATGTTCACCGATATTAATATTTCCGTCGATATTTTTGTAAAATTCTAAGTATCAATATTCTCATAAATATCGATTGCAATTCCAACTTTTGAGTTCTAATTTTCATGGCATGTGACAAAGTTTGTAACTAAATATTTCTCATTAGGTAAAAATCATCTGTAGGAGCTAAAATTTTAAACTAAATAATTGAAAATAGAATTCTCACAGGAAAATTTAAAACTTTTAGTAACAAAACTATAAAGGTTTAGCGGGAAAAAAAAAGAAAGAAAAAAAAGATTGGAACAAAATATCTAGAGGAATGGCTGCAAAATATTTTAAATACAAATTGAAAACTTGATTAAATAATTATTCCACGCGATAAGAACCTTATCTCTCCCGCCACTAATCGGGAATTAGAATCTCTCCGCCATTAGCCGCCATCATTGACGATGTCTCAACCTTCCCCTTAAACACTCATATATTTGTATTTACATTTTATTTGACAATATGCATTTTGGTGAGGTTTCACATAAATTTTTTTTTTTCAAACATTGATTATATGATATGTAATAATTATTTATTTAGGTGGGAAAATAAAAAATTATCTTATTTTTAGAAAAAAAAAATATTTTTAATTGATAGACTAACGGGTGAATTAATAAAATAACATATTTTAGGATTGCGATTTAACAAAATAACAGATTTTTCAAATGTAGAAAATTATAGCATAGTCAGCTTCTTTTTTTTTCTTTCTTGAAATTCCTGTTTTACCCCCTCATCCTCTTCCCTCTCCCTCTATTTTCTCTCTCCTACGCCAGCGCTGTCGCTAACGACGGCGACCATTGGAAAGTCGTGACGGTCATTAATGGAGAGACAAGCGTGTAGTTGACAGAGATCCAGATTCTTCGTCGTTGTTGTCAGCCGAAAGCAACCAGTGGATCTCTGATCTCGCAAAACGGAGAACAGATCTCACGAATGGAGAATAGATATCGGGAGGCTCTCGCGATTTCTCCGGCCGTTTAGCACCGGTCTGGTGATTTCTCCCGCCCTCTCGCTTCGCCTTGCTGTGGCTCGTCATCAGTCGTCCATGGGCGAATTACGAATGCCGAAAATCAAGAAGAAAATCGCCAAAAATCGCAAACAAAATCGCCACAAATCTCAGGGAAAATCAGACCACGGTCATCCGTTTTCATCGCTGTCGACACGGGATCTCCGGCCTCCCCGCATTGGTTTCTCCGAGGATGTTGTCTTCTCCAGCGACGGTCATCTATGTGGTGGCTTTGGTGGGTTAGGGATTTGGATTTTGGGATTGTTCTAGGATTTTGAAATAAATAGGGCTGAATATGTAATTAAAAAAACAAGAAAATAATAATATTTATTAATAAAGAGTGATATTTACCTTGACATACTAAAGGCCTGTTTGGTGTGTAAGTTTGAGTTAAGATTTTTAAGTTTAGTTTGAGTTAAAATAAGTTTAGTTTAAAAGGTGAGTGTTTGGTAAAAAGTTTGAGATAAAAAATTTAGTTTGAGTTGATTGTTTGGTAAAAAAAGTTTAAAAAAAAATAAAAGGCCCTGTTTGGATGATTAAAAATTGAGTTAACCAATTTTTTTACCTTTTGTGTTTGGTAACTTATCTAAACTCGAACTAAATGGAATTTTTTCACCTCAACTTCTGTCCTTTTTCAAAAAATCAACAAAATTTATTTATTTTATTGAATAAAAATTATAATCAAACTACTCAGAACTGAAAATTTTCATGTATCCTCAATTTAACATTCTATTATAGGTTCTATTAACGCAAAATGTCACGATTAACAATTTAAATGTATAACACCAATCAACTTACGTCATCGAAATATTTTGTGAAATTACGTAAATAGCCGTAAAATACACCCATCGTCAGTATGTAGTAGGTCAGTGAACTTTATGTTAAAATCCCTTTGTTAATAGAGACAGTCATAATATTGCCAACAGTGATAAAATGACGCCAACTATCACGTGGTTTTATACCACGGGGCTGATTGAAATCTGTCCCACATATCATCAGCCATCATATCTCTCACCCGAGCATCTAATTTTGATATATTCATATATATATATATATATATATATAAATATTTTACTTCCTTATTTTACATGATTAATCCTTATTTTACTTCCTCAGTTGTAATATATATATATATACATATATATATCTGTTTTTTTTTTCAACTAAAATTGTTACTGTGCTTTTTTTTTTTATTTATTAATTGGAATTTACTTCATTTATAGCTAATAAAAAAAATGAACCCCTTACAATAGAAAACAAAAAGCAAAGAAACGGAAGAAAGAGAAGGAAAAAAAAAAAAAAAAGAGAGACAGAGAGAGGGAGAGAAACCGACACAGACCATAAGCTAAAGTTGTCTTCTTCCATGGAAGCAGATTTCGGAAAAAGTATGAGAAAATCTATCTTGCAGAAATGTTAGAGAAAAGAGAAAGAGGGAGAAGAAGATTTTTCGAAAATTTCTTCAAATTTCTTGGGTATTTTTTGGAAATTTCCCCAATTTCTCAAGTTATTTTCTCCAGATTTCATTCACCTTCCTTCACTATTTTCACCAACTTCTCTCCATTTTCCGACTCACCCTCTGCCTTTTCTGCAATGCTTTCACCCTCTCTAGCTTGATGACTTGAAGATGGGGAGAGATATGGCAAAAACTCACCTCAGCTAGCTTGAAGAAGGAGATGTGGGCTGTGGAGGGAAGATCAACTAGAGAGAGAAACAGGAGAGAGAAACTAGAGAGAGAAAGCAAACAAATTTAACTCAGAAATGGGGTATATCGTAACTGTGTTCGTGGGGGGGGGGGGGGGAGGAACGTCGATGGGCTCACCGGAGGGGATGGTTGCCGACGGTTGGGGAAAAGGCGTCGTCGATGGGTGGGGGGGCGAACTTGTTCACCGGATGGGCTGAGGAAACCAATGGGGAGAGAGGAAGGAGAGAGCAGATGGCTTGAAGATGGGGAGAGATATGGCAAAAACTCACCTCAGCTAGCTTGAAGAAGGAGAAGTGGGGAGAATTTCTTGTCTGCAGAGCATCGCTCACGAGGTGTGGGAATCAAACCACGTGGGTGCCAGAGTTCGCAACAGTGAGACCAGTTCAAGACAATGTATAACGGTTCAATCAAAGGTTGATGCTGAACTGAGGAACCAAACGGATTCAGTTCAGTTTGAACTACCCAGCTTCAGTCCAAACTCATGCCCCAAATGGGGCCTAAATCTTAATATTTATTGATAAATATAATATTTATGAATAAAACAGTATTTACATTGTTATAAAAATTACCTAATTATCAACAAAATAAAAATATTTACTTTTAAAACTTAGTATTTACTTAGAAACCTTAATATTTACTAATTTATAAATATATTTTAGGGTTAATTTCACTTTTAGCACCTGTGGGGGAAATATTAATAAAATCAGCATCACTTTTTCATCCATTCATTTCTAGCACCGACATGTCATCAAAGCATCTGATATGTGGGGCCCTGCTGAACCAAATGTATGTCAAATTACTGGTTTATCCTCATCTCCCTCGCATGGCCCAAAATAATGTGCCAAACCAGCATCTACAGTATTTTAGAGAGAGAAAACGAAATCTAGAGAGAGAAACAGTTGCAATCGGCCGAAACTGCTTGGAAACCGTCCGAAACCACCACGAAAGGCATCTATAAACAGCTTCGTGATATAGAAGGCCACCTATGATGGAGACATGGAGAGCTTAAATGCATGGAAGGTGGCTGACCCAATTCAAGTTCCTGTTGGTCCAATTACAAGAGCCCGTGCTAAGAAATTCAAGGAAGCATTAAATGGACTGATTTATGAAATCTGGAAGATTTTCTGATTGTAATTTGGCCTATAAATAAGCATTTTCATGTTTAATGGAGGGGATGATAATCATTTTTCTGAAAAGGTGAATTCTTTCTTTGGTTCTTTGACGAACTATTCGAACTTATCAGAATCTTCTGTGGAGTTCAAAACCGACTTATCAATCAAGCCCTCCATCCTTGATTGTGGCGTCTTCAATATACCAAGGTTCTTGCTTCGATATAAGCAACGGATCGCGGTGATTTCCATCCAAATCTGAAGTAGAAACGGTCTTGGTGTCTCTTAAGGTGAATTCTTTTTTTGGTTCTTTGACGAACTATTCGAACTTATCGGAATCTTCCGTGGAGTTCAAAACCAACTTATCAATCAAGCCCTCCATCCTTGATTGTGGCGTCTTCAATATACCAAGGTTCTTGCTTCGATATAAGCAACGGGTCGCGGTGATTTCCATCCAAATCTGAAGTAGAAACGGTCTTGGTGTCTCTTTTATTGATAACGGGTTTCGTCAGCATATTGGCGTGGTTCTTATCAACCTACTTAGAATAGTTTAAAAAATCGGCACCAGAGATCGAGAGAATGGTGGCCGATGAAGGGTTTAGGGGAAATCGAAGTTAACAAATCAAAGAAGTCGAAAGTTAAAAAAATGGCTTTTTTCGTTTCAATGCTTAAAAAGTTTGCGTTTAACGCTTTGTTTGCAAAGGGGAAAAAATTTCATTATTTTGAATTTGTTTAACAGTTGGTCTTCTTATAGGGACGGTCATTATCATAATGACCGCGTGATAATTTTCGTTGTGACCCCTGTAACTGTTAAATTTTAGCATATAATTTTGATCACAACGATATTAACCAGGTGGTCATTATAAAAATGACCAGTTTTTTGTCAGACATCCTTCTACAGGATCGGTCATTTTCATAATGACCTCATAGTCATTATCGTTGTGACCCCTGTAAATGGTCAATACGGTGACGTATTAGTCAAAGTGTTAGACCATCGGTCATAACGATTATGACCAGACGGTCATAACCGTTATGACCTTTGTGTTAGACCAGCGGTCATAACGGTTATGACCAGACGGTCATAACCGTTATGACCGCTGCGTTACACTATTGGTCATAGCGGTTATGACCGCCTGGTCATAACTGTTATGACCTCTGTGCTACACTATCGGTCATAACCGTTATGACCGATAGTGTAACGCAGCGGTCATAACCGTTATGACCTCTGTATTAGTATTGAAGGAAAGAGAGCTTTTTATTGCTATAAGCTAACATTTTGCGGATTATCATGTATAAAGATACATTCCATTGATAATAAATCATTTTATTTCCACTTGGTCATTACAATTATGACCTCGTCTAATACGATTAATGTGTAATGTTAAACTTCAAATTTTACAACGATATACCATATACAAAAAAGCAATGGGGTTTACCAAGAATTAAATAATGACACTATTTACAGTCTGGTTAAGTTAGATAACAAGATTGAAATGGTTAGTCAAAATGTTAAACGTCATCCTCCTTATCAGCATCACTTTTATAAGTTTGAGTAAGCTTATTTTTGGCATGGGACCACATGTAACAGGCAAAATACTCCCTGAAGATTTGCATGCGTGCAGCAATTACCCAATAACTGACATCCCTCCCTTCTATCAAGCATTCAGCATATTTGATTGTAAACATTCCACAGTCACCCCTGTTGCACGAAAGATGGAAAAAAATTTTATTAAATAAGCAACACACTCCACACAGTTCATTTTATGAAATCATTTGCAGTGTTTGTACTAACCCATTGGCTTGTTGAGGGATATCTTTCATTATGGTGACTGGTATTGGGTAATTTCCTAGAGGAACTTGTGGTTTGAACTCGAACAAACTGTTTTTTTCAGCTAAAAATGGAATGAACTTTGAGAGACCTTCCACTCCTGCGCGGACCTTAGAGTTATGAGGTCCTTCATGCTGAAGAGAGTCGTATACCTCAATGGTCCAGTTTGTTAGGTCAAGCTTTACTAATGCCCAATGTTTCAGATCGCCAAAATGAATTGGCATTAGCACCGTGTTAACGTGAAACCACGGGGCCCCACTCTGGGCACGCACGCCAAGCATTATCCTAAACACAGAATCACAGCAGGCCCAATCAAACTTATCGGGTGCTGCCTGGTAGACGGTCCACAACGAACGAACTTTTGTAGGAAAAAACGTGTCTACCGTTGTCACCTTTCGTTATTCCAGTTCAGGGTACTGCCTGATCTTCTTCCTCAGGCAGTAGAATGCAACGTCAATGTGCTACACAAACAAAAAAGATGCAAATATATTGGAAAAAAAATACAGGATAACAAACAATGTACCATCTTGACCTTAGTATATACGTTAAAATTTATAGAACATTGAGTATAAAATATTGAAGAAAGGTACTTACTCCATCCCATAGCCAAACAGGAGATGTAGCTAACTCATAATAACAAATTTTTTTTTCCACCATCATGCATCCGAGGTCATGTGGTTTGTCTAAAATATCATGCTTTGCACTGTATCGGGGAGGCCGTTTACTAAACATAATGTACCGTCTGGTTAATTGGTAATGACGTTGTTAATATATTGTAAATTTCAAATTGAACATGAACTGTATTATAAAAAAAATTACCCTGCAGGAGTCCTCTTCAATAATCCTTTTGGGAACCACTCCCTGAACTCTTCTAGCGTCTCTTTCGGAGGTTCATCTGCGAGACCCGGAGGGAGGGGAGTAAGCAGCTTACTCGGAGGCTTCGACGGCGAGGCAACATCAGTGATTGATCCAGAGGGCCGCTGGCCAATCCTTGATAGTCTGGCCCTCTTCTTCTTACGGATCTATAAGTGACATATGTGAAACGAGTTAACATTGTACAATGACCATAATGACTATATAACTAAGCTACAAATATTCGTAACAACCACGTCACCGATGCTCTCGTCGTCATCTGGCTCTTCAAGTTTCACGACATCCATCCCTATGTTTTTTTCTTTACCATCTTTCTCCGGGTCAGGAATGATCTCCTCCTTTATTCCAACAAATTTGATTTTGCCTTCGCTTCTAGATCGGTTGCTGGTAAATTGTATTTAATACTTTCCTGTGTGATTTCACAACATGGCATAATAAATACAAAGTTCTAGTTGTGGAATACAATTATGATCTTCTACATTTAATGTAATACTCGACTAACACCTAAATGATTATCTTATTCTCCTCAGCCTTGACGTCTTCCTGAGCAACAATCACCTTATTGGCAGTGAGGAACTCCATGGCTGATTGAACACCCATATCAGCAGCGGCTCCGATGTTAGAGTCGAATATCACATCATCTTGCGAGCCGGTGCCGATGTGAGGTGAGGTAGTTTTCAACTCATAATACTCAGCCGTGTGAACTTGAGGCTTCTGGCGGCTGCTGACATGGAACTTGGTGTGTGCCTTCCCCTGTCCCTTCTCAGAAAAGTTGGCGGCCAACATTTTTATTACAGTTCTCATGAGTTTGTTAGCCTTCTTCTGGCCCTTTTCAAGAGCCACCAACTTTTCTGTAATGGAGACAACCTCTCCTCGGATCTCTTTTTGAAACTCCCGCTAATCTGAGTTTGTATCGGAGCTCGGTCGGGGTGCAGAAGGCTTGGGAGGTAAGTTAGGCACAACACTTGGGTTCTTCAAATATAGTCGCGCAACCCATGGGTCCTTCAACTCATCTTCAGTTGGCATCATAACAAAACCCTTAGTCTGAACACATTTGATATTAATAAAAAAAATGAATAGGGGATACGAATTGTATCAATATGCTAGTATAACCATTGTTATGATAACAGGCTTGTGAAAATGTTAAATTGACCAACAATAGTAATTGACACTGCATACATAATAAATATATTGAAGACATCCTATACAATAATACCTGATTTTCGCCAATCGCGGTAAAAGCAGATATAACATCATCGAACTTGACATTGTCCGCGGTGGTCCACGACAGCATATGCGGAAAGGCATGATCGTACTTTTTGCTGAATTTCAATGCTATCGATGGGAGGGTCTCATAGGCCCAGACGAGTAAGGCATGAGGAAATCCCGAAACACTGTAATGCACTTTGTCGGGCCTTTTTAAAGCTCTTCTCTTCGTAGACAGCATGTTCTCAACTGTATTACAGATTGCAGATCGGGTTGCCTCCCATGAGAGAACGCCCCAAGGAAAATCATTGAAATCAACAATGTTATCGGCCAGGGAAAAAAACTTAGAGTTTATCTTAACGGAGTTTGCATTTGATAAGGGAATGCAGAAAATCAAGTATAGTAAACTAAGTTTCACAGCGTCGTCGTCGTTGTCAAATGTCGCATTCGACATCTGCAGCTCCAAATTTTCTCTCAATACGCCTCTCAAGGTCAAAAAATATCTTGTAATTAATCGGCTTTTGACCACTGGGAGATGGGTAGACCCTACACATTTCATGCCGGTAATGAGGCAGAACTCGTTGATGGAAAATCTGTCAAGTTCGTCACCGATCTCAAACCAAAGAGCATCACCCATTGCTGAGTGATCTGTCAATCTCAAAACAATGTTGTGGAAGACCTGCCCAGCCCAACCAGGATTGGTTAATCTCAAAAACTGTTTAATTCATGGCTGCTGGAGGACGGCCTCATACTGTTCAGGAGACAACCACTATCTCAGTTTCGCACAACTATCTGGAATGTTAATAAAAGTGTTTATTTTTGCCCTGGTAATTTCAGAATCCGGTACCCGTCGATTATATTGAACCTGCGGTAATGTTAATCGTAACATAAAAGAGTAAGTATACTTATGACAGTGAAGTAATAATTAAAATTACCAGGCATAAAATAACAGCAATATGAAAACTAAAAAATTAATCACCATCAATTTAACAAAAATTGTCGGCCTAAAATGACCAAGTCATTATGAAAATGACAGTCCAGAACAAACAAAAAACCTAGTAATTTTTGTGACCAACAAGCCATAATAAAAATGACCATCAGGAAAAATAAACACTGAGTAATTATTATTATGACCAAGTCATAATGAAAATGACCATCCTAAAATAAGTTAAAACTCATAGTAATCATTATTATGACCAACAAGTCATAATGAAAATGACCACCGGACATAATAGAAAACTGAAATTGAGTAATAATTATTATGACCAGAGAGTCATCACAAAAATGACCATTCCATTTTGTTTCAAATAGCCGATATCATCTACACTTAAACACAAACATCGACGAAAACCCTAATATAAAATATAAACCAAAACACATACTTGAGTTAACGGATGTTTTATGGTACATAAACAGATAAAAATCCTAACTTTATATATGTACATTATGATAACATTGTTCAGCAAATCAATTGGAAAGTGGAATATCATCAAAAACGCATATAAAAATGGAAACTTTGTTTTCACAAAATCAATAAATACTGCATATTGTTACTGAAAAATATTAAAAGTATAAACTTTTTAAACACAAAGAAGCTAACAACTTTTTAATCGATCCAGCTTCCGATATCTTTTATTATACGGCACTTATATATAATAACAATGAAAATATTTTTCAACATAAAAACAAAAATCAATTTCATTACCTTTTCAGAGTCGGATGTATTATCGGCAAGTTCACTCATGAACTTCTGTGAGTATTTTAATTCGACTTCCCCCTGCGTACCCTTCGGCGATGTTTCGGGAGCAGTGTTTTTCTTTGACATTTTTTTTGGCGTCGACATGGGTATATTTTTAAAGATTTTTCGACATTAGCAGATGTCCAACCGGTATATAAAGGGCTCTCGTCGTGGTTTAGGACGGTTTCCGAGCGGTTTTAGTGGGATTGCAAAGCTTTCTCTCTCTAGAATCGAAGTTTCTCTCTCTAAAACACTGTAGAAGCTGGTTGGAAATTTTTGTGAGCTTATTCGAGGGAGAATGCTTTTTGGGCGGGTGAGAGATGATGGTAAATCTGTAATTCAACATTTAAATGACTCTTGGTATTTCTATAATTTTAAATGCATATTACAGGACGGTCAACTTCATAATGACCGCCTGGTAATTTTCGTTGTGACATCTTTGTGCCTAAGGTTTTTCACCAATACGTCACCGTATTGACCAATGCTCAGCGGTCAAAACGGTTATGACCAGACGGTCATAACCGTTATGACCGATAGTATAACACAGCGGTCAAAACGGTTATGACCAGACGGTCAAAACTGTTATGGCCGATCGTATAACACAGAGGTCATAACGGTTATGACCAGGCGGTCATAACTGTTATGACCGCTGGTCTTACACAGAGGTCATAACGATTATGACCAGACGGTCATAACTGTTATGACCGATAGTATAACACAGAGGTCATAATGGTTATGACCGTTTGGTCATAACCGTTATGACCGATCGTATAACACAGCGGTCATAACGGTTATGACCAGACGGTCATAACCGTAATGACCGCTAGTCTAACATAGAGGGCATAACAGTTATGATCAGGCGGTCATAACTGTTATGACCGCTGGTCTTACACAGAGGTCATAACGGTTATGACCAGACGGTCATAAATGTTATGACCGATAGTATAACGCAGCGGTCATAACGGTTATGACCAGGCGGTCATAACTGCTATGACCGCTCGTCTAACACAGAGGTCATAACAGTTATGACCAGGCGGTCATAACCGTTATGACCGATAGTCGGTCATAACTGTTATGACCGATAGTATAACGCAGCGGTCATAACGGTTATGACCAGACGGTCATAACTGTTATGACCGCTGGTCTAACACAGAGGTCATAACGATTATGACCGTCTGGTCATAACCGTTATGACCGATGGTCTAACACTTTGACCAATACGTCACCGTATTGACCATTTACAGGGGTCACAACGATAATTACCATGGGGTCATTATGAAAATGACCGATCCTGTAGAAGGATGTCTGACCAAAAACTGGTCATTTTTATAATGACCACCTGGTCAATATCGTTGTGACTAAAATTATATGTTAAAATTTAACAGTTACAGGGGTCACAACGAAAATTACCAGGCGGTCATTATGATAATGACCGTCCCTGTAAGAAGACCCACTGTTAAACAAATTCAAAATTATGAAATTTTTTCCCCTTTGCAAACAAAGCGTTAAACACAAACTTTTTAAACATTGAAACAAAAAAGCCATTTTTTAACTTTCGACTTCTTTGATTCGTTAACTTCGATTTCCCCTAAACCCTTCATCGGTCACCATTCTCTCGATCTCTGGTGCCGGTTTTTTAAACTATTCTAAGTAGGTGGCCTTCTATATCACGAAGTTGTTTATAGATGCCTTTCGTGGTGGTTTTGGACGATTTCCGAGCGGTTCCGGCCGATTGCAACTGTTTCTCTCTCTAGATTTCATTTTCTCTCTCTAAAATACTGTAGATGCTGGTTTGGCACATTATTTTGGGCCATGCGAGGGAGATGAGGTTAAACCAGTAATTTGACATACATTTGGTTCAGCAGGGCCCCACATATCAGATGTTTTGATGACGTGTCGGTGCTAGAAATGAATGGATGAAAAAGTGATGCTGATTTTAATAATCTTTTCCCCACAGGTGCTAAAAGTGAAATTAACCCTATATTTTATTGATAAATACAGTATTTATGAGTAAATATATTATTTACATTATTATAAAAATTACTTATTTTACAAGTAAATCAAAATATTTACTTGTAAATCTTAGTATTTACTCGAAAATCTTAATATTTACCAATTTTTAAATGGAGAATGGGTAAAATAGCATAGCGAGATAAATGACTTTAAAAGAATAGCATGTTATCTTTTGGTGTAAAATAATAGTATGTTGTAAATACAGACAATTCATCATAATTACACGTATTTTTTAAATTTATATTTGTTACTTTTAGTGTAAATATTTTGGTTATATATATTTACGGTAAATGCTATTTTTTTGTTTGAAGTTGAATACTTTTTCTTTTAATAATACTTGGTAAATACATGTATTTACTTTCTTTTATTTTGAAGGCTGAATTGTAATTTTTGTGAACATAGATAATTTAGGGTAAATATAGATAATGTATGGTAAATACATGTATTTACTATTTTCTTGTTGTTGGGATAGAACTACAATAATTCATAGCAAATACATGTATTTACTAAATTTATATTTGTTAGTTTTTGTGTAAATATGCCGATTAGATATATTTACGGTAAATGCTATTTTTTTGTTTGAAATTGAATACGTTTAAAAAAAAAATACTTGGTAAATACATGTATTTACTTTTTTAATTTTGAGGCTAAATTGTAATTTTTGTAAATATAGATAATTTAAGGTAAATACAAAGAATGATCAGTAAATACACATATTTACTTTTTTTTTTTTCAGGTCGATTTCTTTCTTTTCTTTTTTTTTTTAAAAACCCTCAAACTTTATAATATAAAAAAATACGTCAAACCAAATCTCCCAAAGGGGGTGTTTGTTTGAAGGTAATCAAATATAATAAGATACCTAACAATCTTTTTAAAGTAATCAAATTCCTAGGAATATTAGATTATAGTGTTTGGTTTTTAAAGTTAAATTTTAAAAGTTAAAATGATAGTTGTGTCTAAATTATTTAAATTTTAAGATTACCATGGTATTTAGATAAGGGGTAATCTGAAACCTAAGGGGGGAGGTGGGTTTCAGATTACCCCTTTATAAGGGTATCTGAAACCCATGGGTTTAAGATTCCCAGGTATCTTAAATTAAGATAACCTTATAACAAACATGATAATTTTAAGATTCCTATTCCTTTATAAAAGATTACCTGGTTTTCAGATCTAATAGGTGTTGCCATGGCGTCGGAGAAGATGGAGTCGCAATGGAGGTGTTGGATGGTGACGCAGATCACGATAGTGCTAATGGACGCGATCCCGATGATGCCAACGGGACGCGACTGGGCAGTCCGCGAATCGTGAGCTCGCGAACCTTGTCGTTGGAGGGAATCGTCGCTGGAGAAGAAAGATTGCAAAGCTCAGAGATCCGACACTCACGGAGACAAAGATCGCGACCCTCACGGTGCCTGGAGATCGCAAACCTCAATTAATGGAGATCGCGAACCTAGTCACCGGAAAAGGAAATCAACTCCGGTGGAAGCAAATGCAAGGGGACTTGGGGGAGACAGAGGTTGATATGGAATTTGTGAAAAAAGAATAAAAAGAATATGATACGAACCTCGTCAAGATTAACGAGACCTGAACACAATTAGGAACCCAAGATCTTTCTACGATCAGTTGAATGGAACCTCGACCCATTGTTTATAATGAAACAAGAACCTCAGTATATTGTAGACGCCACAAACGATGATGGAAATCCATTTGATAAGTTATTGTTGAATGCCACAAGAATAATTCTTGATAAGTTTGAATAGTTTTTCAAAGAACCAAAGAGAAAAACTCTCAAATTTCTGAATGAATTAACTCCTTTCTTTTCCATAGGCGCCTATTAATAGGCTGAATTATTACAAAGAAAGTTCTTAAAATAGCTTAATTACATGCCCTCTTAACTAATGTTAAAATCTGGTAATAATAGCTTTACTTGTCTAAAATAGAAAAAGAAAACAAAATAATCTAACAAAAATAAATGGCTGTACATGCCAAAAATATAGAAAAGGAAAGTGGATTAATGAGTTAATAAAGAAAAAAAAAAACTAAATAGTTTTGAGTTTCTCTTTCTTGATTCACACGCATATTGCATGGATTTGTATGGCTGATCTTCTATATCCGAATTGACCTTGATGAGGTGGACCAACCTTTGTTGTCCCTCGTTGGTGAACGCGCCCAAATCCTCTTGATGAACCTTCCAGATTAAATTGTTGAGTTCTTTCTTGAAATGTTTAGCTCGAGTTCTTGTTACTAGACCCTCGGGAACTTTGATTGATTCTTTAACTTCAAGCTTCTTAGCAGCCGTGCCCTCATCATTCCCTTCCTCTGGAAAAGGATTTGTCCTCAAATCATCACCTACATCAAAAAGAGATAAGTTAGCAACATCGAAAGTAGCACTAACATTTTACTCACCTGGTAGATCCAATTTGTAGGCATTGTCATTAATGCGCTCGAGAACTTGAAATGGTCCATCCCCTCGTGGAAGAAGCTTTGAGCGTCTTTGAGTTGGAAACCTCTCCTTACGCATGTGCAACCACACCCAATCACCCGGCTAAAAAATAACTCTGTTTTGTCCCTTGTTGGCATGTTTGTCATATTGCTCCGTCTTTCTCTCAATGTTGAGTCTTGCCGTCTCATGAATCTGTTTAACAATTTCAGCTTTCTTTTGACCATCTAAATTCACACACTCAGACAAAGGTAGAGGAGTTAAGCCAAATGAGTTAATGGATTAAAACCATATACAATTTCAAAAGGTGAAAATTTAGTAGTAGAACGAACAGACCTGTTGTAAGCAAACTCAACATATGGCAAACACTCTTCCCATGCTTTGATGTTCTTTTTAATGATTGCTCTTAATAAGGTTGACAAAGTCTTATTCACTACTTCAGTTTAACCATCAGTTTGTGGATGATAAGTTATAGAAAACAATAACTTGGTTCTTAATTTACTCCACAAAGTCTTCAAAAAGTAACTCAAGAACTTAGCATCTCTATCCGAAATAATTGTTCTAGGCATTCAATGTAGCCTAACAATTTCGCGAAAGAACAAATTAGCAACATTAGAAGCACCATTAGTTTTGTGACATGGAATAAAATGTGTCATCATAGAAAACCTATCCACCACCACAAAAATAGAATCCTGACCCCTTTTTGACATAGGCAATCCTAACACAAAATCCATCGAAATGTTAATCCAAGGTGTACTAGGAATTGGTAGTAGGGTGTACAAACCGTGGGGGTTGAACTCTTGACTTAGCTTGCCTACAAGTGACACATCTCTCACAAATCCTCTCAACATCTCTTTTCATGCGAGGCCAATAAAAATGTTCTTGTATCACTCCTGGGGTTTTAGCTACACCAAAATGCCCATCTGTTAGGATCTATATGTGCCCTAAGGATAGAAAATCAATTATAGGGATTTTCTATAAATATGACATTTTGATATTAATAAAAAGAGGTTATTCATGTTTAATAAGTAGTGTCATATTTACTTTCATTTGTTGACTGTATGATTATTTTGAACAAACATAAAATACTCTTAGGCTGTTGGTAATATATCGGATTACCATTTGTATACGGGGTATACATAGAAGACGTGGTAATTTGATAACAGTCTAAATAAATTATCCGCAATCGATGGAATAAGATTTGGGGATCTTATTCATGATAAGTGTAACGACCCACCTATCGTAGGCCGTTGCCTTACATACTTACTTTATAACATACGAAAATTTGAGCTAAATTTTTTTATACAAACGATATATAACTTGAACTGGGAAATCCTCTTAGTCATTACTTTCAAACATACATGTACATATACTTAATTACTTATTGTAGTACTAAAGTCTTGTACTCAATTACAACATATTTAAAGTAACATAAATTAACAAAAAGAAACGTAGCAGTTCCCGACCCACAGTTTCACAGTTTTGCATCACCACGCTCCACTATCTTGTATCAAGTACTGCCATAAGTTTGCTTACCTACAGCATAAACATGAACTATGAGCTTTCGCTCAGCAAGTACAACTAACTAATCCGCAAAACATTTCATGATAACATAATGCATGAACCATTTATGCTTTCTTACTGTTTTCATTGGTTAGCATACTTCTTGGGCCCTTACATAACATAAATGTACGTACCGTGGCGCGCTGCCATGGAGTGGTTGGGGCGGCCAGCCCTGTCCAACTCAAATCATGAACCAAACCCGACTTAGTGCGGGTCGATACGACATATAGCATCCTGCTTATCATGATACTTAAATCTTGTTCTTATCTTGTTTCATACTTGAAACATTATTTCATGATCATAATCAGTTTCTTAACTGAAACTGGGATTTCATATCTTGCCAAATGGCTTATCATTAATGAGCATATTTCGTGATGCCATAATATCAAAATATTCATCATATGAACATACATGCTATAGACATTCATTCTGTATCTATCAACAGGAACTTGAAAGCATACATGCCATAAACATTAATCATTTCTTGAAAACATACATACCATAAACATTCATCATACACATATCATCATGAAATTGATATCATACAAGCCATAAACTTTTATCATACATATATTATCATAAACTTGAAGGCATACAACAACAAACATTTTTGTTTATGCTGTAGGCGGAGTCGTACTTACCGTTACTTGCGCCTTGAACTAAAATACTTCACTCAAACAGGTCACTTTCCTGTTTTCAAGAAAATCATAGGATAAGCATCATCCTATCACGACATCATAACAATTCTAACTCTTTAAAGTACAAACCCTAAAACTCAACTCCTTTTTGAATTTTAGTAAAACCCTTGAATTCTGAAAACTGGGTTTTTAAACTAATTTATAATGTTTGGTCCTTTTCTTGCAAATATGTTTTAAATTTGAAAAAGTTTTCTTCATGAAAGTTGTAGACTTTGAAGTCTCCTACAACTTTTGTTTTTAACTCAAAACTCAAATCTGTACTTAACCTGCTTGTTTCTTCCTTTGAAAATTCTTTAACCATATTTACTAATCATAACTCGGTCTCGGGTTTTTGCAAAAACAAAGGTCTTAGAGGCCTTATTTTCAAAAAATTTCCACGTTATCCCCTAGGATTTTCCCTTCTCTACAACTTTACAGTTTTGACTTTTTCCAAAATCGGCCTCTAAAGGCCTCAAAATCTCTTTTCCAGAAAAACCGTCCAGTTTCAAATCCTAATCAAGCATACCAAACCCTAGTGCATATAACTTAACAAACTGAACTTATGCTTATTCATATTGAACATACTCTTAAATCTTAATTAGAACTTGAATGAAGAACTAGAGGATAACATTATTTACCTCAAGTTCCACGGATGAAAATCTCAAACTAGGGTATTGAAATTTTCTTCTTACTTCCTACACTAAACCGAACACTCCTCTCTTCTTGCTTTCTCCTCTCTCTTTTCTTTCCTTTCTTAATTCGGCTCTTAAGGGCAGAACTAGGGAGTATGTTGCTTGTGTTAATTTGCTAACAAAATGAAATGAAAGAACCTTCACCTATTTATAGATGAACCTCTAACTCTTGGAATTGCTCACTAGCCCCTAAAGGAACAACAATTGCTCCTAACCTCCTATGAGGTGGCCGGCCCTCCTTGCCCCTTTTTGCCAAGTAGAAAGGCTAGGGAAGCTTACTCATGATGGCTAGGGACCATGAGGTGTCCTCTTCCTAAGTTGGCCTGCCTTAGGTGTAGTTTGGAGCTTGCTCTTGCTCACCATAAGCAAGGCTAGTTTGCTTACTAAGCCAAGCTAGGGAGTATGAGGTGTCAAGTGTTCAAGAGATCCATCTTTTGTAATTTATACTTTGATCCTTAAGGCCAAAATATTTCTCCTTAGTCCCTATGTGTTGGCCGGTACTTCTTGCTCCAAATTGCCAAGCAAACTTAGCTAAAATGCTTGCTCATCAAGGCTACAAGCTTGATGTGGCATTCTCTTGTGATGGCCGGCCCTAGGGTGAGGTGTGCAAGCCTTGGCTTGCCAAGGGGGCTAAGCTAGGGAGTCTAGATAGTTGATTCATCTAAGCTAGGCCAAGGGATGTGTCTCTTCCTCATGTGGCCGGTCATGGTGGTGGCTTTGGCAATGCATAAGCTTGCCATGTGGGCAGGACTAGGGATGTTACTCACCAAGGCTAGTCCATGTGTTGCTTCCTTGTGGTAGCCGGCCTTTGGTGCTTAGGTGTGCAAGCCTTGGCTTGCCAAAGGTGTAAGGCTAGGAGGGTGGCTCATGCAAGCTAGAAGCTTGAGGTGTTTCACCCTCATGTGGCCGGTTTTGGTGGTGCCATGTGAGACAATTTTGCTAATTGAACCCTTGAACATAACCAACCAAGCCAAAATCAAGGTGCTTAATCACCAAACTTAGAGCATGATTTGTCACTTTTTATTGACACCTAAATTCTTTCAATTTGCATAATGCTCCTCAAAAACAAGATTCCTTGCTCATAAGGCCATGATGTGGCCGGTCCCTATGGTGACACATGGAACAATGTGATTGGTTCTAGCTAGAGTCATTCAATTCAATCTTAACTTGTCTTCTTTGATTTCCAACCAAGCTAACCGAACTTGAAATGGATCATTGACTTAATTGAACTAAGAAACTTTACTTAACAAGTCCCTGGTTCAAAAATTTACATAATTGCTGATAAGTCCACAATTTTTCCAAAATTACACATTGGCCCCTAAAGGCAAAATATTTGCACTTTAGTCCCTACAAGATGGCCGGCTAAGGTTAAGTCTTCAAACATCAAATTCTTGCTAAATCCTTCTTTAAAGGACTTTCTTAACTTTTAAAAATTCAAAATCATGAACTTTTCTTAAATTTGCAAATTAACCCCTAAAAAATAAAATATTTACATTTTGGTCGATGTAAGGTGACCAATCATGATAATGACACTTGTCATCTGAGGTGTCATCCTGTAAGGCCTTATTTGGCTTATCTCCTAAATGCAGTCCATTTTCATACTAACATAAATACTTAAATACTGTTTTCAACTGTTAACAGTATAATCGTACTGGACCATTGTCCAAAATTTATCTAAATTGCATATAGGATTTTCTTAAGCTATAAACTATCACATAGAATCATAAATCATAATTTACCCTTTTAACAAAGGGTCTTAAACTTACTTAAATAAATTATCGAATCTTTTAACAAAAGATTCAACAACTTTTCTTAGAAAACATATCATACATATCACATAAACAGACTTTGATTCTTAACCAAAGAAATCATAAACTTATAAAAAGTTTGGTCATTACAATCTACCCCCCCTTAAAAATTTTCGTCCCCGAAAATCACTACAAGTTGGGATAGTTCTTTCTCATTTCTTCTTCTAACTCCCACGTTGCTTCTTCAATGTTATGATTCCGCCATAATACTTTAACCATTGGAATGGTTTTGTTCCTTAAAACCTTTTCTTCCCGATCTAGAATCCGGATTGGCTTTTCCTCATAAGTCAAATCCGTTTGTACTTCAATTGGTTCTTGACTTAACACATGGGAAGGATCAGGAATGTACTTTTTCAACATTGAAACGTGGAAAATGTCATGTACAGAAGCCAAAGCTGGCGGCAAAGCAAGCTTGTAAGCTACTTTTCCAATCCTCTCGAGGATTTCAAATGGACCTGTATATCTCGGACTAAGCTTTCCTTTCTTACCAAACCTCATAACTCCCTTCATTGGAGCAATCTTAAGGAAAATAGAATCTCCAACTTGGAATTCTAAAGGCCTTCGACGTTTATCAGCATAACTCTTCTGCCGAGTAAAAGCTACGTCGAGTCGTTGCTTGATCACCTTGATGTCTTCCAAAGTTTTTCTGATGAAGTCCATAGTTTGAAGTTGCTTCTGTCCAACTTCTTGCCAATGGATGGGAGATCGACATTTTCTTCCGGAAAGCGCTTCAAATGGAGCGATACCAATTGAGGCGTGATAACTGTTATTATACGAAAACTCGATCAAGGGTAGCTTCTGATCCCAGTTTCCCTTGAAATCCAAAACACAAGACCTCAACATATCTTCCAATGTTTGGATAGTGTGTTCCGATTGTCCATCAGTCTGAGGGTGGAAAGCAGTACTGAATTTCAACCTTGATCCCATAGCTGCCTGTACACTTTTCCAAAATCGAAAGGTAAAACGCCCATCCCGATCTGAAATGATGGATTTTGGAACTTCATGAAAACCTAACAATCTGAGATACATAAATTTCAGCCAATTTCTCGATCGAAAAGGTGGCTTTAATAGCAATGAAATGAGCTGATTTGGTTAATCTATCCACAATTACCCAAATCATATCATTCCCACTTGCGGTCCTGGGTAATCCAACTACGAAATCCATGGTGATTTGCTCCCATTTCCACTCTGGGAGTTCGATCTTTTGAAGATCTCCGTCAGGTTGTCGGTGTTCGGCCTTAACTTTCTGACAAGTTAAGCATTTTGACACGAAATCAGCAATTTCTTTCTTCATATTCGGCCACCAAAAATTCTCCTTGAGGTCCTTGTACATCTTAGTAGTTCCAGGGTGAACTGAGTATGGCGTTTCATGCGCTTCAGACATGATCTATTTCTTAAGGAATTCAAAGTTAGGAACACAAATCCTTCCTTTGAAGAGAATTAGTCCATTCGTAGATGTCTTAAAGTCTTTATCTTCTCCACCTAGAAGTTGCGTCTTTAGCAGAAAGGAATCTTTCCCTGATAACACTTAATGGATTCTAGGAGATTGGACTGAAGAGTCAAAGCAGCCAATTTCCCTGTTATCAGTTCCAATTCGAAATCAAAAATTTCCTTTTGGAGTGACTTAGACAATCTTTCAATCGACATGAGCACACTGGAAGACTTCCTGCTTAACGGGTCTGCCACTTTGTTTGCTTTTCCAGGGTTGTAAAGGATTTCACAATCGTAATCCTTTACGAGCTCAAGCCATCTGCGCTGCCTCATATTGAGCTCCTTTTGGGTAAAGATGTATTTGAGACTTTGATGATCGGTGAAAATCTCACATCTATTTCCATACAGGTAATGTCTCCAGATCTTTAAGGCGAAAACCACCGCTGCAAGTTCCAAATCGTGCGTCGGATAGTTCCGTTCGTGGTCCTTCAGTTGACGTGAAGCATAGGCAATCACATTTCCTCCTTGCATAAGGACAGCTCCTAGTCCGGTTTTTGACGCATCGCTATAAATAACGAAATTTCCAGCATCAACGTCAGGAATTATTAATACCGGTGCACTTGTAAGCTTCCTCTTAAGCTCTTGAAAGTTTTCTTCACACTTCTGTGTCCATTCAAACTTTCTCCCTTTCTTGGTAAGGGCTGTTAATGGTGCCGCTATCTTGGAGAATCCTTCAACGAACCGTCGGTAGTATCCGGCTAAACCAAGAAAACTCCGTATCTCCGTAACGTTTTTGGGTGCTGACCAAGCACTGACGGCTTCTATCTTAGCAGGATCAACGGAAATTCCTTCCTTTGAAACTACATGGCCCAAGAAATGCACTTTTTCCAATCAAAATTCACATTTTGTGAATTTAGCATAGAGCTGATTCTGTCTTAGTGTCTCCAACACTATTCTAAGATGCTGCTCATGTTCCTTTATGGACCTTGAGTAGATCAAAATATCGTCAATAAAGACGATAACAAACTTATCTAAATATTCTTTAAACACCCGATTCATGAGATCCATAAAAGCAGCTGGGGCATTAGTTAATCCGAAAGGCATAACAAGAAACTCATAATGCCCATAGCGTGTTCGAAAAGCTGTCTTCGAAATATCTCCTTCTTTGATTCTAAGTTGATGATATCCCGATCGTAGGTCAATTTTCGAGAATACCAATGCTCCTCTGAGTTGATCAAAGAGATCGTCGATTCTCGGAAGAGGGTACTTGTTCTTAATCGTGATCTTGTTCAACTCACGATAGTCGATGCACATCCGCAATGATCCAAGCTAATCGAACTTGAAATGGATCATTGACTTAATTGAACTACGAAACTTTACTTAACAAGTCCCTGGTTCAAAAATTTACATAATTGCTGATAAGTCCACAATTTTTCCAAAATTGCACATTGGCCCCTAAAGGCAAAATATTTGCACTTTAGTCCCTACAAGATGGCCGGCTAAGGTTAAGTCTTCAAATATCAAATTCTTGCCAAATCCTTCTTTAAAGGACTTTCTTAACTTCTAAAAATTCAAAATCATGAACTTTTCTTAAATTTGTAAATTGACCCCTAAAAATAAAATATTTATATTTTGGTCCCTGTAAGGTGACCAATCATGATAATGACACTTGTCATCTGAGGTGTCATCCTGTAAGGCCTTATTTGGCTTATTTCCTAAATGCAATCCATTTTCATACTAACATAGATACTTAAATACTGTTTTCAACTGTTAACAGTATAATCGTACTGGACCATTGTCCAAAATTTATCTGAACTGCATATAGGATTTTCTTATGCTATAAACTATCATATAGAATCATAAATCATAATTTAACCTTTTAACAAAAGGGTCTTAAACTTGCTTAAATAAATTATCGAATCTTTTAACAAAAGATTCAACAACTTTTCTTAGAAAACATATCATACATATCACATAGCAGACTTTGATTCTTAACCAAAGAAATCATAAACTTATAAAAAGTTTGGTCATTAAAATAAGTTTGTAAAGGTTGTCTACTTCCTTGGAGGGATGGTTTGTCTTGATCATCGGATAGGTTCCGAGTAGAAACTTTAATGTATACCAGTATTGAGGTATGACATTGAACTGGACCTAAGGTGTTAATTGATTCGGTTTAATAATTCCGTTTATAAGAATCAATGACGCTTTGATTATCATCCTGCATTAATCTTAATCCTGAAATGAATACTTGAGTTCGCATCCATGACTTATGCACTTTGATCCACTATAGGTAAGACACTGATAATTGATGGTCAATATACTTGTGTTTTGAGTGTATGGCTTATGGATGGAGAAATCAAGATTCATAGATACGGAATTCATAGCTATCTTATAATATTACATATTATCTACTTAAATGCATTATTCGGGAATTGAAAGATAATATAACAAGATCTTGGTCATCGGTTTACTTTGTGTTCTCTGATGGTTTACCGATTGTATGGCTTTACAATTGGTGGTTCTTTCAATGAAGAATAATGGAAATTTAAGTTAAAATGATTGAAAAGGTAAAACGAAAAAAGTCCTTAATTCAATTATGGATAACATATGAGGATGAAGCAAGCAATGAATAGATCATGGAAGAAGCACTGCGTTAGAGAGCTTTCATAATACGGTATGTAAACGGGAGTTTAGCTTCAGACTTTCAGTGGAATAGTCCTGAAGTTGATAATTGATACATAATTAATCTGGGATTAATTTTTCACAATTATAGGAGTCTCTTTACATATTTCCATTGGGTCCCTCTACTAGCTCATATAGTTCCACGAAGCGTCTCGGGATTTGTTCCTAATGAGATCGGTAAATTAAATGGGAATTTAATAATGTCTATTAAGACATGGTACCTTCTAACATGCAATCCCGAAAAAGGATTTGACATGTGAAATTAATGTAGACAAATAATGTGATTTTTCAACATATGATTGGTTGCAAATAAAATAATTATTTGTTAATTATTTTGGTTAATTGAATTTTAGAAATAAGATTGTGTTTGAATTATTTAGTTTTTGAAAACAAAAATTTTCTCTCCTAATTTATGGTGCACTAATTTTTATTGGATGTAGGGAAGAAAATTTTGATTCAAAATTGTTTAAATATATTCCTAACATTAAATTATTAATTGATTTAAATAATGGAGCTTATTTGATAGATTTTATTTTCTTAAAGAATAGTGCACGGTTTTTGGGTGGAAAGGAAATCTGAACTAGTCCATTTATTTAAATTAATTAAATATGGATAATGTTGTGGAAAATATTTATTTAAATTTAAATAAGAAAATCTTATTTAAATTCAAATGTTTAAAAGGAGTTTAAGTCTAGATAGGATTATGACTTTTTGACTAGTCTAGATTATTGATTTAAATTTGAACCACCAATCAATCTCCACATAAGGTGGAGCATGAATTTTTTGAGTTTCTCCTAGCAAAAAACCATCCATAAGGTTTAAAGAATCTACCCCGAAATTTGAATGATCCTTTGGTTCAAAAGATTATCCAGAAAAATAATTATTAATTATTTTTCAAGTATGAGATAT
The DNA here is from genome assembly GCA_008635985.1 of Ficus erecta. NCBI lineage: Eukaryota > Viridiplantae > Streptophyta > Magnoliopsida > Rosales > Moraceae > Ficus > Ficus erecta. Next base: position 1,372,060 of record BKCH01000036.1, on the reverse strand, counting down.
TTTTGAAAAAGAATTGGAGTATTATATAAAGGCTAGGGGTTCTTGAAAAAAGCCAACTATCATCATACACTCAAATAGGTGGACGGTTTTTTGGAAAGAGAAAAAACACCAAAAAATAGTTTTTTGTGCTTGAGAAATTTCGTCCTTCTGGGGTGTGAGAAAAAGAGAGAAATTTTCATTGAATCAAAACTATGAGGAAGGTTAAGCCGAGTGATATTTTTTATAAAAGGTTAACCGGTTCCTGTTTTGTAGTTTTGAAGAACGAACCCGGATCAAATTCTCAACGAGGTACATCGGGATTGAGAAAGTGGGATCTAGACTTCGGAAGAAATACCGGTCGCTTGGATTCATAGCACGTGTGCCCACACACACTCTGAGATGTGGGGACTCGAGAATAGTAGAGAAGACACGTTGGTTGATGCTCTAGCAATTCCGAAATCCGAAAAACAAGGTACGTTTGATCATATATTTAATTTATTGTTATATACATCATGAGCTTCTTTTCTGAATCGGGATAAAAATTTTAAAACTTTCGCTGCGCCGTAACTCTGATATTGGAACCGTTTTTCCAACACCATCAACCTTCCACCATGGGCTTCTCCCACTAACAAGTCACTCAAAGAACAATTAGGCACACACAACTTATTTTTCCAAAACAAATAATTATCATGCCTAAAATATTCCCCAAAGACAACCTTCTTACAGGACAAATAGAACTAACTAAAATATTGGTCTATAGGGTACAACTCTTTAATGTGCTCAAAAGCAAGTAATTTAGCATCAAGAGTAGAAATCAATGCATACCTGCGAGAAAGTGCATCGGCCATCACATTCTCTTTACCTTGTTTGTACTATATAACAAATGGGAATGGCTCAATGAACTACATCCATTGTACATGTCTCTTGTTCAGCTTGTGTTGCCCCTTCAAATGCTTTAAAGATTTATGATCCGTGTCGATCACAAATTCCTTGGCCAATAGGTAATGCTGCCATGTCTCCAATGCCTGTACCAATGCATACATCTCTTTGTCATAAGTAGGGTAGTTCAAGGCTGCCCTACTTAGTTTCTCACTGAAGTAAGCAATTGGTCTTCCATCCTGCATAAGAATAGCTCCAATACATATACCTGATGCATCACATTCAATCTCAAATGCTTTAGAAAAATTAGGTAACGCTAGCAAAGGTGGTTTGTTAATTTTTCTTTGATCAGCTGGAACATCACCTCTGCTCTTCTCCCCATTTAATTCCAACATTCTTCTTGATGACTTCGGTAAGGCGAACAGTGATGGCACTGAAATATTTCACAAACCTCCTATAAAAACTAGCAAGCCCATGAAAACTTTTAACCTGCTCTACACCAGTTGGTCTCAGCCATTCTTGTATCGTGCGAACTTTTTCTTCATCAACCTCAATTCCTTTGGCACTAACAACATAACCTAAGAAAATAAGCTTATTGGTGCAAAAAGTACACTTTTTCAGGTTAGCAAACAATTTTTCTTTTCTAAGCACTTCAAAAAACCGATTGTAAATGCTTCGAATGATCATCCAAGTTTTTGCTATAAATGAGAGTATCATCAAAATAAACCATAACAAATTTCCCAAGGAAAGGACGTAAAGCATGATTCATTAAACGCATAAAAGTGCTAAGTGCATTAGTTAATCCAAACGGTATAATGAACGACTCATACAATCCATTTTTAGTTTTGAATGCAGTTTTCCATTCATCACCTTCCTTCATTCTTATTTGATGATAACCACTTTTCACATCAATCTTAGAAATACATAAGCACCATGCAGCTCATCTAACATGTCATTTAAATGAGGAATGGGAAAACGATACTATACTGTGATGTTGTTGATGGCTCGACAATCAACACACATTCTCCATGTATCATCCTTATTAGGTACTAACAACATTGGAACTGCACATGGACTCATGCTTTCTCTCACGTACCCTTTTTCCATCAACTCCTCGACTTGCCTTTAAAGCTCTTTTGTCTCCTCCGGGTTACTTCTATAGGCCGGGCACGAAATCAATTTGATGCTCGATCCCTCGGATTGGTGGTAATCCGTGTGGTGTATCCTTGGGGAAAACATCCTCATAATCCTGCAAAAGAGACACAATAGAATTAGAAAGAGCTGGGTCAAGTTAGTTAGTTAAAAATGCAGCCTCCTTGTACACAAGTAAAATCATTGGCTGGTTTAATATCAATGCTCTCTTTACATTACTTGGTTCTTGCATTAAAATTCTTTTGTGTTCTCTTCTTTTTTTCTTGCATTGGCCGAAACACCCTTTACCCTTTCACTCTCCTTTTTTCTCGGCCAATCTCTCTCTTTCTTGACTCTTGGCCTCTCTCTCTCTTGCACTCTTTTTTTTATCACTCTCTTCTTTTGCTCACTCTCCTTTTGTAACTTCACTTGATTTTTATAAACCTGTTTCGGAGTTAATGGCTCAAGAGTGATGGGTTGTTGATTGTGCACCAAAGAGTACTTGTTTGTAAAACCATCATGCTTCACATGCCGATCAAACTACCAAGGCCTTCCAAGAAGTATGTGTCCCGCATGCATGGGAACCACATCACACAACACCTCGTCTACATACTTCCCGATCCGGAATGAAACGAGAACTTGCTTGTTGACTCTCACCTCGCCATAATCATTCAACCATTGCAGCTTGTAAGGCCATGGGCGCTTTGTTGTTGGCAGCCCTAATTTCTCCACCGTGGTAGTGCTAGCGACATTGGTGCAACTCCCTGCATCAATGATCATACTACACACCTTGTTTTGAACATGGCATCTAGTATGGAAAATATTTTCTCGTTGTTGTTCCTCGTCTTCCTTAACTTGCACACTTAAGGCTCTCCTTGCCACCCAGGTCAACTCACCATGAGCAACACACTCCTCATCCGAAGCGTCCACCACTGATGGCGTAGACTCAACATCTTCTTCATCCTTGGTTTCGATCTCGCCATTATCCCACATCACCATAACTCTCTTATTCGGACATTGACTCGATATGTGACCCCTGCCTTGACATTTGAAACACTTAATGTCACAATTGCGAGTGGAAGTAGAGTCATTTTTACCTTGTGAATTGGAAGTCGAGGAAGAATGCTTGGACTTGGCCTTAAGGTTGGTCATGGCTTTCTCTTCCTTCTTTGGATAAGTTGGCTTCCAAGGAGTTTGTTCTGTATATCAACTTGGTCGTGTAGCCCTCCTCTTGAGTTGCTTCTCAACTTTTATGGCCATGTGTACCATATCCTCTTACTCCATGTAATGTTCCAACTCCATCTAATTGGCGATTTCTTGATTCAAAACCTGCCAAAAACCGTGCCATAGTGGCTACTCCATCCTCTTCTTCATTTGCTCGGATCATTACTACCTCCATCTCTTGGTAGTAATCTTCGACACTTCCGATTGCCTTGTGTGAGTCTTTGCAGCTTCTTGTACAAATCCCGGTAATAGTGACTTGGCACGAAACGCCTCCTCATCACTGTTTTCATCTCCTCCCAAGTGTCCACTGATCTTTCTCTATTTCGTCTCCTATTTAACACCAATTGATCCCACCAAACAATAGCATAGTTAGAAAACTCAATGGCTGCAAGTTTTACCTTCTACATCTCGAAGTAGTTGTGGCAATCAAAGACTAGCTCCATCTTCTTTTCCTACTCTAGACAAGCCTTCGGATCATTCTTGCCTTGAAACGAAGGTGCATTCATCTTAATGCTGCCCAAATTATTATCCTCCCAATTCCTATCTCTTCTAATCCGTCCAAACCTCCTAAATCTGCCCACCGAGTGTCACCCGCCCTCGTTGAACTCCTCAAAGTCCACCGCGACATGTCTCGGTTGAACTCTTTCCCTCCTATGCACAATGGGAGCCATTTGTGGCTACCCCCGATTGGCATTTTCCACTCTATCCAACCGTTCATTGACTTGCTCTAATTATAACCTCATCATCCGCCTTATCTTTCCCACCAAAACTTCCATGTATAGCCTGGGATCCGCCCCTCTTTGAGCTTCCTCATGGTCGTGTTGAGACATGATTTCTGCAAGAAATTGTTGGTAAAATCGTATCCGGTATCAGAGTTACGACGCAGCGGAAGTTTTAAAATTTTTATGCCGATTCGGAAAAGAGGCTCATGATGCATATAACAATAAATTAAATTCATGATCAAGCATACCTTAATTCTTGGATTCCGGAATTACTAGAGCGTTTGACCAACATGTCTTCTCTACTATTCTCGAGTTCCACGTCTTAGAGTGTGTGTGGGCACACGTTCTAATGAATCCAAGCGACCGGTAATGCTTTCCGAAGTCTAGATCCTTCCTTCTCAATTCCGATGTTCCTCGTTGAGAATATGATCCAACTTCTTTCTTCAAAACTGCAATACAGGAACCGGTTAACCTCCTATGAAAATTATCACTCGGTTTAACCTTCCTCACAATTTTGATTCAATGAACTTTTCTCTCTTTTTCTCTCTCACAAGATAGCTGAATTTTATTGAAGTAGAAGAAACCCTTATTAGTTTTCTCTCACTCCCAAAAACGTTTTTCCTCTTGTGAATTACCAAAAATTGGTTTTTCAAGAATCCCTAGCCTTTATATAGAAGTCCAATCCTTTTTCAAAATTTATCTCCTTTAAAAATAATTAATAATTATTTTTTCGGATAAATTTTGAACCAAAAGATCATACAACTTTAGAGCTAGATTCATTGAACCTAAAAACGTTTTTCCAACGGGAGAGAATGCTTAAAAAATTTCGGCCACAACTTGAAATTTAAGCTAGATTGATGGTTCAAATTTTAAATCAAGAATCTAGACTAGTCAAAAGATCCTAGTCCTATCTAGATTTAAATTCCTTTTAAACCTTTTTGAATTTAAATAAGATTCACTTATTTGAATTAAATATTTTTCTTAAACATCAACCGTATTTATTAATTTAAATAAATGGAATATTTGAAATTTTTCTCCTCTCAAAACCGTCAACGACATTTTAAAGGAAAGAAAAAATCCATCAAATAATCTCCATTATTTAAATCAATTAATAATTTAATGTTAGAAATATATTTGAACAATTTTGAAACAAAATTTTCTTCCCTCCACCTATCTAAAAACCGTGTACCACATTTAGATTAGGAGAGAAAAATTTGTTTTCCAAAATTAAATAATTCAAAACATAATCTTATTTCCAAAATTCAAATTAACCAATCACATGTTAACAAATCATTTGTCTACAAATTTCACATGTCCAATCCTTTCTGGATTGCATGTTAGAGAGTACCATGTCTTAATAGACATTACTAAATTCCTTTTAAATTTACCGATCTCATTAGGAACAAATCCCGAGACGCTATATGGAACTATATGAGCTAATAGAGGGATCCGATGGAAATATGTAAAGAGGCTCCTATAATTGTGAAAAATTAATCCCAGATTAATTATTCCTCAATTATCAACTTCAATACTATTCGACTAAAAGTTTGAAGCTGAACTCTTGTTTACATACCGTATTACGAAAGCTCTCTAACGTAGCGTTTCTTCCATGATTTATTCATCACTTGCTTAATCCCCATATGTTATCCATGATTGAATTAAGGACTTTTTCCGTTTTACCTTTTCAATCATTTTAACTTAAAGTTCCATTATTCTCTATTGAAAGAATCACCAATTATAAAACCATACAATTGGTAAACCACCAGAGAACACAACGTAAACCGATGGTCAAGATCTTGTTATACTATCTTTCAATCCCCGAATAATGCCTTTAAGTAGATAACATTTACTATCATTAAGATAGCTATGGATTCCGTATCTATGAATCTTGATTTCTCCATCCATAAGTCATGCACCCAAAACACAAGTATATTGACCATGAATTAACAGTGTCTCGCCTGTAGTGCATTAAAGTACATAAGTCATGGATGCGAACTCAAGTAATCATTTCAGGATTAAGATTAATACAGGATGATAATCAAAGTGTCATTGATTCTTATAAACGGAATTATTAAACCGAATCAATAAACACTTTAGGTCCAGTCCAATGTCATACCTCAATACTGGTATACATTAAAGTTTTTACTCGGAACATATCCGATGGTCAAGACACACCATCATTCCAAGGAAGTAGACAAGATTTACAATCTTTTCATGAATAAGATCCCCAAATCTTATTCCATCGATTGCAGACTATTTATTTAGACTATTATCAAATTACCACGTCTTCTATGTATACCCCGTATACATATGGTAATCCGATATATTACCAACAGTCAAGGAGTATTTTATGTTTGCTCAAAATAACCATACAATCAACAAATAAAAGTAAATAGGACAAAACTTATTAAACATGAATAACCTCCTCTTATTAATATCAAAATGTCATATTTACAGAAAATCCCTAATATTGATTTTCTATCCATAGGGCACATTTAGATCCCAACAGAGATAAGTTTAAAAAAAAACAAAACAAAAAAAAAAAAAAGGACCTCACAATTCTCTCCCTCTCGTGTTTCACTCAAGGATTATGTTTCACTCAACACTTGTGTTTTGCACACAAAATATTGGGCTTTTACCCTCAAATAATCTCACACTCTTGCCTTTTTCTACTCGTGGTAATTCTCTTTCGGCTCTTATCAAACTAATCAAACAAGAACAAGAATTTCCAGCAACAATTCATTCACAACTTACCAATGAGATTTTGATTTAAGAACACCGAATGTGTTACACAAATTTTCCGAAAAGAATTTCCAATAAGAATATGTGTCACACTAATTTTTTATTTTTATTTTCAAAAAAGCTCAATCAGATTCAATGATTCTTCTTCCTCTTCTTCCTCATCTACTTCTTCTTTTGACTTTTTTTTTTTTTTTTGGAATATCGAGAACTGAAATTAAAGCTACAACAAGGAAAAGAGGAAAAAAAATTCGACCGAAAAGAAAAGGGAAGTTCGGCCAACTAAAGTTTGGAAAGAGATTGGAAAATTAGGCTAAAAAACAAAAGGGATAAGCAAACTTGAGGCTAGAACCTTGCTCTGATACCAAATGATGCGAACCTTGTCAAGAATAACGAAACCCGAACACAATTAGGAACTCAAGATCGTTCTACGATCAGATTTGAATGGAACCTCGACCCGTTGTTTATAATGAAACAAGAACCTCGGTATATTGTAGACGTCACAAATGGTGATGGAAATCCATTTGATAAGTCGTTGTTGAACACCACAAGAATAATTCTTGATAAGTTCGAATTGTTCTTCAAAGAACCAAAGAGAAAAACTATCAAATTTCTGAATGAATTACCTCCTTCTTTCATTTCCATAGGCGCCTATTAATAGGCTGAATTATTACAAAAAAAGTTCCTAAAATAGCTTAATTACATGTCTTCTTAACTAATGTTAAAATCTGGTAATAATAGCTTTTATTTGCCCAAAATATAAAAAGGAAACAAAATAATCTAACAAAAATAAATGGATGTACACACCAAAAATATAGAAAAGGAAAGTGGACTAACGAGCTAATAAAGAAAAAAAAACTAAATAGTTTTGAGTTTCTCTTTCTTGATTCACATGCCTGTTGCATGGATTCGTATGGCTGATCTTCTTGATCCATCCGAATTGACCTGATGAGGTGGACCAACCTTTGTTGTCCCTCATTGGTGAACACGCCCAAATCCACTTGTTGAACCTTCCGGATTAAATTGTTGAGTTCTTTCTTGAAGTGTTTAGCTCGAGCTCTTGTTACCAGACCCACGGGAACTTTGATTGATTCTTTAACTTCAAGCTTCTTAGCAATCGTGCCCTCATTAGAATATGCTATTTTGTTCCTAACTTTTACAATATGCTACAATTTTCAATTAGTGTATTAGAATATGCTATTTGATACAATTTGCGTAAAATAAATACATATGAGTTCTAAATTTAAATTGATTATAGTGATAGTCCAATTGTTCATGAATTGTAAGTGGAGGAGATTATTTGAAAAAAATAAAAGAACGACACATAACACTCTCCATATAGGAAGGGGAGCCCATTCCTTGGGTGCAAGGAGTGGGCACAATTTTAATTAAGGTGGAAGATGATAAGAGAATTTTTCTCAACTAAATAAATGATTACGGCATAGGCGTTAGGAGCAACTTAAATTTGGGGCGAGCTAAGGATAGGCAAGATTGGGGTGGTGCTGAATGAGTTGAATTGTTGATTCCAGCCCAGGGAAAGGGATTCAAAGTAGTAATATAACTTGTTTGTGGAGTGTTAAGCCTAGAGGAGGAAGTAGATGAGATCGGATTTGAATTTGGATCCATATCAGCAGATAGCTCTATTGTTTTTGCAGAAAATGCAGAAATGTAGACGAGAAGCAAGAAGATGTTGAAGAGAGAGAATTTGAGAGTACTTGGCTCAACTATAGAGACCGACAGAGAATTTCATTATATATATAAGGACATGTTTGGTAAACCATATTAGCACTCTGTATTGTATTATTTAAATAATACAATGTTTGGCAACATTTTTGTATTGTATAGTTTAATACGAATAAAAAATTAATACAATACGAACTGTGATATCATATATGAGAAAAAAACTCTGTATTAGGTTGTATTGTATAATTTAATCTAAATGATTATATCAAAAAAACAAAATATAATGGATTTCAGTATAGAGGTCGGGTTTTCGGAACGGGGGGTTGAGGTCAAGTTTTTGGATCGGGATCGGGATCGGGTTCGGGGTCGGGTTCTTAGACGAGAGTCGGGGTCAGTGTCAAGTTTTGGGGATTGGTTTTGGGACGGGGGTCGGAGTTAGGTTTCGGGGACAGGTTTAAAGGTCGGGGTATGGATCGGGTTTCAGGAAGAGGATCGCGGTCGGGTTTTGGGATATGGTTCAGGTAGGGTTTCGAGGTCGAAGTCGGGGCCGGGTTTCAAGGATGGGGGTCGGGTTAGGGTTTCGAGATGGGAGTCCAGGTTGAGGTTCAGATTCGGGGCCGGACTCCGAGCCACGTCACAAAACCCAACCCTAACCCCGAAACTCGACCCGACCCGATATTACCTCAAAGCTCGGCCCCGAAACTTGACCCAGACCCCGTCTTAAACCCCGACCCTAATCCCAAAACCTTGACCTCGACGCCTGACCCCCGACTCGACCCCGACCCCGACCTCGGTGATGAGAACGTCGTCACAGGGCAAGAGCACGTGGGATGAAACGTATTCAGATCCTATTCTAGCTCCCATTGGTCCGGTTGCAAGGGCTCGCGCGAAGAAATTCAAAGACGCACTTATGGGGCTGATTCGAGCAAGTTGGTCTCAAGCTATTGCGTGGAGGCCCATCGAGGGAATTACAAGCGACAACCAGCCCAACAAATGCGTAATTCAAGTAATAGAAAGAGACCGAGTAATTACGCTTGCAAGATCACTAGCTGTCACTTTGTTTCCATTTTGAGAACTTTTCCGTTTTGTGGCAGCAATTGGCGACAAGAATCAGTCATTTATGCAATTGTTATTTAGTTTCCTTTTATTTTAGAATATTGTAAGGCTTTTCAGCCGTTTAGGGAACATGCCTTATTTGCTTTGTCTTTATTGCTTCAGATTGGTTATTTCCTTTCATTGTGGCTTAGAGAATTGCCGAAAATTCCTTGGGCAATGAAGGGCTAAAAATCCACAAAGGGAAATACCTATATATGTACTGTACGAAATTCATTGAGGGCAAATCAGTTTAGATAGAAAAATTTGAGGTTTAACTTTCTCTGGTTCTTAAACGAACTTTTTGAACTTATCGGAGAAATCCGTGGCGTTCATAGACTTATCAATCAATCCATCTATAGCTGATTGTGGTGTCCTCACATACCAAGGTTCGTGCTTCTTGTTAGGCATCGGATCGCGGTTCCATTCAAATCCGTTTAGAATTCGATCTTGGAGACTAATTTGATTAGGGTCGCGTCAGTTTATTGGCGTGGTTCGTATCATTTGGTATCAGAGCCTAGAGTTCTAATCAGGTTTTGCTTATCCTATCCTTTATTTTACATTTATGTTCTATTAATCTTGAGTCTTGATTTCCAGTATTGAGTCAGAAAAAAGAAAAAAAAAAACGTCAGAAAAAAAAAGTTGTTGTTTAAAAAAAAATCTCCAAGAACTTAGGGTTAAACTAGGTTTTCTTGTTACTGCTGGGGATGAAATTTCATTGGGAATACCATTACATTACTTTGTTCTCATTCAAACCTGTGCTGTAGATTCTATTAAAAAAAATCCAGATTATTAAAAGAAGAAGCAAAAAAAAAAAAAAAGGAGTCTGGAAACCTTGCTTAAATTTTTTTCATTTGATTCTTGTTATTCAGGGTTTAAGGAACTCCGAATTTCGTTTCTTTTTGGGTTATAATTTCGAAAGCCTTTACTCGTCGTGCTTGTTATATTCTTATATCTAATCAGAGTCTCCTTGGAAATCTGTTTGTGAATCGTCACGGAAGTTTCGATATTGATTTGATTAGTTTTTATAAGAACTGAGTGAGAATTAACGAGTGGAAAAAGGCAAGAGAGGCGAGAGCATTAGAGTGAACAAAAGCCAAAAAATATCGAGTGCAAACACGAGCGAATTTGATCGAACCTGTTCACGAGAGAAACACGTAAGGGAGTGTGGTAAGGTCCTTTGTATTATCTCTAACTTTGTTTTTTGCAGCAAAAATAAATAAAATGTCAAACAACAGCAAGAACACTACTGAAGGTACCACTGGAGCGGTAGATCCAAAACTCCTCATGGAAGCGATGATGGGAGAGATGAGGCGTTTGTTGAGGGGAGAGTTGGAGCAGCTTTATGAGAGGGTAGACCGGATAGAAAACGCACGTGTGGAACAGCCACAACATGTTCCTCATGCGCGTAGGCAAGAGAGGGTTCCGGTTAGAGGAGAGGGCCATGACTACTACGGAGTTGATGGAGATGAGTTTGACGAAGGAGAAGACTCAGCGGGTAGTCACAGGAGATTTGGACAGGATAGAGGAGTTAGGAATCGGAAAATGATGGTATAAGTGGCATCAAAATGAAGATACCGTCTTTCCAAGGCAAATCTAATCCTGAAGCATACTTAGAATGGGAGAAGAGAATGGAGTTCCTCTTTGACTGCCACACCTACTCCGAAGCGAAGAAGGTAAAATTAGCCGTAATTGAATTTTCTGATTACGCTATAACTTGGTGGGATCAGCTTGTCATAAATAGGAGAAGAAATAGAGAGCGGCCTATCGAGTCATGGGAAGAAATGAAGGCTGTGATGAGGAAGCGATTTGTGCCAGCGTACTACTACTAGGAGTGTACAACAAGCTGTAAAATCTTAAGCAAGGCAGCCGGAGTGTGGAGGAGTATCATAAGGAGATGGAGGTCATGATGGTTCGCGCAAATATCGAAGAGGACCAGGAAGCTACAATGGCAAGGTTTTTGGTAGGCTTGAACCGAGAAATTCACAATGTCGTTGAGTTACAACATTATGTCGAGTTGGAGGACATGTACACATGGCTGTCAAAATTGAGAATCAACTCAAGAGGAGGGGCAGTAACACGCGTCCAAGCCAAACTTGAGTACCATGGAAGAAGGAAGAGAAGCAACTCAACCCAAGGCCAAAAGCCGAACAAAAACAAGAGGAGGCCAGCCATAGGAACCAAGGTAAATCTGATTCTTCCACTACTCGGAATCGTGATATCAAGTGCTTTAAATGTCAAGGCAGGGTTATATATCAAGCTAATGTCCGAACAAACGAGAAATGGTGATGCGGGACAATGGCGAGATTGAAACCGACGAGGATTCGGACAATGATTCTATGCCTTCATTAGAGGATGCCGACAATGAGGAGTATGCTGTCTAAGGAGATTTGTTGGTTGCAATGAGAGCTCTAAGTGTGCAAGCCAGAGAAGACGAAGAGGAGCGACGGGAAAACATCTTTCATACTAGGTGCCATGTCAAAAACAAGGTATGTAGTGTGATTATTGATGGTGAGAGTTGTACTAACGTTGCTAGCATAACCATGTTAGGGCTGCCAACAATCAAGCATCCTCGACCTTATAAATTGCAGTGGTTGAATGATAATGGGGAGATAAGGGTGAATAAACAAGTGTTAGTTTCTTTTCGCATTAGAAGATATGTAGATGAAGTTTTGTGCGATGTGGTTCCGATGCAAGCTGGGCACTTGTTATTAGGCAGACCATGGCAATTTGATCGACGAGTTAAACACGATGGCTTCACCAACAAGTACTCGTTGGTTCACAACCAAAGAACGATCACTCTTGTGCCGTTAACACCAAAACAGGTCTATGAAGACCAAGTGAGCTTACAGAGAGAAAGTGAGAAAAAGAAAATGAGTGAAGAAAAATCAAGAGTGGGAGTGCAGAGAGAGAGTTCGGCCAGTGAGAAAAAAAAAAAAGAAGAGGTGGCCGAGAAAAAGGAAAGCAAAGAGAGAAAGGGAGAGAAAATCGAGAGAACTGAAAAGAATACACAACAAGCCCATGAGAGAAAAGCAGAGAGAAAAACAAACTTTTATGCGAAAGGCGGTGAGATCAAGAGGCCAATGTTCTTAAATCAACCAATGATTGTACTTTTGTACAAAGAGGGCGCTTTTAAACACTAATGATCTTGAACCTTGCATTGCCTAGTTCTGTTGTTTCTCTATTGCAGGAATTCGAGGATATATTTCCGGATGAGATGCCTGATGGTTTACCACCAATTCGGGGAATAGAACATCAGATAGATTTTGTACCAGGCGCTTCAATTCCAAACCGACCGGCTTATAGAAGCAATCCCGAGGAGACAAAGGAGCTTCAAAGGCAGGTTAGTGAGTTGATGAAAAAGGGGCATGTGAGAGAAAGTATGAGCCCGTGCGCCGTTCCAGTCTTACTTGTGCCAAAGAAAGATGGGACATGCAGGATGTGCGTGGTTGCAGAGCCATTAATAATATCACGGTAAAGTATCGCCATCCTATACCTCGATTGGATGATATGTTGGATGAATTACATGGAGCTTCTGTATTCTCGAAAATTGATCTGAAAAGTGGCTATCATCAAATTCGCATGAAAGCGAGAGACGAGTGGAAGATCGCCTTTAAAACGAAACAAGGTTTATATGAGTGGTTGGTAATGCCTTTTGGCTTAACCAATGCACCTAGCACATTTATGCGTCTAATGAACCATGTTTTATGAGCATTTATTGGCAGGTTTGTTGTTGTGTATTTTGATGATATACTAATTTATATAGCAAAGATTTGAATCAACATGTAGCGCATTTAAAATCTGTTTTGGATGTGCTTAAAAAAACGGAAAAAATTGTATGCTAACCTCAAGAAGTGTACTTTTTACACAGATAAGCTTGTATTTCTTGGTTTTGTTGTTAGTGCTGAAGGTATACAGGTCGATGAAGAGAAGGTGCGAGCCATCTACGAGTGGCCGAGTTCAACTAGTGTGAGTAACATACGGAGTTTTCATGGACTTGCTAGTTTTTACAGGCGGTTTGTAAAAGATTTCAGTACTTTAGCCGCACCACTGACTGAAGTGATCAAGAAGGACGTTGGGTTTAGATGGGGAGAGGAGCAAGAAAGGGCATTCCAGTTAATCAAGGATAAGTTGACCAATGCTCCATTGTTATCTTTACCTAATTTTTCCAAAACTTTTGAAATTGAATGTGATGCTTCAGGTGTTGGAATTGGTGCCGTTTTGATGCAGGATAGGCAACCAATAGCATATTTCAGTGAGAAGCTGAACGGAGCAGCTTGTAATTACCCAACCTATGATCAAGAGTTGTATGTGTTGGTTCGGGCGTTAGAGACATGGCAGCACTACCTATGGCCTAAGGAGTTCGTGATTCACACCGACCACGAATCCTTAAAACACTTGAAGAGCCAACATAAGCTGAACAAGAGGCATGCTCGATGGGTGGAATTCATAGAGACGTTTCCGTATATCATTCGCTACAAGCAAGGTAAGGAAAATATCGTTGCGGATGCGCTCTCTCGTAGGTATGCGTTAATCTCAACTCTTGATGCTAAACTGTTGGGTTTTGAACATATTAAGGAGTTATATGCTGATGATCGTGACTTCAGAGCTGAGTATCAAGCTTGTGAGAAATTCGCTAGTGGTAAATACTTTAGGCATGAGGGATATTTGTTTCGGGAAAATAAATTGTGTGTGCCTAATTGTTCCATAAGAGATTTGTTAGTGAGAGAATCCCATGGGGGAGGGCTAATGGGGCATTTTGGAGTGCCAAGACCCTAGCTGTTTTACAAGAACATTTCTATTGGCCGCACATGAGACGCGATGTTGAGAGGCTTTGTGATAGATGTGTAACTTGTAAGCATGCTAAATCGAGAGTGCAGCCCCACGGTTTGTACACTCCTTTGCCAATACCTAGTGAACCTTGGACTGATATCTCAATGGACTTTGTGTTAGGTTTGCCTAGGTCTAAACGGGGAAGGGATTCGGTGTTTGTGGTCTTGGATAGGTTTTTCCAAGATGGCACATTTGATCCCATGCCACAAGACAGACGATGCTTCCAATGTTGATGATTTGTTCTTTAGGGAGACTTCATGGTATGCCTAGGACAATTGTTTCTGATAGGGACGCCAAGTTCTTAAGCTACTTTTGGAAGACTTTGTGGGCTAAGTTAGGGACTAAGTTGTTGTTTTCGACTACTTGTCACCCTCAAACCGATAGTCAAACAGAAGTTGTGAATAGGACATTGTCTACCTTGTTGCGGGCTATCATTAAAAAAAACAATCAAAACTTGGGAGGAATGTTTACCACATGTTGAGTTTGCTTGTAATCGATATGTACATTCTGCTACTCAATTTTCACCGTTTGAAATTGTTTATGGTTTTAATCCTTTAACCCCTTTGGATTTAATGCCATTACCTTTGTCTGCACGTGTGAATTTAGATGGCAAAAGAAAAGTTGAACTTGTTAAGCAGATACACGAGAAGGCACAACTCAACATCGAGCGAAGGACCAAGCAATATGCCAAACAAGCCAACAAAGGGCGTCACAAGCTCATCTTCGAGCCTGGCGATTGGGTGTGGTTGCACTTATGAAAAGAACGGTTTCCGGAACAAAGAAAGTCGAAGCTGTTGCCTAGATGGGACGGTCCTTTTCAAATTCTTGAAAGGATCAATGATAATGCATACAAGTTAGACCTGCCAGGTGAGTATGGTGTAAGTGCTACATTTAACGTTTCTGATCTAAGTCCTTTTGATGCAGGCGACGATTTGAGGACAAATCCTTCTCAAGAGGAGGGGAATGATGAGAACATCGTCACAGGCAAGAGCACGTGGGATGAGACTAGGGGTGGCAATTCGTGTCACGTGTCGGGTTCGTGTCGTGTTAGACCGTGTCGATTTTTTTCTTCCCTGACCCGAACACGACCGCGCGACACGAACACGAAACGAAACCGTGACACGAACATGACACGAACCCGTCACGGGTTGACACGACACGAATCGAAATTGACCCGCGACACGAAATTGACCCGCAACACAAAATTGACACGAAATTTGACCCGAAATTGACACGCGACCCGAAATTGATCCGAACTTGACCCGAACTTGACCCGAAATTGACACGAAAAGTGACACAAAAAAAATGAGTCCAACCCGAACACGACCCGTTTTTTTTTCGTGTCAATTTTTCCCCAACCCAAACACGACCCACCCCCTATTTTTCCCAACCCGAACCCGCGAAATTCGTGTCATTTTTGAGTCGTGTCGTCGTGTCGCGACCCGTATTGCCACCCCTAGATGAGACGTATTCAGATCTTATTCTAGTTCCCATTGGTCCGGTTATGAGGGCTCGCGCGAAGAAATTCAAAGACGCACTTATGGGGCTGATTCGAGCAAGTTGGTCTCAAGCTATTGCGTGGAGGCCCATCGAGGGAATTTACAAGCGACAACCAGCCCAACAAATGCGTAATTCGAGTAATAGAAGAGACTGAGTAATTACGCTTGCAAGATCACTAGCTGTCACTTTGTTTTCATTTTGAGAACTTTTTCGTTTGAGGCAGCAATTGGTGACAAGAATCAGTCATTTATGCAATTGTTATTTAGTTTCCTTTTATTTTAGAATATTGTAAGGCTTTTCAGCCTTTTAGGGAACATGCCTTATTTGCTTTGTCTTTATTGCTTCAGATTGGTTATTTCCTTTTATTGTGGCTTAGAGAATTGCCGAAAATTCCTTGGGAAATTAAGGGCTGAAAATCCACAAAGGGATATACCTATATATGTACTGTATGAAATTCATTGAGGGCAAATCAGTTTAGATAGAAAAATTTGAGGTTTAATTCTCTCTGGTTCTTAAACGAACTTTTTGAACTTAACGGAGAAATCCGTGGCGTTCATAGACTTATCAATCAGTCCATCCATAGCTGATTGTGGCGTCCTCACTACCAAGGTTCGTGCTTCTTGTTAGGCATCGGTCGCGGTTCCATTCAAATCTGTTTAGAATTCGATCTTGGAGACTAATTTGGTTAGGGTCGCGTCAGTTTATTGGCGTGGTTCGTATCACCCAGACTCCTGACCTTGACCCCCGTCCTAACAACCGACCTGAAACCTGAAACCCTAACCTCAACCTCCATCCCGAAACCAAACCCCAACCCCGAAACCTGACCTTGACCCCGACCCCCGTCCCAAAACCCGACCCCCAAACCCCGTCTCGACATCGATTCCAACCCCGACCCCCACCTCCATCCCGAAACCCGATCTTGACCCCAACCCTGATTCTGTATCTCAACCTAAACTTGGATTATGAAACCCGACTCCAGTCTTGGGGTCATAACATAGATTTTACCTTTTGAAAGCTCAATTTTTAATAAAATACAAGACGGTGACAAACAAACAACGTACTGTATCGTATAATATTGTAATACAATGCAAAACCAAATATCATTTTGTATAATAACAATACAATACAATACATATTATATAATACAATACAATACAATACGGCGTGCCAAACATGCCCTAGTGACTATTATACGTGGACCAATCTAAGGCTAGCACTGAAGACAAAATAATATACTGCAACTAACAAATTTGGCCTAAAAAACTAATGACATGTTTGAATCACCATCTCCAACTCAAAATTTCCATCTCAGTTTTTATCTTTTTTTGAAAAGTCAACAAAAATTATAATTAGTTTTTAAAAAATCAATCAACTCCAACTCAAAATTTTCATCTCTAACCGACAAACCAAACTAAATGGAGGCTAACTCTAATAATTCTACTCTACCCAACTTTTACCACACTTCCAAGTGAACATGAAATTCACAGCCTTTGCTTAGCAAACTACCTTTAAAGAATCTATACACTATGCCACTTTTTGAAACTCACGCCATTAACCAATTTCAATAAGGTCTCATGTAGGGTAGAAGGTTGTGTTTAGTGAGAATGAGACAATGTATATTCTCCGCTTCCGATTAAAAAAAAAAAATGGAAAAGGCTGCAAACCCCAACATTTTCTTGTGACATGTCACCTTCATGTGTAAAAAATTCTGCATACTATTATTTCTTGTCACCTTCGGACGACCAAAAAAATTAAAAATAAAAATAAAATTCCTTTCGAGCTACTTGTCCCTTGGCAGCATATAATGCTCATAAGAATCTTCTGAAGTCACGAGCCAAAACTACACATAATAATTCAGTCCAATCTTTCTTTATCTGTATTTTTTTAATTATATCTTTCAAAATTCAAAAAAAAAAAAAAAAAAAGTTGATCATGATTTCTAATATGTCAATCTACCGTCTCCTCCTCTACCATAAGAAGCGAGATAGGGGAAGAAGAAAGAGAAGCAAAACTAGCATCCACATCCCTATTATTATTAGCCCCGAACGAATACGACATACTCAACCCATCAAACGACGACGAGGGGAAACGAGTGCAAGAAATCATCAAACCCATCATGATGATGATCATGAGTAGCACCCACCTGATCTTTTCTCCCATCAAACTCCCCAATCGGATCACTCACCTCCCCCGGCACCGGAACCTCTCCCTCCAAGTACCTCACCACCTGCCTCATACTGGCCGGGCCGAAACGACACTGTTTGAGCACATCAGGCCCAACTTCACCACCATCATCGCCCTCAACGACGTCGTATTCCCCCTCCAATCTCTTGTCCACAGCTTCTAGAACGTTCCCTTCTCTGTACTTCTCCCAAACCCAGTCAACCAGAACAAGCTCCGCCGGGCTCAATTTGGGCTCAATGGGCCTTCTCCCACAGGCCACCTCCAACAAAAGGGCCCCAAATGCGAACACCGTCCGAGCCCGTCGTGGCCTTCCCAGTTCTCGGCAGCTCCGGCGCCAAATACCCCAATGTCCCGACGACACGTGTCGTGCTCATATTGGCGCCGTGGTCATGAAGCCTGGCTAAGCCGAAATCCCCCAAACGGCCGTTTAACTCGCCGTCTAACAGGACGTTACTGGCCTTGACGTCTCTGTGGATGACGACCTGCTCGAACCCCTCGTGGAGGTAGAGAAGCGCCGACGCAACGCCGTTTATGATCTTCATCCGCTGCTCCCAACGCAGTGTCGTTTGGGCTCGTCGAAGAGGAATTTGTCCAGGCTTCCGTTCTCCATGAAGTCGTACACCAACAGAAGGTCTCCTCTGCGACGACACCATCCCATCAGCTGGACCAGGTTCCGATGTCGTAACCGTCCGATGCTCGCGATCTCCGACACAAACTCTCTAAGACCCTGTTTGGATTCGTGAGAGATTCTCTTCACTGCAACTAGAGCCTTCGACTTCGGGAGCGTCCCTTTGTACACTCTCCCAAACCCGCCGTATCCGAGAAGCTCTTTGTCTCTGAAGTTCTTCGTCGCTTTCTTCAGTTCTTTGTATGAATATCTATGTGGGCCCAGCTCAAATTCCCATCTCTCTATCGGATCAGCGTTCTTGATCTTGAAAAGATATAACAGAGACGGAAATTCCAGACACCAGCAGAAGAAATGAAGAAACAGAGACTCCGATCCTTAAATCTGTGCGACTCTTCTTCGGACCAGGAAGATGAGGAACAGAGGACAAATCGAGGGTTTGAGCTTCTCCATTGATCTTGAAGCTCCAACCCAAGATGTAATGAGAGCTAGCGAGCAATCCGGTCGAAGCGGAAAATCCGACGTACATGAACTCTTGAAGAATCAAAGAGAGATTGATTTCCGAAGACAAGAGAGGAACTTTCGGTTTGTTTCCGGTGGGTGAGATCGTTATGTTGAGGAGATTCCGGTCGGAGTCGTAATCGATCCAGGCCTGAATTGGTTTACCGTTGAGGCTGAAGTTTCTGTGGTCGGAAACGGTGTCGTCGAAGTAAGAAGCGGCGGCGGAGACGGTGGAGTTGAGGCTGTTAAGGTCGACTCCGACGTGGTTGTCGTTGATGTCGCCGAACTCGAAGTCCTGGACGGTGTCGAACTCGACGGCGAAGAGATGGTTGGAGGAGTTTCCGGTGTTGTCGGTGGCGTTGAGGAAACCGAGGTACTGGCTGGGAAGGGCGTTGAGGTGCTTGGAAGGGACGATGATGAAGGCGAGGCCATGGCCGCCGAGCTTGGGATACTCGGGGATGATGGAGAAGGCGAATGAGGTGGAGAAGGAGAAGGCTTTCCCGGCGGTGGAGTTCTTGAACCGGAAGGCCGAGGTGGAAAGGGCGTGGCCCATTTGCCTTCTGCTGTCGTTTGTGAGCTTCAAGATGCCGTTTGGCTGAATCTGGGCGTTTCCGGTAAGGGTCAGGTTGGTGTTGTTGGGGGTCAGGGTGCTTGAAGCCAGAGTAGAAGAGACTGTCGTCGGATGAAAATGTTGATTGGATGGTGGAAAAGAAGAAAAATAAGATTGTGAGAAAAGTAGTGAATCTGAAAAGAATGAAACGGTTTTCATTTCCATGTTTGATCTGTAAAGGAATGAGAGGGGGGGGGGGAAAAAAAAAAGAACTGTTAGGTCTTGGTGAAGGAGATCTGAAATAGGGAAAAAGGGGTTTTTAGGGGACTAAAAAGAGAAGAGAAGAGAGTGTTAGTGGGGGTGGTTAAGGAAGGGAGGTAGCATTAATGAAAGCAATTTAATTAAGTTAAAAAGGAGTTTGGTGGGAGCAGAGTAGGAAGAGAGGTCCTCTCATCTCATCTCAGCCGCAAATGGCAAAACAGTGAATACAAAATATTATAGTTCCTTTCCCGCGGACTCTCGGCTTGACAAGCGTGGACCATTTGAAACGGACATTTCTGTGCTTTTTGATTTGGCACATGTCTTGAACTGAAAAATTATAATTTGAATTAGTAATCTAAAATGAACGAGTGTTTGTGATGTATAAAATGGAGATTGATGCCGATTAAGGGGGAAAAAAATTAAAATTAAAAAGAATAGATTTTGATTTTAATTTAATCGAATTTTTTAGATTGGAAATACTGTGCTAACATATTATTGGGATAGTCAATGGTCTAAACTCGTCATCACTTGTTTACAAATATATGGACCGAACTAGCTACAATTCCAGCTTGACATCACTTGTCTAAAATTATATGGACTAAGCTAGCTACAACTCAAGTTCCCCTGCTATCCACCTGCAAATATAAACTTGTGTAACAAGAGTATCTTCAATGCAATACTAACAATTTAAAAAAAAAAAAAAAAAAAAAAAAAAAAAAAAAGTGCTTTATAATGAAGTGTTGTATTGATGCTAAATTTAACATATACTAAATTTTAGGGCCGTGCATGGGTGGGTTCAGGTGGTGGGTGGATTGGAAGATAACGATTTTTTCAAAATCCCAAACCAGTCCAGCCTACCATGAAGGCGGGTGGGAGAGTGTGGTGTGGTGGGTGGGTAGAGATTTTGAAAATCATTTTGTAATTTTTTTATTCTCCTTTTAATTTTTTTCGATTGTTTTAAAAAAAAACAAAAAAAAAAAACAAAAAACCGAAACAAGCTTGAATTTTCAATTCAATTGTCAAACCTGCTATAATGTTAAGCTTGGAGAGACAGGGAAAAAAAAACAAGAGTAAGATTGATTCTAATTGCAAACACAATATCTAAATACCAACAACATCAATAATAATAATAATAATAAAATTCAAAACAAAATTAAACTGCTAATAATTTCGTTAAAGAGTCTTATACTCTTATTAAAGGAAAATATATTTATTATTAATTAAAAAAATGACGGGTGGGCGGGTTGAACCCGCGACCCAAAAAGTAAAACCCGCACCTGCCCATAAGTGATGGTCGGTGGGTAGAAAAACCCGCCCAAAACAAACGAGTAATGACATAAACCCATTCAAACTGGCGGGGCGGGGAGGAGCCGGATGGTTTGGACGGGTTCGCAGGTTTCGTGCACAGCCTATTAAATTTTGTGACAATTTTGCTACAAAAATATAGCCAAATATCAAATATTTAACAAATGATTTTTACTGTTTGTTGGCTTGACTTTTACCTTATAATTATTATAATATTCTATTTGAAATTATTTAGGTTCCAAATGTTCACTTTATCAAAATTCATTGACTGTGCTTAATTTCTTTTTCTTAGCTTTGGAAAGTTTTAATGCGAGCAAACGGTTATAATTGCACAACAAGGATAATTGTTCCTTATATTTTGTCATAAAATGCTCGGTGTTCACATGATAATATATACAAGATTAACTTCAAACGATTTCAAACGTGACTCCATCCAAAAAGTAAACTTCAAATCTCCCGAATTAATTTAAAAAATAAATAAATAATAAATAAATAAAAATAAAATAAAAAACTAGATGCATTTGAAGTTTTGTGAGGTATGTTGCGGTTAAGAGGCTGACCTTGAATTAATGAAATTTGGACGGTAACGAGAATATCAACATGGTTTGAGCGCATAGTAGGTTAGATAAGGTTAGATAACTTCAGTTAGGCAAAGCAACAAACAGATGGTGGGAGTAAAGTTGTTCAATTTTAAATTGAATAAAACGTCCAAACAACGTCATGTGGATTGAATAAAACATGACTCAAAAATCAGAATATTTGACAAAATCACAGTTTTGTAACACCCAAGGCCAGAGATGAAGAGTGAATACTTTAAAAGAGTGAAGAGGAATACGTGGTGTCCTTTCAACGTCAAGAAGACGACCAGATGGTCGCCCTTTTCGGCCCACTAGAGAAATTTTTTTTTTTTTTTTTTTTTTCAAGTCAATTACTTTTCGATATTTTGGAATGGGTTGGTTAATTTAAGATGATAACGACTCAAAATTTAAATCCCACTAGCTCTTCTTATTATTCTTTTCTTTTCTTTCTTTACTTTTCTTTTTCAAATCAAAACATGGGCCGGGGAAAGATGTAACATGACTTGAAGAAAAGAAAACTTTTTTTTCTTATATAAAAACAAAACATGTTTAAATCAATTGGCTCATGCGGGAAAACTTTATTCTTGGGGATATCAAATCGACTAATGTAATGTAAACTTTATTTTGGCGAGGCTATGGATGGAATGTTGGTAGTATCATATGACGACGATGATGATGTGGCTTTTAGCTTAATCAATTCCATGTCATTGCATAATATCTTGACATTAAATTCCTAATAACCATTAATCAAATTCGTTAATTTTGCATATATTATTGTTTTGATGTAATTTTAAAAGATGTCATGTGATGGTGACTTTTGATATGATGAGATTTTTTTTTTCCTTTTTTGCTAACAATTGATATGATGCGATTAACCGTAAAACATATGCATTCTCTTTTGTGTCTCTTGTTGTTGGATTATTAAACAAGCGCGTGATCCATTGAGAGCACTTTAGTTGCTCATGTTTTTTTCTCCTACAAGTTGGTTTGTATTGAAACGCAACACCGATGGTGGTGGTGGTATAGGGTTTTTGTTTTTTTGTTTGTTTGTTTTTTTTTTTTTTTTTTTTTTGCTAGTACTGGTGGTATGGTAATTGATAATGTTTGTTTTTTATATCTCCTCTCCGATCTCGATGGGCTGATCGCGAGTCGCTGGGCCGTCTGTTTGGATCAGTTGGCTTTTAACTCCCGGATGGTGTTTTCTTAAATGGGCTGTGTTGAGGCCCAATGTGGAAGAATGAAATGAATTTCTGCTTTTCGCTAGTTGTGCTTTTGTGTGGAATAGTCGGAATGATAAATGGCTCCAGCGAGCTCCGCTATCCATCCCTATACTGATTAATCAGATTAATGTTATGGTATCTTAGTTGGCATCTGCTTAGAAATTTGGGATGTCTAGGGATTGTGTTATCGTTCAGGAAGGTGTGGAACTCACCTCGCTGGAAGGATCCTTTACCTGATGTCGTGTTTGTATCCACATAGATGCTTCAGTGGTTGGAAGGCTGGCTGGTTTCTCGGCCCTGGCCGGGGATCATTTGGGTGAGGTCATGGCCTTGCTACTTTTCATGGGAGATGTGAGCTTGTAGTGGATTGAATTAACTTTAAACCAATGCTTCGTGTTGCACATGTGGTTTCACTAGATTCTTGAATGGACAAAATACAAGAGGCATGTTGTAAGACAGTTAGGCTCCGTTTGGATAACGAGTCTTATTTTATTTTATTTTATTTTTTTAAGGAAAAGCTTGAACTCATTGAATCAAGAGGCCAAATCGGCCAAAACTACAGGTGCCAAAAATAACGGCATGGCATCTGCAAAGAAACTATTTAGAGACAAATTCAAAGCTTGTGAGCCTAAGGTGTGAGCAACAAAATTAGCCTTCCTAGAAACATGACTTGAAGATTCCAGCTTCACCAAAGTCTTTAATATCATCCAAAATGAGAATATCATCCCCTGCAGTACCAGTTTTGAAGCCCAGAGACAACCAATAACGCATCAGATTCCACTAGATCAACAGTCATCCCTAAGTTTTCAACAAACTGCAAGCCTTCTCGCAAGGCTAGACATTCTGCTATGTGAGGGGAGAAAAAGCCTTGCACCGTTCGAGAAAAACAAGCAACCAAGGCCCCAGATGAGTCCCAAATAACAGCCCCAATACCAGCGAAATTGTAGTTCTTAGAAATAGCTGCATCCACATTTAGCTTCAAAAACCAGGGCGGGGGGAAGAGGAACTGAGATTTGTCTGAGAACCATGCGCCTCCATTTGTGAAAAGGAAAATTTTAATATTGAGAATAAGATGGTGTTTGTATGTATACAAATTTTCATTTTAAAATCTTCTCATATTGCCACTATTCTCAAAACCATGCGCCTCCATTTTTTAAAAGGATAATTTTCATTTTGAGAATAAGATGGTATTTGGATTTGTAAAATTTTTTTTTTTTTTAAATAAAAAGGTTATTTGGAATGAGAAAAAATGGTGTTGAAAATAATACATTGTGAGAAAATTTCAAAAAGATTTATTTTCTTTTTTAAAAAGAGTATGGTAAAAAAGTAAGTTTAAAAATGAAATTGTTTTTCTTTTTTTAAATGAGTGAATAATGAGAAAATTTGAGAAAGTCTTTTGCAATAATTTTTCAATTTCGAAAATTATATATGCCATCCAGGGTAAATGACACGGGAATACATAAGAGTGCCTTAAACCATATTGCATGCATTAGCAAAAAATTATATAGGGCATGTAATTTTATTAATGCTACAGCATCCTAGTACCAACTTGTAAAGTAGTGGACGAGTTTCACTTTTTTATTTTATTTAATTTTTGATTAAGTATTGTCGACTAGGTCTCTCTTTTTCTTTTCCCTTTTTTTTTTTTCCTCCCTCTAAAAGTATAGTGGACTAGGTTGGTGCAACGCACTAGCGCACTTGAGAACCAACAACTTTGGCCATGTGATTTCCTTCAATGCTGATATATCTTGATTTCTTTTCTTATCTTTTCTTTCTTTCGTTTTTTTTTTTTTTTTTTTTGTTGGGTAAATCAGTTCTTGATTTCTTTGTTGTTATGAGTGGAGAACAGAAATGAGTATTACAATCATATATCTTGTAAAACAATTCCAGCAAAAAAAAAATATATCTTGTAAAAAAACAAGATTGATTCTATAAATGCTCATTCACAGTAATTAAACACAATTAAAAATAAAAAAATAAAAAAAAAGACTCTTTTCGTGCATTCCTTCTAATTGACGCGCACATACCTCCATAATAGGAATTAATTAAAATTGAGCTCCACAAAAAATAAAATTTTGATTATCTAAAAACGCCCTTTATTTTTAGTGAAGATTCTTTCTGATTGATGCACGTACCTCCGTAGCACAAATAAAATTGAGCTGCACAACAAAATAAAATTTTTAATTATTTGAAAACACCATCTACCTTTTGTGTAAGCCCTTAGATCTGACTAGTACTACAGCGTGATCGTTACAGATGTCAATTTTGACTTGTTAAAAATCATTCATATCTAACACTCAAAAACTACCGATCTAACAAGATTAAATCCCACAAAAAACACACAAAAAAAGATGATTTTTTTTTTTTTTACACTTTACATAGTCAAACTGTCACGATCCAAAACTAGGTATGGTGATATGGAGAGGTTTAATTAAAAAATAAATTCATAGCTAAAGCTATCAAATAATAAAACACATTATATTCTGAAATTCACCCATATATTTAATAATAATCACATTTTAGTTATCTTTAAAAAACACATTAGAGCATTGGACCAGGTGGTAATTGTCTTGGAGTCTACCCATTTTAAATTAATGAAAAATCGTCAAGTAGCTTTCTAACCAAAAGCAGTGGGTATTCCGAAATATTAAGTTTTTCACATAAAAATATGTTTTGAAAATCCAGCCCCCAGTATCATCATACTAAAATTAAAGCTGGAAATAAAAGAACAGACATCTAAACCTAGTCCAGCGAGAAAGAGTTCAGTTATACATGCCTTAGAAAAACAAATAACTGGAATAGAAAATTACAGATAGTCAACACTAAATCGTAGTGCCTTGGAGTCATACTCGTCTACTCAATGCTACTCCAAGCAGCTCCTTTTTTTTTGGGGGGGGGGGGGGGGGACAATAAAATGTGAGCTACGAGTTCAGTAGTATACAGTTGACTCAATTAAAAGTAATTAGACTTAAAAGAGTTTGGCAAGGGTTATGATAAAATCAACAAGACCAAAGCAAACAAATGCAAAAATGAAATTCACTAAACATAGATATACTCACAGATCTATAGTTGAAATAACACCACCGTAGTGGAACACTATCGAAGTAGACCGATCGGTTAAAGGTAACATCTCGATACCTGACACAATCCTAAAGTTTACAAATAGCATCCGCCGGTATTTAGCTGGACAGAGTTTGAAATTGTCATTTAACACACTTAGACGACACACACCACAAGTCTTAACGAACCTCACTTGAGTTTCTCAAATAATATAGATTTAACACATATATATGTATTCTCCATTCAAAAATATTTTTGTAAAACTATTTTATTTTCAATAATGATTTTAAAACGAGAAATTCGTTGAACAATAAAACAATCAATTTCACAAAAGTAGAGTTGGCGTATCTTACAATCATTTCAAGGAAAATAGGGGAGGGGAACGTATCCTACCTCTTTGACAAATTAATCTACAGATAACTTCACGTAAATCGAAGCTCCTTGTTTTGGTTATCAAAACCTTAAATCAATAGCACATATAAATTAAATTATCTGTCACAATACAAATCTATAATTAAACTAAATATCAAGTCTAATTAATGTGCTTTTCGATACTAAATTTAAATATTAAATATATATATATAGTTCTGATCTATCTTGAAAATAAAGTGTCTCAAAATCATATGCATGTTTGGATCATAGCTTAAATCCATGTTTCTTTCTCTCTCTCTCTCTGTCTTTTTATTTATTTATTTATTTATTTAATGTTAAAAGTATCAACTACAACTCGGAAGTTCAAAATTCATTCAATACTCATTTTTTGTAGCTCTATCACACCCAAATTAGTACAGATGACATAACGAAACATTATAACTCAAACTCATATTAACATACTTCAAATCATGCTTACAAGAAATTAATCTTATTTCACAAAACTGAAATACTAATCCTAAAGACTCGTGTGTGTGTGTGTGTATATATATATATATGTGTGTGTGTATGTATACATATAATTTTTTAAAAAATCGAATTTAAATCAACTTAGAAATATTTTCTAACCTCTATAAATCAAGTTGAGAGTTGGAGTCGCCAATCTTTAAGAGGAAAAAGAGAAAGAGAGATTTGAGTGTGTGAGAGAGGTCGAGAAAGCTATAGAGATAGGGAGTGAGGGGGTTTTCTGTATATGTGAACTGTAGAAAAGTTAGAGCTTCATGGTTTTATTCTCTTTTCCTCCACCGGATTTGAGTGAGTGAATTAATGTGAGTTTTGGTTTTCTACCCTCTGTTTTTGTTTGAGAGCAAGCACAGAAAGTGGAAGAGAAAGAACGTGGGAGAGAGAGAGAAAACAACACGAGGGAGAGATA
Source organism: Ficus erecta (assembly GCA_008635985.1). Taxonomy (NCBI): domain Eukaryota; kingdom Viridiplantae; phylum Streptophyta; class Magnoliopsida; order Rosales; family Moraceae; genus Ficus; species Ficus erecta. The sequence goes on along the minus strand of BKCH01000036.1, from coordinate 1,344,691 downwards.
GGAAGTGGAGTTGGAGTTCGTATTTTTCCTCTGGGCTTTACTGAAAATGGAGGCAGAGGGTGAGAGGGTGAGAGAGTTAGATAACGTGGGAGATGGGGAAGAGCTAATCCGGGTTTTTTTTTTTTTTTTTTTTTCATTTACAGTTTAAATAGCTTTTTTTTTTAAAATTTTTTTAATAAATAACAGAATTTTTTAAAAATTAATTAAAATGTATTATTTTTCTAAAAGTTAATAAATTTTTATTAAATGATCAATTAATGATTGACTATTTTAATTACATAATAGTCAATCACTAATTAATCATAATATAAACTAAATTTTATAGTCAATCACTGATTGACTAAATCTAAAAAATGACAAATTGTTATTTTCCTAAATGAAAAAAAATTGATTATTTTCCTAAATGAAAAAAAATTGAGTTATCTTGGATTAAGTAACTAAAAAAAATCACCTAACCAAATTTTCTCCCCCCTTTTTTTTTTTTAATGGGTTTTTCTTTGTGAGGGGCAGCACGGGTTACGAGAGGGAGGGAGAGCGGGGAGGACGAGGAAGGAAGAATAAGGAAAGCTTTAGATGATTATGAATAAATACACGAAGTATTTACACAAAATTACCGTTTTTGAACATGCTTTTAGAAAATGAACATTTTTTATATTTATTTGTAAGTTCAAACAAAATTGGCTAATCCTTTTATTTGAAATGACAAAATTGGCTAATTCTACAACGGAGTACATGTGCTTTTTCCCACCACGGGGTAAGATCCAACGGTTGACAGTGTGTAGATTAGAAGTTGGGCCCTACATTTGAAAACATTTTGTTTGAGTGATCGTAGACAAGTAAAATAGCTTAAGAGCTTGTTTGGGTGAGACGGTTTAACTCAAACAAAACTGTATTTTTTCATCTTAGTTTTTGTCTTTTTCTGAAAAGTCAACAAAAAATTATAACTAGTTTTTAAAAAGTCAACCAACTCAAATTTAAAATTTCAACGCAAATCGTTTCACCAAACGGACCCTAAATACTCCATGCTCTAACGCCGTTAAGTGTTGGGTTGGGACGACGTCGTCTTTGGTTCGGATTACAAATGGATCATTTTTTGGCAATGAGATTGAAATGTTTGGAGGAGATGATCACGGCTCCGAGAGAAAAAACTCAGCCCAAAAAAAGTCTCAAACAAACAAATCAACAGAGCATATTCAAAGAGCCCCATGCTTTCACCTTTGAGCAAAAATAAATAAATAAATAAAAAGCTTCAAGCTTTTGCATGTGTTAATCGAATCTACTAAACAGCACAACTTAATGAGATAATTGTTGTTTGTGTTGAGATTGTGAAGATGGCAGAATGAAGATTAATCCGATAAATTTTTTTTTTTTGGAAATTTTTTTTCTCTCTCATTTATTTTCCTATGTACCGTCTTCTCCTTTCTCTCTCCTCTGTCTGCACCGTCATAGCACGAGCTCCATCACGCTTGGCCGGCATCGGGCTCATTCGAAGCCTCACAGCCAGATTTTGGCAAATATCTGGCCCTATTCATCAGCAAACCCTTGAGCCCCTGCTTGCCATCGACGTGAATCTTTGCTGGCAAAACATGATGTGGCTTTAAATATCTGTTTGTTGGTTTTGAAAACCAGTTTTTAAAATTTTTTTTTGGAAGCATGGTACGGATCAAATCGTACATATAAAAAATTTTCTCAAAAAATTTTTCCGGCGACAATACTTATATTAATTTAACAAAATAAATTAAGAAAGAAAGTTTAGAGATTGACCGTTGTGCCGATTAGGTCGAAATTCTTGAACTCCTTTAAGAACCTTCTTGAGTACTCCAAATTTTTCGGAAAACACCAATATTCTTGAGAACTCCAAGTCCTTCGAAACACCAACGGTATTTTCTCAGCGTTTTCCAGATCATGATGAACAGGAAACGAGTGGGCGTTTCTGAATTTGGGTTTGATCACACACTTGAATTTTGATTCACTTTGCGTTCTCAACTCATGAGACAAAGTGAATAGAAGAGGAGAAGAAAGTCTCAAATGAAAAAAAAAATACGTATATTTTTTTCTCTCTGTCAAAAAGGAATTAATATCACTTCCTCTTTTTTAGATACATCGTATGTACCAATTCTTTTTAGATACATCGTATGTACCCTCTTTTTAGTATTACAGAGAAATAACTGACATCTCTTTTTTTTAATTTTAAATTAATTAATTAACTCAAATTCTCCTTGTGAACAACATGCACGCCTACTAACTCCATATAGTGGGCGTGTTTGATTGATATGGGAGAGAGAAAATCTCTCTCCCATTATCTGATCAGTTAAATTTTTTAATTATTTTGAACTATTCAAAATAAAATAACCGATTTTTTCTTTTCCACATTTATCAAATTTCAAAATTCAAAATTCCACATACACTTTGTGGATATTATATGAACTACCCTGTGGTGCACAACTACGGTGTGGTTCTTACCACAATGTATAATCTTTAATTTAAAACTATTTTAAATTTATTTTAAATAATCATATTATTTAAAAATATAAATTAATCCAATTAATTTGTTGTGTGAATATTAATATAGAATTCTCAATTCTAAATTAATAAATTAACCCAACATAAAATAATGTTCACATGATTCAATGGAGCCGTTGAGAGGAACTATGGACTTTATAATTTTAAGCTTCAATAATTTTGACAATTAATTAACACCTTAATTAAAATATCAAAATTATTAATTCCAAATTATTCCACTAAAAATTTGGAAATGCACTCTTAAAATTATAAAACTAATTATATTCAAAGGATTTGAATTGTCCATTGATATAGTCATTAAATATAATCAATCCTCCATAAACAGTTCATAATTAAAGCTAGGTATTTTCCGTTAGCCTCTTTAATTATATCTTCCTCCTTAAGTACCATTGATTCTCTAATGAATAATATATTTATGATCTAATTATAAATTGAGCGCTCTTATTATTCAAGTCCCGAATCAACACTTAAGGAACCGCCCATCTTACTTCTTTACAAAGGAATGGATTTCATCTTGTATATAAATATTCCCGGCTACTTATTATATTATATTTTCAATATACCAAGAATTTGACACTATTCATTTGTGTCATTACTCGATATGTCAAAAACATGATACAATAAATACAAGTCTATTAATTACTCAGAATTAAGATCGATTCATATATGACCATCATTGATTAATTTTGAATGCTCTATCTGACAACGGAAATTATTAGAGATCCATAATTAATCGTATTCTAGTCCTATATAATCAAATTATATAAAGCGCTTTCATTCCAATAAACTCATTATTTAACAATCCGGATAAGATCATTTCATTCAGAATGTAATGAACCACGCTAGTAATTTTAAATTAAAGATCCCAACTTTAATTTTAATTACGGACAAATTTAGATTATTTTACTTTTAAATATTATCCTCATGTATATAACACTTATATACAATATTTAAAGTCACATTTAAATAATCTAGGGTTTTCGATATTTATTAAGCATCTAAACATGCATGCAAAAATAATATTGAAAAAATTCCTCAAATTAAATCAACAAAATAATACATCTCATTTGTTTATGGGCACACATCCCAACACTCTCTTTCTCTCTCTCTCCGATCCATATGTTTGGTTTCGAAACTTCTTTATCTGTTTTTCTTCTTCACTTTTCCCTTTCGAATTTATGAATTCAACAATAAATTTCAAACCCAAACTAAGTAATCAGAATTGAAGCAATCATGTTTGCCCTCTCTTTAGAAACCGTTTGGAAGCTTGAAGTCTCTAAATCCTTTGTGGGAAGCACAACCAACCCAAATCTCATATCAATTTGCCTCAATTTTTGAATTATCCCAAAAAAAGTTAAATTTGTAGTGCGTAAGTACCCGACCCCAAGACCTCCATTACAGGTTCGTGTCATTTTTGTCCAAACGTTCTCTAACGAAGAACAAACGATCCTATAAAGTTCAGCTTATTTTGTCTTGAGTAATTGACCTAAATAGTCTTTGAATTCTTGCAAAATTGACGGTTTGATCCCTTTTTTTTCTTTTTTTTTCTTTTTTTGCGATATGATCCTAAACTCTTATCTTTTTAACCGTTATGGTCATTTCTATCAAAATCTGTTTATTTCTAACTGAATGAGAATGTATTTTAATAATTTTTTAATAATTAATTTTTAAAAAATTAATCTCTCTCTTCTCTCTCTTTCCTCCAAACCAAAGCCAATCACTCACTCTATTTATCTCTCTCTCTCTCTCTCTCTTCCCTCCCTCCTCGATATCTCTATCTATCTCTCCTCGAAATCAACGTAGCCCAAATTTGGGGCCAAGATCCAGGGGTGGGGCAAGCTCGGCTAGGGGAGGATGTTGGGATCTAAATATGCCCTAAGGATAAAAGATCAATATTAGGGATTTTCTGTAAATATGACATTTTGATATTAATAAGAAAAGGTTATTCATGTTTAATAAGTTGTGTCCTATTTACTTTTATTTGTTGATTATAGTTATTTTGAGCAAACATAAAATACTCATTGCTGTTGGTAATATATCGGTTTACCATATGTATACGGGGTATACATAGAAGACGTGGTAATTTGATAACAGTCTAAATAAATAGTCCACAATCGATGGAATAAGATTTGGGGATCTTATTCAATAAGATTGTAAAGGTTGTCTACTTCTTGGAGGGATGGTTTGTCTTGACCATCGGATAGGTTCCGAGTAGAAACTTAATGTATACCTATAAGTATTGAGGTATGACATTGGACTGGACCTAAAGTGTTAATTGATTCGTTGTTTAATAATTGTTTATAAGAATCAATGACACTTTGATTATCATCCTGCATTAATCTTAATCCTGAAATGATTACTTAAGTTCGCATCCATGACTTATGTACTTTAATGCACTACAGGTGAGACACTGTTAATTCATGGTCAATATACTTGTGTTTTGGGTGCATGACTTATGGATGGAGAAATCAAGATTCATAGATACGGAATCCATAGCTATCTTAACGATAGTAAATGTTATCTACTTAAAGGCATTATTCGGGGATTGAAAGATAGTATAACAAGATCTTGGCCATCGGTTTACTTTGTGTTCTCTGGTGGTTTACCAATTGTATGGTTTTATAATTGGTGATTCTTTCAATAGAGAATAATGGAACTTTAAGTTAAAATGATTGAAAAGGTAAAACGGAAAAAGTCCTTAATTCAATCATGGATAACATATGGGGATTAAGCAAGCGATGAATAAATCATGGAAGAAGCACTACGTAAGAGAGCTTTCGTAATACGGTATGTAAACAGGAGTTCAGCTTCAAACTTTTAGTGGAATAGTTTTGAAGTTGATAATTGATGAATAATTAATCTGGGATTAATTTTTCACAATTATAGGAGCCTCTCTACATATTTCCATCGGGTCCCTCTATTAGCTCATATAGTTCCATATAGCGTCTCGGGATTTGTTCTAATCTAATGAGATCGGTAAATTTAAAAGGAATTTAGTAATGTCTATTAAGACATGGTACTCTCTAACATGCAATCCAGAAAGGATTGGACATGTGAAATTTGTAGACAAATGATTTGTCAACATGTGATTGGTTAATTTGAATTTTGGAAATAAGATTATGTTTTGAATTATTTAATTTTGGAAAACAAATTTTTCTCTCCTAATCTAAATGTGGTACACGGTTTTTAGATAGGTGGAGGGAAGAAAATTTTTTTCAAAATTGTTCAAATATATTCCTAACATTAAATTATTAATTGATTTAAATAATGGAGATTATTTGATGGATTTTTTCTTTCCTTTAAAATGTTGTGGACGGTTTTGAGAGAGAGAAAATTTCAAATATTCCATTTATTTAAATTAATAAATATGGTTGATGTTTGAGGAAAATATTTAATTCAAATAAGTGAATCTTATTTAAATTCAAAAAGGTTTAAAAGGAATTGAATCTAGATAGGACTAGGATCTTTTGACTAGTCTAGATTCTTGATTTAAATTTGAACCATCAATCAACTTTGAATTTCAAAGGTGGCCAAATTTTTTGAGGATTTCCTCTTGGAAAAACGTTTTTAGGTTCAATGAATCTAGCTCTAAAGTTGTATGATCTTTTGGTTCAAAATTTATCCGGAAAAAATTATTAATTATTTTTAAAGGAGATAAATTTTGAAAAAGGATTGGACTTCTATATAAAGGCTAGGGATTCTTGAAAAACAATTTTTGGTAATTCACAAGGGAAAAACGTTTTTGGGAGTGAGAGAAAAATAAGGGTTTCTTCACATCAAAAATTCGGCTATCTTGTGAGAGAGAAAAAGAGAGAAAATTCCATTGAATCAAAACTGTGAGGAAGGTTAAACCGAGTGATAATTTTCATAGGAGGTTAACCGGTTCCTGTTTTGTAGTTTTGAAGAAAGAAGCTGGATCATATTCTCAACGAGGAACATCGGAATTGAGAAGGAAGGATCTAGACTTCGGAAAGCATTACCGGTCGCTTGGATTCATAGAACGTGTGCCCACACACACTCTGAGACGTGGAACTCGAGAAATAGAGAAGACACGTTGGTCAACGCTCTAGTAATTCCGGAATCCAAGAAGGTACGCTTGATCATGAATTTAATTTATTGTTATATGCATCATGAGCTTCTTTTCCGAATCGGCATAAAAATTTTAAAACTTCCGCTGCGCCGTAACTCTGATACCGGATCCGATTTTTCCAACAATTGGTATCAGAGCCAACTCATGATCATGTATAACATAAATTATTTGATCAAATAAATTTCTCTCTATGCATTAATGAAATATTTTAGAGAGTTGGCACTCTAGGTTTTATTTTGAGTATGTTAAATATATTATGAATGGATGTATGGATGAATGAATGCTTTATATTATTTTATAATAATGATGCTTGTTCAATTTTGCCGGTCATGATTCCATAGAGGTTAGAATTTGTATCTAGGTTTTTCAAGTGTAATAGATGCGGTCTATTATCACCGCTAGTTCTTTCAATTCCTAGAATTTTTGTAAGCGGAAACGGCGTAGGAATTTTTTTGTAAAATTCGGGCTACAATGGATTCGAGGAGATTAAGATGAAGATGAACGAAGGTATGGAAATTTTCAAAGGATGTGATTTTTTGTTTTTTGGAATTTTTTAATTAAAAAAATTTTTTTAATAAAAAAAATCACAGAATCTTTTTGAAAATTTAATTTTCCAATGATATGTGATCTTGATAATTTGGAAATCAAAATTAAAATTTAAATTTAAATTTAATGGATATTATTATGAATTTTAAATTTTGAGATTTAAATTTGAAATTTGGAAATTTCAAATTTTGAATTTTAAAATTTAAACCGGATTTTTTATTTAAATTTTGATATTTTGTAATTTTGATTAAAATTAAAAATCACATATAATTTTTTGAAAAAATTTAATTTAAATTTAAAAAGATGTGACATTGGAGAAGGAAGACACATTGAAGAAGGATACAAGGCATGGATCTACAAATGAAGGCCGATATATGTTTCGGTTAATTTTTGTAAATTTTACAATTTTCTTTTCTCTAGGATGGAATCATGATCCACGGCTATTTACATATTTTGCAAACCATGGATGATGTGTTGCTAGATGAATATGTTATACTATTTCGTGTGATGATTGATACATGCCATATAGACTAGGGAGTGCCACTCAATAAATATTGTTTATGCATGAAAAACAAAAACCCTAATTTAAAAGATGAGTGGGAGAAGGTTTTACACACTAAGACCTACGGCCTCCATCGTTGGTCCAATAGTTACGCATGGTAGTGCCTACTACTCGGTTTTGACCCGGGAATTCCCTTCGGATAGGTATCTTACCTAGAGCGCACACTGATTTGGATTTCCGAAAGGATAACAATTTTGGGCATATTTTATGTTTAGATCACCCCTCGGTGGCGGATGTAAAATATGGATTCAAAATTGGAAACGATGGTTACACACTCATGCTACTTTATTTATTAACCCTCCCTCGAGGCTCTGTTATATAAAGTAGTGGCCAAATAAACGATAGTTAATATATATTTAATGGAATTTGCTCCATGGACGAATATGTATTAATCGGAAGGGATCCGTGTTCTTGGCTAGTTATTCTATGACTACCCTCGGTAGCTTAGAAAGCAGAAGCTAGGAATTATCGTTGTAAGGTATGTGTTTTAAGGGTTTTCACATAAACATTTAGATTGCATATAGATCTTTTTGTTTCATTACAAAACAATTTTATAAACTGATAGGATGTTTGCTCATACTTATTACATGTTTTCTTATTATAAGATCAAAATGTCGAGGCCTTTATCTGTGATACTTATGCAAAACAAATTAACTGGTGAAAACTTTAATGACTGGAAAAGGAACTTGCTTATCGTCCTAAACTTTGAGAAACACAGTTTCGTCCTAACCCAACCTAGACCACCTATGCCTGCGATTGATGCTCCTGATAGGGATTTTATAGCGCTTGAGCGCTGGGACAATTCCAACCTAAGTGCTATGTGCTATATTCGGGCGAGCATGTCTAACGTGCTCTAGAAACAGCATGAAGTGCATCAAACTGCTAGGCAGATCATGGATAACCTGGAGGAAATGTTTGGTGAACAAACTATCCAGGCTAAGACCGATGCTATCAAAGGTCTCACGAAGACATGAACTGCAGGCAGAAGGTTGGAACTCCTATCAAGGAGCACATGATGAAAGTCATGGCTTATTTGTCTGAAAGCTTAGGCAAATGGGGCTGAGATCGATTCTGCAACTCAATTGGTCATGGTTTTCCAAACCTAGTCCAAGGATTTCGATTTGTTTTCAGGCATCCTACAACCTTAACCAGAAGGAGATGTCTGTAACGGAATTGATGAAAGAGTTACAAGCCTTTGAGAACATTTTTAAAGGTTCTGGATCTAAGGCTGAGGCAAATGTGACTGAACCTAGTTCGCCTGCTCCTAATTCCAAAAGGAAGAAAGAAAAGGGGAAGAACAAGGGGAAAAAGCCTGCGGTGAATGCACCTGCTTCTAAGAAGTCTACCAAGACTAAGAAGCGAAGGTGGATTCCAAAAAGGCTAAGTGCTTCACTGTGGGAAGAAAGGACATTTTAAGAAGGATTACCGAGAATACATGTCTATGCAAAAGCAAAAAGGTAATTTCGATATCCTTTATTCTTGAGAGTTGTTTAGTGGAAGAATCTAAGGACAATTGGGTTATAGATTCTGGAGCTACTAACCATGTTTGTATTTCTTTACAAGGGTTCAAGGTAACGAGAAGTCTGCATGAGGAGAACTTCACGTTAAGAACCGGTAATGGGACATTGGTGCGAGCTGAAGCAGTGGGAGAAGTGCATCTTATTATTGATGAATTTAGGTTTATTGTTTTGAGACATTGTTTTTTTGTTCCTAGTTTCAAGAGGAACCTAATTTCAGTAGCTTGTTTGATTAAATATTCTTATTCAATTTCTTTTAATAATAAAGTTGTTATTAGGAAAAACAATTCTCTTATCTGTAATGGATGGATGCATGGAAATCTTTATTTTATCAAACCTAAGATGCACTCACTGCTTAATACAGAATTGGAAAAGAACTCTAAAAGACATAAGTCTTCTCACTCTAACAAATCATATCTTTGGCATTTACGACTTGGTCACATAAGCCTAAACAGAATTCAAAGGATGGTAAAGGAGGAATGCCTTGACTTGTATGAGATTGAACCTTGGCCACAATGTGAATCCTGTTTGGAGGGCAAGATGACTAACGGCACTTTGCTGCCAAGGATGGTCGTGCCGAGGAACTTTTAGAACTTGTGCATACGGATGTTTGTGGTCCCATGAACATAGAAGCACGTGGTGGGTATGAGTATTATATCACTTTTATTGTTGATTACTCAAGGTATGGATATGTCTATTTTATGATCCACAAAAGCGAAGCCTTTGACAAGTTCAAAGAATTTCGGGCTGAAGCGGAGAAGAAACAATTAGGCAAGTCCATTAAGACACTTCGATCGGATCAAGGTGGGGAATACCTATCAGATAAGTTCTTAGGATATTTGATAGAGAATGGGATACAATCCCAGTTGACTGCACCTAGTACTCCTCAACAGAATGGTGTAGCTGAGAGAAGGAATATGACTCTATTGGATATGGTCCGGTCTATGATGAGTTACTCCACATTACCTTTGTCATTTTGGGGACACGCCATACAAACTACATGCTATCTTCTGAATAACGTTCCCTCCAAATTGGCTCCTAAAACTCCTTACGAGCTATGGACGAGTAGGAAACCTAATTGAATCATATTCGAATTTGGGGTTGTCCGGCACACGTCCTGGATAAGGAAGCGAAGAAGTTGGAATCACGATCAGAAGTGTGCTTATTTGTTGGCTATCCAAAAGGAACAAAAGGTGGTCTATTCTATAATCCGAAGCAAAATAAAGTCTTCGTTTCTACACATGCAACATTCCTGGAGGAAAGTTACATAGAAGACTTTAAACCTCGTAGCAAAGTGGTGCTTGAGGAGATGACTTCGGGTTTGGATATTCCTAAAGTCACAGAAAACCCTGTGGAAAAACCGCTAAAGAATCAACAACCACGTGAGCTTCATTGTAGTGGGAGGATTATCAGGGAACCTGAAAGGGTACATGTTCAATGGTGAAGTTTTTGAAGCAGAATCCACAGAACATGTTGATGATCCGGCTACGTACAAAGAAGCAATGGAAGATGTTGATTCTAATCTTTGGCAAAAGGCTATGAACACCGAGATGGAATATATGGATTCCAACGGGGTTTGGAAACTTGTAGACTTACCCCAAGGCATAAAACCGATTGGGTGTAAGTGGGTATACAAGAGGAAGAGAGGTGTGGATGGGAAAGTGGAAACTTTCAAGGCAAGACTTGTAGCGAAGGGCTATACGCAGAAAGAAGGAATCGACTATGAAGAAACCTTCTCGCCTGTAGCAATGCTCAAGTCAATCCACATTCTTTTATCCATTGCGGCTGCTCTCGATTATGAGATCTGGAAAATGGATGCCAAGACATCTTTCTTGAATGGCTCTCTTAAAGAAGATATCTATATGATACAACCAGACGGGTTCAAGGCAAAAGGCCAAGAAGACAAGGTATGCAAGTTGCTTAAATCCATTTATGGATTAAAGCAAGCATCTCGTTCTTGGAATATTAGGTTTGATCAAGCGATCAAAACCTATGGATTCGAAACAAAACATTGATGAACCATGTGTTTATAAATGTTTCAAGAACGAAAAAGTGGTTTTCCTTGTACTTTATGTGGATGATATATTGCTTATTGGAAACGATGTGGCAACATTATCATCTGTCAAAGTTTGGTTAGCCAAACAGTTTGACATGAAGGACTTAGGAGAGGCTAGTTATGTTCTTGGTATTCAACTCTTTAGAGATAAAAAGAACAAAACGATAGCACTCTCTCAAGCTTCTTACATTGATAAAGTACTTCAAAAGTTTTCTATGAAAGATTCCAAGAAATGTGCCCAACCTTTCAGGATTGGAATCAAGTTTTCTAGAGATGACTGTCCCAAGACATCAGAAGAAAGGGAGTGTATGAAAAATGTACCTTATGCATCAGTGGTAGGTAGTCTTATGTACGATATGTTATGTACTAGGCCTGACATTTGTTTTGCGGTTGGTATGGTAAGTCGATATCAGTCGAATCCGGGACCGAACCATTGTGCTGCGGTCAAGCATATACTCAAGTATCTACGGAGAATGAGGGACTATATGCTAGTGTATTCCGGTCAGAACCTTGTTCCTAGAGGATACACAGATTCTGATTTTTCAATCAGATCAGGATTCAAAGAAATCGACTTCAGGATCTGTTTTTACCCTTGGAGGTGGTGCCGTTGTGTGGAGGAGTATTAAGCAATCTTGCATTGCTGACTCGACCATGGAAGCCGAGTATGTGGCAACCAGTGAGGCATCAAAGGAAGCGGTATGGCTCCATAGGTTCCTTGGTGACCTTGAGGTCGTTCCTGGTATGAATAAAGCTATAGTGCTCTACTGTGACAACAGTGCAGCAGTAGCTAATACCAAGGATCCTAGGCATTATAAGAGGAGTAAGCACATTGACAGAAAATATCACATCATCAGAGGCTTTGTTGACAGTGGAAATGTGACGGTTTGCAAAATCGCATCATAGGACAATCTTGTTGACCCATTCACGAAGACTTTGGTGGCCAGAAGATTCGAAAAACACGTTGAAGGCATGGGGATGCGTAATATGTCACATTTACTCGCTTAGGGCAAGTGGGAGATTGTTGGGATCTAAATGTGCCCTAAGGATAGAAAATTAATATTAGGGATTTTCTGTAAATATGACATTTTGATATTAATAAGAGAATGTTATTCATGTTTAATAAGTTGTGTCCTATTTACTTTCATTTGTTGATTGTATAGTTATTTTGAGCAAACATAAAATACTCCTTGGCTGTTGGTAATATATCGGTTACCATATGTATACGGGGTATACATAGAAGACGTGGTAATTTGATAACAGTCTAAATAAATAGTCCGCAATCGATGAAATAAGATTTGGGGATCTTATTCATGATAAGATTGTAAAGGTTGTCTACTTCCTTGGAGGGATGGTTTGTCTTGACCATCGGATAGGTTCCGAGTAGAAACTTTAATGTATACCAGTATTGAGTTATGACATTGGACTGAACCTCAAATGTTAATTGATTCGGTTTAATAATTCCGTTTATAAGAATCAATGACACTTTGATTATCATCCTGCATTAATCTTAATCCTGAAATGATTACTTGAGTTCACATCCATGACTTATGTACTTTAATGCACTACAGGTGAGACACTGTTAATTCGTGGTCAATATACTTGTGTTTTGGGTGCATGACTTATGGATGGAGAAATCAAGATTCATAGATACGGAATCCATAGCTATCTTAACGATAGTAAATGTTATCTACTTAAAGGCATTATTCGGGGATTGAAAGATAGTATAACAAGATCTTGACCATCGGTTTTACTTTGTGTTCTCTGGTGGTTTACCAATTGTATGGTTTTATAATTGGTGATTCTTTCAATAGAGAATAATTGAACTTTAAGTTAAAATGATTGAAAGGTAAAACGGAAAAAGTCCTTAATTCAATCATGGATAACATATGGGGATTAAGCAAGCAATAAATAAATCATGGAAGAAACACTACGTAAGAGAGCTTTTGTAATACGGTATGTAAACAAGAGTTCAGCTTCAAACTTTTAGTGGAATAGTTTTGAAGTTGATAATTGATGAATAATTAATCTGGGATTAATTTTTCACAATTATAGAAGCCTCTCTACATATTTCTATCGGGTCCCTCTATTAGCTCATATAGTTCCATATAGCGTCTCGGGATTTGTTCCTAATGAGATCGGTAAATTTAAAAGGAATTTAGTAATGTCTATTAAGACATTGTACTCTCTAACATGCAATCCAGAAAGGATTGGACATGTGAAATTTGTAGACAAATGATTTGTCAACATGTGATTGGTTAATTTGAATTTTGGAAATAAGATTATGTTTTGAATTATTTAATTTTGGAAAACAAATTTTTCTCTCCTAATCTAAATGTGGTACACGGTTTTTAGATAGGTGGAAGAAAGAAAATTTTGTTTCAAAATTGTTCAAATATATTCCTAACATTAAATTATTAATTGATTTAAATAATGGAGATTATTTTATAGATTTTTTCTTTCCTTTAAAATGTTGTGGACGGTTTGAGAGGAGTAAATTTCAAATATTCCATTTATTTAAATTAATAAATATGGTTGATGTTTGAGGAAAATATTTAATTCAAATAAGTGAATCTTATTTAAATTCAGAAAGGTTTTTAAAAGGAATTTGAATCTAGATAGGACTAGGATCTTTTGACTAGTCTAGATTCTTAATTTAAGATTTGAACCATCAATCAACCTTTGAATTTCAAAGGTGGCCGAATTTTTTTGAGGAAAGATTTCCTCTTGGAAAAACGTTTTTAGGTTTAATGAATCTAGCTCTAAAGTTGTATGATCTTTTGTTTCAAAATTTATCCGGAAAAATAATTATTAATTATTTTTAAACGAGATAAATTTTGAAAAAGGATTGGACTTCTCTATAAACACTAGGGATTCTTGAAAAACCAATTTTTGATGATTCACACTAAAAGGGAAAATGTTTTTTGGGGAGTGAGAGGAAAAACAATTTGGGTTTCTTCCACATCAAAAATTTGGCTATCTTGTGAGAGAGAAAAAGAGAGAAAATTCCATTGAATCAAAACTGTGAGGAAGGTTAAACCGAGTGATAATTTTCATAGAAGGTTAACCGGTTCCTGTTTGTAGTTTTGAAGAAAAAAGCTGGATCATATTCTCAACGAGGAACATCGGAATTGAGAAGGAAGGATCTAGACTTCGGAAAGCATTACCAGTCGCTTGGATTCATAGAACTTGTGCCCACACATACTCTGAGACGTGGAACTTGAGAATAATAGAGAATACACGTTGGTCAATCGTTCTAGCAATTCCGGAATCCAAGAAATAAGGTACGCTTGATCATGAATTTAATTTATTGTTATATGCATCATGAGCTTCTTTTCCGAATCGGCATAAAAATTTTAAAACTTCCGCTGCGCCGTAACTCTGATACCGGATCCGATTTTTCCAACAAAGGAAACCAGATTGGATTCTTTCTCTTTCTCTTTTCCTCCCTCCTCAATCTCTCTCTCTCCTCGAAACCGAAGCCCAGCTCTGGGGCCAAAGTCCATGGGTGGGGCAAGCATGACGACGAGGAGAGGAAACTAGATCGAAGTGCTTGGACAGCGACGGGGGTGGGGGTGGGGGGGGGGGGGGGATCTTGGGCAGCTGCAAGGGTGCAGGGACCCAATTTGATTCTGGGTTTTGAGTTGAGTTCGGTGAGGGCGAAGACAGTGGTAGGGGGGAATAGATTGGTGATTCCTGAGAGGGGGGGGGGGGGGGGGCCATGGGGGGCTTGACGATGGCGAAGACGGATGGGGAAACTTTGATCTAAGTTCTAGTGGGGGGGGGGGGAGCAGACCGAGAGAGATGAGGGGGGGGGGGGGGGGCCGACCGGAGAGAGGAGGGGGGGTGGGGGTCAGGGGGCCAGATTAAGAGAAGGGGGGGGGGGGGGGGTGGGGGGTGGGGGGTGGGGGGGGGCCAGAGACGAGGAGAGAGAGATAGGGGGAGGGGTGGGCGAAACAGACGGAGAGGGGGAAGGGGGGAGGGTGAGGAGAGGGGCGAGGGGAGGAGTATTTTAGTAATTTATTTTAAAAATATCGTTCAATAAGATTATAGGACCATAATGGTCAAAAAAAAAAAAAGAGTTTAGGATTATCTCGACAAAAAAAAAGGAGGAATGAGGACCAAACCGTCATCTTTGTAAGAGTTCAGAAAACTATTTTATACCAATATTCTTTTGTTTTTGTTACATCCAACTTTCTTCCGCCATTCAGATGAAATCTGATGGTCCAAAATTTTTTACCTCATTAATGAAGTAAAGTGGGGAGGGTCTCGTTGTAAAACTCGCTAACAAATTTTGAATATCATGCTTTTATTGTTTCATATTTACCCTTGACCATATTTTGACTTTTTAAAACTTTTTCCTACCAATTTTTGACAACTTTTTTGTTTTTTGTTTTTAATCAAACTTCAAATAGGAGAAAATTATCCAAGCAACCATTTTTTTATTTTTCATTCATTTGCCAATATAGCACAAAATCCCTTCTTTACCAAACAACATTTGTCATTAATTTTTTTTTTTTTTTTTTCAGATTTTATGAAATATTTTTTTATTAGTGTTTTGTCTTTTTTGCCCCGCGGAGAGTTTTTTTTTTTCCCTTCTCCATCTTCACGTCAGATTTTGACTCTCTCCCCTTTCTCTCTCTAAGACTCTTCTCCTGCACTTTCTCTCTCCTCTGCTCTCTCGCCCTCTTTCTTCACCGGCCTCCGTCTCCGGCCATTTCTTCCCCCTCTCTCCTCCTCATTCGGCCATCCTGCATCTCTCTTTCCCTCTCTCTCGGCTGATCTCGGAGCGATCGTCGTGAGCTGCGATCTTCTCCCGCGAGCAACCGCCGTTTGCCTTTTCATGCTGGGAGGAAGTCGCCGCTGCCAGAGTCATGCGACTGCTATGGAGATCTGTGCAGATTTTTCCTCCGATGACCGCCAGTTGATCTCAGATCACCTTCATGATTCACCCTCGCGCCGCAGGCCACTCTCGAGCAACCGTTGCCGGATCTCGGTGTTTGATGGGCGCCGTGAGATCGTGCGGGAATGGTTCGTTCTCGATGCTCTGTTGCATTCTCCCTTGCTCCGTCGCCAGGGCTGTATGGCCAGATCTCTCATCCGCTGTGAACGTTGTTCTGTAAATGGTAAAATGCTTCTGTCTTTTAGATTTCTTTTTTCCTGATATCTTACCGTTTTTTTCCTCGTCATTTTACTCATTTTCTCGTTTCATCATAAAAAACTCTCTATATATTATATAGATATATAGCAAAACTAGAAAGAGAATATATGCGTAATGCATATTAAAGGACTGCTTATTATTTGATCATTATAAATATATATAAATGTAAAAGTTGATCTGTGGATTGATGCTTATAAAAATCAGCATATTCAATGTTGGTCTTCTAAATTTTTTTGTTTGTTGTTGATTCTAACTTTCAATTTATTTGTTGATGTTCACTTTTGTTTTGTGCAATTAATTTTTACTTTTGTGCAGGTGACTTTTGATGCAGTTTTTTTCTTGATGGAATTTTGCGATGAAAATAAAACTAGAATGCTGAGTGAAATCGTTCATATTATGTCAGATGTTTGGTTGTTGAGAAAATCGTTCATAAATAGTTCTTCAAGCATTTTATTAGCAATTTTGTTTCCACTTCATCACTCAATGGGCCAAACAACAGTTCCTTTTTCATCACTTAGTTTAGTCATGTTTGTTCTTGGGTTAACAGCTTTCTATTAAACTGTTATCTTCCGTTTTCATCAATACCATATTAAAACTGTGTAGTACCTTGGTAATTGAGAAATTGTTCTACTAATTTAATGTGTAGTACCTTGGTTGTCACAAGAAGGAAAGCTAGATGTTGTATTGGAACTTTTTAGATTCTGAGAATGGACGAAATTTGATGTTTTAATTGAAATTTTTGAGTTTGTGTCTTGTTTGGTTAGCAGGAAAATAAACATTGACACATGGCGTTTGATGTAAAGTACTTGATAGTTTTTGGTTTTAAGTACTTGGGATAGTTTTTTAGGATGGTTTAAACATGGTGCATTGAGACAGTTTTTTGTATGTCCTGATTTGATATGTATTGTTTTTCCTTTTTAAATGATACACAGACTGGTTCATGTTTATATCAGACCAAGTTATTTGATATCTATTCACGTTGTTACAGATTGAGTTATTTTCACTGTAACTGGGATTCTTGTATATTTTGATTTCTAGTTGAGTTCTTGTAGAATATATCTTGAATTCTGGTAGCGTATAACTGGGATTCTTATAGAATAAGTAGTTTACTTTTGCAGAATTCTAATAGAGTATAATAGAGATTCTTACAGAATTCTGGTAGAGTATAACTGAGATTCTTGAAACATCCATGTTGAAAACTTAAAAATATTCTAATAGAGGTTATCCATGTTGAAAATTTAAAATATTCTAGTCATACTTTACTAGAGTATTACGGCGATCAGCGTCAGCGGCTAAAGTCGGAGACATTTGGTCATCCATGTTGAAAACTTAAAATATTATAGTTGAGTATGCACTATACTCTACTAGAATATAGATTATAATCTGCTAGTGTATTCCGGCGACTGCTACTAGTGTGTTCCGGCGATCGGTGCCGGCAGCCAGAGTAGGATACATTTGGCCATCAATGTTGAAAACTTAAAATATTCTAGTAGAGTATGCACTATACTCTATTAAAGTATGAACAATACTCTAGTAGAGTATTCCGGCGTCGGTATCGATCGCCGGCGGTTGGAGCTGAAGAAATCCAGCCATCCATGCTGAAAATTGAAAATATTCTAGTAGAATATCCAAAATATTCTAGTAGTGAGCATGCATTATACTCTACTAGAGTATTCCGACGACTGGCACCGGCGGTCGGAGCAGGAGACTTTCGGTCATTCATGTTGAAAAATATTCTAGTAGAATATCCAAAATATTCTACTAGAGTATGCTGACGATTGGCACGGCAGTTGAAGCAGGAGACTTTCGATCATCCATGTTGAAAACTTAAAATATTCTAGTAGAATATCCAAAATATTCTATGTAATAGCCGTTCTTTGACTGATTCATGATTTCCTTGATAAGGAATATGAATGTTTATGTGAAATGTTTGATCTGATTTTATCAAAGTATATTTGAGATCTTATAGCATTATAAGACTCAATGTTAGTTTGATTAGCCAAGCATAAGGCCTTTTGAGAAAAATGGCAGAATAAGAATTTATGATTTTATTCCTGTCAACGTTTGACTAGAATAATTTAATGCAGGATTGTGACGGTATTGCAGTATAGCAAGCAGTATGAAAATTTTACTGCGAAAAACCATCATCACAGATGAAATAGTAAGAAAAGGTTCAAGACCATTCTAGAAAAATCAAGCACATTAATTAGGACAATAAATGCTAAGTAGCTTTAAGTCATAAGAAAAATCTATACGCAGTCCAATTATACGCAATGAATTCTAGACTGCAGTCCAGTATGACAGGTTATTAGTTAAAAACAATATTTGTATTATTTGTATTAGTATGAAAATGGATTGCATATTAGGAGAATGGCCAAACGGAGCCTCAATGGGAGGACACCTCATCATGGATAAATATGTGAATTTTTGGAATTTGGAAAATTAAGAAAGAATTAGGAGAAGATTACTTGGCCAACAAGGGACCATGATGGCTGGCCACCTCAAGGGACTTATTGGCAAATATTTGGTTTTGGGGTTAGATGTGCAATTTTGAGAATAAAAATAATTCTAGAAAATAAATCATTTTTCACCTTAAAATAGGTGAGGTGGGTCAAGATTGTGACCATTTAGTGAAGCCTTAACTTTCTAGTTCACTCTCAAGTCTCTCTCCCTCCCCTAGGAACGAAACCGAAAAAAAAAAAAAAAAGAGTGAGGATCGGGTTTGTGAAGAGTGAAGTAAGGAGGAAAATTTTTGGATCCAAAGTCTAGATCCAACTTCAAGTGTTAAGGTAATCTTCCTAAACCCCCTAAGCCTCTCAATTGAGTTTTGATTCAAAGATTTATGTGTATTTCATGTTGGGTTTGTAAGAGCATAAGCTCGCCCCTTTACTTTCATGCAATAGGTTTAAAATGTCTAGTATGTGCTTGATTATGGTTTATTGGTCTTGATTTATGGTTTGATGTATGTTTTTGATGATCTGTTTTAGAGAAATTATGGTATGAGTGTATGCTTAGTAGGTGTTTGTTATATGTCCCCACATGCTTAAGAAGAAGCATGGTATGCGTGAATGATGGAGATGAGATTGTATGATGAATTAAGAATGAAAAACCAACCTAAAACCTTAAATTGACAAAAGATTACCACACGGGATGCATGGATGAGAAACAAATGCATATTGATGGAAAACCTACGTAATACGCTGCATGTTTGACGTAGGCTCATCGTTGCGACCGTTTGAGGTAGGGTGTGCGTAATTTTATGTAAAAATCAACCAAAAGTAAAATAGCCAGTTTCGGGTAAAACTGGGCAGTAATCTGGAAGTGAAATTTTGAATCCCTTAGAGGCCGAATTTGGAAAAGATTAAAACTATAAAGTTGAAGAAAATTGAAAACCCTAGGGGGCCGCGTGGACAGATTTTGGAAAATAAGCTCCAAAGGCTTCCGTTTTGTGAAAATCCGAACCTGGTTTGCCTAGACCCTAGTACGGCTAGCAGTTTCAACAAGGAAAAAGGACAGGTCAAAGGCAGAATTAGGTTTTGGGTAAAAATGAAAGTTGTGGACTCTTTGAGGTCTACAACTTTCATGCAAAAACTTTTTAAAATTCAAAGCAGATTTTAAGATAAACTAGATCTTAAAAACTGTGCAGAAAACAGGAAATTCCTGCACAGGATTTTCAAAACAAGTGCATGAACATGCAATTCCTGCACATGCCTGATAACTGGAATTATGAAACTGTTTTCAAAGATGTGTTTTCAGAATTTGACAGTTTTTGCTTAAAATTTGCAGTTTTACAAAAATCAATTTTGAAGAATCAAGGTGTCATAAAAAGATTTTCTAAAAAGAAAAATTAACAATAATGCTAAGTTTTGATAAGAAAAGGAAAATAAATAAATGGGCCAAAAAGTATTTTGGAAACATAGTAACAAAAAGATGACTAATAGTAACCCGATGGATACCCAAGTTATTGGGTTTGGCCTTATCCCCATGGTTACCAATAGTAACCTAACAGGGTAAAAAACCTTAAAGTAATTAGGCCCTGTAACCAAGGTTACCCTAAGTAACCTAACAAGATACTGTTTAATTATGATCGGGCCATGTGCCCTAGGGTTACAACTAGTAACCGAACAATTTATTTTAAGGTGTGGAAGGGACATATAACTAGGGTATTTATGAATGTGGTTAGGATACCAACGTTGAATGATATGGTTTAGGATAAGATATGATGATTCTTATCTTACGTCATTTTTGGAAACAGGAAAGTAACCTGTTGTTGCGACTTGTAGGAGCAACAAACCCAGGACTAGCCTAACCTGTAAGTACAACTCCGCCTACAGCATAGGCGAAAAATGTTTTTACTGCTTGTATGTTTTCAAGCTCATGCATACATGTTAATGTACCTATTGATTTATGCTTTATTATTGTGGCTCATGAAGCATGCTCGCTAATGATAAATCGCTTGGTAAGAATGAGAACCCAGTTTCAAGTAAGAAACTGTTTTAAAAGATTGTTTTAAGAGAAGAAAACTATTTCAAGAAGAAAACTATTTTATTTAAGAAATTGTTTTTAAGAATAAGTTAAGGAAAAGTTTTCAAGTATGATGGCAAGCAAGTTTCTTGTGTCATACCGACCCGCTCTAGGCCGGGTTTGGTTCATGGTTTGAGTTGGACAGGGCTGGCCACCCCAACCACTCCATGGTTGCACGCCACGGTACATACACTTATGTTAAGTAAGGGGCCCAAAAATGTGCTAACCTAAGGCATCATAATGCAACCAAATTGGTTCATGTATTGTTCCATTATAAAATGTTTTGCAGATTAAAAGTTGTACTTGCTGAGCGAAAGCTCACGCCTTACGTTTATGCTGTAGGTAAGCAATCGGCGATACTTGATACAAGACGGTGGGGCTTGGCACGGCTAGTTGTGAAACTTCGGATGGAGACCGCTATGCGTTTTGTTATTATATTTGTTATTATGAGATATGTTGTATGTAAGTTTGATGCTTCAGTACTGAAGTAAGTAAGTATATGCGTATGTATATGTAAGTATGTAATGAGATAGATTTCAATTTTAAAGTTGTAAAAAAATAATAATAATATCTTGTATTTCCGCCGAGTGAAATAAGTTAAGTATTATGTAAGATAAGATAAGTATGGTAAATGCCACGTTAGGCAGGTCGTTACATTCTAGTAGAGTATTCATTATACTATACTAGAGTATATGGCGACCGACATTGGCAATTGGAACCGACGGTGAGTAGGCATCCCGTCATCCATGTTGAAAACTGTAAATATTCTTGTAGAATATTCAAAATATTCTAGTAGAGCATGCATTATGCTTTACTAGAGTATGCTGACGACCAATTCCGACGGCTGGAGCCAGAAATATTGGCCATCCATGTTAAAAACTAAATTTTTTTTAGTAGAATATCTAAAATATTCTATTAGAGTATGCATTATACTCTATTAGAGTATACCGACGACCAGTGCTGGGGGTCGATGTTAGAGATATCTGACCATTCATGTTAAAAATTAAAAATATTTTAGTTGAATATCAAAAATATTATATAGGTTATTATAGTAAATTTTCTAAGTAATATAGGCAATTTAAGAAAAACATGTTAAGTTGATATTTGATTTTATAGGTTGACTTTGACTCGAACTATTTTGTGTCATATCAGTGAAGGACCAAATTTTGTATTATTCAGTTGATTCTCCATTTTTAAATGAAAATTTATTTGTTAACCATTTTTGTGGGATGATTGTTGGGCTTTTTTCTTTTTTTTTCTTTTTTTTCATTGCAATTACCATCTAAGGATCTTATATGTTCTTTTTTTTTTTTTTTTTATATATTCAAATTCTTTTTGAAATTTAATTTCATAGGAATGTAATCCTACATTTATGGTTAATTTGATTTTTTATTTTTTTTTTTCCTATTTATTTTTTTTTTGAAAAGAAGGAAATCATATATTTAGAATTAATTATTCTTGGGCTTGTTTTATTTTTGGTCTTATGATAATGATTGTCATTTAAACAATTATATTTCATCATACGTTATTTGTACTACGGATTTTATCATTATATTGCGTGCTCTTAATCAGTAACAATCTGATCATGTGGTTTATATGACAATGATTGTATTCTTTTATGTAAGAACATTATATATCGTAAGAAAGTAATTCTTGATTTTATTGTTTTCAAATCATTATCGAATTCACTATGCCATTAAGGGAGATAAGAACATATTCACATAATATCAAAAAAACATTGACCTTATCAATATGGAATTGATAACAACCACAAAAAAATCAACAACATACAATAAAATTTATTCATAAAAATATTCAACTACAAAATATGAATGGAGAATTTTTTT
Source organism: Ficus erecta (assembly GCA_008635985.1). Classification (NCBI taxonomy): domain Eukaryota; kingdom Viridiplantae; phylum Streptophyta; class Magnoliopsida; order Rosales; family Moraceae; genus Ficus; species Ficus erecta. The sequence goes on along the minus strand of BKCH01000036.1, from coordinate 1,321,868 downwards.
AGGGATTTTGAATATCTATTTTTAGATATAAAAATGGGTAGCTGAAATTAACGTGGTTAGTTTTTAGGATCAAATCTACATATATTTTTAATTTCTTAAATTAAAATAATGGCGTTTTTGTCATTACAACATGATCAGTTTCATATTTTGTTCAATTTTGTAAATAAGTTTGTTTTTAAATTTTTTTTAAAAGCATGTCTCTAATTTGATCATTTATGTAAATCATCCCATTACATGTATACATATACTTAATTATATATATTTATATAATTTTTTTTCTCCTAAGTTATTCGGTGCAGGTGCATTGGGAGGGTCCCTTTTACTATGTGTCACTTTTTTTAAGCTTTCTTTCTTCGTTTTCCCCCCTTTCTTTTACCCTTGTTGAAATAAGTTATATATGTAAGTGTGTGTTGTCTCAAAGACGCACTCATATAATTCTCCTTATGTCACCAAAACACAACCCCACCCCACCCCCCCCCCCCCCCCCACCTTTTTTCTTCCTTCTTTCTTGCCCTGATTAAAATGATTTTTTCAACTATATTCATACATAATATTATTTTTTTACGACCATCTCAATTACTATTTTCATTATACATGTCAATTAATTTTCTATCTATAATAAGCTTTCTCAAAGGTAAACCAACTCAAAATTTCTTTGAGTGTGTCTCTCAATTAATATTTATTCATAATACCTCCCAATAAATTTTCTATCTAATTTACCGACATCTATCAAAGTGCAACTACTTAAATAATATCTACCAAAAAAAAAAAGTCCTTAAATATAATTCTTTTTTGTAAAAATCTTATAAAATAGTATTACTTTTCAGATGTTATCATATGTATATATATTTCAACTACCATTCTCTTGATGAACATATATAAAACCTCCTCTCCATACTCCAAATATTGTTTCTTGTTTTTTCCTTCTTTCGTTTTTTTTATTCCCCCTATTGAAATTTTTTTTTTCTCAGTATTAGAGTTTAGTAAGACAATATAAACTTGATTCTAACTTTTTTATTTATTATTAAAAATTTTAATATACAGTTTAAATATTAGATCTGATAGATTTACATTAATACAAAAGATATTAAAAATACAAATCTTAACACAGATATTTATGTACCTTTTTCATGTCCTAAAGTAGAATATTAATCTCAAACCTTTTATAACTTAGAAAGTATAGTATGTACCACAGCTTTTACTTCATATGCAAACAAATGTTCCTTTTTCTTTGTTCTTTTTTTCTTACCCTCACTTCTTTCTCGCCGGACTATAAAGTGAATGCTGAACCTGTAATCTCTGGATTTGTCTCATAATCGTATGTAGACATAGGTGTACTTAATTTTCCTGAAGAAAAAAAAAAGTACTAAATAAAGTTTCTTCTTCTTCCCTTCTTTTTTTTTTTTTCCCCTGTCGGTCTCTCTTTCATTTTATAATTTTTCTTATGGAAATCCTAAATTTGAGTGTCTAATCACCAATTTGACAATTTAGATATGAAAAAGAGATAAGTCTACAAATATCACTAGACAACAAATCTAATAAAATCGATAAGAACAGCTGCCTTAATTAGGCCACTTGGCCACCGTAGCTACCGACATATATATATTATATATATATATATATTATGAGGACCACAATGAATTATTATTTATTTTTCGTTTGTGCATCAGTGTAGAACTTCATTAGTACTATAGTGATCACGAGTTTAATACCCGTACGTTGCACAGGGAAGGAAGAAAAAAAAATAAAAAATTGATATTAATAAAAATAGTTAGTTAAGATAAATATTATAATTATAATAAGTATAATTCTTTTCAAATCTCTCTCAATTGTGAAGATGTAAAATCAAAATGACAATAGTACTAACAATAATAAAAACGAAAACAAAAGCAAAAAAAAAAAAAATTCTTCTGTAGTCATACTCATTTAAAGAAAAAAAATTAAAACAAAAAAAAACAAAAAAAAAAAAAAAACAAAATCTTTAGATTCAAAAGAACCGAAAAAAACTAACCCTAACAAAAAATTATAACAAAATAAAATATATATCCCATTTTCTCCTTTTTTTACTGTTTTTAAAAAAACCAAAAAAAAAAAACAAATTTTATCAGGTTATATACATGCAAAAACGGGTGTATTGAAAGTGCTTTAGGCATATTAGACAAGTATAGATAGACTATTATAAGAAAAATATGAAGTAGTTATAGATTTGAGAGAACTTGAAAAATTACGTAAAATATTAACAAGAAGATATGATGAGAAAATTATAGTTGAGATGATTAATACATAAATATTTTTTTTTTGAAATAGATATATTTGAGAAAAAAAATTATGATTTTAGATTATTTCGAAACCTACTTTTTAAAAATGATTTTAGTTTCTTTAGAGACATATTTTTTAATATGATTTAGTTTTTTTTTAATGATATATGTACACATTTTTTTTTGTCACTATTATTGGTCTTGTTTTAGTAGAGGGTTTCTAAAATTTAGATGATATATGAAATTTTTTACAATACCAATTACAAACTTATTTTATCAGTGTATAAGGAAAAAAAAAAAAGATAAAGATAAAAAATAAATAAAAATAAAGATTTATTTATGTTAAGATCAACGTTGAATCTACCGACGTCTTTCTTTCAAATTTCTCATTCAATTTCCACTTACTCTCTATATAACTAAGAAAATTTTAATATATCACTTTAAAAACAAGTTGTGATAAATTTAGCAAAAACCAATTGACGCGAAATAGGCGTTATAATTTTTTTTAGGATATTAAAATATACTCTAGTGGTAGCTAGTGCTGGCTATGACGGTTAGGCTAGTTCTTATTCAATATTTTTATTTTATTTTATTTTTCGTCGTCTCCTCTCTGTTTTATTTATCATATCATATTAATTTAACAATCTACCATACAATACATGCTAAATCTTTATCTTTAATTCAGCATATCTAGGAGTTTCATGCTGCAGCCAAGGCGGTGAAGGAAAAGGCAGTGATTGATTTGCAATTTCCAAAAGTTTAAGGGTCAAAATGCAAATATGCAAAAGTTGAAGGGTAAAAATGTAATTTTTGAAATCTATTTTTCAAATTTAAATTGTAAAATTTTAAATGCAGATAAATTATTTCTAAACACAATTTAGTATACTAATTAATCCCATTTAGCTTAATTAAGCACAATTAATGCTAACGGCAAACAGATTATTATTCCTACTGAAATAGAGTGTTTTTTTTTTTTTTTGCGCATTAGTTCTGATTGGCGCACTACCTCAATAAGAGAAAAAAATGCACAAGAAATAAATTTTTGATTATTTGAAAACACCCCTTACCTTTAGTATAGGCTTTTCTGACTAATACAACATTAATCACGGTATAGATGTCGATTTTTACCTTCCTAAAATCTTTCACATATCTTACACTCAACAGCTACAGAACTTACAAGAGATCACGCCAAAACAAACAAACTTATGACTATAAATAAATTATTACAATTAGATATTACAATTAGATAAAAGATTTGAGTGGAACAACTCGTTACCACTATAGAACAAGATTAAGGGAAAAATTATCCGGAAAAATTATCAAAGATTATTTACTGTCATGAATTATTTTGTAGCTAACTGTTCGCGATCAATGGTTTTTAAAATACCAAATGACCTTAAAATTCAAATGTGTTCAACAAATTATTAAGAAAATAAAACAAAAAACAAAACATAAAATTTAAGGAAAAAACGAACTTAAATAGTAATAGGTAACAAATAAGTTACCCAATACGGAGCAAAATGCCAAACATACATTAAATAGTTAGATTATTTTAATCATTAGATTAAATTATTACACGGTTCAAGTTGTTGTACTTATCAACAAGTGAAAAAATTGTAGCCTATAGCACAATACATAATAAGAGATTTTTACGCTATAATATATTTATGAATATTTTGCATTTTTAATACTAAACTTTTATTAAATCACATCAAAATGAAAAAAAATTATTCAAATCTAATTGAACACAATATAATGATTAAAAATATAATCCTAACAGTAAAGTAGTTTTTCATACTCTTCCACAGAATTCATCAATGAAATATGAATAACTACTTAAAAATGACAACCCATCGAGAAGCTAGTGATAACTCTACTGGGAAGACTCACAGTTGACTGGCGCGTGACTACCAACTCAACACTAATTCTACATCCAGCTGAGACTCGGCATCATCTGCCACAATGAGTCTCCAGTCACCAATCCTTCGCCAGCCATTCACCAGTCACCGACAGTCTCCCTTCACCAATCATCGACAGTCTCCTACCACCAGTCAGCACCAATGGTTGAACTCTACCGATATAGCTTCAAAACACCCGATTGTTTCTACCTTAAATTTATTTAGTCGTGCTTTGTTCTTTTCTCTAGTGTGATGATTTCTCTTTTTGTTATTTCAATTTTTTTTAACTAGCGGAGGAATCATCTTGGGAGACCACAACGTCACAAAACCCAAAACATGATGATAATTTCCACCAGGAGATAAAGTCTATTCGCGTGATGAAAGAAAAACCTTTTAAGAAGATCAAACTCTTACCCAACAGCTCGTCAAATGACTCCTCGTCTGGAGATCAGCTTGGGTACCAACGAGATCAGCTCGGGTACCGACGAGTCACAAACGACTCACCAACGAGTCACGAATGAGTCACCATCATACCAACCACCAGCCAGTCATTAGCAAGTCGCTAGTCAATGATGGTCCGCCAGTCATCAGTAACTCGCCAATCAACTGACCAACCCTCCAATAACAAGACAGTTCCTTGACCTCCAAATCCATGTTGCGCATGGAGAAGATCAAATGATGGCAGTTGCGGCCATAACGACTCACGAGGCTGACAGCGACTCACGAGTCCTACAACAATTCAAGTCGAGTACTCTCTCATCAACTCACGAGTCCAACATCAACTCACGAGTCCTACAATGACTCATTCACAAGTTCTACAATGACTAATTTACGAGTCCTGCAAACGACTCACTCACGATTCTCTCATCACGACTCACTCACGATTCTCTCAACGACTCACTCACGAGTCTCCTAGATTCACTCATGAGTCTCTCAGCGATTCACTCATGAGTCTCGCAGCACTCACTCACGAGTCTAGTAGCGACTAACGAGTCTAACAGGGACTCAACCATGAGTGTCACAGTGACTCACGAGTCTTGCATTGACTCATGATTTCCACAACGACTGCTCATATGCCACATGGATTACTGGAGCTCGCCGTTACAGGTTATCTCTATCCAATTCCCTTTTATTTAACTATTTGATATCCAAATACCACTCACAGGTCACTTGTTTACTAGGATTTATGCTTTCAATCCTTTAGGAACTATTTCATAGTTTTAGCTATTCATTCTCTTATCAAGAACTCATCATTAAGGCACGTAGGATTGTAACGATCGAACTAAATCTAGGCTTGATTCCTACATATGGGTACATAGGCAGCTCGTGTAACTATAAATGAATGCAGTTCTAGTCATTTAAAATCCTATGTCTTTCCTTCTTTTGTCACTAACATCTACAGGAACGGAGCCACGAGTCCCATCCGCAACTCAACAGTGACTCACAAGACTCCCGATTTGTGAGTCTAACAATGACTCATTCACGAGTCCTGTAATGACTCACTCACGAGTCTCCTAGTAACTCACTCACGAGTCTCTCGATTCTTTAGTCCCATCATCGACTCACGAGTCATACAATGACTCCCTTTCGAGTCTCATAATGACCCACAAATCAAAAAGCGGGTCACATGACCAGACACACCATTAGTCAACTAACTACTCGATTCCTAGAATAAGTTGTCAAAAGTTCCAAAACACAAAGCCTCCCAGTCGGGAGCGAGAGGGACTGTAAGTCGTAAACTGCTGGCAACTTAAGGGTTACCCTGCCCTCTGTGAAAAGTGCACCCTCACAGAGTATTTTGCATTATGCCAAAGTCAAAGGAGCACCCACTACATCAATTTCACTGATACAATGGAAGTCCCGGTATGGGGGGGAAGGCCCCTACCTGGCTGAACCCTCACCTGACGAGGTATACTTTTCTAGCTTCCAAGCTGAAGCCTGTAATCGTGCCGCGGCCAACCTAACAAGTCGATGCTGGCCTCCAGGCTGATGCCAATCTCTAGGTCGATGCCGACATCATAGTCGATGCGATCGATTATGTCCTTGAATGGATTCAGTCGGCTAAGGAATCCACCAATCTATCTCTCTCTAACAAGATGCGTACTCCTCCTTTTCTCTTTAGAGTCTTTCCTAATTTATTCCGATAAATTTAGCAAAGATTCAGAGGGTAAGGAAGAAAGCACCATCACAAACATTATTGGGCCTGGTGCAATCAAGTAAAATCTCTGTGATTCCTTGACAGTCGGACTTGGATAATTTTAAAATTTTCAAACTCAAAAAATTCAATCTGCACACATCATGACTCAACGAGCAATCACTAATGGCTTGACAGCCACCAGTGACTAGGGAGTCACCTGTGACTTGTTGGTCAGTCACCCGCAACTCACTGGGTAGTTACCCGCGACTCGCCATGCAGCCACCTATGACTCGACATTCATCAATGGCTTGCCTATCGGCAGTAACTCACCAAACAACATGCCCACGAGTCAATCAACTAACGACTCACATGTTGACATTTAATTGCCAAACGACAGGCCTACAAGTCATAGAATGCCCCACGAGTCACTCACCAATTCATAAAATCGGGGGCTCGAAGCTTAATCCCCCTCATACACTACGAGTTCACTTGATCGTATCAAGTCACTCTGAAGACGAGAACCTCAATTACTTTACGTATCGAGAACTCATTCAGCTTTCACACAATAGCCTAATCATTGGCTACACACTCGCATACCGATGACTACAGGGTAAGGCCCGTGGATGCATGATACCTAGTCAAAACATACTCAACAAGAAGTGGTTTACAACCTTCAGTTGAGTCAACAGTCATATCAACTCACAAGTTTCATAGTGCCTCACAAGTCTAGCAGTGACTAACGAGTCTCACGGTGATCCACGAGTGTCGTACTAACTCCCGAGTCTCACATCGACTATCGAGTCAAGTTGTTTTATCACTCGACGTCAAGCAAGTGGTCAAGATTATCACATCCCAATGACCATGGTTATTTCAACTTCAACGGGCTTAATCACAATCGCTTCAAGCTATAATCGCCAAGGCGGACATCAACATCACTCATCGACTACCTAAAGAACTTCTACTTCAAGTCTCTTCATTGATTTTTATCAGGTGATAGAATTGACAATAAAATCGGTCCAACCAAGCGACAACATCGAAGAACGATCACTTAGATCTAACTCAACATTACTTGACAATAGAAGACTCTAGAAATAGCAGTTCGTGATTTAACGAAGAATCGACATCAGACGAGAACAATCGATCAAGTTGACAAATGACTTGACAAGACACTCCTATAGCCGAATTCCATGGACTAAGAAGTGAGGGCTTATTGTTGAGGTCAGATTTTTTATCTCATTTCTCACCATTCACATGTCAACTTGGATCGTTCAAAGACAACAAATCAGGCTAGATATGCTAACAAATCATCAGCTGACCCAAAGAGTGACTCCCAAATGAGTCACAGACGAGTCACCAGACAGATCATCCAGACGACTTCCTGGCCAGTCACCGACGAGTCCCAGTCCGAGAATAATTGGGAATCTTCTGGATAATTATCATAATTATCTATTTATCAATTTTGAGATTTGGATAATCTTTTCAGCATGAAATATATTTGAATTTTGCTTCATAATTTAAATATATCAATTTAAATACAATATCTAATCACAAGAGGAATGGATAATCCTAATATTATTCAAATTTAAATTCAAACTTGAACTTACTTGTGATTGGATTCCCTCATCAAAGCCTATAAATAGAAGGCTTTCCCAAATGTTCAAGGCATCCCGGCATCCTATCATCCCATTATAGCCTACCTAGGCACAAAATCGCCTAGAAAAGAGAAAGCCGATCATTGAGAGATCAAGAATAATTGATTGTCCAAGAATCACTACCGAAATCTTATTGCCGCCACGCAATTTCGGCATTTTCCCCGATGCTCTTGTATCCGAATTCCCCCTTTTCTTATATTTCCCATTCTTGGTTTACATGAGCTCTCTTGTATTTTTCTACATACATAGTGAACGCTCTCAAAGCACTGATAGAGGACGTAACCCACGAGATTACGGGTGAACCTCTATAAAAAATCCATGTCTCTTTATTTATTTTCCACACTTTACTTTCTTCGTTCATGCGCAATCCGCTAGATCAACTCTAGGCGGCAGATCACGCTAACAATCGATGCCAAATGGGTCATTGGCTCTCAATACAAATTCGGCTGTAGATTTCACCCTCTACAAAGTCTAACCACTCAACATGATATTGATCAACTAAATATCGTTTTCTTCATATATTGAAACATTAGAAGAAAAATTATACACAAGGACTCGAATATAAGACCGTAATTTATAGACAAGAATTTAATGACCCTTTTATTCGACCTTATAAATTACCTCTTTTTTTTTTTTTTTTTTTTTTTTCATTTTTTCATTTTTAACACAATCTCGAGAGCCCAACTATATAGTAGTGTAGACTTGAATTAAAATTGATACTGGAAGCTCCCATCGTCGCTTCTCGCCGTCGGATCAAAGTTTTCTGCAGATGGATCAGTGCAGCCTTCAGGGACAGGAAGGTTAACTTGTTGAGCAGCTTTCCCTGCAACCCAACAAGTTTCAGGAAAGAGAAAACTTAAGAACAACTTCTCAAATCTTTTGCTTTCCAATAACTATATCCTACCCTCGGATCACAAGGAGTAACTTGAGGAGATTCTAGCTTAATTAGATTCTAACCGTAGAAGTTTCCGCTCTTTATCGAATCCTCGTTGGCATCTCCGAGTGCTGCTTCTTTCATGTACTTGTCTGCCAACTGAACTCTCTTCACATTCTCTTGCTCTTTCACAAGCATGTTTCCGTACTCAAGCAGCTTGTCAAGGCTCATTTTTGGCAGCTCAATAGTTGGTGGTCCTTCTTTCGAGTTTACGAGTCTTTTCCCGACATTTTCTACTCCGATGATGGAGACCCACTTCCTCACTTCATCATCATAAACTCTAGCTCTCAGGGCACCAAAGAAATCTGCACAAAGTCAAAAGTACCAAACTTAGTTAGTTCCTGTAATACTGTTACCATGAAAGGCCAGAAGTCCATTGAAGATAATATGATGCAAATAGCGTGTTTGGTGAAAATGCTAAAGGAAACTTGTATAGACACAATGAATTTCCATAGATATTTTGAGATGCTAAATATTTTGTATTTTTTATTCCACTCTACTATTCATTTTCTATAAGTGACAGTAGAATTTCTTTCAGGAGTACAGCAATCCTAATTCGAAGAAGCGTACTTAAATTGAGCTAAAGGAGTAAGGCTTACCGATGGACTGCCCTGGAAAAGTGTCAACAAGCTTGATGATGTCCTGCTTCGGGACATTGTCACTCCTGAAGATACCGGTGCAGACACCGATGCTATCTTCCTTGTAGGCGCCCAATAGAACTTCTCCATACGACCATCACGGATGAGAGGTGCATAGAGGGTGGAGAAGTCGTTACCGGTGACAATGATTGGAACACGGGGATTTTCCTCCTTGTTGTACATTCCAGGAAGTTGGACATTGGTGGGATTGTCGGCAATGTTCATGAGTGTGGCATTCACCATCTGGTTGTTGACAGTGTATTGAGTGGTTCCTCCAAGCCTACCGGCTCCGGCGTCAAGATCGTTGATGAAGAGGCAGCACATTTTTCCTTTCTTGATGATGTCCGCTGCCTCACGGTACCTTTGCCTGATCAGCTTTGCAGGCTCTCCAGCATTTCCACTTTCCAATTCTCCAGCACTCATCACAATTGGACTATGTATTTAAATTAGAAAAAGTACACATTAGTACTCCTTAATCATAAAGCACAAGTACTTCCACACTTGTTTGCTAAAATAAAAATGAAAAAGATTTAATAATCAGAACTAACAATATGGTTACCAATTTCATATCGAAAGGCAAAAAAGAAAAAAAAAAGGGAATATGACATTTTATACTCACTTGATTCCCATTTTAGCGAACACAAGTTCACATTGGAAAGATTTTCCCTGACCTTTACCACCCCAAATACCCAAAATAAGAGGAACCTGCAATTGGTAACAACCATTTCTTTTGAAAGAAAAATAATACTTACTAGACAAAATAAAAAAAGTTGAGAATAATAGATAAATCGATCTTTAGGATATCGGTTAGTCAAAAACCTTAATGTTTGGTAGGTTCAAGAAGTTCTTAGTGATGTGTACAACAACTTTGTCCATGAAAGCCGGAGCAATATAGAAACCATCCATACGGTTGTCCAAGTTATATCTGACACAAAAATTCAAAACCACTCGAGGAGTTACATCTGATCAAACACTTGATTCTTTTTCCTTTGTTACCAAATGTTGGAGTCATGACACGAGTAAATTCAAAGTATATCAGTCATATCATTGTTCACTGACGATTTTGTATGGGAAATTTCGACATCAAAGTCCGAATCACTTACTGGCGAAGACCAGCACTGATGTAGTCATAGGAGCTCAAGACAGCATAGTGAGTCCCAGCATCCATTGGAGCTTGGAACAGAGTGTCCACCATTCCCTTTCCTCTTGTGATGTCCTGTTGATCATCCGATGTGTCGTGGGCGAGCCCTCTCCACCTGTCCTTTGAAGTCTGCTTCTCTTCATCATATTCAGCCTTCACCTTCAATTTCCCAACACAAATCCTCTGCTGGCTGATCTTAGAATTCACTCTCTTCAAGCTGTTTCCCAAGAAGGCTTTGCTCCGATGTGACGATGCCCTGGCAATGACACCGTTTATGTTGAGCTGCAAATAAAGTCACTGAACTCTTAACACCCCATTTGCTGAACGAAAAGAATAGAAAATGGTTGGTGATCATCAAACAGATTGAGAACAAAAGTACTAAAATTGCTGGTTTTTTTTTTTTTTTTTTTTTTTTCCTACTTAAGTTCGTTGTTGAAAAAATAAATATGCAAAATCTGTGAAGTGTAAAAAGAAACCTATGTCCCATGTCGCAAATATATGACAACACAAATTCTTAAATTTCACATGGTACAGAATCCAAAGAACACAAACGAGCGGCCCGATCCAGGGGTTGACCTTTTTAATATGGAATCTCAATCTTTTAGCAGTCTTAAATTTCGCAAAGATCATATGGTGAACTTGCGGGAAACTAAAGAACGACACCATTACCGGAAAACTTTCAAGATCATCAACAAATAAGAACAAAAATCCAAGAGAATATCTTCGTTGAAAACTAACGAGGATTAACACAATTTGATGCACTAAGAAAAAAGGGCGGGAAAAAACAGAAACAGCGTACCGTTGCTCTGTTGACAGCTCCGACGGCTGAGACTGAAGAAGCCATGGATATTGGTATTGCAAATATTTTTGTTTTACAACGTCGAACAAGTTGTGATGGAATACGGAGTGGGAGTTTTTTAAGTGAAAAACTGTTATTAGTGTGTGTGTGTGTGTGTGATCTCATCTGAGAGAAAGGGAGAGGTGTTGGCTTTTTATAGGGAAGCGTGAAATGTGTTTTAAGTTTTGAGATGGTGAAGTTGAACAGAAAGAAAATTGCCATTTGGGGTTTGGCCTACGAATGAATTCCTAACGGCCACACAATATGGGATTTGGCCCGCACTTGCTGACGTGGACGTTGGTTTTGGATTATTGGTTTATAATTTGAGCTTAAATGGTATTTGGTTGACGACAAAACCGAGGGTTCTCGTAACTCGTGAATTGGGTTTTGAGGTTGGGGGGGTTTAAGCTTCTCTCTTTTCCACTCAAAACTAGTAGTTTTAGTATTTACCACAAAATTGTCTATTATCATTATCATTATTATTATTTTACTTAAAAAAAAAAAACCACTGGTATATATGTTCCTTGTTTTTTCTTGTTTCATTTAATTTCGCCTACAGATATAAAAAAAAATTTAGAATATTTTCTTACCTATGTTATAAACTTTTCAATCTGTCTAACGTTACATTCTTCATTTCTTATAAGAATAAAATGTATCCAATCCGACATGATATCATCATGTGCATTTGTTAATACCAAATATTTTGCAATGTCAGTTTATATGCAACTAACATTTTTAATTATAAAGTAATATAGAGTTTGTAACATTGTCTTTGAGGTAAAGCTTGAATTGTCATGGTTATAGATTTAATTTAATAATAATTTTACATTTGATTATATCACGACGAGATGTATACTTCGAATCTCTCCACTTTAAAATAATAATAATAAAAATAATAAAAAGACTGAATTTTCGCCAAGGAATTGTCATTTTAAAGCAACATTATCCCAGTGGGATGGAATACATCCGGCAAATCATAGTCATCATTGCAGTCATTGAATGAACATATGTTATTATTTTGACCTTTTAAGCAGAGTTAGGAGGTAAATTTCCTAACACCACATTCAAAGATTGTGAGTTAAAACATTATTTTGAAGGTTTACTTTTTCACTAATAAATTTTATCGAGTGTGTCCTCTTAGAACGTATGTAAGAAGCAAGCTCTTAGGAACATAATAAAGTCAAACAAGTTAGGACCAACAAAACAAGCCACAAAGAAACAAATAAAAAGCAATAAACAAACCTAGAAACTTCGAAGGCCAAGACAAGATATCAATGTTGAGAACCAATCGCATTCGTATTACATGAGATAAATTAGTTTGCCACGTGGTAAAGTCAAATACCAGGAAAAATGTCTATTTGTTTTTCAAGGAAAGCTTGGTTATATATATATATATATATATATATATAGCAAGCTACAAAAAGATGTTTCAATTTCATGATCCTAAATCGTTATCGGTTGCTGCATGTAGCGGAATGGGCTAAGATCGATCTTAGAAGAGTGCAATATTTATTTGGGATGGTGAAAGGGAAAGTTCATGGCCATAATTCATGATCCTCAATTATTGGTTTGCTTCTCCTGTTCTCCATACCCTTCTAGCCTATACCATCCATCATTCTAGAGTTCTTCAGTATTACAATATCTCAAAATTTATTCTCTCTCTCGCTCTCATAATATAATTATTACCCCCCTTTTCTCACTACATTTAATTACTCTAGCTTTAAGCATCAAAACATTAAAATGAAAAATTTTGAAACAAAAAATAGAAAATATATGAAAATGAAAAGGAAGTCCGAAATTGAGTTAAACGCTTAAGTTAGTAAATAAAGCAAAATGAATCACAAGTGGTGGTGGCATGCTGGTGATGAGTGAATATTTTACTCACAAATTAAACACTTTTGAGCTTAAATATATGTGTAAACCTCAAGCTTAAGTGTTGTCTGATGGATTTGTGTGCTATTTTGTAGGAAGGCCTGAGAAACGGGACTTAAAAGGAAATTTGGCATAAAAAATTGAAGAAAATGAGGCCATTTGAAGATCTCCTTGCAGCCAGCTAGAGACCTTGGCGTGGCCGCGCCAAGCCAGGGAGTGCCCCTGCCTCCCCCACCGCGAGGCCAGGTGAGGTCGAAATCAAGGCGCGCCCACGTGCCTCCCCGCCCTTAAGCCTGCGCGGCTGCGCCTCTCAGGTGCGCGGCCGCACCCTTCCTTTGCTGAACGACGTCCAAGGGCCATTTTTGGCCCTTGGATGCTTGTTTTGGTAGGGTTTTGATATATCCATTTTGGGGAGCCTCGAGAGGGGAGGTTAGAGAGAGAAAGTGGCCCACATCCCAAGGTAAATTGAGAAGCACACTTTTCTAGAGAGAGACTTGAAGACTACAACTCTGGAAGATTTTTCTTGAAAAATTCTTGAAGATTGAAGTCTTGAGGATTATCTTAATCTTAGTTTCTTCTTCTTTCTTACTCTCTTTTGTTTGAAATTTGTATTTGTGATATTGTCTTGAACATATTTACATTTATAAATTTCTTGATGATTTTGGTTATGGATTTACCTATGCTTGGCCAGACTCTTATTCTAGGGCTTGATGTAGCTATATTTGCACTATGTTTGTAATATTTAGCTAATTGTCAATGAAGTTTCAATTTCAATTCAGTTATGTTTCTTTATGCTTAATGCCTCTAATTTTTTGGGAAACGAATTGGTTGATTTGATTTATGAATTTGATGCTCGGAGAGATTAATTAATTTATCGGTTTGGGAAACACAATCTTAGTTGTTTGTGAGTTCGGGAGGCCATAAGCACTAGGATAGTCAATTAAGGGTTGCTTCATGAATGTGCGGGTAGGCAAATTGGATAGGAATATCAATTTGTTTACTTAGGTATATGATCTCATTTGATGCTTGGGAGAGATCATGAGGTTAATTTTGAGCCCTCGACTAATGAATTGATAAGAACTAGTTGACAATTGCTAAATTGGAAGAACATGATTGATGCTCGGGAGAGGTCATGAGGTTAATTTTAGCCTCGACTAATGAATTGATAAGAGCTAGTTAACAATTGCTAAATTGGAAGAACATGAGAAAAATAGAGTGAAGCCAAGACCTTATAAGATTTTCACATAGATTTTACGTTGCACAAAATTGTCTCTTGTTTCTTGTGTCATTTTTCTCGGACCATTATTGATACGGCAACAAGTGGTACTCTCTTGTCCAAACTGCCGAGGAAGCTCAAGAATTATTGGAGGAGATGGCCTCAAACAATTATCACTGTGCTAATGAGCATTCAAAGGGGAAAAAGCCGCGGGTATTCATGAGGTTGATCCTATAGTCTCTCTTTCGGCTCAAGTTTAGGGTTTGGCGAATCAAATTTTGGTTTCACTACTAGGAGGCATCATCAAGTAATTAATCAGCAATGGAAGCTAATACTCCATACACCGGTGAAGGAGTTGATCAAGAGCAATATCAATATGTGAACAACCGGAACTACAACTATCGGGGTAACAAGTTGCTTACTCACTATCATCTGGGCCTCTGTAATCATGAGAATTTTTCTTATGACAACACTAGAAATGTTTTGCAACCTCCTCTAGGATTCAATCAAAATGTTGTGGAGAAGAAGCCTTATTTGGAGGATCTCTTAAGCAGTTTTATTATGGAAACTAGGGCGTGGTTCAACAAGGATGAGGCAAGACTTGATAGTATTGAGACACATTGTAGTAATATGGGTGCAACTATGAAGTCTCTTGAAATGCAAATTGGATGACTTGCAAACTCCATAAAAGGCCAATCATCCGGCATGTTTCCATGTGATATGGAGACTAATCCTACAGACCATTGCCAAGCTATCACTTTGAGAAGCGGAAAAGAAGTTGAACTTTCCAAGCCTCAGGAAGCTAAGCCCAAGGAAGATGAAGTTGAAGTGGAGCAACAGAAGATTGTCAAGCCAAACTCCATATCTTTTCTAGTTAATCCTCCGATCATTGCTCCCCCATTTTCGTTTCCTCAACAGTTTCAAAAGAAGAAGTTGGACAATCAATTCTCCAATTTCCTTGATATTTTCAAGAAGTTACATATCAACATCCCGTTTGTGGATGCTTTGGAGCAAATGCCCAACTACACGAAGTTCATGAAGGAGGTGATGTCGAAGAAGCAGCGTTTGGAGGATTTTGAGACGGTGAAACCCACGAAGAGTGTAGTGCCATCCTCCAAAAGAAATTGCCACAAAAGGTGAAGGATTCGGGTCATTTCACTATTCCATGCACCATTGGTCAATCGACTTTTGAGAAGGCCTTGTGTGACCTTAAAGCTAGCATTAATCTTATGTCATTTTCTATTTTTTGGAAGTTGAGCCTTGGTGAAGTCAAGTGCACCACAATTTCATTGCAAATGGCAGATCATTCTCTTACCTATCCTCAGGGTGTCACTGAGGATGTCTTGGTCAAGGTGGATAAGTTCATCTTTCCGGTGGACTTGTTGTTCTTGATATGGAGGAAGACTTGGAGATCCCCATTATTCTTGGAAGGCCATTTCTTGCAACCGGGAGAGCACTAATTGATGTACATAGTGGGAACCTCACGCTTCAGGTTAATGAAGAAGATGCCAAGTTCACATCTACGATGCAATGAAGTTTTTGGGTGAGGTGCATTCTTGCAATCACATTGATATGGTTTTGGCTTGTTTGAAGTCGGTTATTAATAATGTTTGGCCTTGTGATTTGTTGGAACATTGCTTGGTGAATTCAAATTCGAGGAAGGATGCACTTCCTGCCTTGGATTTTTTAGAGACTTTTAACGATGCTAGTGAGGAGTTTGTTGATAGTGTTTGTGCTCTTGAAGCCTTGCCCATTGATGCAGATTCTAGTGGTCGAGTGGAAGATGTTTGGTCGGTAGCTTCTATGGGGAATTCTTCGGATTCGTCAGCATCTTCTAAAGTCTCTCAAGAAGGACTGGTTCTAAAGCCTTTTCCCAATCACTTGAGATATGCTTTCTTGGGAGACAATTCTACCTTTGCGGTAAGTATTTTAGCTTCTTTGGATAATCTTGAGGAAGAGAAGTTGTTGGTGTGTTGATAAAGTATAAGTCCGCCTTGGGATGGACGATAGTTGACATCAAAGGAATTAGTCCCTCGACTTGTTTGTATAAGATCCTGATGGAGGACTCTTGCAAGCCCTCAATTGAACACCAAAGAAGACTTAATCATGCTATGAAGAAAGTTGTGTGCGACAAGGTTCTTAAGTTGTTAAATGCCGGAATCATCTATGCAATCTTGGATAGTTCTTGGGTGAGCCCGTTAAAGTGGTGCCGAAGAAAGGCGGAATGATGGTGGTGAAGAATGAAAAGAATGAGTTGATTCCTACCTACACGATCATGAGGTGGCGAGTATGTATTGATTACCAGAAATTGAACAAGGCTACTCGGACGGACCACTTCCTTTTCCCGTTCACTGATCAAATATTGGATTGGCTGGTGGGGGTATGATTATTATTATTTCCTTGATGGCTATTTAGGGTACATTCAAATAGCCATAGCTTCGGAAGACTAAGAGAAGACCATGTTTACTTGTCCTTATGGTACCTTCGCTCTCTGGCACATGCCCTTTGATCTATGCAATGCTCCTGCCACATTTCAAAGATGCATGATGGCCATTTTCTCCGATATGGTGGAATAAATCATGGAAGTCTTCATGGATGATTTTTGGTTTTTGGTTGTTCTTTTGATCATTGTCTCCACAATTTGTCTCTTGTATATGAGAGGTGTGAGGAGAAGAATTTAGTGCTTAATTGGGAGAAGTGTCACTTCATGGTCGAGGAAGACATTGCATTGGATCATAAAGTTTCATCCAAGGGTATTGAAGTGGATCCGGCAAAGATTTCTTCAATTGAGAAGCTTTCACCACCAGCTAATGTCAAGGGGATATGAAGCTTTTTAGGCCACGCCGGTTCTACTAGAGATTTATGAAGGACTTCTCGAACATTGTCAAGTTGTTATGCAATTTGCTTGAAAAGGATGTTCACTTCGTATTTGATGATGTTTGCTTGAAGGCCTTCAACATTATCAAGGAGAAATTAAATTCGACTCCTATTATGGGGGTTCTCGATTGCAACAAGCCATTTAAGATCATGTGTGATGCGAGAGACAACGCAGTTGGAACAGTTCTTGGGCAAATGAGAGACAAGATTTTTCGGGCCATATACTACTCAAGTCGGACACTCAGTGATGCACAATTGAATACACTATTGTTGAAAAGGAAATGTTGGCGGTGATGTTTGCTTGTGACAAGTTTATTCTTACATCATTGGGTCCAAGGTGATTGTCTATCTAATAACCGAATTTTTCGGGACTCGTGATTTCTTTATATATATATATATATATATATAAAGAAATTTAAGTTCATATTATGTGTCATTGTGATGTTTATGGAAATTATGTATGTCAATATGAAGCTCATGATCTGATTTGATTATCAGAATATGTTCGAGTTCTTATAGTGTTATAAGACTCAATGACGATCTATCAAGTCAAGTATGAGGCCTTATGGTGAAAAAGGTAGAACCATGATTTATGATTTTGTTTTGACCAATGAATGACCAGGATAATTTATGACATTATTAAGACTGTACTGCCGTATAATAAGCAGTATTAAAATTATATTATGGGCAACCGTCATTACGGATGTAGAATTGAGAATTAGGATTAGGATTACTCTAGAATAATCATGAATAATATTTGGAGCAAGGAGGACTAAGAAGTTTCAAGTCCAAAGAAAAACCTATACGCGGTCTAGTTAAGTGCAGATAAATTCTAGACTGCAGTCCAGTAATATTATACTATTGATAGTAAAAACAATATTGGTACTATCTAGATTATTAAGAAAATAGACTGCGTATTAGGAGGAATGTCCAAACATAACCCTACTTGGAAGTCAAGTAATTGTAGATAAGTATGAAAAGATTTTTTTTGGTTCAACCTCCACATGGTCTGCCATTTTGAGGGACTTGAAAGGCAAACAATTTTGTCTTTAAGGACCAATATGCAATTCAAGGAGAATTTAAGAAAAAAAAATAATTGTGGAAAATTTTGAATTTTCCACCTATAAATAGAGGTGGGTAGTGAGAATTGAACCATTTTAGTTAGTCTCTCAACTTCTAGTTCTTCTCAACTATTCCTCTCTATCGTTAGAAAGAGAAAGAGAAAGAGAGAGAGAGAGAGAGAGAGAGGTGGCTAGTTGGGTGTGGAGTGGAGAGCAAGGATTTCTCTCATTCAAGGCTTAGAATCCATCTCCTTCAAGCTCTATAGGTATATTCTTGATCCCTAACTAAAACTTTAATTAGTTTTGGTTTGAGGATTTTGTGTATTTCAAGTTATGGGATGTAAGAGCATAAGCTCATGTTCTTTCATTTTCTTATTTTATGGCCTCTAATGGTTGGTTTATGCTAGATCTATGCTTAGGTTATCTTGTTTGCTAGCTCTAAGTATGTGTTTGATTTTTGCTCTAAGATGAGTGTTAAGGTTATGTGTGCTCACCATGTGTTTGTGATTACTTTCACATGTTATATGTGCTCACCATGTGTTTGTGATTATGCTCGCACATGTTTAAGTATGGAGATTTTATGAATGAAGATGATGATGATGATGATGATGATGTGGATACTATGGGTATGTTGGTCAAGAATTAACCCAAAGACACAATTTGGTAAACAAGTAAGTTATCAATATTGTGTTTATCAAGACCATGAGATCAGTGAATGGTTGAAGTTTAAGAATGAAACTAAAGCACTGCATGTTGATGTAGGCTCACGGCTTTGACCGTTTGAGGTAGTGTGTGCAAATTTTTAAGCTAAGAATCCACAAAATACAAACTACCGGTTTTTAAAAATAATATGGACAGTTTTTTGGAAACCCAATTTTGAGCTCCTTAGAAGCCGAATTTGGAAAAAGTTATAACTATAAACTTGTAGAAAATAGAAAATCCTAGGGAAAACATGGTTATTTTTTATTTTTTATTTTTAAATGACTCTAAAGGCCTCTGTTTTTATGAGTTTTCAAAACTAGCCGGTCCATGTATTGTACACAGCCAGTAACTTTCAAAAGGAAAAATGGGTAAGTTAAATGTAGAATTAAGTTTAAGATAAAACCAAAGTTGTAGGATTCGATGACATCTACAACTTCTATGCAGAAAACTTTTCCAAATTATAAAGCAATTTAAAATTAAAACTGGATTTTTAAAACTGTGCATGGTACAAGAAATTTCTTGCACAGATACATTCAAGCAAATTAAAAGGGTGTTTTGAAATCAGTTTTTTAAGGTTTTAAGACCTCTTTAAAAAGAGACTATGATTTTATGAAAATAGTTTCAAAAAGATTTATATCCATGTGAATTTTAATACATATTATGGTTTACAAAAGGCAATTTCATGAAATTTCAAGCATTTATGTTTAGAAATACTTGATTTGTAAAGTTAAGATATTTTCAAGTAAACAAGATATTTTTAAGAAAATGAAGAAAAATAGATTAAGTCTAAGTTACTTAAGAATATAGTAACAATTCTATGATTACCAATGGTAATCGGATTGGATACCAATTTATTATGTCAGGATTTGTATCTATGATTACCGATGGTAATCGGATTGGATACCGATCTAGTATGTTATGGTTTGTAGTAAGATAGAACGATTCTTATCTTACGTCCTGTTTGAAAACAGGAATATAACCTATAGTCGTGCCTTGCTGGAACAATAGATCAAGAGCATAGGACAAATTGTAAGTACAACTCCGCCTATAACATGGGCAAAATGTTTTTATTGCATTGCATGTTTTCTAAAAATCATGCATTGATTTACATGAGGTACATATGCTTATGTTTTATTATTGTGGTATTATGCAAGCATGCTCACTAATAATAAATCACACGATAAGAACAAAATCAAGTTTTCAAGTAAGAAACAATTAAGATTCAAGTATGATCGAAACAAGAACAAGTCTTCACGTAATACAAGTTTCTCGTGTCATACCGACCTATCATGAGGGTGGGTTTTGGTTTGGTTCACGGTTTGAGTTGGACAGGGCTGGTCGCCTTAACTACTCCATGGCTACGCGTCACGGTACGTACACTCATGTTCATGATATGTAAGGGGCCCAAAAACAAGTTTACATAAGAAAGCATGATTGATTCATAAGAAAGCATAATTGGTTCATGCATTATCAATTCATACATTCTTTTACCAAAATTATTTTACGGAATAGAAAGTGGTACTTACTAGCATAAGCTCATAACTTACGTTCATGCTGTAGGTAAGTAACCTACCGGACAAGCTTGATGCAAGACTGTGGAGAAATGGCATTATAGACTGTGAAATTTGGGTTGGACACCACCACATGTTTTGTAAAATATGTTTATGATATGATTTGATAATATAATAGTACCGGTACTTAAATATTTAGTATTGGGATAGTATTTAAAGTTTATTAAATGGTAATTAGTATGGTTTATCAAATGTTTTAAATGGTTTTACAACTCTGTACTCGATTGAGTACATATAAATTAGTATGAGAATAATAGGTTTTAAATTTGAATTTAAAATGAATAAATAAATTTTTTTTCTCGTATTTTTACGAAATACAAGAGTATGTTTAAGTAAGTTAAGTTTTTAAGTTAAATAAACATGGTATGTAAGCACGGTAATGGCCCTACGTATTTGGGTCATTACAGTCTATACGGATCATGCGGCTATTTGATACTTGTTTGCAAAGAAAGAAGCTCAACCTCGATTGATTCAATGGATCCTCCTGCTCCAAGAATTTGATTTGGAGATTTGAGACAAGAAAGGAAGTGAAATTATCGTGGCGGATCATCTTTCAAGACTAGAGTTGGCGGAAAGGGAAGACTGCCCATGTATTCAAGAGGTATTCCTAGATGAACACCTTTTGAATGTAGAAGTTAAATTGCCTTGGTTTTTTGATCTTGTGAACTATCTTGTGTGTAAAGTCATGCCTCCGGATATCTCACATCCCCGATGGAAGAAATTCTTCATGATGTTAAAAGCTATATGTGGGATGATCCATTCTTGTTTAAGAAGTGTTCGGACCAAGTGATTTGACGATGTGTCACAAAGGAGGAAGTTCCAAATATTCTCCTTCACTGCCATTCGTCTCCTTATGGTGGATATTTTGGTGCAACAAGGACCGCCGTCAAGGTACTTCAATCAGGTATTGGCCTACTTTATTTCGCAATTGTTATGTGTTTGTGAAGATATGTGATCGTTATTGAAAAGTGGTAAACATTTCAAGGTGGCATGAGTTGCCATTGACAAACATCTTGGAGGTGGAAATGTTTGACGTGTGGGGTATAGACTTCATGGCCCTTTTCCCTCCATCTTTCAGGCAAGAGTACATATTGCTTGCGGTTATTATATGTCCAAATGGGTGGAAGCAATCACCACTCTGACAAATGGTGCAAAGGTGGTGATTAAGTTCTTACATAGGAGCATTTTCACTAGGTTCTGACGTCTTGGGCAATGAAATTAGTGATGAAGGAACCCACCTCTACAACAAAGTTTTCGACTTGTTCTTAGCTAAGTATGGAGCAAAGCACAAGGTAGCACTAGCCTACCATCCTCAAACAAATGGGCAAGTCAGAGTCTCAAACTGGGAATTCAAGCAAATTCTTGAGAAGACGGTGCACACTAACCAAAAGGATTGGTCGGTGAAACTTGATGGTGCCTTGTGGGCATATCGAATGGCTTTCAAAATGCCAATTGGAATGTCGCCATACTGGTTGGTGTTTGGGAAAGCTTGTCATCTTTCGGTGGAGTTGGAGCATAGAGCTTTTTGGGCCATTAAGAAGCTCAATTTTGATCTCAAGGCATCCAGGGAGCAATGTTTGCTTCAACTCAATTAGTTGGAAGTATTTTGGAATGAAGCCTATGAAAGAGCAAGACTTTACAAGAAATGCACAAAAAGGTGGCATGACAAGCAAGTTTTGAGGTGAGAGTTTGTTCCCGGCCAACAAGTATTGCTCTTCAACTCTCGCTTGAAGCTATTTCCAAGAAAGTTGAGATTGAGATGGTCGTTCAAGATCAAGCAAGTTTTTCCTTTTAGCGCCATTGAGCTCTTGGGAGATGATGGGTGCACTTTCTATGTTAATGGTCAAAGATTGAAGCACCACTTCGGAGGTGAGGAACAAAATGGGGAGAACATCCCGCTAGCAGATCCAATTGGAAGAGAGAAAGGCCATGTCCAGCTAGGGACGTTAAACCAAGCACTTCTTGGGAGGCAACCCAAGCTCTCTATCCGTACTCTTTTAGTTTTTATTTTCATTTTAGTTTGCTTTTATTTAATTTTCTTAAATTTTTATTTATTTACATATGTGTTTAAAGTTTAAAAATTTCACTATGTTTACATTAAAGTATGAATTTTGGGTGTGTTGATTGGTACTAAAATAATTGGAGGCCTAAAGACACAAGTTCGGGTGCAATCATTGGCAAAGAGGTGGAAAGTGGCTAAGGAGTGAGTGGAAGGCGTCAATTCTAAAAAAAAATGAAAAATGAAAAAAAATAAATAAAAAGAAAGGAGACGCCAGGCCCAGGCTAGAATCCTTAGCATGGACGCACCACACCAGGCTTATGCCCACGCCACACAACAGCCCCCAAGCCCAAGAAGTGCCCAATACAGGGGCATGCTTGCACCTTCTAAGCGCGCGGCCGTGTGCCCCCACACCAGACCCAGGACAGAAGCCCTAGTGCAGGCATGAAAGCCAGGCGCACCCATGCCCCCCTTGAGTCAGAAAAAGGGGGGGGGGGGGGGGGGGGGGGGGGGGGCTTTAAATCCCCTTTAACCCAAAAATACCCAACTCCAAACCCTAATTTTCACCCCTTCATGCTTTAAAACACCACAACCACCCCCACACTTCCACCATCTCTCTCAAATTCAAAATTTACATACAATCTCTCCTCTAACACTCAATTAAATCTTCATCCCTATCTTCCAATTCATAAATTTTCACAACCAAATCCAATTTTTTTTTTTTGGAATTCTCCTCATCAACCTTGAAGACAATCTTTGGGTGGAGCTCATCGAGGCATTGGGGATTCCACAACTTTAAGTCATTCATTGTGGTGATTTTGTCATCAAGTAAGTCTCATTTTCCAACGTGTGGAGTTTAATTTCATTGGAAGGAGTTGGGTTGAATTGAACTTGTTGACTGTGGATTGTGGATTGAACATTGTAGAACATTATAAATTGAATAGGTTGACGAGTTAATTTGTTGAGTAGCGATTGTTTGGGGTTGTGTTAAACATTCTTGTGGATAATGTGAGTTTGGGAGTATTGAAGAGATTAGTTTTGGTGTTTTGGGAGTAGTCTTCAAGGGTGCCTACCAAGAGTTCGATACAGCGTCTAGGTGAAGAACACCCTTCAAAACCATGGCTCCTAAAAAACAAAACAGTGGTAGTTCTCAACCTAGTTCATCCTACAACAATCGACGGTTTGCGAGTGCGGTGGCAGAGGAACTATATAACCATTTTGTGTATAAGAAAAAGAGCTTGATCATGGAAGGGGGTTAAGGCTAAATGAGAACCTACATCGAGATGGTCTTATATCAGAATTTATTAATAAAAGAAATTGGGACAAATTCACCGATAATCCAAAGGCGGTGGTTGTGCCCATAGTAAGGAAGTTTTGTACCAATGCCTCATTGAATGGGTAGACAATGTGGTTTTTGCTCGAGCAAAGATGGTGTCCTTCGCCCCGGAGGCGATTAATGCATACTATGGTCTAGAGTCTGTTGAGAATGATGACTACACTAAATACTTGAGTAGGAAGAAGACTTTAGTGACATCATTGATCGAATCTGTGTACCGGGAATGCAGTGGACATCGAGGCAAGATGATGAAAGTGTTGCCCTCACCTTTCAAGAAAATACCTTGAATAGATGTGCAAAGGCATGGCACAAGTTCATTTGCGCCAACTTCATGCCAACAACGCATCAACATGCAGTATCAATGAAGAGAGCGGCATTGTTATTTTACAATTGTACGGAGAAGGCGATTGATGTTGTAAGGGTGATACAAGATTCCATACTTTATTCCATCCGAGCAAAAACCACAGGTGGTCACACTCACCCGCTCCTCATCACTGAGTTGTGTCGGGAGGCCGGTGTGAAAATAGGTGGGGGGAGAAAATTGCAAATCCTAATGCACTCATCAATCACAAGTTGATTTCGAGGTATGTATGCTGGACTGGTAGTGAGCCTGTCCCCTTGGGATTAGGTTTCATCACTTATGAAAACCAACTGTCACCATCGCCGCATCAACTACTTGGTTGAAGGCATCGTCTTCCCAATGACTTTGAAGGCGTTGATCCCCACCATTATGAGGTAGAACGACAGAGGCAACTTCATGTGGCAAATTCCAGCACTCATTTTCCACCTCCACGTCGAGGCCAAGATGAAGCTAGACCATCTCAACCATGTGGAGAAGCTGCCCAACAAATGTCCATGGTCGAAATATGATGGATGGTTCAAAACCATAATTAAAAAATCATGACACTGAATAGCTCTATCTCCAATGTCCGAGCTCGATTAGTAGATCTCCAACAACAAGATCTCACAAGGTCACACTTTCAAGCCGACTAATACAACCATGGTCCGCAAATATCCACGATGTTTCCGAAATTTCAACTGAAATTTTTGTGGTTGAGGGGTACCGAAATATCTTTTAGGTGTAATATCTTTTCCGTCAAAATAATCGGGGATATCAGAAAAGATTAGGAAATATAGGTAAAAATATTCAAATCGGTAAAATGTAGTGTAATTTGTACAAAATATCGGGAAATATTGAGGAAATTTCAGAAATTTCAGTGCAAATAACAAAAATTTCGGGTGGAAATTGCACTTTGAAAATCTTCAAAATTTTGGATTTCTATTATGTATTATCTTTTTGAACATGCTATAATTATCTTCTTTTTTCAAGTAGATGGTTGAAATAGAGTAAACTAGCAACTAGCATGTTATAATTATCTTATAAAAATATAGATAAAAATAAAATAAAAGATAACACATTAAAGCTAAGAGTATATTTTCTCTTAGACTTTTACAAACTTTACATAATTTCTTATTCATGAAAATAGATTGGGAAGAGATTAATAGACCTACATATTACATGTTTATAACTATATTCAACTATATTCAAATAACAAGTCATATGACCAATTCTGCTTGAATTAGGATGGCATCCCAACCATGTTTGAACCTCATAGGACTTCCTTTTGGTATCAAGATATATAAGAGATATATGTTTCTTATATAAAACTTGTGTATTTATGTATCTTTTTAATATTTGTGCTATCCTAAAATGTTAAAAATATATTTGAAAGCATATTTCTGTTACTTCCGTAATATTTTTTTTGATATTTCAACCGATATCGATAATATCTCCGAAATTTCCATAAAATTGGACCATCGATATTTTCATCGATATCGATATTTTAATCCATGACTACAATATGCTTGGACTAATGATCAATGGGATGAGACTCAACTCTGGTCACTACTTCACGGGGATAACATAACTTCCCCATTATCCGGCAAGCCTCCTACAACCTTACAACCCGCACTCACCATCGCAAGGAGATGATGATGGCGTGGATCAATAGGAGGTGAAATTCGACATCTCACCTCCCGGGTACGTGTTCTTTTCCCTTGTGCCTTTATCATTGCATAAACATTGGGGACAATGTTTAGATTAAATTTGGGGGAGGGAACACATCTGTGGTTGGCTTTGGTTCGCTTTTTTGATGTAATACTTTGTTCAGCCTCTTGTGTCTTGTAGTCCTTGTTTGTTTTGTTTATCTCTCTTCTTTGTTTTAGTTCTTCTAGTAGTAGTTTTCTTTTCAAAAGAAGAAGAAGAAGAAGAAAAAAAAGAAGAAGAGCATGAGTTTAGTTGAAAGAAAGATGGCCAAGAATTCAATGATAAGAATTGATTTAAATGATGTCCTTAGATCATTGGAAATGTGTTTGCATCATTTGTTTGTGTGATTGACTCCCTTGTAGGTTAAGGGTCATTGTTTGATTCTCGAACACGTTGAACACCCACAACCATGATCACTTAACCATTTTGTGATTTTAGAGTATATTTATGCAACATAGGGAACGTCACATCTCATACAGTAGTTCTAGAACTCACCCTAGTTTCACTCGAGGTGAAATTCTAGGCTAGGTGATATTGAGGACATGATTTAGGCATTTTCTTGATCCATTTGGGCCTTTCTAGCCGACCCTTTGTTTTTATCCCTTGTTATCCCTTGAAGCCTAAATGCCCTTTCTTTCTTTCATTACCCTAATCACTCAAGCCTAACCATCATCGAACTTCTTCCAAACACATACCCTATCACCCTTAGGCAAATTGACCATGCATGTGCACGTTCCAAGCATTGAATAGGGGTTTTAGTTGAGATTTCTTGTGGATCGAAGTTTCTTCGTGGTTATGTCACTATACTTCCCATTTTAGTTGTGTTCTTTTCATTTATGTCATTTCGTTTTAAAGCAATAAAACAAAAACAAAACAAAAATCAAAAAATCAAAAAACAAAAAACAAAAAAAGAGAAAATATGTCTTTGCCACCCCAATAAATGTAAATAAAGAAATAAGTTTGGGGGTAAAGCAAAATTCAAAAAAAAAAAATTTATTGATGCGAATAAATAATTGTGTTGTTTGTGTCATGAATTAGGAACTAAATGGGAGTACTAAATGGGAGTAGATTGGTAATATGGGGAGTGAAAAGAACTTAGCTTTGGGAGAAACGAATTAGGAACTATGTTCGGTTTGAGTAAGGTATTAGTGACGCAACACATGCTAAGGGTGAATTTGAGCCAAACGAATCCATCTCATCATACCGTTACCTTAACCTTACGCTACAACTGTTAGAAGTCCTATTGACCCTCAATCAAGCCTCAACGTACATACAATTATTGGAGAGTGGACGGAAGGTGAGCATATGGAACTACTTAAACTCTACACCACCCCCTAGTTGCATAAATTGAACCGAGTGTTAAATTGGTGAAGTGGTCAAGGTTTGTGTGCACACACACTGAGAGTCATCTTTGGATCGAAACTAGCTTGGGAGTTGAAATTCTAGACAACATTGGTGTTAGGCATTTCCTTTGAGCTTTGGCAAGTTTAACCTTTGAGATAAAATTTCTTGGCTATCCAATAGATGCCTAATTCATGCGTGATTTCTTTGTATTGTTCTTGTTTTTGCGTCATCTTAATTTAGTTTTAGTTTTCTTTCAGCTTAGGTAATACTTAGTTTTAGTTTTTAATTTTGTTATTTCTCTATTGTTTTGTTTTGCTTGAGGATAAACAAAGGTTTAAGTTTGGGGGTGTTTGATGAGTGAGTATTTTACTCACAAATTAAGAACTTTTGAGCTTAAATATTTGTGTAAACCTCAAGCTTAAGTGTTGTTTGATGGATTTGTGTGCTAGTTTGTAGGAAGGCTTGAGAAATGAGACTTAAAGGAAATTTGGCATAAAAAATTGAAGAAAACGAGGCCATTTGAAGATCTCCTCGTAGCTGGCTAGGGGACCTTGCGCGGCCATGCCACTCCAGGGCACGCCCGTTGCCCTTCCCTTCGCGAGGCTAGGCAAGGTCGAGACCAAGGCGCGCCCGCGCCAGCCAGAAGTGCCCGAGTGGCTCCATGCCCCCAAGCTCGCGCAACCGCACCCCTCCTCTGCTGAACGACGTCCAAGGGCCAAATATTTTGGCCCTTTGGATGAGAATGGATGGCAAGATTTGCTGTTTTGGTAGGGTTTTGATATATCCATTTTGGGGAGCCTCAATAGGGGGGGGGGGGGGGGGAGGAGGTTAGAGAGTGAAAGTGGCACACATCCCATGGAAGATTGAGAAGCACACTTTTCTAGAGAGAGAAGCTTGGAGACAACAACTCTTGAAGATTTTTCTTGGAGAATTCTTGAAAATTGAAGTCTTGAGGGTTATCTCAATCTTAGTTTCTTCTTCTTCCTTACTCTATTTTGTTTGAAATTTGTATTGTGATATTGTCTTAAACATGTTTACATTTATGAATTTCTTGATGATTTTGGTTATGGATTTACCTATGTTTGGCCAAACTCTTATTCTAGGGCTTGATGTAGCTCTATTTGCACTATGTTTGGAATATTTAGCTAATTGTCAATGAACTTTCAATTTCAATTCAGTTGTGTTTCTTTATGCTTAATGCCTCTAATTTGTTGGGAAACGAATTGGTTGATTTGATTTATGAATTTGATGCTCGGGAGAGATTAATTTATTTATCGTTTTGGAAAACACAATCTTAGTTGTTGTGAGTTCGGGAGGCCATAAGCACTAGGATAGTCAATTGAGGGTTGCTTCATGTATGTGTGGGTAGGCAAATTGGATAGGAATATCGATTTGTTTACTTAGGCACATGATCTCATTTGATGTTCGGGAGAGGTCATGAGATTAATTTTGAGCCCTCGACTAATGAATTGGTTGGAACTAGTTGACAATTACTAAATAGGAAGAACAAGAGAAAAATAGAGTGAAGTCAAGACCCAAGAAGCTTTTCACATAGATTGTAAGTTGCACAAAATTGTCTCTTGTTTCTTGTGTGTCATTTTTCTTGGTTAATTTTGTTAGTTTTAATTCCGTAATTTTCTTGCATCTAGTTCAAATTTGTGACTACCTAGATAAAATTAGGTTGCCAATAGCCATAGTACTTAGCTTTAAAGATTATGTGCACCTGTGGTCTCAGAAACACTCCTACAATGATACTGGACGAAGGTGACGAGCTTAAAAGTATTGCTAATCCTTATTTTTACTGGAAAAATTTACCAAAGTGAAGAAATTGATAAATGGAGTAACCCCTCCCTTAAAGAGAAAATTACTTAAAACAACCATCTTTTTTTCATCTGTTAACCAATATGATACAAATTTCTCATTCTTAACCAACATGACATAAATTTGTGATAGTTTTAGTTTTGTGTCATATTGGTCTTGTGTTAATTTTTTGTGTCATGTTAGTGCAATGGTCCATTAAATTGGGTTATATGCATGAATATCGTAAATTTGATACATCCTTATATTTATAGCTACCATAACATTAAAGTTGATAAATTTGTCACTTATCAACTTAATATTAAAGTGGGCAAAATTTATAAGAAGATACTCAAAATATGACTCTCCACTTAATTTTCTCATTTTTATAAATTTATGTCATTCAATGCCTTCCCCCAACCTAAATTGGTATTTGGGCTTAACATTTGGGCCTAACATTAGACTTTGGGAAACAATATATCTGAAATGTGTTTTCCAAAAGAGGAGAAACTATAGAAACAGAACACCAATGCACCTTTTGTAAAGTTATAATTTACCCAATAAACTTTTAATTTTGACAATTTCCATTATAAAATTATAAACTTGTAGTAATATGTCCCCTATTAATAACAAAGTTAGTTTTTTTTTTAAATTACAAAATGGCATTTAAAACGTTAAATTAAGAGCATAAAAGGTATTTTTTTTAATCAATGTGAACCAAAACTTATATTAAAAACAAATCGAAGTTCTCTATTTCAATAAAATTTAATTAAAGATCTTTACGTTAATAGATTTATATTAAAATATAGAAAACTGACTATTTATGTCATTAATTAACGACTCGATCGTATCCATATCACATGTTAATTTCTTTAAAAAAAAAATAACATTGTTACTAATAGGGGTAAATTACTATAGGTTTTTGTAAGTTCAAATGGCAAATTGCAAAAATTAAAAATTCAAATTGTAAATTGCAATTATGCTATAAATTCATGGTGTACCGGTGCAAAAATAAGCCCTTAAACCTATATCTTTTTGACATCCCTTAATGCTTGGATATTTTATCCTCCATATTTTCTAAATAGAGGTAAAAACAAATTGAAACTATTATAACTGGACCAATTATCATCTAACAATATGCTTTTTGATGGGTAATCTTGTAAATCACCCAACTGAGAGTGCAATAAGTGAACATAGGCTGAAAAAAAAATTAGGGCCAAACTTTGATTATCCCAAATTAATGGGCAGAATACAAGTTAAAAATAATCATATTGCAAAAATTTTAAACTGAGTGAAGTTAACATGGGATACACTAAAAAATTATATAAAATGTAATAATAATTAAAATTCGTTGATTGAGGGGCTGTTTGACAGAGTTTTTTGAAAGTTATTTTAGGTTTTCTAGGTTCAAAGTAGCTTCTGAAAATATTTGGATGATCTGTCAGAAGTGTTTTCAGTCTACAGAAGTACTTCCTGTTAAAGTCAAAAATTGTGAGTTGTGGTGAAAGTTCTTCTCAGTGGACTTTAAGACTTGTAATAAAGTTTAAACTAGAAAATATAAACTTGATTTTAACATTGTTTTTTCTACTTATTAGAACCTTTAAATATCATTTTGATCTTATAAGTTATTTGCTTACAAACACTTATTGAGAAGTCAAGGTTTTTCCTTCTTTTATTCATCTGATTAAAAAAAAAAGTAAAAACTCTACCAAACTGACCTTATTGTTACTAAAAGGCCTTTTCGTTGTAGTGCCAAGTGAGGTTAACTAGGTTTAGGTTGATGCTCGTGGGTTAGCAGGGTCTTATAATTTGCCAAATATCCACTGAGCATGAGGGTAATGTTAGGGGTGATATTAAGGCTGTTTTGTTAACCATTAAGGCTGGAATTTTATTTTATTTTTTTTGTATTTTTTTTTCTTTAATGAATTTGAGTGGGACACTTTTCTTCTCCTCTCTATTTATTTTAAAAAAACTTTGGGGATAAAATAGAATAATTGATATTTTAAAAAACTGCTACAAACAAAATAGCTTTACAAATATAAATATATATATATATATATATATTTAACAAGTCTAGTCAAGGGATTTAATTATAGACTTAAATGACTTTCGTTTTGAAGGCTTTCCGTTTTAGTTTATTTTATTTTGCTTTATTATTGTTCCGGTTTAGTTTTCGTTTTTATTTTGTATTCTAATTTTCCGTTTTATTTATTTATTTATTTGTTTATTTGTCTTTTTTTTTTTCCTGGATATTTGTTTATTGTTCTTGTTCAGTATTTACTTTTACTTCTGAATTCTAACCTCAACATTGGCAGCAAGGGCACAATATATGAACAACTATTATATCCGGAAAGATATTGTTGAGATTTGTGTAATTGATTATTAATCTAGTTATTGTTTGGTGATTATTTCCTAATTTAGATGTGAACATAATAATTAGTTTTTTTATAGAGTTATCTAGTAGGTGTCAATTAGGTGTAATTGGTTTTCTTTTATTTGTTTTTGTTTTATTATTTTTCTTTACGTATATTTATAAGCCTAGTATTCGTTTTAGTTTGTGAATAAAAATTATTTGAATCCTAAATTTAAGTTGGTATCAGAGCCTACTCGAAATCTTGAAAAAATCCTTTCATTCACTGCAAATAGCAAAATAGCAGAAGCAAAGCAAATCAAATAGAAAAAGCAAAATACCCATCAAAATCACCATCCATCTTCAAATCCACACCAAGTAGATCATAATTGAAACCCGCAAATCACAATTCAAGAAATCAGCAAATCGTCATATCAAATAACAAATCACCACGTCAAACCCTCCCAAAGCATTCAAATCAAAACAAAAAATAAATAAAAAATAAAAAAAGCGAAATTGAAGAGTGCCAAAAATCAACACTGTTGCACCCAATTAGTCTTGAATCCTTAATCACCGTTGAAGAGCATAGACGACAAAACGCTAATCTCCACAAATCTATCATTCTCAAACAAAGCATGAATCACTGTGAGTCTCTATCGTCGAGTCTGCGCCCTACGAGCGTTGCTTCTCCAAGTCAAAGCCTCCTTTCTTTCTTGTTTATTTGTTCCTTTATTTATCTCTTATTGTTGGCATATTATTCAAAAAAAAAAAAAAGGAAAAAAAATATTAAAATATCTTTCTTGTTCAGAAAAAAAAAAAAAAAAAGTTACTTGGATTGAAAGAAAAAATAGAAATGAGTGAAAAACATATTGAATTATCCGGGAGCAAATATGTTTCTTTTATTGTGCAATTGAAGTTAGCCGATTGACACTCTCTTTAAGATGGTGTTAGATTGGGAAATCTCAAAATTTTTGGGCAAGGGGAGTGTTGAGGTTTGTGTAATTTATTATGTATCTAGTTATCATTTTGTCGTCATTTCCTAATTTAGATATGAACATAATAATTAAATTTAGAGTAATTGACCAAAATAGTCCCTGAACTCTTTAAAAAGTGACGGTTTAGTCCCTTCTTTATTGTTTTTGGCCGAGACGACCATAAACTCTCTAAGTGTTGGCCATTATAGTTCTTTTGACCATTATAGTTCTTTTCGTTCAATCCTGTTAAATTTTATAACAGAATGAGTCATGTGCGTTGCATATGATCTAATTTGAGAGGGTAGTTTTAGTAATTTAATAATAATTAATTTAAAAAATGAAAAAATCTTTAAGAAAAAACTAAAACTCATCACTCTCTCTCTCTCTTTCTCCCCCCCCCCCCCCCCCCCGCCCCCACCAAATAGCAAACCCAGATCTTGGGGGGGGGGGGATCTGATCTCTCTCTCTCTCTCACTCTCCCAATAGCAAACCAGATCTTGAGGGGGGGGGGGGGGGGGGGGATCTGATCTGAATTCGGCTCAGGGGGGCTAGGTTTGTCAAAGTGGGAGGGTGGTGCATTCATTGCCGGTGTGGAGGGGGAGGGGGGGGTTGGGTTCGTCGACGGATTTTTTTTTCAGGGGGAGGGGGGGTTGGCTTAGAGGCCGGGGGGGATCTAGGTCCGAATCTGACATGCGGGGGTGGTATAGGTCTGAATCCAGTGCGGCGGTGACCGAGGGGGGGGGGGGTGGGTTTTGGCGATGGAGAGGGGGGGGGGGGGGGGGGGGGGGGGGGGCACTGGCATCGCCGGAAATGGAAGCCATCGCCGGTGATGGTGGCCATCAACAGATCTGCAAAGGTAGAGAGAGAGGCGAGGGAGAGAGGAACTTTAGGGAGAGTTTAGGAGAAAGAGAAAATTAAGGAACATTTTAGTCTTTTTACTACAAAATGATCACTTGCGGAAGATTCCTTTATTGTTGGTTTCCTTTATTGTTTTTCTATACGTGTATTTATAAGCCTGGTATTGTACCATTTTCTGTTTATGAATAAAAATTATTTGAATATCAAATTTCAAGTTGGTATCAGTGCCTTACAAACTCAAATGAGCAACTCGATCCATCTAATACAAGATTGGTGACTTTAAAGAGAGAACCATCTTGCAGGAGTGTGTTAAGAGTTAAAAAAAAAAATAAAATAAAAACCCTAAGTCTCACATCGTAAACATATAATAACAATAACGGACATATAAGGGTACTGAACCACTTCACTTAATAGGTTGACCTTTTAAAATAGAAGCTCAATCTCTTAACAATCTCAACTTTCTTCTTCGCTCTAACCTTCGTAGATATTAGATTAAGATGAACTCATAAGAGAAGTCTCAAACATACATTCTCAAACTGAAAATATGAGCTTTTGATTCATAAATACATGTTTACAAAGTAGTGTTAGGGATACAACTCTAATCCCAATTTTTTAAATACCAGCTCATGTTTATATTTTTATTGTAGATGCAATCAATTGATGTGATAATATTTAAAATATTTCCAATAAAGGAACACAACTTGTATGCCATATAAGTTAATATTAAAAAATAAGGATTAAAATTAGTGTCCCTAACAATTTTTTTCGTTGATATCATCTCAAACAAAATATCCATTTAAGAAGGATTCTCTTGAGTATATAATTATTTAAAAAAAAAAAAAAAATAGAGTACGAACATTAATACACAGCTTTCCTCCTTCGAAATTATCTGTTCTTAATCTGCAACTCTTTGTATTTCACCCCCAAAAAAAAAAAGTATATTTATACAGATATAGATATAAATATCTTCGTAATTGTCACTCCTCTCATCATACTACAATCTATGCGACGAACCATATGAGCTAAAACCCCTAAGAAGAATAGAACCCCCATACCTCAGTTTGAGTAACTTTCTTCCCAATTAAATTAAATTATATACAAAACACAATTTAAATTTGTCCATTGCTAAAATGAATCAACTCTCATCACTTACATTCATATTTTTCCATTGTCCTATATATATGAAAAATATTCGGGCATTTTGAATGCTCAGCATCATAATTTATAAAAAGTGTGTCTATCTTTTATTAACATGATGCTGAACACCGTTGCTCCATAAAAAAGTATGTACTCTTCAAAGTACTTTTAAACCTTCTCCTTAAGGGAGAAAAAAAAAAGTACTTAAAACTGAATTTACCGTCACGACCAAGTCTTATTATTATATCCAGCTCCAACTGGTACTTGGACATGGCTAGGATGATCACGGTGATGATGATGATCACCGGAACGCCGTAGATTCTCGTACCGAAAGACACAACTCAACCCCGACCAACACCTCGACAATGGCGGCTTCCGTCTTCTCCAAGTCGGAGAAATGCAGAGTCTGCATCAACAACACCGACTTCCCCACGCCGCCAAAATACCTCTGCTGCCTCTCCAACTTCCTCTCCGCCTGCCACGTCATCGTGTCGTGAGCCAGAGGCGCCAGCCACGTCATCATCTCCTCTACCGCGTCCCTCCACCCCTCCGCCAGTGCGTGGCCGTCACGCCCTCCCTCCTCTTCCTCCCCCCATCGCTTCCTCAGTTTCGCTCTAACCGTTCTCCTCAAACTCTCCGGAAGCATCTCGTACAAACCGTCACGCGTGTCTTTATCCACCGTCTCCGGCGCGTAGAGACACCTTTCCGCCAATATGATCACGTTCGCGTACCGGACCGTCAACGCGGAGCCTCCACCGTCGATTGCGGAGCCAATCTGGACACGCCCTCACTCTTCCCAATCTTACCGCCAGTGATTTTATCAAAACCGTAAAACCGGGCCAGGCCCATTGGGCTGGTTGTTTTCCAGGCCCGTTTCGTTTTCTGCAGGTGAAAGTACCGTTCCTCGAGAAGGCAATACTCCGTCGGAGAACATTGCAAGCCTGAAATGTAGTATGATCCGAAAACAACATAGATTCTGGCGTACACGACACAGACGAGTCGTGCCATGAGGCTGAGGCTCTCGTCGTACGTCTTGCTCCAGAGAGAGGCTTCCTTGTAGCTCTGAACCTGTTTTTGGAGCAAGAAGATCTGCTCGTGAAAGAGATCGATGTTCGCAATCTTCCATTCGTTGATCTTTTTCTTGGAATGCTCCAATTCCGATAGCGATTCCCACGCTGAGTAGAGATTCGCTGTTACGGAGACCAATCTCTCCATCTTCTGCACAATTATCTGCACATTTCTCGATCGGAATTTGATTTTCTTTGAATCGATGAGCCCTAGCTTTAGGCCGCCGTGGAGGAGGTCGAACCGGAGAAGTCCGCGGTTGGTGTCCGAGCATTTCTCTCCGAGGAGAGCGACGGAGGAGGCGACATGGTTGAGGTCGTCGAGGAGCTCGGCGCAGGCGAGGCGGAGGAGGTGATCTTCATCTCTGGAATTCAAGTACGCCACGCTGGAGGACCTGACGACCTCGATCCTCAGTCTCCGAATCTCGTCGTCGGAGAGGGATCGGTAGAGAGATACGAGGCGGGACATCGTTTTCGCTGCTTCGAAGCAAAGGATTCCGAGAGGGGTTGAGGTCGCCGTCGTCATTTTCTTGTCGGACTGGAAGAGATTGCAAAGGGAGTCACCGGCGCCGGTGAGCCACGTCATGGAGTGCTCTTCCACTGGTGGCTCTAGCCTCTAGGATTAGTAGTGATTGTCGTCTATCTGGAGAGATGATGATAGGTTTTGGGTTTTGCGTCTTGGGTTTTGACAATAATAATGGGATATATAATATATACGACGGAGGGGGGTTGTGTATGGACATTTCGAAGCTTGTTCATCTAGACAGACGCGTTGGCACTGTTTTGGATTATGACTTCGGAGGAAACGGCAGGTTGAGAACAATAAATAAATAAATTAGAAAAAACGGACAGGGACAATTAGAAATCGTTACTATTCTATCATGCAAAACAACGGAAAGAGGGAAAAAAAAATAAAAATAAAAATAAAAATCTTTCATGTAAAAACAATGCAAAGAGAGAAAAATATGTATATATACACAGAAGGTCTTCTATTATAGGTGTGAATAACTTTGTTAGGATGAAAATAAAATATACTTTAAAGCTTTAGTGATATTGAACATCACACTAATAAAGAGGTGGATCCCACTTGTGAGTTCTATATTATGGAACTTACCATCTTTATGATGTCCCCTAATATTGTTAAAATAATAATAATAATAATAATAATAATAATAATAATTAAAAGTCTAGTGTTAAGAAAAATATCAAAATAGTCAAAGGTGGGAAATCGTGTTCACCACCATAAGTTTTGTATAGTCAAGTCAACAAGAGCTTTTTGTAGTTCATAATTTCAACCCATCAGACCAAAATTGTTTTTTCCTTCAAATCCAATTTAAGTCCATGCTAATTATTATTCTTACTCTTACATATGTGATTAGGTGGAGTTTAATAGCTATTGGTGATTGTCAAATATTATTATTCAAAATTTCAATTATGAAATATTTGTTCAAATTTAGAAGAGACAGATAAGAAGTACGCAAGTGTAACCATTATTAGGTGTGAATACAACTATAAAAACGTTTACGTTGTTGGTTAGGATTTAAATGATTATTTAGCATTATTTCCCTTATAATCTATCAATGGTATCATGAAGCATAACTTATAATTTACGGCGGGGAATATGTTTGAAATAATTTAATTTTTTGTTTGTTGTTCAATTGAATCTAATCGAAAGTCCTGCTATGTGATTGATAAGGCCGATTCGGCTCAGAAAGCCATAGCATGTACGAGTTGGAGACCGCCGGCGGGACGCTTGATCAAAATTAATGTAGATGTTGAGGTTCGGAGGGACAAGGAATATACTGGTATTGGGGAGGTTGCTAGAGATGAGAATGGTGTTGTTTTGGGTGCTTTTTTTAATCCGGTATTGGCTCTTTCTCGGTTCACATAGCTGAGTGCTTGGCAATACGCGGAGGGACAAGGCTAGCCCGCAAATGTGGTTTACAGAATCAGGTCATTGAGTCGGATGCAAATAATGTGGTTCGAGCTATCACTTCACTGGCTGCAAAAGCTATTGAAGCTTTGATTATTGAAGATATTAGAGAAGCTTTCTTAATCTATAGTGGCAATGTCTGCTACAGTTCTCGTGATGGAAATTCAGTAGTCCACTATTTAGCTAATTCTGCTTCTTTGTTTGATTGTGATGTTACTTGGATTGATTCGGTACTCCGTCTTTTAGGACCAATCGTTAGAGCCAATTTATGTGAATGAAATGATCTAAGCTTTTCCTTTAAAAAAAAAAAAGTTTTTAAAGTCCTAAGAAATATCTTTGATGAAAAGCTCAATGTTTTATTTTATTAACTATGGTTTTCTTACAAGGAAAGTAGCAACGTATTTTTATTTTTATTTTTATTTCACACAAATTATTATATACGTTGGATCTAATCGAAAGTTGGTCAAAATAAAAAACAAAAAATTAGCAAAATTGACAAAATCACGTTTTAAAAACATAGTCCTGTTCGTAGGGTATTTTTTATTTTTTATTTTTATATCCATGTTCTCATAATTCTCTATATATATATATATATATATACACGTATTGAATAGTAACGTTGTCATTGTCATGAGCAACGTGATCGTGGGAGACATGATGAGGGGCTGAGAGAGAACACTCGATCGGGATTATAAGCTCCAATTGTATCTTAAAGATTTGAAGGTCATGGTCATGGTCTTGGTCCTTGGTCTTGCAACCGTGTGGGAACACAAGCTCCGCTGAAAGCGAAGTACGAATGCAAAGAAATTAAACATCTAAACACACTTTTATAAGCTAACACACACATATTATATATATAAATATATATATATTTTTACATATATAAAGGATTGGATGCATCAATGAAGACTTGAAGTTTCTATACCCACTTAGTCAAACTCAACTTTGGGACGTAATTTCTTCTCTGTTGGCTTCTAAGTAATGGGAAATTTAGTGATCAGAGTCAGAGCTGACCAAGTCATTACGTGTAAATCATATATATGTGTGTGTACATATATATTGTTTTCTTTTCACATTGATAGAACCTAATTTGTATATTGCATGCGTAATAATAAGAATAATATTTAAAAAAATCTGAGATAGTGGACAGATAATATTGAGGAGACTTCAGACTGCGACCGAGAAAAGTTTTTATAGTGCGAACGGAATTTCTGAGTTTCTTGTGTTGACATTTTATGATTTCGTAAAGACTTTGGCCAAAAAAGCTCACTCCTGTAATTAAAAGAAATAAAATTAAAAAATAAGAGAGAGAGGTGGTTTACTTAACGGCTCTCTGTACTACTTTTGTCGTTTTAGCAATAAAATATTATTGATTGCCCATCTAGGAGGTCAGGATTTGAATGTTGCCAAAATTTTTTTTTAAAAAAAATGGATAACTGTACCATTTAAAAAGTTTTATAAGCATTTTGAAGTTTACAGTAAGTTTTTGTTTTTTTTTTTTTAAATAATAAATTTAACATGTTTTCATAGATAAATTCTTAAACTTTCTAATAAATAACACATTTGCTAATTACACACTAGTAAAATTGTGAATTACACGATGGTTTTTTACTGTCGTGTAAAGTTTACACGACGGTTACACAACCGTCGTGTAATCCAGCGTCGTGGAAGATAACACGACGATTCTCAGTACCGTCGTGGTATTCTAATGTTACACGACGGTTAAAACCGTCGTCGAAACAAGTAGAGTAGAACATTACATGACGGTTCTCAGCGAGGACCGTCGTGTAATTTTCTTCATTACACGACGGTTTCCATCCGACACCATCGTGTATTTTTTTGTAAAAAAAAAAAATATTTGGGGTTTTTTGGTGATTTCTCACGGGTGACCTAACCTGTATGTTATCCAATACACGATCCAAGATATTAACTACATTGATCAAAGCAAAATACATACCAATTATTACATTACAAGTTTACATATCATAATTAATTAATTGCATTCCATGGCTAGCCCATTCTCCCCTAATCAAATCCAAATCCTGAGAAGTAAATAATTCTTTACTTTCTAGTACGTCAATTCCATTCAACACTATGTCCCTCATAAAACCTAAAATAAAATAACCACATTCAACGCTTCCCTCTTGGAGAGGACAAGGACGGTTCGAGATTTTCGTTTTACAGTCTCATCTCCTTCTAATCCCTTCTCCGGCTGTAATCTTCCAATCCATTAGGGCCCTAGCAAATTGGTAAAATTCAAACTAATTAAGATGCAGATAATTAAGATTAAATAAAAAATTAACATATTAAAATTGACTTACATGTTCATTAGCTCAGTAAAATCGTCTCATTTCTTCTCTCAAAAAGGATCAAAATAAAGGACGAGGTCCTCCTATGGGTCAATGACTCCCAAAACCCAATGTCTCCCTCTGTTATGTGGCACAAGATAAAGTCGTCCTTTTGATGCGTCACGCAAAAAGCTGACAAGATAGTCGGCTCGCTCTCTCCTGCCAGCATCTTCAGTATCTGTTCTCACCAATGAGATCAAGCTTGGAGACACAAACACAAACTTCTCAGCTTGCCCGTTAATCCTACATAGTTCCTCCAAATATCTGCACAAGCATATCAAAATTGTTACTCAACCTGATATATAGAAGAATTTCCAGATAAAAAAAAATTCAGAGATAGAATGTCGTACCTCATGTAGACTAATATACAATTCGCACTGATTTCTTGTAAATTAATGAACTCATAAATATCGTCAAAGCTCAGAAAGACAGACATTTCAAAACCCATGATTGTGTATGGTATTGGGACCTCTATCTGATTACATTGACGCATGGAACTATGTGCATAATAAGTGAAAGGCCTCATCTCCATGTTCATTTTGTTAAAGTCGAACAAAGCTTCTTGTTGTTGCGCATCCTGTTGTACCTCAGTTCGAGAGTCGATCATTTTATTTCCAAGCTTTTTTTTGGCATTTTTTTCTGCCAGCTGCTGGGTCAGGAACGTGACTAGGCCCTCGACTCGCCTTGTTCATATTCGTGTCGATCTCAACTAATGTTTTAGGC
Organism: Ficus erecta; assembly: GCA_008635985.1. Taxonomy (NCBI): domain Eukaryota; kingdom Viridiplantae; phylum Streptophyta; class Magnoliopsida; order Rosales; family Moraceae; genus Ficus; species Ficus erecta. Next base: position 1,281,163 of record BKCH01000036.1, on the reverse strand, counting down.
CAAGCAACAAACCCATTAACAGCATTCTCCATAGTGGTTGCCTCGTACATCGATATAGATAATGCTGCTTTTTTTAATTTTGGCACATTGATTGACACTCGCACGTTACCTTCCCCCAGTGGAATCCCATGCATTGTATCGATGGGAAGGCTCTCCAGCCATGCTCTTCCACCATGAACTTCATAAAAAATATAGAGCTAACACTCCTGACTATCGACCAGCATGGTTGGCGGATCAGACACTCCGTGTTGTTTTTCTTGGACAGAGCAACTAGCCTTAAAGTTGTTGTGTTGGTCCACGGTTGGCACATTGTTGGGATCAAACAACGGCTCCACATCTTTGTTTGCACATAGACCACGCACCAACGCCTTTAATTCTTCTATTTCACGTCTCATTGATAGTACTTCATTATCTTTACTCGAACTTCGATTTAGGTTGAAGTACTGAGACGGCTTTACGAACTTTGATTGCCCACGGATACGTCCTTTGTGTTCGGGTGTAGATAATGCTTGCGACAATACATCACTAGTGCCAACTGATTCGAAAGTGCCTTGGCTCTCCTGTGTGTTGTACTCCATCTACAAGATAATTAACAAAACTCATTTAAGCTTAAGGGTTGTAAGTATGTATGGTAGTGATGAAGAATTCATTGTTAGTTAGTAAACTTACTATCAACTCGCTAACTTTTTGACATGCTGGATCTTTCAATTCTCCATCTGGGCCTGTCTGTTAATCTAGCCACAAACCATCTCTTTTATCCCATTTCCCAGTCTTCTTAAACTGTAATTTAGCATCGTTACTATACATGAGGACATAATGTTCTATAATTGACATACGATTTAGTACAAACAAAATTTATTGACATACCTTTTCTTGGTCGAGCTTTCTATATCCGTCTTGGCCTCCTCTCGATGAGTATTCGTTGTTCGTCCTTATTTTGCTCCCACAATCCGAAAGTTGTTGGAATTGTAAGGATGTTCTATACTGAACGAATTTCACCCAATCCTCTTCTTCTATATTGGGGTAGTTGTCAATAACTTTTTGAGGCCGTGTCCACACACTTTCTTCTTTTACAAATTCCTCAACAAACGTCTTGTAAAGATCATGTCGAAAATTCTTTGCAGCTTCACCACATGATTTTAAGCAAGTGCTCCGAAAGCAATCATCGACGGTGAAAGAACTAACAGTTTCTTTCCAAATTATTTCTTTCAATCTGTCTAAATCATGAGATCTCCAATCTTGTATCCATATGGAACGTGTTCTCAAGCGAGCACACTAATCCAGCTCATCAATTCATCACCGTGCTTCCCTTCCGGTTGTCCTTTCTCGTCGAATGTGACTTCAATTCGTTCACCTTCTTTCCTTGCCATATGGACGCGTTTCATTATAGTTGCCCTTCGCTTGCCATAGATAGTGGGATCCAATGGGTTTTTCCTTCGTGCTCGTACCTTTTTGGAATGTTCCATTGTATTTTCGTTCGTGTTATATTCCAACAATCACCTATATTTATTGCAACACAAAAAAAAAATCAATTATGTCGGACCAAAATAATATAATCAAATTAACTTTTACTACCAAGCACACATTACATGAATTTTTTAATTTGACGAAAAATTGCACAAACTTATCGAGTACTAATTTTGTCAATAAAAAACCTAAAACCGTAAGGCTTCAATTCACGAATAAGTCAAAGTAAGGTGCCCCCCACTGGCGCCTGGGCCTGGCGCCCCCCACTGGCGCCTGGGCCAGGCGCCACCCACGGGCGCCAGGCGCCCCCCACGGGCATGTTGTCCAAAAGAAAAACTCATTTTGGCATTTCATCGAGCATGTTGTGGGCGGAAAAATTTCATGTTCATAAATGTGTGTAAAGTCTAGAAACCATTCACAAAACATTCATCTCCAAAGAGCAACATCAAAAAAAAAAAAAAAAACATGGAGAAATCTAGAGAGGGTGAAGAGAAATGAAGAAGAATTTCATGTTTATCTTTGAAGTCACCTTGCTTTTCTTTGAAGAAGAATAGGCACGGCCACACCGAGAGAGCGAGGTGCTAGGCGGCGGCGGAAACGGCGGCTTGATCGGATTTTGAGAGAGAGGTGGCGGCAGGTGGGCGAAGGATGTGGGTACTTGGAGAAATCTAGAGAGGGTGAAAAGAAATGAAGAGGATCTCGCGCGGATATGAAGAGAAAATGAAGATGAAATTGTATTTAAGTATGGGTTTTCGCACGGATTTCGAAGCATCAAATTTGAAAATTTTTAAAATTTTCGGAGGATTACACGACGGTTCTTGTAAAACCGTCGTGTAATCGTTAGCTTACATGACGGTTCCACAGGAACCATCGTGTAAGATAAGGATTACACGACGGTCCAAGGGACTGTCGTGTAATCTAACAATTACTCGGAGCAAAATTCAACCGATTCCTCCACTATGTAGCTTTCTATTATACATCCTTCCGGCCTATTTCGGTTCTTGACATAACCCTTCAAAACCTTCATGTACCTTTCAAAAGGATACATCCATCTCAAGTACACCAGTCCACATAGCTTCACTTCCCGGACTAAGTGCACCGTTAGATGAATCATTATGTCAAAAAATGAGGGTGGAAAGTACTTCTCAAGCAAGCACAATGTCTTAACCAACTCTAATTGTAGCAAATCTAGTGTAAATGGATCAATTATCTTGGAGCATATCGAATTGAAAAATGAGCATAACTTGGTAATTGCGAATCTCACATCCTTCGTTAAAACTCCTTGCAAGGCAAGCGGTAATAACTGTTGCATCAAGATATGAAAATCATGTGTTTTCATTCCAATCAGCCTCAGATCCTTCATAGACACCAACCTTTTGAAGTTGGAAGAATACCCGTTGGGCACTTTTACAGAAGCGAGCCACTCACAAAGCTTTCTTTTTTCTTGTCTTGATAATATGTACTTTGCCGGAGGTAAGTAAGTAGCATTCCCTCTTTGCGTAGGGATCAAGTTAAGTCTAATCTTCAAATCCTTAAGATCCAACCGTGCCTTTTCACCATCTTTGCTCTTATTAGGAATGTCAAGCAACGTGCCCACTATTGATTCACAAACGTTTTTCTCAATATACATCACATCCAAGCAATGACGAACGAAAAGTGTCCTCCAATATGGAAGTTCGTAGAAGATTGACCGCTTTTTCCAAGATCCATCAACCACCGGATCCTTGTTACTCCGTTTTCTTTTCCCGAGCACCACTTTCAAATCCTTAACCATCTCGAAAACATCTTCGCCCGTCAAAACCCGGGGAGGGATTCTTTCTTTCGTATGACCATCGAAAGCCTTTTTTTGTTTGCGATATCGATGATTTTTTGGTAAGAATCTCCTATTACCAAGGTAAACGGTTTTCTTACCATTCTTCAACTGGATGGAAGATGTTTCTTTCATACAAACGGGACAACTGATAGAACTCTTGACTGAATAACCAAATAGGTTTCCATAAGCGGGGAAGTCATTAATTGTCCACATCAACATTGCACGGACTGTGAATGTCTCTTGACGGTAAGCATCTCTAACTTCGATCCCCTTTTCCCATAAGCTCTTTAGATCATCGATTAGTGGTGCCAAGTACACATCAATGTCATTCCCTGGTTGTTGTGGACCAGATATCAATAAAGCCAACATCAAGAACTTCCGCTTCATGCTCAACTTCAGAGGGAGATTGTAGTTGACAAGTATGGCGGGCCAAGTACTATGCCTATTACTCATATTACCATGTGGGTTCATTCCGTCCGCTGACAAACCAAGATGTAAATTTCGTGGTTCCGTACTAAATTCAGAATGATCGGCATCAAAGGTCTTCCATTGTGGTGCATCGGCTGGATATCTAACCATGCCATCTTCAACACGTTTATCATGATGCCAAGTCAAATTCTTGGCATGATAGCATTACGGAATAAACACCGCAAACGCGGCGCAGGAGGAATGTACCATAACACCTTTGCCAGCACTCCTTTGCTACCATTCGTTGGCTTCTTGCCCTTCTTCCATCTTGACTCCTTACAAACCAGGCATTCATCCAAATCCTCAGACCCATTTCGGTAAAAGGTGCAATCATTTGGACATGCATGAATTTTTTCATATTCCATTCCCAAAGTACTCAATGTCTTCTTAGCTTCGTACATACTAGCCGGTATTTTATTATCAACAGGTAGAACCTCTCTTAGAAATTCTAAAAGAGCCGTGAAACTAGAATTTTTCCACCCTCCCGAAGCCTTCATGTTCCATAATTTGACCAATGCGGACAATTTCGTATATTTACTACACCCATCATACAAGGGCATCTCGACATCATTCATCATTGCATCAAATAACTCCGGACGATGCACAAACTGTTCTTCCAAATCATTAACCATATCAAACAAATTATCTCCTACATCTTTCTCAACAATAGGTTCTTTTCCTTTGTTATTCGATGTTGGATTCAAACACATTTCACCGTGTAAATACCATGTTTGGTATGAACAAATAATCCCACGGGCAAGCAAATGTCTTCTAACTTCATCAACTGAATGAGATCTATGATTTCCACAATCCGCACAAGGACATCGAATCTTATCATTCTTCATGTGAGTTTTGACAAATGACAAAAATTCTTCAACACCATCTCAATATTTTCTAGTCAATCTATTAGCCCACATCCATTTTCGATCCATTTCCAAGAACCCGACCTAAATCGAAATTAAAGATCATACAATTCATTCAATAATCAAGTTTTTGCATTTAAAATACAACATATTAAGCTGTCAAAATAATTTAACAAATCATACTTTACAAAAAAAAACGAGAATTTATAATTAATTTTAGATGTCTACAATAATTCATCAAAAAAAAAAATTAAATATATAACTCAAAAGAAGAGTAAGTAATAATCACTACTTATAAATAATGAAGCGAGAGTGTTGGTTTAGTGGACCGTGGCAGTGGAGGAGATGTGGTTTCGCAGGTCTTTGTAATGTTTTTCACGGTTGCGGAACCGTTCTGTAAGATAAAAAAAGGGCTGCTGGTAGGTATAACAAAAATCCGGGGATTACACGACAGTTCTTGTAGAACCGTCGTGTAATCCTCCGTTTGTACGACGGTTACTTAAACCGTCGTGTAATCTACGGATTACACGATGGTTTTGGTTTAATTGTCGTGTAATCCTTTGTTTACACGACGGTTCCGTAAAACTGTCGTGTAATCTAACTTTTGTAATAGTGACATATTTTAAATTCTTAGTAAAAGATTTAAGTACATAATTTCAAGTTAGGGATAAAAGAGAAAGGATGAGAGGGAGAGAGAAGGAAAGTAGGTACTTTTAATATTATGTGTAGTCATAAATCTGATTATATGATTTATTACTATATTAATAATTTTATGTTATTAATTATTATTACTCTTTTCAAAAAATCATGTTATTTGTCTCTTTCTCTAAAAGAAATAGAAAAGACTATTGTGTTGGGATCTATATGTGCCATAAGGATAGAAAATCAATATTAGGTGTTGATACTGAAAACGCCTCCGGCAGCAACACCCAATATAACAAGGTTGTCCGGTCAGAACAGGCCAGTCACTCTGCCATCGATCACCTGCAAAATGGAAGCACCTCGGAAGATGGGGACACCGGTGTGGTGTCTACCGCGGGCACCCCGATGCTTAAGTCAGCGAGGAAACTGATGAGCGTAGGGAGATGCAGAGATTTGGCAAGGCAAAAATGACCATACCTGAATTTATGTGTTTTTTTCTATTTATAGGCGTCCTTCCCGGGTTTGGGTGCTCGGGGCGACCCGGTCGGGTCGGCTACTGGTGGGTGGCTAGGGTTTTAGGCCTGCAGGGGCTATTGGCCCAATGGGCGTGCGCCACGTGGGGCCTGACTCAATGTAGGGGACAGAAAGGTGGCTGTCGCCGGCGCCTGCAGGGGCAGATCCTGTCAAAGTAGGTGGCGGCGGGTGGCGATGTGATGTTTTGCAGAAGCAGGTGGGTGGTGCCTGTAGCTGATGGGTGCTAGGACAGGGTTGGCGTCAGCTGCGTGGTGAGGTGGAATGTGAGCCTGTGTGACCTATGCAAGTTTGGAATCCACCAATTTGATCGGGTGATCCGAGAACAATATTGTCCGAGTACACTGCCCATTCTCGCGAGGCCATGGAATGTGGCCGGCTAATATTTCTGGTCGGCCAATCATCCGACAACTGGACCCATACCTGAGAAGGTGGGAAAAACGCAGAAGGTGATCGAAAGTGGTACTTCGTGGTCGGAGCAGATTACGACATCAACATAAGCCCCCCAGCATCTCTGGGCTGACGTGGCCAGGGATGCTCGAGCAGCCGTTTGCTCGTCCTCTGCTCGACCATATCTTCGTAGTCGATGCATGGTCGGCTACTCGGACAGCAGGTAGTTCTCGGGAAGGTATTATCTGATGCCACGTGTCAACAGTGCCACGTGTCGTTCCGTGATAGGCGGGAAGGCAGAGCGACACTTCAAATTTTTAAATTTCGAAATTTGAATATGACGTGGATGATTGGCGGGAAACCGAATCGTCGCCTCGTAAATTACGCCCGGATTCTTCGCTAAACCTTCGCCTATAAATAGCGGGGGGGGGGGGGATCCTCATTTTTTCATCGCTTGCGAAAGATCGAGTTTCTGCCGAGAGCTGCCGAAGACTGCCGCGAACTACCGAGCCAGGGAATTTGCAGACCAGCGTCGACTACATCCGAGAAGGTAACATATTTTCTTTTGTTGCAAAATGAGTGATATTTCTGATTCTGAGAACGCGATCTTGTTCGAGAGCGTGGACGTCACGGGGAGCGAGTTTTTGACATCGAGCACGAGGTTGTCGTCGACCGGGGAAGCGACGGGCCTGAGGGGCCGGACACCCGACCATCTGTCGGGGATCTCAGATAGACCCTCGCCGAGCGACCAAGTCTCGCCGACCAGCCGAGAGAAGACTGGCGCCGCATGGCTGGAGGAGATACTCCGTGCGGGTCCAAGCACTGCCCCTGACCGCCGATTCATTGAAGAGTTAGGTGGGGGCTCCCCAGGCTCAACCGGCCCCGATCGTAGATCTTACGACTGAGGGAGAGGAAGCTGTCGAGAGGACCGCCAACCAGGCTAGCACGTCTGCCCGAGATGACGATCTGGCTTCTGACAGCACCGACCCGTCCGGGGAGGATACCGAAGCCCGCGATCGGTCTAGTGGCCAGGGAATGCGCATCAATGATGTGAAGGTTTATCACCGGGCCGACGCAGAGATGACCAGATTGGCAGGCGACCGACCAGTGTACACGGCGGACTATTTCACAACTGCCGTTACGCCGAGGTACCTGGCCGTGCTACGTCGGGAATTCAGAATTCCGGACAACGTGGACCTTTTGGTCCCCGGGGTTGACGACCTTTCTTCTCGTCCCCCCCCACGGCTTCATTGCCCTATCAGCGGAGTACTTTCAAGCAGGGTTGCATCTTCCCTTCCATCCGTTCCTCAGGCAGGCGCTGACCAGGCTGAACGTTGCCCCTGCCCAACTGAACGCGAACGCATATCGCGTCCTGGTTGGCTGCTACATCCTGTGGGCGGTGAGGTTCGCCGAGAAGATACCTGTTGCTGCCTTCCAGAACCTCTACCGGATGAAGTTGGCTCTCTCGTCCAAGGGGTTCTACCACTTCCAGGGCTTCAAGGGGACCTTCATCACCGGGTGCCCGGACTCGGACAAGCAGTTCAAGCATCTCTTGTTCTACGCAGGTGGTCGGTGGCTGCACGAGCACTTGTCGTATTTCGAACTACCACAATCCGAGAGGGTCCCGGTGGCGTTCAGGAGGGGCTACGTGTGTACTCGGGCACCACACGTCTCGGAGCAGACCCGGGAGAGGATAGACGAGTTGCGGGAGCTGTCCGACCCCGAGCGGAACCAGCACGGGCTCTTGGCCGACGCTAGCCTAAGGCAGCATTGGGTCGGCTCATCCTCCTCTTCTGGCCGGCTAGACGACCAGCCGAGAACTTCACCTCCAACGGTTACGGTCGTGGTCATGCCCCAGCCAGCCGTCCATTATCGCTCTTGGACAAGCCGACCAGCTGCCGCGGCCACGGACGATCGATCCGGGATTCCACGGGGGGTGCCCGAGGCCACGGTCCGCGGATTTTCGTCCGGCGACTTGTCCCCTGGAACTTGGGGTCCTCGGGTCGCCGACGAGGACGTGGACCGGGTTATCCGGGATCTCTTCCCTGCCCGAGGCCTCCGGATCGAAGGTCATTGCACTATTTATTTGCCTTTTTTTTTTGCTTTTCTATCTGATTTTCCGAGCACTCACGGACTTGTGTTTTTTTTTTTTTTTTTTTTTTTGCAGAGCCGATGGCTGACCGGGAACGTCGCGGGACCAAGCGCCCGAGCTTGGAGGAAAGCATGGCCCGGCTTCAGAAGAACGCCAGGCTGGCGAAGGGGAAGGGGAAGGAAAAGGAGGTCGTGCCGCCGAGCAGGGCGGCGGCACCCCCCGTGGCTCCAGCAAGGGCAACCGTCCCCCCGACGGCCCAGAGTAGCCGACCAGCGGCTCGCCATGAAGCCCGCCCAGAGAAGCCGAGGGAGGATCGGCCGCGGGAGGACCGGTCGAGGGAGGATCGGCCTAGGGAAGACAGGCCGGCTGGTCGGCACGAGTCTCGCTCCGGCCGTCCTCGGGAAGACCGACCGACTGTTCCTCCACCAGCACCTCGCGTCGGCCGGGACGAGCAGTTCAGTCTCGAGTCCTCGGTTCACCGAGCGAAGGTCAATAAATTCACCGAGCAGCTGAGTGTCGAGGTCGCCGAGTCTTCCACGCGGTCCGACCACATTGAGGCCATCGCCGAATGCACCACCACACTGATCAGGGTAGGTACAATTTCAGTTTTATTTTCAGTTCCTTTTACAGATATTTTGTGTTTTCTAACCTTCTTGCCGTCAGACTCTTTGCGTCCTCTTCTCCGGGAGCGCAGCAGTAAGGGCCCACACGTTAGGGCTCTGAGGAAGTCGGAGAAGGATGCAAGGGCGGCCAGGACTGCCGCTGAAGAGGCCAAGAAGCTGGCCGAGGAGACGGCGAAGGCTGCCGCGGACAAGGCGAAGGCCGCTGAGGAGTCGGCGAGGTTGGCTGAGGACAAGTTGAGGAGGGCCGAGGAGGCGGAGATTTCGCGGCTCGAGATGGAGGCGGCACTGAAGAAAGCCGAGGAGGAGCTCGCTGCTGCTTGGGCCGAGCACAAGCGATACATCGAAATCGCCCTCCCCGCCACATGCGACGACGCTCGGGCAGAAGCAGTAGCGGAGTACCTCGAATCCGAGGACTTCAGAGCTCGCCTAGTCTCCGAGTACCAGGACGGTATGCGGGACATGAAGGCTGGTTTTATCGCGATCAACCCATCGTTGGTCGGGGTGAACTGGTCTTTTGTTCCCGACTGGTCCGAGGAGACCGCGGCCGAGGAGTGGAGGAGGGCGAAGTGTCTGGCGCTGCCCCGGTGCTCGAGAAGATAGTCGTTCTCGACGAGCCAGAGCAGCCCGCCGCCCTTGAGCAGCCAGACCTCCCCGTGCAGCCAGCGACGGACCAGCCGACCTCTCCAGCCGTTGACGTCTCGATGGACGACCTCCTTCCCGATCAGCTGGACTAGAGCCTGCTCCTGCTTTTGTGGCCCCCCTTTTTTTGTCGTTTTTTTTTTTTGGGTTCGAGGGTGCCCAACTTGTACCCTTCTCCTTGATGTATTTATTTTTTTCTTTTTAATGAACAAAGTCTTCTCTCTTTTTTGCCATCTTTGTCTGCTTGTTACGATTACATATATACATATATATATATTTTTGCGAAGTATAGTTCTGGCCGGGTACTTGGCTTTTATCTCCATCCGAGTACTCCTCCCCCATGGTTGGTCTGGGTGAACTTAGAGTTAACCCGAGTCCAACCATCTTGGGTGCTGGTCGGGTACCTGGTTGGAATTAATCCTGGTTGCAGAGTTAAAACTTGGGTCCTGGTCGGGCACGTCCAATTCTGGTCGGTGTCCGGTTATAGGACCTATCTCCGTGGTCCGAGAACCACAGGAGTTGTTTGCGTGGGCAAATATTTGTTGGGCCCTGGTCGGGCATATCCAATTTTGGTCGGTGTCCGGTCATAGGACCTATCTCCGTGGTCCGAGAACCACATGAGTTATTCAGGGTAACTAATAATTACACATTTTTGGGTAAACTCTATTGTATATATCGGCCAACGCCATTTTTACAAAAATTCACTGATAAAAACGCTTTAGGTGGTCGGCATTCCATGGGTGTCCGAGCAATCTGCCGTCCTGGTCGGCTAAGAGATACGTTCCCGGGCGGACAATCTCGTGACCGTGTACGGGCCGTCCCATTTCGGACCAAACCAGCCGAGCCCGGGTTCTTGAACCAACACCTTTTTTAACACAAAATCCCCTATTCGGAATACTCGGGGTCGGAACCTCTTGTCATAATATCTGGCAACAACCTGGTTCCGGGCAGCTGTTCGGATTAGTGCTTGTTCACGCCGTTCCTCGACTAGGTCGAGTTCGGGAAGCATCTGCTCGGCGTTATCCTCTTCATCGTAATTCTCTACTAGGAGGCTCGACAGACCGACTTCAACCGGAATGACAGCCTCTACCCCGAATGCCATCGCGAATGGGGTCTCCCCGGTTGCGGTGCGCTTGGTTGTTCGATAAGCCCATAGTACCCGGGGTAGTTCATCGATCCAAGCTCCCTTGTGTCTTTCAAGGTTCTTTTTCAAGTTCTCCTTGATTGTCTTGTTGGCGGCCTCCACCTGCCCATTGTTCTGGGGGTGCCCGGGAGAAGAGAACACCTTCTTGATCCCGAACTATTCACAGAGCGCGATGAACTTGGGATTGTCGAACTGCTTCCCATTATCTGTTACCACGGTGTGGGGGAGCCCGAACTGGCAAATTATACTCTTCAACAAAAAGTCAGCGCACTTTGCCTCCGTTTATTGGGCCAATGGCTCCACTTCGTAAGGTAGTCTATTGCTACGATGCAATAGCGAAGTTGTGACCGAGCCATAGGGAGTGGTCCGATCAGGTCGAGGGCCCATTTGGAAAATGGCCAGGCGCATACCACCGAGGTCAGCTTCTCAGGGTGAGACCTGATCGCCTTGGCAAATTGCTGGCATTTGAGGCATTTCTGGGTGAAATCCATCGTATCTTTGCCCATGGTCGGCCAGTAGTACCCCTGCCGAAGGCACTTGAAAGACAGGGCTCTCCCCCCTGAATGGTTCCCGCAAACTCCGCTGTGTACCTCCTTCATTAAGTACTCGGCTTCAGCAGGGCCGACGCAGCGCTGGTAAGGAGAAGAGTATCCCCGGCGATACAATTTTTCATTGATGAGTGCGTACCTTACCGAGGTGTTCTTGACTCGCCGAGCCTCTTCTCGGTTCTCGAGCAGCTGGGACTCGGCAAGGTACCTGACGATCGGGTCCATCCAGGTAGTGGCGTTCTCGGAACAGAGGACCTGTGTGACGACCCGCCTTGCACAGGCCGTCACTTGACTTATACTTACTTGAACTTAAACTTGTTTTATCCCATATTTCTTTATCATATGTCATAAAAATAGTGGGGATTTTTTTTTTTTTTTTTTTTTTTATATATATTTAGCGGAAGCATTATACTTAGAAAATATTTACGTACACTCATACATAAATAAAATAACTGTCTGTTTTCTCAAAATAGATATATTAATTAAATCCTTCTGAGTTGCGAACCCCAACCCGTTCATCATTTCACAGCCACCGGCTTCACCCTCCACCATGCAGTTAATTCAAAACCGGCTGTTTCCCTACAGCATAAACTTCAAACAATGAGCGAAAGCTCAGCAAGTACAACTCCTATATCGCGAACCAATTACATGAATTATACATAACCTTTTACATGACATCCTAACATGAAATCATAAACATAGCATCATATCATCGATTTCTTAATCTTAAACATGACATTCTATCGTGAAATGCATGAACCGTTTATGTCCAGTTATGCTTGCTTTCTTGTATCACACTTTATTTTGTTGATTTTACTTATGGGCCCGTTAACTTGATGTGCACGTACCCGGCGCGCAGCTTGAGGAAATTGCCCAAGCTTTCGACCCGACCGTCATCAGGGGGCACGACACTGGCTCTTGTGGCCTTTTCTCAAACGTTCTGTTTGTATGTCTTTCTTGACATTTTACCACTTGATAGATTAGTGAGCATACTTATATGATGTCTCCTAATCTCATGTTCTATCAATGTATGGACATACGTACTTTTTCATGTAAGCATAATAACAATACTTGAAACATACTTTTAAAACATAGCATTAGCATTTAAAACATTCATCATACAGTAAGCATATTGCAACCATCGAGCAAATCATCAAATAACACTTAAACAGTGTAAAGCAAACATGTTGGTAAACATACAACTCTAGCCTATGCTGTAGGCGACGTTGTACTTACTTTGTCTTCTTTGTTCGCGTGATCGAATTTCCGTTCCCGAGCACGCTCGCAGGTCACCTCCTGCCCATGGACGTTTACACGTGAGGTCTTTATTCTAAGATCGTTTAATGTAGGATTAATCCAACATATACATTTTTCGGTTATACGACCCTCTACTAACACATGTGAAGGGGTCACACGGAGTAACCCACAACGGAATTATTAATTAAGGGTTCATGTAGAAAACCATAATCTTAACTTAAACCTCAATCCGCAAGGTTAACTGTGGGCTTGGGCAAGGCCCTAGTAACTCGGAATAATTTTTCGGCTACTAACGCAGTATCTTATTCATTTTAATCTTGAAAACCTTGAACTTGCTTAAAATATCATTTTCTTGTTTATTTAAGTAAGTTTGGTGAATAGTACCCAAACTTGTCTTGAAAATTACAAAACACTTGAAAATATTTCTATAAAACATTTGGGGATCGAAAACCGCCTTTGGAACGGTTTTCGGGTTTGAAAATGATGTTTGAAAGTTAGAAAAACGTTTTTCCTAGTCATTGGTCTAGAAAATCCCATGCATGAAATTTTGTTCACTGCACGGCTTTTGTTTGAAAATTCATAACTTAAAATATAAAACGAATTTGGAAACACTCTCTTCACAAAAGTTGTAGCTAACAAAAAGATCTAAAACTTTCATGTTTTAAACATTTTCTGATTCTGGCTCATTTGATACCAGTTTTTGTTTGAACACATGTGAATCGTTGGAACTTGGTCACCCTGACCAGTTCTCGGTTTTTCTTAAAAAACAAGGCCATTGAAGCCTTATTTTTAAAATCTGTTCGCGTAGCCCCTTAGGAAACACCCTAACGAACAACTTTCATGTTTTAAGTTTTTACCCATTCGGCCTCTAAGGACCTGTAAATCCCACTTTTCCGAGCTGCCGGGTGTTGGACCCGAGAGCAGTTTTGGTGTTAGTCCAAATTTTACGTCCCTATGCGTCGCTCTAGCTCGACCGCCCAATGCGGGACCTACTAACACATGCACGTCTTCTAACGTCCCTCATACACATAAAATTTTAAATCCCGTGATTCGGATTCGATTCAAGGCCGAGACCCCTTGGTCCACGGTTTTGAGAGAAAAATATACATACAACAAAATCAACCATTTTTGTGTTTTGGTGCTTAGGAGGTCCACGAAAATTTAAGGTAAGATTTTTGGGCATTTTCTTCTCTTTTGCCAAGGTTTGATGGGGGAGGAAGTTAACAAATTTTTGTGACCATTTTTGAGGTCAAAACCGTGCACTTAGGAGGCTCATTCTCACTAGGAGCAAGCTAGTGACACCCTCGGAATTTTAAGGTAAAAATCCGAACTTTACCCTAGCTTATGGGTTCAAAATTTTGGTTCATTTTTCTCAAGGGTTTTACCATGTATTTCAAGCACAAAAGTTGTAAGAGCTTAAGCTCATAATTTTCGGTTTTAGCCCTAAATAGCTTAGGTTATATTTTTATGCTTGATTTAGGTTTTTGAGGTGATTATTTTGCATGTTTGGTTGGATATATGCTCTATGATTTTTGTGTGTTAGAGATGCATGCTAGGGTTTCTATTTAAGGGTTTTATGTCCCTAATACGTCTATCAATTTTTGCAGCTCATATGGATGGGAACTTGAGGTTTCCAAAGCATATCAAGGGTTCGATCCTTGGTATGAACAACCCGTGAGAAATCAAGATGGGTTGGGGTAGCTGGTCTGCAGACCTGTTAAGACAGTGTGCTCGACCCCGATAGGTGGGCCGAATGGGGTACACTGAACAGTCGACCCGAGAGGGGGCCAAATGGGCTGTTACAACCTGCTCTTCTCGCTCGATGCTCGGCTGATCTAGCCTTTCAATGGGGAACGAGACCAAACCATCGAGGTCATTCCCCGAGGCGAGCCGAGCGAGGGCATCCGCCTCGATGTTCTCTGAATGCGGTATCGGGTAACCACCTGGGGTCTTGAATTGGCCGAGCAGGACTTTCACCTTGTCTAGATACTTCGCCATTCTATCCTCATTTGCCTGGAACTCCCCGGTCACCTGATTGACAATAAGCATCGAGTCGCTGAACACTTCGATGTCTTGCACACCAAGTTCTCGGGCTAGACTGAGTCCGGCAATAACAGCCTCGTACTCTGCTTCATTATTGGACGTCTTGAAGTTGAAGCGGAGTGCCTGGCTGGTCTTGTACTGGTCGGGACTCACGAGGACAAGCCCTGCACCGGAGCCCCCCGAGCTTGAGGACCCGTCAACGAATAGCTTCCACCTTGAGACGTTCATGTCACGAGCCGTCGGGCCGTCTTCCCTGGGCAGTGTGACCGCCTTCTCCGAGGACTCCGGAGTCAGCTCGGGAGCGCCCGTGAACTCGGCCACAAAGTCGGCTAGTGCTTGCGCCTTGACCGTGGTGCGTGGAATGTATTCGATGTCGAACTCTCCAAGCTCGATGGCCCACTTCGCGATCCACCCTGACAACTCGGGGTTCTGGAGCACCTGGCGGAGTGCGTAGCTGATCGAGACATGGATCGGGTGACCCTGGAAGTATGGCCTCAGCTTGCGGGCTAATGAGACCAACGCTAAGGCCAGCTTTTCCAGAGGGGTGTACCTCCCCTCTGCGCCTTGGAAAGCCTTGCTGCTATATTAGACGGGGAACTGCACCTTGTCTTCTTCTCGGATCAAGACTGAACTAACCGCCTTCTCGGACACTGCGAGGTAGACGTACAGTACCTCCCCGGGAACTGGTTTTGACAGCAGCGGCGGGCTAGCCAAGTACTCTTTCAGGCCTTCAAAGGCTTCCTCGCA
Source organism: Ficus erecta (assembly GCA_008635985.1). NCBI lineage: Eukaryota > Viridiplantae > Streptophyta > Magnoliopsida > Rosales > Moraceae > Ficus > Ficus erecta. Next base: position 1,265,896 of record BKCH01000036.1, on the reverse strand, counting down.
CTTGTCATCCCAACTGATCTTGCCTTGGCCCTTGAGTGCTTGTAAGAATGGGAAGCACTTGTCGGTTGACCGGGACACAAACCAGGAGAGGGCTACGATCATCCCAGTTAGCCTCTGTACCTCCTTGGTCGTCCGCAGCGGCTGTAGGTCGACGACGGCCTGGGCCTTGGCGGGGTTGATCTCGATCCCCCGGTGGTTCACCATGAACCCAAGGAATTTCCCTTATTCTACCCCGAATGCACACTTGGCTGGATTGAGCTTCATCCGGTATTGTCGCAAGATGTTGAAACAGTCCCGGAGGTCTTGGATGTGGTCGCTTACTCGCTGGCTCTTCACCAGCATGTCGTCCATGTACACCTCTATGGATTTCCCAATGAGCGGAGCAAACATCTTGTTCATCAACCGCTGGTAAGTCGCCCCGGCGTTCTTGAGACCGAACGGCATGACCTGGTAGCAGTACAGGCCCTGGTCGGTGGTGAACGCCGTCTTGACCTGGTCGGATCTGCTCAGGGGTATCTGGTTGTACCCGAGTACGCATCCATAAAGCTGAGCAGCTCGTGCCCGGCCGTCGCGTCTACCAACTGATCGATCCGAGGAAGCGGGAAGCAGTCCTTCGGGCATGCCTTGTTGAGGTCCGTGTAGTCTATGTAGACTCGCCACTTCCCCGTGGTCTTTTTGACCAGGATGACATTGGTCAACCACTCCGGGTCGGTGACTTCCCGGATGAAGCCTGCTGCAAGTAGCTTCTTCACCTCCTCGTTGATGGCCGCATACCTCTCTAGGTTGAAGGCTTTCATCTTCTGGATCACGGGTTTATGCCTCGGGTTGACGCTCAGATGATGGCACATCACTTCCGGGTCGATTCCGGGCATATCCTCGTGCGACCAGGTGAAGACGTCCTTGTGCTCCTAGAGGAATCCCTCGAGTGCTGCTCGGGTCCCCGGGTTGAGTCTCGAGCCGAGCATCACCGTCCTCTCCAGATGTTCGGGGTCCAGTTGGTAAGGGACCAGGTCCTCGACCGGGTGTGCTCGGATCTCCTCCTCGGGTATCCTGGGGTCCAAGTCACTCAAGCGGGTGACTTCCCCACTAGGGGCTTCGACCTCATCCACCGTGAAGACAGCTGCCACAGTGATCGGGGCGGGTGCCTTTCGGCACACTTTGTTGACCGCCTCCATGTAGCACTTCCTCGCACCCTCCTGGTTTCCCCGGAACACGCCGACCCCGCTTTTGGTTGGGAACTTCATTGCTAGGTGGTAGGTGGAGACTACCGCCTTTATTGTGTTGAGGGTCGGCCTTCCCAGGATGACGTTGTAGACGGACGGTCGGTCTACAACGATGAACTCAACCATCCGGGTCACCCTTTCCAGGCCATCCCCGATTGTGACCGGGAGGTTGACAGTTCCAGCGGCACGGACGCACTCTCCAGAGAACCCGTAGAAAGGGGTTTGGGCGGGTGTGAGCACGGCGCCCTCTATCTTGAGCCTCGTGAACGCATCCATGAACATGATGTCGGCGGAGCTGCCGTTGTCGATCAGAACGCGACGGATGACGTTGTCGGCTACTCGGATCTCGCCGATCAGCGCGTCGTTGTGGGGGTGGAGTAGCCGATCCGCCTCGTCATCCGTGAAGGTGATCGGTGCGCTGTCCTGACGGCATATCTTGGAGATATGCTCCGCCATGTTGATGTACTCCCCACGAGCGTACCGGCGAGCCTCCCGGGCATAACTTCTCCGGCGAGCCTCCCGGGCATAACTTCTAGCGCCAAAATATTGATGCCGAAAACGTCTCCGACAGCAACACCCAATATAACAGGGTTGTCCGGTCAGAACAGGCCAGTCACTCCGCCGTCGATCACCTGCAAAATGGAAGCACCTCGGAATGATGGGGACACCGGTGTGGTGTCTGCCGCGGGCACTCCGATGCTTAAGTCAGCGAGGAAACTGATGAGCGTAGGGAGAGGCAGAGATTTGGCAAGGCAAAAAAAACCATACCTGAATTGGTGAGTTTTTCTCTATTTATAGACGTCCTCCCCGGGTTCGGGTGCTCGGGGCAACCCGGTCGGGTCGGCTACCTAGGGCACCCGGTGGGTGGCTAGGGTTTTAGGCCTACAGGGGCTATTGGCCCAATGGGCGTGCGCCACGTGGGGCCTGACTCAATGCAGGGGACAGAAAGGTGGCCGTCGCCGGCGCCTGCAGTGGCAGATCCTGTCAGAGTATGTGGCGGCGGGGTGGCGATGTGATGTTCTGCAGAAACAGGTGGGCGGTACCTGTAGCTGATGGGTGCTAGGACAGGGTTGGCGTCAGCTGCGTGGTAAGGTGGAATATGGGCCCAGGTGACCTATGCAAGTCTGGAATCCACCAATTTGATCGGGTGATCCGAGAACAATATTGTCCGAGTACACTGCCCATTCTCGCGAGGCCGTGGAATGTGGTCGGCTAATATTTCTGGTCGGCCAATCATCCGGCAACTGGACTCGTACCCGAGAAGGTGGGAAAATCGCAGAAGGTGATCGGAAGTGGTACTTCGTGGTCGGAGCAGATTACGACATCAACATTAGGGATTTTATGTAAATATGACATTTTGATATTAATAAGAGGAGGTTATTCATATTTAATAAGTTGTGTCCTATTTACTTTCATTTGTTGATTATATGGTTATTTTGAGCAAACATAAAATACTTATTGGCTGTTCGTAATATATTGGATTACCATATGTATACAGGGTATACATAGAAGACATGATAATTTGATAACAGTCTAAATAAATTGTCCGCAATTGATGGAATAAGATTTGGGGATCTTATTTATGATAAGATTGTAAAGGTTGTCTACTTCCTTGGAGGGATGGTTTGTCTTGACCATCGGATAAATTCCGAGTAGAAACTTTAATGTATACCAGTGTTTAGGTATGACATTGGAGTGGACCTAAAGTGTTAATTGATTGGGTTTAATAATTCCGTTTATAAGATTCAATGACGCTTTGATTATCATCCTACATTAATCTTAATCCTGAAATGAATACTTGAGTTCGCATCCATGACTTAGGCACTTTGATCCACTACAGGTGAGACACTGATAATTGATGGTTAATATACTTGTGTTTTGGGTGTATGGCTTATGGATGGAGAGATCAAGATTCATATATACGGAATCCATAACTATCTTAATGATAGTACATGTTATCTACTTAAAGGCATTATTCGGGAATTGAAAGATAATATAACAAGATCTTGGCCATCGGTTTACTTTGTGTTCTCTGATGGTTTACCGATTGTATGGCTTTACAATTGGTGGTTCTTTCATTAGAGAATAATGGAACTTTAAGTTAAAATAATTGAAAAGGTAAAACAGAAAAGTCCTTAATTCAATCATGGATAACATATGGGGATTAAGTAAGCGATAAATAAATCATGGAAGAAGCACTGCGTTAGAGAGCTTTCGAAATACGGTATGTAAATGCGAGTTCAGCTTCAGACTTTTAGTGGAATAGTCCTGAAGTTGATAATTGATGAATAATTAATATGGGATTAATTTTTCACAATTATACGAGCTTCTTTACATATTTCCATCGGGTCCCTCTACTAGCTCATATAGTTCCACGAAGCGTCTTGGGATTTGTTCCTAATGAGTTCGGTAAATTAAATGGGAATTTTAATAATGTCTATTAAGATATGGTACTCTCTAACATGCAATCCCGAACGGATTGGACATGTGAAATTAATGTAGACAAATAATGTGATTTGTCAACATATGATTGGTTGCAAACAAAATAATTATTTGTTAATTATTTTGGTTAATTGAATTTTGGAAATAAGATTGTGTTTGAATTATTTAGTTTTTGAAAACAAAATTTTTCTCTCCTAATCTATAGTGCACGGTTTTTTAATGGATGGAGGGAAGAAGATTTTGTTTCAAAATTGTTTAAATATATTACAAATATTAAATTATTAATTGATTTAAATAATGAAGCTTATTTGATAGATTTTCTTTTCTTAAAGAATGGTGCACATTTTTTTGGTGGAAAGGAAATCTAAAATATTCCATTTATTTAAATTAATTAAATATGGATAATGTTTGTGGAAAATATTTATTTAAATTCAAATAAGAAAATCTTATTTAAATTCAAAGGTTTAAAAGGAGTTTGAATCCAGATAGGATTAGGACTTTTTGATTAATCTAGATTCTTGATTTAAATTTGAACCACCAATCATTCTACATATAAGGGGGAGCACGAATTTTTTTGAGATTCTCCAAGCAAAAAACCGTCCATAAGGTTTAAAGAACGTAGCCCGAAATTCGAATGATCCTTTGGTTCAAAAGATTATCCAAAAAAATAATTATTAATTATTTTTCAAATAAGAGATATTTTTGAAAAATGATTGGAGTATTATATAAAGGCTAGGGAGCCAACTATCATCATACACAATAGGTGGACGTTTTTTTGGGAGAGAGAAAAACAAAAAACTAGGTTTTTCGGGCTTGAGAAATTCGTCCTTCTTGGGTGGGAGAAAAAGAGAGAAATTTTCATTGAATCAAAACTGTGAGGAAGGTTAAGCCAAGTGATATTTTTCATAAAAGGTTGACCGATTCCTATTTTATAGTTTTGAAGAACGAACCGAAATCGAATTCTCAACGAGGTACATCGGAATTGAGAATGTGAGATCTAGACTTCGGAAGAATTACCGGTCGCTTGGATTCATAGCACGTGTGCCCACACACACTCTGAGACGTGGGGACTCGAGAAAGTAGAGAAGACATGTTGGTTGACGCTCTAGCAATTCCGAAATCCGAAAAACAAGGTACGTTTAATCATGTATTTAATTTATTATTATATACATCATGAGCTTCTTTTCTGAATCGGCATACAAATTTTAAAACTTTCACTGCGTTGTAACTCTGATATCGGAACCATTTTTCCAATATATTGAAACGTCAAAATTTTTTTTTAATTTCTTTTCTAAAATCTTGATTTAAATTAGAAAATTCCAATTTAGTTTTTTTTTCTTTTTTTTTTTTTGTTTTTAAATAAGGTTTTAATGTAAACCAAAATAAATATTAGAGTCGTAGAATTGATAAAAATTCAGACAGAAGATCCATTATAACAAATAGAAAAATAAAAAATCAAACCATTACTTCGATTGAAAAAACAAAAGAGTTCATAAAGGACTCATAAATTCAGTTATTGACATGATCAATGATGATGGGGGGGGGGGGGGGGGGGGGGGGGGGCCATGGGCCCCCAAACTATTTTTTTTTTATTTTAATTAGTTGGGGATTTTTTTTAATTTAAGAAAAAAAATAGGTAAGTGTATAATTAGTCTTAACCTCCCCTTAAATTAAGAATTTTCAATATTTTATTAGATAAACAATTTGGATTTTAAAAAATAAAACGATTTTATTAAATCCTTAAATATCAATTGGCCTAGTGGTTTGCCGTAAAATTTAGATCTGAACCATAATTTTAATAGCCTAAGTATTTTAAAAGACTAGCCCATATAAACTAAAAGCTTCCAAAGGAAGCCAACTTTTTACTTTCCCATTCCACCATTCCTAAACAAATTTGGAAATTTACTTTATTATTCAAGGTGAGATTTTTATTTTTTCTTCAGTTTACACTGGATTTCTTTTCAACTTCGTCTTCGTTGTCAATTCATTCTTCGTCAACCTCTTGTAGTCTTGTTTCCACTTTAGGTTTGTATTTTTTTTTTCTCACTTATTGTTCTGATTTGTTTCTTCTTTTTTTTTTTTTTTAAATTAATTGTGATTTTTCTATTTGTCTTAATGTGGAATTTACGAGCCATGGTCCTATTGCTTTTTCTGGAATTGTTTTTTTGTTTGTTCATATGTATTGATGATAATATGCTAATTGGGTCAGAAAATTGGAAATATCTCGCTAGAAATTAGTAATTTTTAGTTTTTATTGTGGATTTAACTGAGAAAATTAGAAATAATCTTGCTTAATATTTTGGATTTAAATACATATTTTATTTTATTTTTTTGTCAATTTAGTTGTGATAAACTTAGACATGTCTTTTTTTTTTTTTTTTGATTGTGAAGAATTTTAGGTTGTAATGGTATTGGTGTCGTATATGAAAGAATTTGAGCTCAACGCTTCAATTTCTTTCTTCCCTTTATAATCTTTTTTTCCCCCTTCTATTTCAATGTCTAATTTATGTATTCTAGTTCTATTTCAAATAGTTAAGTTGGAAAAAAAATTGAGGAAATTATTTTTGATGGTTTAGTTGGGTCATTTGGATAGAATAGAAAGGAAGGATTTTCAAGGAGATAGAACATTGATACTAGCCTTCTTTTATACATTCTCCTTTAGAACTTCTTGTCGTAAAAGTGTTACTTTTATTGTAACTTTTTTCTTTAATAAAATTTCGTTTCTTCTTAAAATAACCAAAATAATAATAGTTATAAGGATAATAATTCGTTTACTAGATTTGAATATTTTTATAGTTTACTAGATTTATATAGTATAATTTATGAAGTCTTAAAATTTATTTTCGGGTCTGAATTACTATTTTTAATGGGAAAGTTAACAATTGATGAATTTTTTAAAAGAATAAATGCTCAAGATCAACAATTTAGAGAAGATGGTCAATCATCTATTCCAAATTCTGAATAAAAAATTTTGACCCCTTACTAATAAATCATGACTCCGTCACTAGACCTGATATCAAATCGATTGTAAAACTCACCCTCTACATTATTCCACTAAGAACATAACATTTTCTATTGAAGATAATAATTAAAAAAAGGATAAACCCATTGATTCCAACAATTAAATGTTTTACTATTTAAATATTCAAAATTTGAAAGATAATTGCAAAAGTACGAACGTTTATATATTGGACTCTCTTTCTTTTCTTGCAAACGATAAAGGAAGTCTGACCTGAGCACATATGTTTTCTTTCCCTTAAAGGGCTCTTCCACAGTCCCCCAGTTTAAAATTGGGGGATTATTGAGATCTATATGTGTCATAAGGATAGAAAATTAATTATAGGGATTTTCTATAAATATGACATTTTGATATTAATAAAAAGAGGTTATTTATGTTTAATAAGTTGTGTCCTATTTACTTTCATTTGTTGATTGTATGATTATTTTGAGCAAACATAAAATACTCCTAAGCTGTTGGTAGTATATCGGATTACCATATGTATACGGGATATACATAGAAGACGTGGTAATTTGATAACAGTCTAAATAAATGGTCCGCAATCGATGGAATAAGATTTGGGGATCTTATTTATGATAAGATTGTAAAGGTTGTCTACTTCCTAGGAGGGATGGTTTGTCTTGACCATCGAATTGGTTCCGAGTAAAAACTTTAATGTATACCAGTATTGAGGTATGACATTGGACTGGACCTAAGGTGTTAATTAATTTGGTTTAATAATTCCATTTATAAGAATCAATGACGCTTTGATTATCATCTTGCATTAATCTTAATCCTGAAATGAATACTTGAGTTCGCATCCATAATTTATGCACTTTGATCTACTATAGATGAGACATTGATAATTGATAGTCAATATACTTGTGTTTTGAGTGTATGACTTATGGATGAAAAAATCAAGATTCATAGATACAAAATCTATAGCTATCTTAATGATAGTACATGTTATCTACTTAAAGGCATTATTTGGGAATTGAAAGAAAATATAACAAGATCTTGGTTATCGGTTTACTTTGTGTTCTCTGATGGTTTACCGATTGTATGGCTTTACAATTGGTGGTTCTTTCATCGGAGAAAAATGGAACTTTAAGTTAAAATAATTGAAAAGGTAAAACGGAAAAAGTCATTGATTAAATCATGGATAACATATGGAGATTAAGCAAGCGATAAATAAATCATGGAAGAAGCACTGCGTTAGAGAGTTTTCGTAATACGGTATGTAAACGGAAGTTCAGCTTCAGACTTTTAGTGGAATAGGCCTGAAGTTGATAATTGATGAATAATTAATCCGGGATTAATTTTTCACAATTATATGTTTGTATTTCTCTGTAGGGGTTCAAGGTAACGAGAAGTCTGCGTGAGGAGAACTTCACGTTAAGAACCGATGATGGGACGTTGGTGCGAGCTGAAGCAGTGGGAGAAGTGCATCTTTATTTTGATGAATTTAGATTTATTATTTTGAAACATTGTTTTTATGTTCCTAGTTTTAAGAGGAACCTAATTTCGGTAGCTTGTTTGATTAAAGACTCCTATTCGGTTTATTTTAATAAGAAAGTTGTTATTAGAAAAAACAATTCTCTTATCTGCAATGGATGGATGCATGTAAATCTTTATTTTATCAAACCTAAGATGCACTCATTGCTTGATACAGAATTGGATAGGAACTCTAAAAGACATAAGTCTTCTCACTCTAACAAATCATATCTTTGGCATTTACAACTATGTCACATAGGACTTAACAGAATTCAAAGGATGGTAAAGGAGGAATGACTTGACTTGTACGAGGTTGAACCTTGGCCACAATGCGAATCCTGTTTGGTAGGCAAGATGACCAAACGGCAGTTTGCTATCAAAAATAGTCGTGTCGAGAAACTTTTAGAATTTGTGCATACGGATGTTTGTGATCCCATGAACATAGAAGCACGTGGTGGGTATGAGTATTATGTCACCTTTATTGACGATTACTCGAGGTATGGATATGTCTATTTGATGACCAACAAAAGCGAAACCTTTGACAAGTTTAAAGAATTTCGGGCTGAAGTGGAGAAAACAATTAGGCAAGTCCATTAAGTCACTTCGATCGGATCGAGGTGGAGAATACCTATCGGATGAGTTCTTATGACATTTGATAGAGAACGGGATACAATCCCAATTGACTGCACCTGGTACTCCTCAATAGAATGGTATAGCTGAGAGAAGAAATAGGACCTTATTGGATATGGTTTGATCTATGTTGAGTTACTCCACATTACCTTTGTCGTTTTGGGGGCACGCCATACAAACTGCATGCTATCTTCTGAATAACGTTCCCTCCAAGATGCTAGGGAACATCATGTTTTCTCCACATTCTTTAGAATGGCTCTGATGACCGTGGAAGTGATTTGCTTGTACATGGGCTGCATGGGAGTGATCCAATACATGTCTTCCATGTGTCTCAATCAGAATTGAAGGCTGTGTGTTGATCAATTGTGTTGGGGGCATTTTTTTTGGTTGCCAAAGTGGTGTTGTGGTCTTTCAAGTGTTTCAGTGTGTGTTTTATGGCTAAAATAAAGTCTGGTAATTAGCTAGTTAAAGTGGGAGTTAATTAACTAAGTTTAAGACTAGTTATGTTGCTTTGTGAGTTTGTACAGTCAATTGTGGCTGTTGGTGTGTTAAAAGGTAATTAGTGTCATTAGTGTGTTTATTAAAGTTTTGTAACAGCCATTTTGTGAAGCTGAAAGGTTGTTTTCAGATTTTGGTTTTCTTTAAGATGTAATTTTCGGATTTGGGAGGATGGCTATTGAAGAATTAAAAATTTTCAGAGAATACCTTTGTGTTTCCTTCTTTCTCTTATCTCTTGGTGGATTCCTTGAGTGGCGAGATTAAGACTTATCTTGGTGGATTCCAAGTGGCGTCTAAACTTATCTGTTATATCATACTTATCTAAATACCCTATATTCCTAAACACGTCCTTTAAGCCTTTAAAACGTCCTTAAACCTTACAATTCCATAATACACTTACCAAGTCCCACAGGAACGGTATCATTTTTGGTATCAGAGCCAGGTTGAAGAAAAATGAGGAGACAAGCTCTTCGAAGACAACTCGTTGAAGAAGATGAACCGGTGGAAGAAAGAAATCAAAATCTCGAGATGGAGGAAATGCGAAAAGAACAATACAGCAGCTTCTACAACGCCTTGAACGGTTCAAGAAACAAGATCCACCGAGGCATGACAGGCGCCGGGCAGATGAAGAGGATGAAGGCATCAATCCATTCCACAATGAAGATGATTCTAGCGACGACTCCAATGCTTACCCAAGACGTCGAATTCACCGTATAAGCCGCGATGCTGAGTGAGGGTGGATTGTACCAGAATTTGAAGGTAGATCTCAAGGCGATGCATTTCTTGATTGGTTGTACACGTTTGAGAGGATCTTCAAATTCAAAGATTACTCGGATGACAAAAGGGTCAAGTTGGTGGCAATCAAGCTAAAGGGATATGCATCCCTCTGGTGGGAGAATCTCAAGCGAGAACGGGAGCGAGAAGGACGGAGGCCTATTCGAATGTGGGAGAAGATTGAAGCGAGAACTCAAGAGAAGATTCATTTCGGACAGTTACAAACAAGACAATTACTTGAAGTTTCACAACTTCAAGCAATTTGACTTGTCCGTAGACGATTACACTAGGGAGTTCGAATATCTTATGCTTAAGTGCGATGTGGTGGAACCTGAAGAGCAAACGATTGCACGTTATCTAGGAGGGCTCAAGAAGAAGATTTTCCCATGTAATCAAATTGCAGCCATATTGGACTTTCAATGATGTCCGAAAATTGGCTTTGAATGTGGAGAAACAACGGAAGGATTTGCGAAAGTATCCGACCAAGAGTATGGGAAGCACTAGTTATGGAATTAAGGGGCAACCCTTCGTCTTCTTCAAAACCAGCCTTTAACAAGGCATCTGCCACCACTAAACCGGAGGTTGAAGAACGACAAACCAACCAACACTTCCAACTCTTCAAAAAATGTTTCAAATGTCAGGGATATGGGCATATTACTTCGGAGTGTCCAAATCGAAGGGTCATCACCATTGTAGAAAATGAAGTTGTGGAGGAAGAGGAAGAGGAGTCGGAAAAGGAAGAAATTGAAGAACACGTGCAGTATGCTGATGAGGGTGAAATTTTGGTCATTCGGAGACTTTTGAATTCCAATCACGATAACGAGGATCCCTGGTTGAGAGAGAACATTTTTCAAACAAGGTGCACTTCTCACGGTCGTGGTGTGTAATGTGATAGTTGATGGGGGGTGGTAGTTGCACAAATGTGGTCTCGGAAGAGATGGTGACCAAATTGAGTTTATCAACCGAGCCTCATCCCAAGCCTTACACGATTCAATGGTTCAAGAATGGAAATGGAAGTATCGGTGTCCAACGGTTGTTTGGTTTCTTTCTCTATAGGGAAATCATATCAAGATGAAATCTGGTGTGATGTTGTACCTATGGATGCATGTCATCTCTTGTTGGGACGTCCGTTGGCAATATGATCGGAAGGTGGTGCACGATGGGTTCAAAAATACTTACTCATTTATGAAAGATGGAGGGTGGATCATTTTGGCCCCCATGAAGCCGGAAGGAAATAAGAAATCTGCCAATTCCGAAGGGCAGGGGTATTCTTGACAGGTTCTCAAGTTGAGCATGTTCTTTTAAAAATAAAGATGTTTTTGTTCTTTTTGCAAAAGAAGAACATGAACGGTTAGGAGAGTTCCCTTGAACCGGTTTTGCCACTTCTAAGGGAGTTTGAAGATCTTATTCCGAAGGAAATACCGAGTGGGCTGCCCCCCTTGAGAGGAATACAACACCGGATTGATCTTATTCCGGGGTCGTCACTTCCAAACAAGGCTGCCTATAGACTCACTCCGCCATCAACAAGCTGAATTGCAAAGACAAGTGGAGGAGTTGCTTTCCAAAGGGCTGATCCAAGAGAGTTTAAGTTCTTGTGCTGTGTGCCTGCCTTGCTTGTACCAAAAAAGATGGAAGTTGGAGGATGTGCGTCGATAGCCGAGCAATAACAAGATTACAATCAAATACGGTTTCCCATTCCGAGAATTGATGATTTACTTGATCAACTTCATGGAAGCATGGTATTCTCAAAGATAGATTTACGCAGCGGATATCACCAAATTCGGATGATACCGGAAGATGAATGGAAGACAGCCTTCAAAACGGGAAGAGGTCTGTATGAATGGTTGGTTATGCCATTTGGTTTGTCCAATGCTCCTAGCACTTTTATGAGACTTATGACGCATGTTTTCAAGCCATTCATGGGAAAATTTGTGGTGGTCTATTTTGATGATATTCTTGTGTATAGTCAAAATATGCAGGAGCACTTGGTGCATCTACGGAAGGTGTTCGAGACGTTGAGAGCTAAAAGTCTTTTTGTCAATTTGAAAAAAATATCAATTTATGTCTGAAAGCATAATCGTCCTTGGGTATGTTGTATCCAAAGATGGAATAAAGGTTGATGAGAGCAAGGTGGACGCCATTGCAACTTGGCCGGTTCCAAAAACTCTATTTGATATTTGGAGTTTTCATGGGATGATTTCCTTTTATAGGAGATTTATCAAGAACTTCAGTACTTTAGTTGGCCCCCATTACCGAGTGCATGAAGGGTGGAATTTTTAAGTGGAATGCGGAGGCTCAAAGAGTTTGATTTTATTAAAAGAAGTTGATGGAAGCACCAGTTCTTGCACTGCCAGATTTTTCAAAGATTTTTGAGGTGGGAGTGTGATGCTTCAGGTGTGGGCGTAGGGGCTGTTTTGAGTCAAGGAGGCAAGCCAATTGCTTTTTTTAGCGAGAAGTTGAATGAGTGAGTGAGGAGGAAGTACTCGACATATGACAAGGAGTTCTATGCAATCATCCGAGCGTTGGGGGCATTGGAGCCACTATCTTTATCCTAATGAGTTTTTTCTTTTTTCAGATCATGAGGCTCTTAAGTATTTGCATGCTCAACACAAGCTCAATTCACGCCATGCAAAGTGGGTGGAGTATCTCCAATCATTCAACTTTGTCATCAAGCACAAGTCCGGTAAAGCTAATCAAGTGGCTGATGCATTGAGTAGGTGCCATTTGCTGTTGAACATGATGCAAGCTATGGTGCTTGGGTTCGGACCATTGTGAAGAGTATGTACAAGGATGATGCTGATTTTGGTCGAATTTGGGAGCATTGTACAAAGGGCCATATAAACAATTTTTGGTCCAAAATGGGTTTTGTATAAGGGTACGCAGCTTTGTGTTCCGCAAGGATCATTGAGGGAAGCCATAATTCGAGAAGCTCATTGTGGAGGCTTGGCGGGTCATTTTGGCCGAGACAAGACCATAGCCCTGGTGCAAGATAATTTCTTTTGGCCACGGCTTACTAAGGATGTGGGGAGAATTGTGGATCAATGCGAGACTTGTCATCAAGCTAAGACTCATGGTAGCACTGCTGGTTTGTACACACCCCTACCTGTTCCAAACACACCATGGGAGGATTGTAAGTATGGATTTTGTTCTTGGATTACCTAGGACTCAAAGGCAAAGGATTCGATCATGGTGGTCGTAGATCGTTTTTCCAAGATGGCTCATTTTGTGCCATGCAACAAGATGGCTGATGCAACTCATATTGCTGACCTCTATTTTCAAGAGATTGTGAAGCTTACATGGTGTTCCAAAGACTATAAGTCGGATCGAGATACTAAGTTCCTTAGTCATTTTTGGAGGACTCTATGGAGGAAAATGGGAACTAGACTCAGTTCAGCACTTCACATCCTCCCCAAACGGATGGGAAAAACTGAGGTGGTTAATCGATCTTTGGGAGCTTTATTGCGAAGTCTCATCAAGAAGAACATCAAGGCTTGGGATGTTGTCTCTTCCACAAGCTGAATTTGCTTATAATAGGTCCACTAGTCAAACAACCGGGTGTAGTCGTTCGAGATTTTTATGGTAAGAATCCAATCACTCTTTGGATCTTGTGCCCCTTAAAACTGAAACCACTTTAGTGGAGCAGCTGACGAGGAGAGCAAAATACATTCAAGAAGTTGCATGAACAGGTTCGAGAAAGATTGCCAAACAAAATGAGAAGTACGCGCAACAAGCTAATAAACATAGAAGGAGTCACTTTTTCAAGTTGGGATAAAGTATGGATTCATCTCAGAAAGAACGATTTCCCAATAGGAGGTTTCCCAAACTCCAAGCCAGGGGGGATGGACCTTTACAATTGTTCAAAAGATCAATGATTAATGCATACAAAGTTGAGCTACAGGTGATTATGGAGTATCCGACAACCTTCAACGTGGCTGATCTTTCTCCGTTTTGTTGAAGACACACCTTTGGACTCGAGGTCGAGTCCTTTCCAACCCGGGAGAATGATGACCGTGGAAGTGATTTGCTTGTACATGGGCTGCATGGGAGTGATCCAATACATGTCTTCCATGTGTTCTCAATCAGAATTGAAGGCTGTGTGTTGATCAATTGTGTTGGGGGCGTTTTTTTTTTTTTTGGTTGCCAAAGTGGTGTTGTGGTCTTTCAAGTGTTTCAGTGTGTTGTTTTTATGGCTGAAATAAAGTCTGGTAATTAGCTAGTTAAAGTGGGAGTTAATTAGCTAAGTTTAAGACTAGTTATGTTGCTTTGTGAGTTTGTACAGTCAATTGTGGCTTGTTGGTGTGTTAGAAGGTAATATAGTGTCATTAGTGGTTTATTAAAGTTTTGTAACAGCCATTTTGTGAAGCTGAAAGGTTGTTTTCAGCTTTTTGGTTTTCTTAAGATGTAATTTCGGATTTGGGAGGATGGCTATGACGAATTAAAAATTTCAGAGAATACCCTTTGTGTTCCTTCTTTCTCTTATCTCTTGGTGGATTCCTTGAGTGGCGAGATTAAGACTTATCTTGTGGATTCAAGTGGGTCCAAACTTATCTGTTATTATCATACTTATTCTAAATACCCTATATTCCTAAACACTGTCCCTTAAGCCTTAAAACGTCCTTAAACCCTTACAATTCCAGAATACACCTTACCAAAATATTAAATTAATGATATTCATAATCCAGTATTAACTCCTTAGCAAAAGTGAACTATCATCATATCCAACTTATGTTTCATTTACGCTATTTTAATTGGCGTAATTATCCTTTGATATTGGTTTTATTGTTTAAGTTTTTTTTTTTTTTACACGTAGTTTATTGCTACTAATTATTAAGGTATGCTACATTAGCGGCGGAAAAAAAAAAAACAAAAACAAAAACAAAAAAAACACACGCACACACACAAACATCCGGAAACTGTCCTAAAAAACGATGACAAGTTCATATCAACCTATTATGGCATGTTTACTTTACTCTACTTATATGTTCCTTTATGAAAAACGACATTGCGTTAGCACACAAAAAGGCATCAAAGCTTCGGTTACTTTCGTCTTCAACTTCGTTTCTATTACCTTCATGGCATGTTTACTTTACTTATTAGGAGTGGAAAATAGACTGAGGAATGGGAGTAAATCCATTATTTAGCTTATTTAAATTTTTTTTTTTTTTTTTTTCTAAAATAGAGTGAGAATGGTGAGTTTCGTACCAATTTGAGATTGAGAAATGAGATTGACAATCACATACCTCCCTCCGGATTATAACTCTCATTCCTATTATTATTAAATTATCATTTTATCCTTAGCTTATTTGCAAAAACTTGTTTTAAAAGATAATAACATACATTAATTATTTTATTAACTAAATATATATATTTTTATTAACTTAATATTATATAACTATCCTAATTACTATTAACGTTATTAGAGTAAATAAGAAACTTTTTTATCATTATATATTATTATTTTTATTTTTATATATTTTTTACTTTGCTTATTTTAATTAATTTTTTACTCTTTTTATTTTTTAAATAAAAAATTAGACAATTTAATTTTATTGTCTTAATATCATAATAATTATTTTACTTTTGATTATTAGTATGATAATAAATTAAAAAAATTATTCATTTTTAAAAAAATTTTAAAGCACAATAAATAAAGGGGTATACAAGTAAATTTATAACAATTCATTTGATTATGGATTCAATTAAACGCATGAATAAGATTCGTCGCGACTCCGATTTCAAATCCTAAAATAAAGTAAATAAGTTATTCAAATTCCGAATCCTCACTCCGAATCATGTCCACTCCGAATTCTACTCACTCCAATTACGTATTGTAACGACCCGACTTTTCGGACCGTTAACTAGCTTACTTATTATTAAGTATTTAGTCTTAACACTTATTCATCTTCGGTTCTAAAAAAATACATAATTTTTTAAAATCATATTCGTACTCTAAAAGTTAGAATTGCTAAAATTTGTAACTGAGGAAATTGAAAACCTCTACCAAATAATTATCCTATTCAAATTCATTTTGGATAATATTAGAAAGCTATGACTTCATGTTGATTAAAACGAAAGAGTCTAAAGTCTTGTTCTTGTAAAGTACTCATACTAATTAGTAGTATCAAAACATTAGAACATAATTATAAAATATAGTTGTTACAAAATAATTTAAGAAGTCTAAATGCGGAAATTAAATTCGTGATGGTATCCCACTCCCTTCCTTCATCGCCTCTGCACAGCTTCGCCAGTCCATGAAATATCTAAGTAGCGGGTTGCTTACCGCGTTACCTACAGCACGAACACACAATGATGAGCTTTCGCTAGCAAGTACAAACAATATCTCATAAATTATTTCATAAAATCATATCATTGCATGTAACATCATGAATGTTCAAAAATGCATATGAACTATGTGTATTCAATTATGCTTTATTATTTACATATATTGTCAACTTAAGGGCCCCTATGTCATACCCATATGCGCGCAACCAATGTGGAGTTAGGGGAGCAACCCTCCAATAGCTTCCAAGGTCATATTTATAACTTTCGTTGTTATCATATCCTCTCACTAATGGAGGTTAGTAAGACACTTAATCCTATATTTTATTTGTCTTATTCTTATTAATTGTGACAATGTGTAGATTTACATGTCACTATGCATCTATCATTATGGCATAAATATATGTGAGGCATGCGATCATGTCAGTGCAAGAGGAATTATGCACATTAAATACTTAATCAAAGCAATACGTATAACTCATATACTCATCACATCATCAAGTCAAGTCATAGCAAATGTAGAGCATCAACAAAAAAAACATTTTATTGCATGCTGTAAGTGAGGTTTGTACTTGCTTGTCTTATGTGCGTAAGCTTCCGGAGTTGTATCTCCTATTATGCAAATTTGAGAATTTGTCCTGATTTAACAATGTCTCCTCATTAGATGAATTATAGTTATATATTTTATTCAGTTATTTATTTAATTTATAAATTATAGTGAACTTAATTTACTTATATCATAATTAATCTTAACAATTAATTCATATTAATTATTAAGTGTTAAAATAAATTTCTACTAATTATTATTTAATTAATTTAATTTAATTTAATTAATTTAATTTTTTTATTGATTAATTAATCAATTAACTAATTAATTAGGTAATAGTTAATTATTACTTTATTTAATTGAGTAATTAAATTATATAATTTTAATTGACTTATTAATAATTATATTGTTAATAATTTAATTATGTGATTTAAATAATTTTTTCTTATATAATAATTATTAATCATTAATTCTAATATTAATAACTAATAATTTGATTAAATGTTTGATTAATCTCTAGTTAATCATCTATAGTTATTTTGATGATTATATCAATGATTGATGATTAATTAATCTCTAATTAATCATGTATTATAATTATGTAATTATTCAACATAATAATCTTGATTATCATTTACTAACTCTTATAAAATTAATTGATTATTAATCAATTATTTTATTAATTATTTATTAATTAAATTTGGTTATGTATTATTTATTTAATTAATTAATTAATCAATCAAGGTGACAATGAGTCACCTAAGGGTATACCTCTCTTCTATTATTGGGCTAGTCCAATCCCCATGTTCATTTAGTTGGATCAAGGTAGTCTCTTGGTATAGGCCCAGTAACCACCTAGTATACTTTATCTTAGCCCATTAAAACTTGTGATTCAACTTTATAATGTTAGGGTTTTTCACATTATTTGTTCATACACTTAAAATCAACTCATTTCATAACTAAATATGTTCATATGTTATGACTTACCCTTATGTTACATTTTAATGTTTAATCGTTTTATCGGTTTGTGTAGGATTTTAACTTGTATGATTTAAGATTTGAGTATAATTCCGTTTTGGACACTTGATGACTTGTTGGAAAGTTTGAAACATTTAGTTTCTGTCTTCATAATTTGTTTTCTAAGATTTCAGCATTTTAAACATTAAGATGGACGTCTTTTTATAGTGTCTTATAGTAAAATCTCAGATTACTAGATTACACTACAATGTTAAGGGATTTATTAAAATTTATGTAAATATCCGTTTTAAACATATGATATCTCATTTTGAAGCTTAAGATGTCTACTTTACAGAGGTAAAGTTATTTCCTTTACTTGCTTGAGTAATTCATACTATTAACTTAGCTTTTGTTACTGTTGGTTTCACATTGAACACAAGTCCAGATTCATGAGTAAGTTTAGAAAAATCGTAATAATTTACTTACAAGTCCAAATAAGACAAAAAGGTATGTCATTGGAAAGTTTATAATGTTATTTTGTATGATAAGAACAGTTTTATAAAACGTTAAATTTTACTAACTCAAAAAATACAAAACCCGTGGCTAGCACAGGGTTCCAACAAGATTTTCGGTTCGTAGTCCAAACTTGTAAAATTCGTCAAAAATTACACATTTATCCGTTCAAGGCGTACTATACCTTGTTGGAAAGCTCAAAGAATATAGTTTGCAGTTATCTAACTTATAATCCAAAATTTTGAGTCTAAAGGGTTCGGGTACCATAAACCCGTGGCTATGCTGTGTCTCAGAGATTCATTTTCTCTCTAGTTTTATGTCACAACTTCAAAGGCACATAACTTTAGACATATAAAAGCAAATCAAGTGATTCCAAAGCCTAAAATGAAGCTTATCCTCTGTAGAATCTTAATTTATAATTTATTTTTCATACTAAGGTCTCTAATACATGCTATATCACCACACATCTACAAACTTCAACAAAGTTCATAGATCTTACTGAAATGCTCCGGGGATCCTTTAAGATCTCGAACCTCCCAAGTTCTTCTCAAAACTTTTTCCTAGGTAAGAAGAAGTCTAACATTAAGATCATAACTAAACATCATGCTTTAGTTCACCAAAAATGACTAAAACACGAAGAATACCATTAGGTTACCTCTAGTAAAACGTCCTCTAACTCCGTCTCGCACTTCTTCGATCTTGGTGGCGGGGTTTCTTATAGCTTGAAAATGGATGGAGGAGGGTACTAGAGATGTGCTAGAGGTGGAGAATAGTATTGGTGGTTCTTGTCTTTGATTTGAGCTTGGTGGAGGCTAGAGAAGATATGGTTTTTGAGTTTAACTTGTGTGAGAGTAAAATGGGGTATTAGGGGTTTGTGCTCAGCCAACCTTCACCTTAAGAGAGCTGTTTTGAGGGGCAAGATTCGAAAATTTTGGTTGATATCCTTCTTCATTGCCGCCACTTCAAGGAGGGTTTTTGGGGTGAAATTTGGTTCAACAAAGTGGAGACAAAGGGTCACTTTCACTTGTATTTCCTTAGGTCAACTTGCCAAAATAAACCATGCCATCTCTTACATATGGTTGCATGCATGCACCACTTTCTTCTTTTCTCATTTGTTCACGTTTCCCCTTGCTTTGAGACTCAAAAACCGATTCCCTCTTTGTTCTAGTCAATTTTATTTTGTTTTTCTTTCTTTCAATTTCCACCATTGATCCAAAATTGTCATTTATTCTCATCCATTAGATCTTTCAACACACCAATCCTTACCCTATGTTCTTATTGGTCACTTATCATCCAAAGTTTGGCCATTGATTTGCCTAGGATTATTTAGTATCAAAACACCATTGATTTCAAATCAAGCATAATTCTTGATCAATCTCCCACCTTTGGATTTTCTAAGAATAAATATTAATCACTCATCTTCTATCTATGTGACACATTAATTTCCCAATCATACACCCAAAACTTAACTATTGATATAATCAAATAAATATTAAGATCATTAAATCAACCTACTAATAAAAAAAATCAGAATTCTTCCCAAAAATTATCGTTATCCCTCTAATACGACATAATAAATTTTTCATATAAATTTATATGTCGCTCAACTCATCTTTTATGTAATTAAAATTTCTCATTTAAATAGAGAAACTCGACGTTGTTATATCATCGATCATCACACCGATGATACATATGCAATCATTTATGATCGTGAAATTTGATATTCATTAAAATAATTCATTAGAAGTATATTAATGAAAGAAATCCACAATAATAATTCATGAATCAAGCTTATAAATTTCTAGGGCATCACACGTATAAGTAGGGGTGGCAATACGGGTCGCGACACGATGACACGACTCGAAAACGATACGAATTTCGCGTTCGGATTGGGAAAAATAGGGGGCGGGTCGATTCGAGTCACTCGAAATGACACAAAAAAAACGGGTCGTGTTCGGATTGGACCCGTAGAACCCGAACATGACCCTTTTTTTCGTGTCAATTTCGGGTCAATTTCGTGTCGTCTCGTGTCGTGTCAACTCGTGTGTCGTGTTCGTGTCGCGGTTTTGTGTCCCTGGTCGTGTTCGGGTCAGGGAAGAAAAAAATCGACACGACTCTAACACGACGCGAACCCGACACGTAACATGAATTGCCACCCCTACGCATAAGTAAGCATACACTCATTTTCTTTACTTTGTTGCTCTTTTGCATTACCATCTGGTACGGACAAAAAATTATATTTTATTTGATATTATAATATTGCCCTGCTAATATACTGGAATTACATAAAATCACTAACAATATTAGTTTAACAGGTCAAAATTACACTACAGTCCCTACCTCTATTTCTCCTTAGATAAATTACTATAAGGGTCCTGAACTTTTAATGACACCAACTATCCTCAAACTTTTTTTTTAATTGGTTAAATCCCTAAATTTCTAAAAAGGTGCAAAATGAGGTCCAACCCTTACACATAGGTATAATCAGAGGGGTAATTTAGTAAAATAATAATTTAAAAACAAAAAAATATAAAACAAAACAATCCTCACACACTCACTCTCTCTCTCTTCTGCAGGTCTTCATCAAATAGGGCATGGGCATGGGTTTCGCCGGTGGAATAACCCAAATTCGTTGCCGGGTGGGGGGCGAGCCCGTCGCAGTGGGTTGCGGCGGGTCGGCGGTGGTTTTGGGTGGTCGGCTCCGAGTTCACAAAGTCTGTGGAAGGCGGGGCGGCGAGCTCCGAGTTCGCGGCGACAGCGCGAGGGGGGTGTCGGGCTGAGGATTGTTGTTGTTTTCTGTGAACCCAGATCCGCGAACCCTGGCCCCACGAGCCTAGCTTTGCGGACGAGATCCTCCGCGAACAAAGACAACGCATTGCCGCCGTGCGAGATCGCGAGCAACTTCCGGTCTTCCATCAGATATGGCATAATTAGAATTATTGATATGCTGGGTTCGAGTGGAGAAGAGAAAAGATAAGTGATAGAGTGGAATTTTTTATTTGCTGGGCTTTCTAAGTTTTGCAGAGAGGGGGAGGACGAAGGGTGAACAAGAGGTTTTTTTTTTTTTTTTTTAAAGAATGATTAGTATGATATATTAGGGGTAGTTTAGTACTTTTAAGGTAAAATCAGATCCACTAACGGAAAATTGAGAGTTTTTAGACGTCAGTCAGTTAAAAGGACTAATTTATATAAGTTTTTAAGATTTAAAGATTAATCAATCAAAAAATATTTTTTTTAAGGATTAGTCAGAATTTTTATTAAAATTCAGAGATTATTCTAATAATTTGTACCCCTCTTTTACTAAAGTGCAGTTCTCCGGATATGTGAAAGGAGTAGAACTCTTCCTTTACCCCGGATATAACCGGTTAAAGTTCCACTTTCACTAGACGTGTGGCAAGTCAACAATGGGAAACCGGTCCCCAAAAAAAATGCTGGGGGACTAGCAAAAAAACCAAAATAAAATTACTTTTTAATTTTATTTGTTTTAAAAAAGGATTAGTATGATTTATTAGGGGTAGTTTAGTATTTTTAAGGTAAAATCAGATCCTTTAACGGAAAATTAAGGGGTTTATGGTGTGTAAATTTGAGTTAAGATTTGTAAGTTTAAATAGTAAATTTTTTGAATTTTCAGAAAAGACAAACAATTTTTAGAAAAAAGACAAAAAACATGATGAAAAAAATACAGTTTAATTTAAACTAAACTCATGACCAAACAAGTCCTAAAATTTTTAAATGTCAATCCGTAAAAAGAACCAATTTATATAACTTTTTAAGAATTTAAAAACCAATCAATCAAAAAATATTTTAAAAATTAATCAATATTTTTATAAAAAAGTTTAGAGATTATTATAAAATTTTACCCTTCCTCTTTTACTAAAGTACAATTCTCGGGATGTGAAAGGAGTGGTACTCTTCCTTTACCCCAGATATAAACGGTTAAAGCTCCACTTTCACTAGACGCGTGGAAAGTCAACAATGGGGAACGGTCCCCTAAATAAATGCTGGGGGACTAGAGAAAAAGCCAAAAAATAAAAAAAAATTTGTTTTGCTCTGAACTTTCTTTCGTTTCCTTTCTTTTTGTCTCCTTTTTCCCCGGCCTCCTCTCCTTCCTCGAAGGCACTGATCCTTTTGTGTTGGCAGTATTAGTTTAATTTATTTCAAATAAAACCTGACGACTTTCCTTACGAAAATATATATGTCCAAAGTGGTATTCACAATGAATAATATTTGTGAATATTTCTAATTGGGAGGAGTCACACTCTCAAAGGGATTGCAGCCTCTTATTTGGAGCTTCACCATTTTGTCAACTCCTTCTGTGCCGTTGATTATCTCGCAGCATTGCCGACGTGGTGCCTGCTTTCTAATTATCATTCAATCAAAATTTTTATTTTTTATTTTTTTTTTCCCAAACGTGTTAGACCCTGCAATTGACTATAAAAATAATATAAGGAAAACACTTATAAAATTCACACCGTTACAAAACACAATATATTCGAGCTTTTCGAGCTTTTCATTTTGACCCCCACCTCTAGAACCAATTACGCTCCAACTATAGGAGAAAAATAATTGCTAAAACTTAAAATGGTAAATTGTGTAATATATTCGTGGTTACAAACATAGTTTAGCTGTAATTTAATATCTAACTTTACTGTAAGGTGTAAAGTTTGAATATCTTATTTCTAAGTTAAAAAAAGAGTAATATTTTTGCTTAAGTATAATTATTATTTTAAATAGTAGAACTAGGGAGATCAATCCTAATCCAATTTTTGAGTACCAACTCATGTGACAATAAGTTATCATATTTTATTAGTACTTAAAATCAATTAAGGGCAATCCTTTAAACATTTTCAAATAATAGAATGACAATTAACATCTCATATAGGTAAATC
Source organism: Ficus erecta (assembly GCA_008635985.1). NCBI lineage: Eukaryota > Viridiplantae > Streptophyta > Magnoliopsida > Rosales > Moraceae > Ficus > Ficus erecta. The sequence continues at coordinate 1,242,652 of BKCH01000036.1, read as the reverse complement.
CAAAGTTTGTATTAGAATTGGTATCCCAATATTTTTCTTTAAAAAATCCATGTTGCACTAATTTTTTCTTTGTCAAACACACATTCAGTTTAGATTCTCAATTAAATCCCAAGTTTTTGGTTTAAACCTATGATCCAAACAGATACATAATGCAATACAAACTACTTATCCTTCTCTTAGGGTATTATCGGGTAACCAAACAAGATATGTTAAATAAATTATCATCACTCTTTTCCTAATGATGTATACATTATTGCATGCATGTGTTGGAAAAATAGGATCCGATATCAGAGTTACGGCACAGCGGAAGTTTTAAAATTTTATGCCGATTCGGAAAAAAAGCTAATGATGCATATAACAATAAATTAAATTCATAATCAAGCGTACCTTATTTCTTGGATTCCGGAATTGCTAGAGTGATTGACCAACGTGTCTTCTCTATTATTCACGAGTTCCACCTCTCAGAGTGTGTGGGCACACGTTCTATGAACCCAAGCGACCGGTAATGCTTTCCGAAGTCTAGATCCTTCCTTCTCAATTCTGATGTTCCTCGTTGAGAATATGATCCAACTTCTTTCTTCAAAACTAGAAAACAGGAACTGGTTAACCTCCTATGAAAATTATCACTCGGTTTAACCTTCCTCACATTTTGATTCAATGGAATTTTCTCCCTTTTTCTCACTCAAGAGTATGGCCGAATTTTTATGATGTGGAAGAAACCCAAATTATTTTCCTCTCACTCCAAAAACGTTTTCTCTTTAGTGAATGACCAAAAATTAGTTTTTCAAGAATTCATAGCCTTTATATAGAAGTTAATCCTTTTCAAAATTTATCTCCTTTAAAAATAATTAATAATTATTTTTCTGGATAAATTTTGAATCAAAAGATCATACAACTTTAGGGCTAGATTCATTGAATCTAAAAATGTTTTTCTAGGAGGAAATCAATCCTAAAAAATTCGACCACTCTGAGATAAATCTTGATTGGTGGTTCAAAGTTTAAATTAAGAATCTAGACTAGTCAAAAGATCCTAGTCCTATCTAGATTCAAATTTCTTTTAAACCTTTTCGAATTTAAATAAGATTCACTTATTTGAATAAATATTTTCCACAAACATTATCCATATTAATTAATTTAAATCAATGGAATATTTCAAAATTTTTTTCCTCACAAAACCGTGCACCTCATTTAAGGAAAGAAAAATCCATCAAATAATCTCCATTATTTAAACCAATAATAATTTAATGTTAGGAATATATTTGAATAATTTTGAAACAAAATTTTCTTCCTCCATTCAATTAAAAAAACGTACACCTATTTTAATTAGGAGAGAAAATTTTGTTTTCCAAAATTATATAATTCAAAGACAATCTTATTTTCAAAATTCAAATTAACCAATCACATGTTAACAAATCATTTGTCTGCAAATTTCACATGTCCAATCCTTTATGGATTGCATGTTAGAGAGTACCATGTCTTAATAACATTACTAAATTCATTTAAATTATCGATCTCATTAGGAACAAATCCCGAGACGCTATATGGAACTATAAGAGCTAATATAGGGACCCGATGGAAATATGTAAAGAGGCTCCTATAATTGTGAAAAATTAATCCCAGATTAATTATTCATCAATTATCAACTTCAATACTATTCCACTAAAAGTTTGAAGCTGAACTCCTGTTTACATACCGTATTACTAAAGCTTTCTAACGTAGCGCTTCTTCCATGATTTATGCATCGCTTACTTAATCCCCATATGTTATCCATGATTGAATTGAGAACTTTTTCCATTTTACCTTTTCAATCATTTTAACTTAAAGTTCCATTATTTTCTATTGAAAGAATCACCAATTATAAAACCATACAATCGGTAACCACCAGAGAACATAAAGTAAACCGATGGCCAAGATCTTGTTATACTATCTTTCAATCCCCGAATAATGTTTTTAAGTAGATAACATTTACTATCGTTAAGATAGCTATGGATTCCGTATATATGAATCTTGATTTCTTCATCCATAAGTCATGCACCCAAAACACAAGTATATTGACCATGAATTAACAGTGTCTCACCTGTAGTGCATTAAAGTACATAAGTCATAGATACGAACTCAAGTAAATATTTCAGGATTAAGATTAATGCATGATGATAATTAAAGTGTCATTGATTCTTATAAACGGAATTATTAAACCGAATCAATTAACACTTTAGGTCCAGTCCAATGTCATACCTCAATACTGGTATACATTAAAGGTTCTACTAGGAACTTATCCGATGGTCAAGACAAACCATCCCTCCAAGGAAGTAGACAACCTTTACAATCTTATCATGAATAAGATCCTCAAATCTTATTCCATCGATTGCGGACTATTTATTTAGACTGTTATCAAATTACCACTTCTATGTATACCCCATATACATATGGTAATCTGATATATTACCAACAGCCAATGAGTATTTTTGTTTGCTCAAAATAACCAAACAATTAACAAATGAAAGTAAATAGGATACAACTTATTAAACAAATAACCTCTTCTTATTAATATCAAAATGTCATATTTACAGAAAATCCCTAATCTTGATTTTCTATCCTTAGAGCACATTAGATCCCAACAATCTCCCACTTGCCCTAAGCGAGTAAATGTGACATATTACGCATCCACATGCCTTCAAAGTGTTCTTCGAATCTTCTGGCCACCAAAGTCTTCGTGAACAGGTCAGCAAGATTGTCCTCTGATGCGATTTTGTAAACCGTCACATTTCTATTCTCAACAAAGCCTCTGATGATGTGATATTTTCTGTCAATGTGCTTACTCCTCTTATGATGCCTAGGATCCTTGGTATTAACTACTGCTGCACTGTTGTCACAGTAGAGCACCATATCATTATCCATACCAGGAACGACCTCAAGGTCACCAAGGAACCTACGGAGCCATACCACTTCCTTTGATGCCTCACTGGCTGCCACATACTCGGCTCCTATGGTCGAGTCAGCAATGCAAGATTGCTTAATATTCTTCCACACAACGGTACCACCTCCAAGGGTAAAAACAGATCCTGAAGTCGATTTCCTTGAATCCTGATCTGATTGAAAATCAGAATTTGTATATCCTCTAGGAACAAGGTCCTGACCGGAATACACTAGCATATAGTCTCTCGTTCTCCGTAGATACTTGAGTATATGCTTGACCGCAACCCAATGGTTCGGTCCCGGATTCGATTGATATCGACTTACCATACCAACTCAAAACAAATGTCAGGCTAGTGCATAACATAGCGTACATAAAACTACCTATCGCGATGCATAAGGTAAATTATTCATACGCTCCCTTTCTTCCGATGTCTTGGGACAGTCATCTCTAGAAAGCTTGATTCCAATCCTGAAGGTTGGGCACCTTTCTTGGAATCTTTCATAGAAAACTTCTTCAAGTACTTTATCAATGTATGAAGCTTGAGAGAGTGCTATCATTTTGTTCTTTCTATCTCTAAAGAGTTGAATACCAAGAACATAACTAGCCTCTCTTAAGTCCATGTCAAACTGTTTGGCTAACCAAACTTTGACAGATGATAATGTTGCCACATCATTTCCAATAAGCAATATATCATCCACATAAAGTACAAGGAAAACCACTTTCTCGTTCTTGATACATTATAAACACATGGTTCATCAATGTTTTGTTCGAATTCATAGGTTTTGATCGCTTTATCAAACATAATATTCCAAGAACGAGATGCTTGCTTTAATTTATAAATGGATTTAAGCAACTTGCATACCTTGTCTTCTTGGCCTTTGCCTTGAACCCGTCTGGTTGTATCATATAGATATCTTCTTCAAGAGAGCCATCAAGAAAGCTGTCTTGACATCCATTTGCCAGATCTCATAATTGAGAGCAGCCGCAATGGATAAAAGAATGCGGATTGACTTGAGCATTGTTACAGGCGAGAAGGTTTCTTCATATTTGATTCCTTCTTTCTGCGTATAGCCCTTCGCTACAAGTCTTGCCTTGAAAGTTTTCACTTTCCCATCCACACCACTCTTCCTCTTGTATACCCACTTACACCCAATCGGTTTTATGCCTTGGGGTAAGTCTACAAGTTTTCAGACCCCGTTGGAATCCATAGATTCCATCTCGGTGTTCATAGCCTTTTGCCAAAGACTAGAATCAACATCCTCCATAGCTTCCTTGTACGTAGCCGGATCATCAACATGTTCTATGGATTCTGCTTCAAAAACTTCACCATTGAACATGTACCTTTCAGGTTCCCTGATAATCCTCCCACTACGACGAAACTCTCGTGTTTGTTGATTCTTTAGCGGGTTTTTCACAGGGTTTTCTGTGACTTTAGGAATATCCAAACCCGAAAGTCATCTCCTCAAGCACCATTTTGCTACGAGGTTTAAAGTCTTCTATGTAACTTTCCTCCAGGAATGTTGCATGTGTAGAAACAAAGACTTTTATTTTGCTTCGGATTATAGAATAGACCACCTTTTGTTTCTTTCGGATAGCCAACAAATAAGCACCACTTCTGATCGTGACTCCAACTTCTTCGTTTCCTTATCCCGGACGTGTGCCGGACAACCCCAAATTCGAATATGATTCAAATTAGGTTTCCTACTCGTCCATAACTCGTAAGGAGTTTTAGGAACCGATTTGGAGGGAATGTTATTCAGAAGATAGCATGCAGTTTGTATGGCGTGTCCCCAAAATGACAAAGGTAATGTGGAGTAACTCATCATAGACCGGACCATATCCAATAGAGTCATATTCCTTCTCTCAGCTACACACCATTCTGTTGAGGAGTACTAGGTGCAGTCAACTGGGATTGTATCCCATTCTCTATCAAATATCCTAAAAACTCATCTGATAGGTATTGCCCACCTTGATCCGATCGAAGTGTTCTTAATGGACTTGCCTAATTGTTTCTCCGCTTCAGCTCGAAATTCTTTGAACTTGTCAAAGGCTTCGCTTTTGTGGATCATCAAATAGACATATCAATACCTTGAGTAATCATCAATAAAAGTGATATAATACTCATACCCACCACGTGCTTCTATGTTCATGGGACCACAAACATCCGTATGCACAAGTCTAAAAGTTCCTCGGCACGACCATCCTTGGCAGCAAAGTGCCGTTTAGTCATCTTGCCCTCCAAACAGGATTCACATTGTGGCCAAGGTTCAACCTCATACAAGTCAAGGCATTCCTCCTTTACCATCCTTTGAATTTTGTTTAGGCTTATGTGACCAAGTCGTAAATGCTAAAGATATGATTTGTTAGAGTGAGAAGACTTATGTCTTTTAGAGTTCTTTTCCAATTCTGTATTAAGTAGTGAGTGCATCTTAGGTTTGATAAAATAAAGATTTCCATGCATCCATCCATTACAGATAAGAGAATTGTTTTTTCCTAATAACAACTTTATTATTAAAAGAAACTGAATAAGAATATTTAATCAAACAAGCTACTGAAATTAGGTTCCTCTTGAAACTAGGAACATAAAAACAGTGTCTCAAAACAATAAACCTAAATTCATCAAATAAAGATGCACTTCTCCCACTGCTTCAGCTCGCACCAATGTCCCATCACCGGTTCTTAACGTGAAGTTCTTCTCATGCAGACTTCTCGTTACCTTGAACCCCTGTAGAGAAATACAAACATGGTTAGTAGCTCCAGAATCTATAACCCAATTGTCCTTAGATTCTTCCACTAAACAACCCTTAAGATACAAGATATCGAAAATTACCTTTTTGCTTTTGCTTAGACAGGTATTCTCGGAAATCCTTCTTGAAATGTTCTTTCTTCCCACAGTGAAAGCACTTAGCATTTTTGGGATCCACCTTTCGCTTCTTAGTCTTGGTAGACTTCTTAGAAGCAGGTGCATTCACAGCAGGCTTGTTCCCCTTGTTCTTCCCTTTTTCCTTCTTCCTTTTGGGATTAGGAGCAGGCGAACTAGGGTTCAGCCACATTTGCCTTAATCTTAGATCCAGAACCCTTAAAAATGTTCTCAAAGGCTTGCAACTCTTTCATCAATTCTGTTAAAGACATCTCCTTCCGGTTAAGGTTGTAGGATGCCTGAAAACAAATAGAAATCCTTGGATAAGGTTTGGAAAACCATTACCAATTGAGTTGCAGAATCGATCTCAGCCCCATTTGCCTGAGCCTCAGACAAATAAGCCATGACTTTCATCATGTGCTCCTTGATGGGAGTTCCAACCTTCTGCCTACAGTTCATGAGACCATTGATAGCATCGGTCTTAGCCTGGATAGTTTGTTCACCCAAACATTTCCTCCAAGCGTTCGATGATCTGCCTAGCAGTTTAATGTTCTTCATGCTGTTTCTGGAGCACGTTAGACATGCTCGCCCGAATATAGCACATAGCACTTAGGTTGGAATTGTCCCAGTGCTCAAGCACTACAAAATCCCTACCAGGAGCATCGATCGCAGGTGTTGGCGGTCGAGGTTGGGTTAGGACAAAACTGTGTTTCTCAAAGTTTAGGACGATAAGCAAGTTCCTTTATCCAGTCATTAAAATTCTCGTCAGTTAATTTGTTTGGCGTAAGTATCACAGATAAAGGGCTCGGACATTTTGATCTATAATAAGAAAACATGTAATAAATACGAGCAACATCCTATCAGTTGATAGTAAAACCCTTAAAACACATACTTACATCGATAATTCCTAACTTCTGCTTTCTAAGCTACCGAGGGGTAGTCATAGAATAACTAGCCAAGAACACGGATTCCTTCCGATTAATACATATTCGTCCATGGAGCAAACTCCATTAGCTATCGTTATTTGGCCACTACTTTATATAAAGAGCCTCGAGGGAGGGTTAATAAATAAAGTAGCATGAGTGTGTAACCATCGTTTCCAATTTTGAATCCATATTTTACATCCGCCACCAAGGGTGATCTAAACATAAAATATGCCCAAAATTGTTATCCTTTCAGAAATCCAAATCAGTGTGCACTCTAGGTAAGATACCTATCCGAAGGGAATTCCCGAGTCAAAACCGAGTAAGTAGGTACTACCATGCGTAACTATTGGACCAACGATGGAGGTCGTAGGTCTTAGTGTGTAAAACCTTCTCCCACTCATTCTTTTAAATTAGGGTTTTATTTTTCATGCATAAACAATATTTATTGAGTGGTACTCCCTAGTCTATATGGCATGTTATCAATACATCACGAAATAGTATAACATATCATCTAGCAACACATCATCTATGGTTTGCAAAATATGTAAATAGCCGTGAATCATGATTCCATCCTAGAGAAAAGAAAATTGTAAAATTTACAAAAATTAACCGAAACATATATCGGCCTTCATTTGTAGATCCATGCCTTGTATCCTTCTTCAATGTGTCTTCCTTCTCCAATGTCACATCTTTTAAATTTTAAAACTAATTTAAATTTCAAAAAGATTGTATGTGATTTCTAATTTTAATCAAATTGCAAAATATCAAAAGTTAAATAAAAATCTGGTTTATTAAATTTTAAAATTCAAAAATGTTGAAATTTCCAAATTTCAAATTTAAATCACAAAATTTTAAAATTCATAATAATATCCATTAAATTTAATTTATATTTTCAATTGTGTTTTCCAAATTATCAAGATCACATATATCATTGGAAAATTTAATTTTCAAAAAGATTCTGTGATTTTTTTTATTTTTATTTTTATTAAAAAATGCTTTTAATTGAAAAAAAAATCACATCCTTTGAAAATTTCCATACCTTCGTTCATCTTCAATCTCCTCAAATCCATTGTAGCCTGAATTTTAGAAAAAAAAATTCCTATTGCCGTTTCCGGCTTACAAAATTCTAGGAATTGAAAGAACGACCTAGCGGTGATAATAGACCGCATCTATTACACTTGAAAAACCTAGATACAAATTCTAACTTCTATAGAATCATGACCGGCAAATTGAACAAGCATCATATATTATAAAATAATATAAAGCATTCATTCATCCATACATCCATTCATAATATATTTAACATACTCAAATAAACCTAGAGTGCCAACTCTCTAAATATTTCATTAATGCATAGAGGGAAATTTATTTGATCAAATAATTTATGTTATATACATGATCATGAGTTGGCTCTGATACCAATTGTTTGAAAAGTCGGATCCGATTATCAGAGTTACGGCGCAGCGGAAGTTTTAAAATTTTTATGCCGATTCGGAAAAGAAGCTCATGATGCATATAACAATAAATTAAATTCATGATCAAGCGTACATTATTTCTTGGATTCCGGAATTGCTAGAGCGATTGACCAACGTGTCTTCTCTCTATTATTCTCGAGTTACACGTCTCAGAGTGTGTGTGGGCACACGTTCTATGAACCAAAGAGACCGGTCATGCTTTCCGAAGTCTAGATCCTTCCTTCTCAATTCCGATGTTTCCCTGTTGAGAATATGATCTAACTTTTTTTTCTTCAAAACTGCAAAACAAGAACCGGTTAACCTCCTATGAAAATTATCCACTCGGTTTAACCTTCCTCACCAATTTTGATTCAATGGAATTTTCTCTCTTTTTCTCACTCAAGAGTATGGCCGAATTTTTTATGATGTGGAAGAAACCCAAATTATTTTTCCTCTCACTCCAAAAACGTTTTCTCCTAAGTGAATGACCAAAAATTAGTTTTTCAAGAATTCCTAGCCTTTATATAGAAGTCTAATTCTTTTCAAAATTTATCTCCTTTAAAAATAATTAATAATTATTTTTCTAGATAAATTTTGAATCAAAAGATCATACACTTTAGGGCTAGATACATTGAACTTAAAAATGTTTTTCCAGGAGGAAATCAATCCTAAAAAATTCGACCACTGTGAGATAAATCTTGATTAGTGGTTCAAAGTTTAAATCAAGAATCTAGACTAGTCAAAAGATCCTAGTCCTATCTAGATTCAAATTCTTTTAAACCTTTTCGAATTTAAATAAGATCACTTATTTGAATAAATATTTTCCACAAACATATCCATATTAATTAATTTAAATCAATGGAATATTTCAAATTTTCTTTCCTCACAAAAACCGTGCACCTCTTTTAAGGAAAGAAAAATCCATCAAATAATCTACATTATTTAAACCAATTAATAATTTAATGTTAGGAATATATATGAATAATTTTGAAACAAAATTTTTCTTCCTCCATTCCATTAAAAAAACGTGCACCTATTTTAATTAGGAGAGAAATTTTTTTTTTCCAAAATTATATAATTCAAACACAATCTTATTTCCAAAATTCAAATTAACCAATCACATGTTAACAAATCATTTGTCTACAAATTTCACATGTCCAATTCCTTTCTGGATGCGTGTTAGAGAGTACCATGTCTTAATAGACATTACTAAATTTCATTTAAATTTACTGATCTCATTAGGAACAAATCCCGAGACGCTATATGGAACAACTATATGAGCTAATAAAGGAACCCGATGGAAATATGTAAAGAGGCTCCTATAATTGTGAAAAATTAATTCCAGATTAATTATTCATATTAATTTTCACAATTATCAACTTCAATACTATTCCACTAAAAGTTTGAAGCTGAACTCCTATTACATACCGTATTACGAAATCTTTCTAACGTAGCGCTTCTTCCATGATTTTGTTTCATCGCTTAATCCCCATGTGTTATCCATGATTGAATTAAAGACTTTTTCCCGTTTTACCTTTTCAATCATTTTAACTTAAAGTTCCATTATTCTCTATTGAAAGAATCACCAATTATAAATCCATACAATTGGTGAACCACCAGAGAACACAAAGTAAACCGATGGTCAAGATCTTGTTATATTATCTTTCAATCCCCGAATAATGCTTTTAAGTAGATAACATTTACTATCGTTAAGATAGCTATGGATTCCCTATCTATGAATCTTGATTTCTTCATCCATAAGTCATGCACCCAAAACACAAGTATATTGACCATGAATTAACAATGTCTCACCTGTAGTGTATTAAAGTACATAAGTCATGGATACGAACTTAAGTAATCATTTTAGGATTAAGATTAATGCAGGATAATAATCAAAGTGTCATCGATTCTTATAAACAGAATTATTAAACCGAATCAATTAACACTTTAGGTCTAGTCCAATGTCATGCCTCAATACTGGTATACATTAAAGTTTCTACTCGGAACTTATCCGATGGTTAAGAACAAATCATCCCTCCGGGGAAGTAGACAACCTTTACAATCTTATCATGAATAAGATCCCCAAATCTTATTCCATCGATTGCGGGACTATTTATTTAGACTGTTATCAAATTACCACGTCTTCTAGTATACCGTATACATATGGTAATCCGATATAGTACCAACAACCAAGGAGTATTTTATGTTTGCTCAAAATAACCATACAATCACAAATGAAAGTAAATAGGACACAACTTATTAAACATGAATAACCTCCTCTTATTACTATCAAAATGTCATATTTACAGAAAATTCCCTAATATTAATTTCTATCCTTAGGGCACATTTAGATCCCAACAGCATGCACATAAATTTTGATGTAGAACAATCCAAGTTATAGTAGGATTGCAATTTTAATTATTATTATTATTATTATTTACATTCAATTTGAGTTTGATTAGGTTTAAAATATTTATTTGCATTAGGTCTCCTAGATGAGTTAGGATATAATAGCCTATAAATAAGGCTTATTAGTGTGTTCTCAATTGAGTTTTTACTCATTAATATCAATAAATTTCATACTAATTTTAAGTATTTTCTATCCTAACTCCTTCAAAGAGTATAAATTTCAAACTTTTCTATTTCCGCTGCACCAAATTAGTATCAGAGACGACGGATCTGACCCGGGAAGATGGCCAAGTCTAGCACAAATAGAGATTCGTCAATTGTCGATGAACATGGACAGCATGAACTTCCTGCTGTTGTACATGTTTGGAATCTTGAACAACGGCATGGGGAATATCGAGCATCGTTTTGATGGTTTGGATCGTACAATTCAGAATATCCAACAAATGATAGCTGCTATGGCTATTGGAGGCAACCAACAACCACAGCAACAACACGAAGCTATTGGTCTAAGGGGGTGCTGGATTACAAGCTATAGGAGACCAACGTGCCAACCAACAATATGATGATGAGGTTCCACAAGGATGTTTCAACACCCACAGAGTTCAAAATCTACCGGAAAGACCTGCAACGTGCACTACTAGAAAAGTAGGATTACACGACGGGCTTTAACCGTCGTGTAAAGTTTGCATGACGGTACCTTAACCGTCGTGTAAGCCAGCGTCGTGGAAGATAACACGACGTTTCATTACTGTCGTCGTATCTTAGTTTACACGACGGTTTTCCAACAGTCGTGTAATCCTGGTAAACAGTTATGTGGTGGAGCAAAATAAAAAACATTACACGACGGTTTCGGAATGAACCGTCGTGTAATCTGTCGTAAGCCCATAGATTACACGACGGGCCCATGGGGCCCATCGTTTAATCTCACCAACATCAATTATATTACACGACGGGCCCATGGGGCCCGTCGTGTAATCTCCCAAGTGGGGTGAGATTACACGACGGGCCCATGTGACCCGTCGTGTAATATAATTGATATTACCACGGGCCCATGGGCCCGTCGTGTAAGTCGTGGTTTACACGACGGGCCCATGGCCCGTCGTGTAATCACACAGATTACACGACGGGCCCATGGGGGCCCGTCGTGTAATCTCCCCAGACGGGCGTCTCGTGTAATCGTCAAATTTTTTTTTTTTTTTTCACACGGGTGGCCTAATCTGTATATTATCCAATACACGATCCAAGTATTATCTTCATTAATCAAACTAAAATATACTCCAACTATTACATTACAAGTTTATACATCATAATTAATGAAATCCATTACATGGCTAGCCCATTCTCCCCTAATCAGATCCAAATCCTCAGAAGTATAAAATTGTTTACTTTCAAGTACGTCAATTCCATTCATCACTATATCCCTCATAAAACCTAAAACAAAATAACCACATTTCAACACTTCCCTCTTGGAGAGGACAAGGACGGTTCGAGATTTTGGTTTTACGTCTCGTCTCCTTCTAATCCCTTCTCCGGTCGTAATCTTCCAATCCGTTAGGGCCCTAGCAAATTGGTAAAATTCAAACTAATTAAGATGCATATAATTAAGATTAAAAAATATCATGTTCAAATTGACTTACATGTTCATTAGCCTCAGTAAAAATCGTCGCGTTTTTCTTCTCCCGAAGAGGATCAAAATAAAGGACGAGGTCCTCCCATGGGTCAATGACACCCAAAAACCCAATGTCTCCCTCTGTTATGTGGCACAAGATAAAGCCGTTCTTTGGGTGCGTCACGCAAAAGCTGATAAGATTGTCGGCTCGCTCTCTCATGCCAGCATCTTCAGTATCTGTTCTCACTGGTGAGATCAAGCTTGGAGACACAAACACAAACTTCTCAGCTTGGCCGTTAATTCTACATAGTTCCTCCAAATATCTGCATAACCATATCAAAAATGTTACTCTACATGAAATATAGAAGATTTTCCAGATAAAAAGAAAATTTAAGATAAGAATGCCGTACCTCATGTAGACTAATATACAATTCGCACTGATTTCTTGTAAATTAAAGAACTCAAAAATATCTTCAAAGCTCAGAAAGACAGGCATATCAAAAACCATAATCGTGGCTGGTATTGGGACCTCAATCTGATTACCTTGACGCATGGAACTATGTGTATAATAAGCCAAAGGCTTCATTGCCTTGTTCATGTTATTAAAGTCGAACACGAGTTTTTGTTCTTGCGCACCTTGTTGTACCTCATTCGAGAGTCGATCGCTTTCTTTTCCAGCCATTTTTTGCCGTTTTTGTTGCCAGCTGCTGGGTCGGGAACGTGACTAGGCCCTCGACTTGCCTTGTTCATACTCATGTCGAGCTCAACTAAACTTTTAGGCCAAGCACAAACCCATTACCAGCATCCTCCACAGTGGCTGCGTCGTACGTCGGTATAGGTAATGGTGTTTTTTTTAAATTTTGGAACGTTGATTGACACTCGCACGTTCCCTTCCCCCAGTGGAATCCCATGCACTGTATCGGTGGGGAGGCTCTCGAGCCATACTCTTCCAAACGCAACAAGCAACTGTCCACCCTGAACTTCATCGAAGGTATAGAGCTTACACTCCGACTTTCGACAGGCATGGTTGGCGGCTCAGCAACTCCATGTTGTTTTTCTTGGGCAGAGCAACTAGCCTTAAAGCTGTTGTGTTGGTCTACGGTTGGCACATTCTTGGGATCAACCGACGGCTCCACATCTTTGTTCGCACATAGACCACGCACCAACGCCTTTAATTCTTCTATTTCCCGTTGCATTGATTGAAAGGCCTCATTGTCTTTCTTCGAACTTCGACTTATGTTAAAGTACTGAGACGGCTTTACGAACTTTGATTGTCCACGGACACGGCCTTGTGTTCGGGTCTAGATAATGCCTGCGGACAATACATCATTATTGCCAACTGACTCGAAAGTGCCTTGGCTCGCCTGTGTGTTGTACTCATCTACAAGATTATTAACAGAAATCATTTAAGCAAAAGTGTTGTAAGTGCGTATAGTAGCCATAAAGAAAATAGTGTTAGTTAGTAAACTTACTATCATCTCGCTAACTTTTTTACATGCTGGATCTTTCAACTCTCCATCTGCGGCTGTCTCTTGCTCTAGCCACAAACCATCTCTTTTTTCCCATTTCCCAGTCTTCTTAAACTGTAATTAACATCGTTAGTATAAATAGGATACGATTTAGTACAAACAAAATTTATTGACATACCATTTCCTGGTCGAGCTTCCTATATCCGTCTCGGCCTCCTCTTGATGCGTATTCGTTGTTTGTCCTTATTTCGCTTCCACGATCAGATAGTTTGTTGGAATTGCGAGGACGTTCTATACTGAACGAATTTCATCCAATCCTCTTCTTCAATATTGGGGGTAGTTGTCAATCACTTTTTGCGGCCGTGTCCACACACTTTCTTCATTTTCTAAATTCATCGACAAATGTCTTGTACAGATCATACCGAAAATTCCTTGCAAGCCTCACCACATGATTTTAAACAAGCGGTCCAGAAGCTTTCTTCCACGGTGAAAGAAGAGTAACAGTTTCTTTCCAAATAATTTCTTTCAATGCGTCTAAATCACGAGATCTCCAATCTTGAATCCATATTGGAATGTGCTCTCGAGCGAGCACGCCAATCCAGCTCATCAATTCGTCACCGTGCTTCCCTTCCGGTTGTCCTTTCTCGTCAAACGTGACTTGAATTCGTTCACCTCTTTTCCTTGCCATATGGACGCGTTTCATTATTGTTGCCCTTCGCTTGCCCTCAACAGTGGGATCCATCGGGTTTTCTCCTTCGTGCTCGTCCCTTTTTGGAATTTTCCATTGTATTCGTTCACCTACATTATTGGCAAAAAATAAAAAACAAAAAATTAAGTTCATGGGTATTCGAACTTTTTTTTTTTTTTTTTTTTAAATTGTTATTATGTTGGCACAAATAAAAATATAAAAAAAAATGTAACAAATGTAGACGCCCTACACGGGCGGAAGGCGCCCAAGGGCGCCTCGGCGGCCCACAAGGGCGCTCGGCGCCCCACACGGGCGCCTGGCGCCCCACAAGGGCGCGCGCCTGGGCGCCTGGCGCCCCACAAGGGCGCCTGGTGCCAAACAAGGGCGCCTGGGCGCCTGGTGCCCCCACGGGCGCTTGGCGCCCCCACAAGGGGCGGCCTGGCGCCCAAACAAGGGCGCGCTGGTGCGCCTCATAAATGTATGTAAAATTTCATATTATTCCATGTAAACAACTCTAGTTGACATTTATCGCGCATATATGGTGGGCGGTTTAAAAATTCATGTGCATGTACGTGTTACAACCACTCACAACCCATTTTTTAAATCTACAAAGAGATCATTAAGAACTTTAAAAAACTTAAACCATGTTAAAAAATGAATCTTTCTAGTCGACAAAACAACAAGACACAATCACCCCCCATAATTGTTAATTTAACTTGTATATGAACTTACCTTGTTTTCTTTGAAGATGAATAGACACTCCCAACACCAATAATTTTGGAATAGGCGGACGGCGGGCGACAGACGGCGGCGGCAACGACGGAGTTGGCGGCCGGCTTGGAGGAAGAAGTGGGTACTTGAGAAATTTAGAGAGAGTTTAGAGAAATGAGAAGGTATGTGGAAAGAAAATGAGAGGAAGTTGTATTTAAATAATAAGTTTGCGCGCGGAGTTCGAAAAACAAAAGTTCAAAATTTTTTTGACGATTACACGACGGTGAATTTTACACCGTCGTGTAATATAAGATTACACGACGGGCACGAGAGGCCCGTCGTGTAATCGCCCAAAAACTGGAAAGATTACACGACGGCCCATGGGCCCGTCGTGTAATCCGTGTTGATTACACGACGGGCCCATGGGCCCGTCGTGTAATCTATGTTATTACACGACGGGCCCCCATGGGCCGTCGTGTACTCAACTGGTTAAACGACGGTCCCCTGAGGGACCGTCGTTTAATCTCCCCAAAGCTGGGGAGATTAAACGACGGTCCCCCAGGGGACCGTCGTTTAATCCCCCCACCCAGGGGGTTTAAACGACGGTCCCCATGGGACCGTCGTTTAAGCAAGCCAGAATTTGGCTTGCTTATACGACGGTCCCCTGGGGGGGCCGTCGTTTAATCCTCCCCGTGGAGGATTAGACGACGGTCCTAGGGCCCGTCGTGTAATCCTTCTTGGGATTACACGACGGGCCCAAGGACCGTCGTTTAATCACCCAGGGGATTACACGACGGTCCCTTGGGACCGTCGTGTAATCTTGGACTTTACACGACGGGTACCTGTGGGCCCGTCGTGTAATTACTTCGAATATTGTGGATTACACGACGGTTTAAATATATACCGTCGTGTAATATTAAAAAAATTATGAAATTTTTTTGAAATTTGGCACCACATTCAGACGAACTCAGACCACTTTGTTGTATACAAAAAATTACGCAAACTGTATCATTAAACCTGATTTATATTTAATATTAAATATGTATATACCAATCAACATAACAAACTAAAGATGGTATAGATCATGATGAATTACAATAGAAATTAATTAATGTTCTTGTACACACTAAATGGCATAATGTTCAAGTTTTTTTCTTTTTTTCTCTTTGCTGCCCTCAACACGTGTCCATTCAATATCTGGTCGAACCAAGTGTGAAACATCATCATCGAATTCGTCAATCTCCTCAACCGGTGGCATTCCCTGTGTGAAAGATGGAATGTCGGAGCAATCTTCCTCATCTTCTTGCCCGTCACGGTACAATTTTGGCTTCATCTGCACAACTAAGGACAACTCTGCATTGCTGGGATCCGTTGTATAAAATACTTGGATTGCTTGTGATGCCATAGTGAATGGATCATTTTTGTATCCCAATCGTCTAAAGTCTACAACTGTGATGCCATCACTGTCAATCCTTACATAGTTATTGTCTGCCCATTTGCACTTAAAGAGTGCTACATGTAAACCACAGTAATCGAGTTCCCAAATATCTTCAATGAAACCGAAGTAGTTCATAGTTCCATAAACTGGATTCTTGTCCTTTGCAGATGAAATATGCATTGCCTTAGCACGGATACTAACACCACTATTTTGAACGGGATGCTTCTCATCTCTTTCGCGAGTGTAGAATGTATAACCATTGACGAAGTACGATGTATACCGTGTAACAATCGTCGACGGACCTCAAGCGAGCTTCATTAACTCTTGCGAACAGCCGTCCTTCTGAAAAACATGGCTTCGTAGCCACAGACGAAACGTCCGATTGTGGTCATCGTGTACCAACTTTTCATTTCGTCCTCTTCTTGGATATTTATCTCTTACTTCCTGTAGGTGAAGCTCGATAAAAGGCTCAACTTCAACCCTATTATGTAAAGTATAGAGACAAGCTTTCTCCCATTCACATCGATTTACCTGCGATGGAACGCCGACGGATAGTCTTTTCCAGTCAAAGTTTGTAGTCTTCGGCAACCCAATCGCCTCCGCGGTGGACAAATACTCGGAGCAAAATTCAACCGATTCCTCTGCAATGTAGCTTTCTACTATACATCCTTCTGCCCGATTTCGGTTCTTGACATAACCCTTCAAAACCTTCATGTACCTTTCAAAAGGATACATCCATCTCAAGTATACCGGTCCACATAGCTTCACTTCTCGGACTAAGTGCACCGTTAGATGAATCATTATGTCAAAAAATGAGGGTGGAAAGTACTTTTCAAGCAAGCACAAAATCTTAACCAACTCTAATTGTAGCGAATCTAGTGTCAATGGATCTATTACCTTAGAGCATATCGAGTTGAAAAATGAGCATAACTTGGTAATTGCGAATCTCACGTCCTTCGTTAAAACTCCTCGCAACGCCAGCGGTAATAACTGTTGCATCAAGATATGACAATCATGTAATTTCATGCCAATCAGCCGCAGATCCTTCATAGACACCACCCTTTTCAAGTTGGAAGAATACCCGTTGGGCACTTTTACAGAAGCGAGCCACTCACAAAGCTTTCTTTTTTCTTGTCTTGATAGTGTGTACTTCACCGGAGGTAAGTAAGTTGCATTCCCTTTCTTCGTAGGGATCAAGTTAAGTCTAATCTTCAATTCCTTAAGATCCAACCGTGCCTTCTCACCATCTTTGCTCTTATTGGGAATGTCTAGCAACGTGCCCACTATTGATTCACACACGTTTTTCTCAATATGCATCACATCCAAGCAATGACGAACAAAAAGTGTCCTCCAATATGGAAGTTCGTAGAAGATTGACCGTTTTTTCCAAGGGCCGTCTACCACGGGATCATTGTTACGCCGTTTTCTTTTCCCGAGCACCACTTTCAAATCCTTAACCATCTCATAAACGTCTTCGCCGGTCAAAACCCGGGGAGGGTTTCTTTCTTCCGTTTTGCCATCGAAAGCCTTTTTCTGTTTGCGGTATCGATGATTTTGTGGTAAGAATCTCCTATGACCAAGGTAAACGGTTTTCTTACCATTCTTCAATCGGATGGAGGATGTTTCTTTCATACAAACGGGACAACCGATAGAACTCTTGACTGAATAACCAGATAGATTTTCATAAGCAGGAAAGTCATTGATTGTCCACATCAACATTGCACGGAGTGTGAATGTCTCTTGACGGTAAGCATCTCTAACTTCGATCCCCTTTTCCCATAAGCTCTTTAGATCATCGATTAGTGGTGCTAAGTACACATCAATGTCATTTCCCTGGTTGTTGAGGACCAGATATCAATAAGGTCAACATTAAGAACTTTCGCTTCATGCTCAATTTCGGAGGGAGATTGTAGTTGACAAGTATGACGGGCCAAGTACTATGCCTACTACTCATATTACCATGTGGGTTAATTCCGTCCGCCGACAAGCCAAGATGTAGGTTCCGTGGTTCCGCACAAAATTCAGGATGATCGGCATCAAAGGTCTTTCCATTGTGGTGCATCGGCTGGATGTCTAAGCATACCATCTTCAACACGTTTATCATGGTGCCAAGTCAAAATTCTTGGCATGCTCGGCATTACGGAATAAACGCCGTAGACGCGGTGCCGGAGGAATGTACCATAACACCTTTGCCGGCACACCTTTGCTGCCATTCGTTGGCTTCTTGCCCTTCTTCCATCTTGACTCCTTACAAACCGGACATTCATCCAAATCCTCGTACGCATTTCGGTAAAGGGCGCAATCATTTGGACATGCATGAATTTTTTCATATTCCATTCCCAAAGTGCTCAACGTCTTCTTAGCTTCATACATACTAGCGGGTATTTTATTATCAACCGGTAGAACCTCTCTTAAAAATTCTAAAAGAGCCGTGAAACTAGAATTTGTCCACCCTCCCGATGCCTTCATGTTCCATAATTTGACCAATGCGGACAATTTCGTATATTTACTACACCCCTCATACAAGGGCATCTCGACATCATTCATCATTGCTTCAAATAACTCCGGACGATGCACAAACTGTTCTTCCAAATCATTAACCATATCAAACAAATTATCTCCTACAACTTCCTCAACAACATCTTCTTTCGCTTTGTTGTTCGATGATGGATTAAAACACATTTCACCGTGTAAATACCACGTTTGGTACGAACAAATAATCCCACGCGCAAGCAAGTGTCTTCTAACTTCATCAACTGGATGAGATCTATGATTTCCACAATCCACACAAGGACATCGAATCTTATTATTCTTCATGTGAGTTTCCGCAAATGACAAAAATTCTTCAATCCCATCTCGATATTTTCTAGTCAATCTATTAGCCCACATCCATTTCCAAGAACCCGACCTAAATCGATATTAAATTTATCATACAAATTATTCAATAATCAAGTTTTTGCATTTAAAAACACAACGTATAGTCAACAACTAATCATACCGAAAAAGAAAAAAAAGAATATATATATATATACCATTTTTGACATCTACAATAAATCGTCCATAAAAATCAAATAAATAAAAAGAAGAGTAAGTAATAATCACAATACTTACAAATATTCAATATACGCGAGTGTTGGTTTCGTAATGGCGGAGACGTGGTTTCGCAGGGTGTCTGTGATGTTTTTCGCGGCTGCGCGATAGATCTGTAATGAGATGAAATGAGGGCTGCTGTAAGGGTAAAAAAGTTAGGAATACACTACGGTTCCAAAGAACCGTCGTGTAAAGTCTGACTTTACACGACGGTTCCAATAAACCGTCGTGTAAAGTGGCTCCGCGGGGGCACTTTACACGACGGTTATTTGGAACCGTAGTGTAAAGTCGGACTTTACACGACGGTTCTTTGGAACCGTAGTGTAAAGTTGCTCCGCGAGACACTTTACACGACGGTTCTTTGGAAACCGTAGTGTAAAGTCGGACTTTACACGACGGTTCTTTTGGAACCGTAGTGTAAAGTTTCTCCGCGAAGCACTTTACACGACGGTTCTTTGGAACCGTAGTGTAAAGTCGGACTTTACACGACGGTTCTTTGGAACCATAGTGTAAAGTCGGACTTTACACGACGGTTCTTTGGAACCGTAGTGTAAAGTTGCTCCGCGAGGCACTTTACACGACGGTTCTTTGGAACCGTAGTGTAAAGTTGCTCTGCGAGGCACTTTACACGACGGTTCTTTGGAACCGTAGTGTAAAGTCCGACTTTACACGACGGTTCTTTGGAACCGTCGTGTAAAGTCCCTCGCGTGGTACTTTTCACGACGGTTTCTAGGAACCGTCGTGTAAAGTACGACTTTACACGACGGTTTCAAGGAACCGTCGTGTAATCTCCGTCGTGTAATGTACTTTTTGTAGTAGTGGTGGCGCACACCTGTAAGTGAACCCGCCAAGACTATTTAATGATTCATTTAGCGATGAAGAGCTCGAGAGAATTGCCGATGGTGGACATATACAAGAAGTCATTCGACGATATCAGCCAAGAAACCAACAAAAGAATCAAAACTTTAATCCGCCTAGATATCAACGATATCATAACAATTTTCAAGACTATATAATTAAAATCGATCTTGCTAGTTTTGACAGCCATCTCCATCTTGAAGATTTATTGGATTTTTTTTCTGCATAATGTGGAGAATTTCTTCGAATGTATGAATATCAACTCCGAGAGGCAAGTTAAATTGGTTGCCTACAAGCTTATAGGCAGAGCAGCAGTATGGTGGGAGCAACTACAAATGAATCGGAGACGACAAGGTAAGCCACCTGTCAAACTTGGTTTAAAATGAAAAAATTATTAAAAGCTGGATTTTTGCCAGCCGACTATGAGCTACTACTTTATCAGCAATATCAAATTGTCGACAAGGAACTAGATCTGTTAGTGAATACACAGATGAATGGTACTCCCTGAATGCAAGAAACAATCTCAATGAAACTGACAATCAAGAAGTGGCACGATATATTGGACAATTGAAATTGGTTATTCAAGATAAATTAGTGTTGCAACAAATTTGGACCCTTTCAGACGCTGTTAATTTTGCATTGAAAATTGAAGGGCAACTTAATAGACCTTTATTTAGAACATCAGCCCCTAGACAGTCGTCTCAAGAACCTAGCCAAGTCAATCGAAGAACATCTACTGATACTACTTGGGACAATAACAAAACTAATTCAATCCCTGCTCAACAATCTTCCAATTTCGACAGAAAAAAGATGACACAGGTACTGGGAACACTAAAAACTCTGGACAACAAGGAAATAGGAGTACCGATCCATATGCAAGGCCCAATCTAGGCAAATGCTTTAGGTGTAATCAACCTGGTCACCAATCACATGAGTGCCCTGGTAGAAGGCCGGTGAATATGGTACACAACGAGAAGATATTAGTAATGAAGATGATAATGACCAGGACTATGAAGAAACAGAAATCAATGAAGGAGATGTTGGTGAGCCAGTGGTTTGTGTGGTTCAACGTTTACTCTTTGCCCCAAGACAAGAAATTCCCTCACAACGTCATAACATATTCCGCACAAGGTGTACTACTAATCGAAAAGTATGTGACGTGATCATAGATAGTGGTAGTTGTGAAAATATTGTTTATAAGGCCTTAGTACAAGCCTTGAAATTAAAGTCTGAACCACATCCGATTCCGTATAAGATAGCTTGGACTAAGAAGGGAGCCAAAACTCATGTTAATGAAGTATGTCGAGTTCCTTTTTCAACCGGTAAGTATTACAAGGATGAAGTCATTTGTGATATTGTTGATATGGATGCTTGTCATGTGTTGTTGGGACGTCTTTGGCTTTTTGACGTGGATGTCACTCATAAAGGAAGGTTAAAACACCTACACGTTTAGATGGCTTGACAAAAAGATTGTGCTAGCACCGCAACAAAATCGTCTAGAGCAGCTGAAGAGTTTAGAAGTTGAAAAGCAGGTTTTCCATGCTGTACCGGCTAATGAATTTTATGCACAAATAGAAGACCCTAAATTTTTACTCGCTCTAGTAATCAAGGGAGAGGATGAATCTGATCTGACAACTGCAACTACTGACATCCTTATCCCAGAGTTGCAGCTATATTACTTGCTGAATTTAGTGATTTAACTCCACCGGAACTACCACATCGCTTGCCGCCAATGCGTAACATTTAACACCAAGTTGATTTGGTGCCCGGAGCAAGCCTCCCTCACTTAGCCCATTATCGGATGAGCCCTAAAGAGTGTGAAATCTTACAAAATCAAGTTGATGAGCTATTACAAAAGGGGTTAATTCGAGAAAGTTTCAGCCCATGTGCCGTTCCAGCCCTTTCAACACCAAAAAAGGATGGAAATTAGACAATGTGTGTTGACAGCAGGGCTATCAACAAAATCACTACTAAATACAGGTTTCCAATCCTGAGATTTAATGATATGCTTGATAATTTAAGGTTTTCACAAAGCCGGATTTATGAAGTGGCTACCATCAAATCCGCATCAAGCTTGGCGATGAATGGAAAACAACCTTTAAGACTAAAGATGGGTTGTATGAATGGTTAGTTATGCCATTTGGACTCTCCAATGCTCCCAGCATTTTTATGAGGCTCATGAATCAGGTGTTGAAACCTTTTATTGGAAAGTTTGTGGTGGTCTACTTTGATGATATATTGATTTATAGCCAGGATGAGGTGGACCACCTAGGGCATTTAAGGGAAGTTTTAGTGGCCTTAAGAGAAAAGCAGCTCTATATCAACCTCAAAAAGTGCAGCTTTTTAACTAATCAGTTATTATTTCTTGGATTTGTTATCGGAGCTGATGGAATCAAAGTAGACGAGAACAAAGTGAAGGCTATTCGAGACTGGCCAACGCCTAGAACTGTTAAAGAAGTGCAAAGCTTTCATGGTTTAGCAACCTTTTACTGACGATTTATTTCTATTATGGCACCTATCACCGATTGCTTAAAGAAAGGACAATTTCATTGGGGCGCGGATAAACAAGCTAGTTTTCAACTAATCAAAGAAAAACTTTGCTCAGCGCCTGTCCTGGCATTACCTGATTTTGACTAGCTTTTTGAGGTAGAGACAAATGCGTCAGTTCAAGGTGTTGGGGCTATACTTTCCCAAGCCGGAAAGCCTGTGGAGTTAGGCAGATGCATTGAGTCGTCGGGCCAATACTTACTACTTTGAGGGCTGAATTGGTTGGCTTTGATTGTTTGAAAGAGACTTATGACGGAGATGAAGATTTTGGGGAGATTTGGCTTAAATGCACTAGAAAAGAAGCTATAGAATATTTTTACATCTCTGACGGTTTTCTATTTCGGGGAAGTCAATTATGCATTCCTCAATTGTCTTTGCGAGAACATCTTGTTCGAGAACTCCATGGTGGTGGTTTAAGTGGACATGTGGGGCAGAGGCAAGACTATCTCTTTGGTTGGGGAGAGATTTTACTGGCCACAACTTAAAAGCCATGTTGGAAAATTTGTTCAAAGATGCCCAGTTTGTCAAGTTGCTATAGGAAAAAACCAGAACACCGGTTTATATACACCACTTCCAATTCTGGAGAATATTTGGGAAGATTTATCTATGGAATTTGTCCTTGGACTTCCTAGGACTAAAAGAGGTGTAGACTCTGTTTTTTTTTGTTGTCGAACGATTTTCCAAGATGACACACTTTAAACCTTGTAAGAAAACGTCGGATGCATCTCATGTTGCCAATTTTATTCTTCCGTGAGATTGTACGACTCCACGGTGTTCCAAAGTCTATTACATTGGATTGAGATGTCAAGTTTCTCAGCCACTTTTGGAAGACATTGTGGAAGAAATTTGACACTTCCTTCAAGTATAGTAGTAAACGTCACCCTCAAACAGATGGTCAAACTGAGGTTACTAATTGTACTCTGGGAAATATGATCAGGTGTGTCTGTGGGGATAAACCAAATCAATGGGATGCTGCAATTCCACAAATTGAATTTTCCTTTAACAGCATGCCGAAGCGATCAACAAAAAAGTCTCCTTTCGATGTCGTATACACTCATTCCCCTAGACATACGCTTGATTTGGTTGAGTTACCTAGTATTCCTGGTGTTAGTCAAGCTGCCGAAGAACTAGCTGAGAAGATACATAGAGTGCATATTGAAGTCACTCAAACTTAGAAGCTGCAAATCAAAGATATAAAGTTGCTGCAGATCAACATAGACGTCTTAAGGTGTTTCATGAAGGGGATCTCGTCATGGTATTCTCAAGGAAAGGACGGTTTCCAGTAGGCACTTACCACAATCTTAAGAATAAGAAGATAGGTCCTTGTCGGATTCTCAAGAAGATAAGTGATAATGCCTACGTAGTCGATCCACCAGCTAATTTAGGAATTTCCAATACCTTCAATATTGCTGACCTGTATGATTACTATCCTCCAGACGAGCTAGAGTTATCTACATCTAACTCGAGGACGAGTTCTGTTTTAAGTGGAGGGGATTGATGAAGGACAATCCAAGTTATAGTAGGATTGCTATTTTATTATTATTATTATTATTTACATTCAATTTGAGTTTGATTAGGTTTAAATATTTTATTTGCATTAGGTCTCCTAGATGAGTTAGGATATAATAGCCTATAAATAAGACTTACTGGTGTGTTCTCAGTTAAGTTTTTACTCGTTAATATCAATAAATTTCAGACTTAAGTTTAAGTATTTTCTATCCTAACTCCTTGAAAGAGTATTAATTTCAAACTTTTCTATTCCGCTGGACCAAATTTTTTCCACGGTATTATTATATTTTAATTAACATGCATACTAAGCCAGGTCAGTTAAGAACCCATTGCTACGAAATAAGTCACGAAAATAGGCAACAAAGAAAACAAAAAACAAGAACACATAGATTTACGTGAAAAACCCTAAACGGGAAAAAAACCATGGGCAGAGGAGAAGAAATCCACTAAATCAAATATTGGTACAAGAGGAGCGGCTACTGCACTAACTGCATATGATAAATCTAGACGTGAACAAACCATAGCACACATGAGTGATCCCATTGCTCTAGAATATGGAACTCGAGACATATAATCAATATCTTCATCTGACTGTGGAGATAAAGCGGATTAAAGTCCTAAATGAGCAGCTAATGGAGTACTTACAGGCTTGGCATTCTGCATGTTGAACCTGCAAAGAACTTTCTCAATCACTACTACAGAATGTGGATACCACGATGGTTTTTAACCGTTGTGGT
The DNA here is from genome assembly GCA_008635985.1 of Ficus erecta. NCBI lineage: Eukaryota > Viridiplantae > Streptophyta > Magnoliopsida > Rosales > Moraceae > Ficus > Ficus erecta. The sequence goes on along the minus strand of BKCH01000036.1, from coordinate 1,217,430 downwards.
AACATTTCCACGACGGTTTTCTAACCGTTGTGGAATTCAGGATCGTGGAATCTGAAAAGATTCCACGACGGTTTTTTAACCGTCGTGGAATTGGCAAAAATACGGCCTAAATATGGACATTTAAGAATATACCACGACGGTTCTATGCAAAAAAACCGTCGTGGTAAGGTAATCTTCCACGGTGGTTTCCTTGAGAAACCGTCGTGGTTAGTTGGCCTACCATGACGGTTTCTCAAGGAAACTATCGTGGTAGGACCCCCTACCACGACGGTTTTTCTAAAAAACCATCGTGGTAGGTAACAACGAAAAAAAAATTTACGAATTCGTTTCATTTCCCCAAAAACATTTGAATCACAAAATCAACACTTTTTTTTCCGGAAAATCCCCAAATATGTGTCTTACCCAACCAATTTAATTCAATCTAAAACACAACCATAATGAACAATCACTGAAAATGTAGGGGACGTATTTTGGTCATTTCAGACGGAATTTTCCCAACTCAACAATCTACAAAATCAACATTTTGGACGGAACATTTATCAACAACCACAATCAACAAAATCAACATTTTGGACAAAAATTCCCAAATCCGTGCATTACCCAAGCAATATACATTACAACTTACCAGCTCGTCAAGCGTGGGTACGGGCGGAGTACGAAGTGGGTATGGGTGGAGTGCGGCAAGAGAGAGAGGGAAAGCCGCGTGAGCTCCTTGGTGGACCCGTCGGAGAATGGAGGAGGCCGCGTGAGTGGTGGAGGAGGCCGTTAGAGAATGGAGCCAAGAGAAAAATTTGAGAGGTGAGATAGAGAGAGGAGGCGCGGTGAGATAGAGCGAGTTTTTGAAGATTTTAAGTAGGGAGGGAGCGGAGAGAGAGAAATAGAGAGAGGAAAGTGGACGGTTTTGGTTATGGAGTTAGAGTGTGTATTAGAGAGTGAAAAAGTGAAAAAGGCTCGGAATGTAATGGGGTGGGAAAAATGGTATTTTTTTGGGTTTTAATGCACGCTCCAAAAAATTGAATTTAATTCAAAATTTTTTAAAATTCCCGCCTTAATACCTACCACGACGGTTATTTGGGAAAACCGTCATGGTATGTGAACATACCACGATGGTTTTCCCCAAAAACCGTCGTGGTAGAGTTCAAAAAGTAAAAAAAAAAAATTTGTGAAAAAAGACCCTTCCACGACCATTTTTAAAAAAACCGTCGTGGAAAATGCGGCAAAAACACGGAGCGGAACAGAGTTTCCGAAAACCGTCGTGGAAGCATCCTCTTCCACGACGATTTTTTATAACTGTCGTGGAAGTTTCGGCTTCCACGACGATTTTTGGAAACTCTGTTCCGCTCCGTGTTTTTTGCCATATTTTCCATGACGGTTTTTTTAAAAAACGGTCTTGGAAGCTCTGTCGTGGAATTCACAGTTTGTAGTAGTGAATGTACCATTTCTGACTTAGGAACAGTTTACCTGCCTTTATATCTCTTAGGATCTCCATTCCATGTATCTTTTTTGCTGCTCCCAAGTCTTTCATCTCAAGCTCTCTACTCAGCTAGGCTTTGACCGTTCGTATCTCTCCCTTATCCTTGGCTGCTATCAACATATCATCAACATATACAAGTAGATACACAAACGACCCATCATGACTCTTCTTACAGTAGACGCTACTGTCGTAGCTACTTCTTCTAAAATTATAAGCGGTCATAAATGAGTCAAACCTCTTGTACCATTGTCTGGGTGACTGTTTCAGGCCATAAAGAGACTTATTCAGCAAGCACACATAATTCTCCTTTCCTGAAACTACAAAAACCTCTGGTTGATGCATGTAGATGTCTTCTTCAAGTTCTCCATGTAAGAACGCTGTCTTCACATCTAATTGCTCAACCTCAAGATCTTTCATGGCCACAATACCAAGCAAAGCTTGAATCGAACTATGCTTCAACTGGTGAGAACACATATGTAAAGTCAACACATGGAACCTGACTGCAGCCCTTTGCAACTAGTCTTGCCTTATACCTAGTTTCTTCAACTCCTGGAATTCCTTCCTTCCTTTTGAATATCCATTTACATCAAACATCTTTCTTACCCTTAGGTAATCTCACCAAGTCCCATGTGCCATTTTTATTAAGAGATTCCATCTCCTCCTGCATGGCAATAGTCATTGTGCCTAAGTAGTCACAACTAACTGCCACTGAATAAGTAGAAGGTTCTTCACTGAAGTCAATACCTTCGGCCACACTTAAAGCATAAGCAACCAAATCAGCCTCAGCATACCATTGTGGAGGTTTAACATCTCTTTTATGCCTGTCTTTTACAATAGAATACTGTGGTGGTGGTGGTGGTGGTGGGGAAGCAGTGCCACCCTGAATATCTGAGCTAGGCTGAGATGTAGATTCTGATGTAGATCCAGAACCAATCTCAAACTCCACCTGTATGCTTGATTTCTGCTGATTTTTATCACAAGAATCTCTAGAAGATGAGTCATGAAGCATAATAGTTTCATAAAAAATAACATCTCTGCTGATTATGATCTTCTTAGTTTCTGGACACCAAAGCTTTTATCTTTTAACACCAGACTTATAGCCGAGAAACACACACTTTATAGATCTAGGTTTCAGTTTTCCATTATCAACATGAGTATAAGCGGGACACCCAAATATCTTCAAATTAGACTAATTAGCAGGAGTACCAGACCATACCTCTTGTGGAGTCTTCTTTTCAATAACAGCTGAGGGATAGCGATTAACCATATAGCAAGCTGTAGCAGCAACTTCAGCCTACAAAGACTTACATAATTCCACATTAGAGCGCACACAACTAACTTTTTCCATCAAAGTCCTGTTCATTCTCTCTACCATGCCGTTCTGCTATGGAGTACGACGAACTGTCAAATGTCTCACAATTCCTTCTGACTTGCACAGATCATTAAACTCATCATAACAAAACTCCAAGCCATTATCAGTGCGGAGGTGTTTTATCTGCTTCCCTGTCTGCTTCTCAATCATAGTCTTCCACTCCTTGAATGTGGACAACATATCACTTTTCTACTTCAAGAAGAACACCCAACTTTCCTGGAGAAATCATCAATGATAGACAACAGATAATTAGCTCCTCCCCTAGAAGGCACCCTGGATGGTCCCTAGAGATCAGAATGAATAAAATCAAGTGTTCCCTTTGTGTTGTTAACACCTTAAGTGAATCTGACTCTCTTCTGCTTCCCGAAAATGCAGTGCTCACAGAACTTCAATCTACTGATACTCTGGCCATCAAGAAGTCCTCTTCTACTAAGTTCAGCCATCTCATTCTCACTCATATGCCCAAGACGCATATGTCAAAGTCTAGTAGCATCACCATCTGACAAGGAAGGAGTAAAGACAGCAACATCACCTGTAACCGTAGAACCCTGCAAGACATATAAGTTAGCAGACTTTCTCTGCCCTTTCATCATGACAAGGGCACTTTTGCTAACCTTCAAAACTCCACCTTTACCAGTGTACTTATACCTTTTCAAATTAAGAGTACTCAAAGAGATAAGATTTCTTTTTAGATCTGGAACGTGCCTCACATCACCAAGTGCCCTGATAACCCCATCAAACATCTTAATTCTGACTTTTCCGAAACCAGCTACCATGCAAGATGCATTATTTCGCATCAACACAACACCTTTAGACACTATTTCATATGTTGAAAGACAGTCCCGATTGGCACACATACGAAACGTGTAACCAGAATCAAGAATCCAATCCATGAAAGGTTTGGAGTTGTCATCAGACGCAACTAGGAGTTTGCCATCACTGTAATCATCTTCTACAACACCGGCTTCACCGGAATTTTCTAGTTGTTTTCCCTTTGATTAGCAGCAGCTTTCTTATTCTTATGCTGCAACTTGTAGTATTCAGATTTGATGTGGCCCTTCTTCCTGCAGTTTCTGCAGATTATGTCCCTATTTTTGGATTACGATCGGCTCTTCAAATCACCACCAGAATTCCTCTCATGCATTCTCCCTCGAACAACAAGGCCCTCAGACCGAGCCTCAGTACCAACCATAAGCTGCTTCATCTTTTCCTTAGAGAATAGAGCATCATATACTTCATCCAGAGTAAGAGTGTCACGACTATACGAAATAGTATATCTGAAAGTCGCATATGAAGAGGGCAGCAAACACAATAAAATCAACCCTAAATCTTCTGCATCGTACTTAACCTCCATTGTCTCCAGATCAGAAACAACTTCCTTGAAGATGGTCAAGTGATCTTCTAAAGACATACCTTTAGCCATACGGTGAGAATACAGTCAATGCTTTAGATGCAACTTGCTTGTAAGACTCTTCATTGTGCATAACTGCTCGAGCTTCAACCACAACCCAACGACGATTTTCTCTTTCAGAATGTCATACAAAATTTGATTCGACAGATGAAGATGAAGTTGAGATAAGGCCTTTTGATCCCTACCTTGTTTTTCCTCCACAGTCCAAGACAAGGGCATCTTATGAAACCCTAATAGAGCATCGTCCAAATCCATCTGCATGAGCTTAGCCCGCGTCTTGACCTGCCATAGTGAAAAACTGGTGCTGCAATCCAAAAATGGAATGTTGTATTTCATGGTTGCCATTGATGCTATCCAACGAACCAACAAACCTGACTCTGATACCACTTGTTACGAAATAATTCACGAAAATAGGCAACAAAGGAAACGAAAAACAAGAACACACAGATTTACGTGGAAAACCCTAAACGGGAAAAAAAACAATGGGCAAAGGAGAAGAAATCCACTAAATCAAAGATTAGTATGAGAGGAGTGGCTACTGCAAAAGAGCATAACACTGAAACCCTAAAATTACATCATATATATACCGAAACCCTAAAATTGGATTAGGGTAAAACCGAATCGGTCCGTACTGCCCCCGCACCCCCAACGGCCTCAGTGGTGGGCTACGGGATTGGGCCTATTGGTTTGATCCCTGCGCAACCACAACAGAGCCCCAAAATTTTTCATAATTAAAGTTCCACCACAAATGTCGCACTGCTAGCTTTTCGGGCCGGGTCAAAGAGAATTCGGGTCCCCAAACTTTAACACCCACATAACAAAGGTGAGCATTTATCATCATTATTTATGAAAGTCAGGCAAGAATTTAATATCTAGAACGATTATTATCAAATTATTGTTATTAAATTTTGTTTTTTTGTTTTTTTTTACCTTGTGCCATAAGTTGTCGTTGAAAAGGGTAGCTGAGACATTGAAAGTCTGAATGGCCAGCACTGAAGCATGGTCAACCCTCTCACATTCCTTTTCCTTATTGTCCATGTACCTAAAAGTGGTCAAGGTCCGACCCGCACCAATACTCTCAACCCCATTAAAGAAGTACACAACCGGTTTCTCACACGGGTCCGGGCTAAAGGGTCGGGTGTTAAAAGTAAAAGGCTCCCGTCTAAATGATTTCTACGTCCGGAATGTGTGCAATGCCGTCTCAAGCTTCTTCGCAGTCACCAGAGACGGGTACAGCTGCATGGTATAGCCCCACGACACCGAGACAGACCAATTCTGCAATAAGTCGTAGCAGAAACTGTGTTGGAGAGTCCGACCCGGTTCCATCTTGTAGGCACTCTTTAGGGCCTGTTTGGTGCACAAGTTCAAGATGAGATTTTTAAGTTTAAATAGTAAATTTTTTTGAATTTTCAGAAAAGACATAAAACTTTTTGGGAAAAAGACAAAAACTTTTTGGGAAAAAGACAAAAAAAAGTTTGAAAATCTGAGTTTGGACTTGAACACCAAACTCACCCTTAGTTTATTGAGGGAGTCAATCCAGGTCATGGTTGGAAACAAGGGTTGGACATGGTAGGTGGTGGAGTGAGACCACTGGAGGCATTGGGTGCGCCGCTAGTAGCCCGTATGTGGTTTCCTCGAATATCGAGCTGTAATTGCAATTAAATTTAACAAAATTAAACAAATAAATATTTGTTTTGAAAGCAATTAAACAAATAAATATGCAGTTAATATAATTGCAAACTTTTCTCATAAAACACTAACACTGTATGATTCAATATTTCGTCATACAAGAGCAATGTTGTTTTACAGTCTCATGATTCAAGAGTTATTATATAGATACACATATATGTATACACAATATGTGTATATATGTATTAATTTGATTGGCGTCCAATATTCATTCATCTGGTCAAACGTGTCATTTTATTGCAAAAATCACTCTACTTATAAATCGGAAAATGAATCAATTCCTGATCGAGATTTTTCGACTTTGAATTTTGAACAGAACAAATACACCTCCTGATTAGTTTTTTGTTTTGTTTTGTTTTGTTTTTATAAATAATTATTTCTGTGGACACGTGGTCGTCATGGATAATTCTTCTATATGATTAGTTATCTATGTATACGTCATAATTAATTTTTTTTTTCTCAATTTATCTTTATCTTCCTAAAATTATAAAGGTGTGATTTGAATTTGGATACTTCATCCCTCTTGCATTTTTTTAATAGAAAACAAATAAAAGATAGTTTTGTTAAAAAAAAAAAAAAAAAGTAATTGAAGAAATTTTTTATGTTTTTCATAGCAGTCACAAACATTATGTTTGGTGAATCTTCTTTTCTTAAAAAAAAAAAAATTAATTAATTATATATGTTTCATGATTTTTATATTTCGTTACTGCTTGATTCTTTTAAAAATAGTCCAGATCTGTTGTCCCATTATCCTGTCTTGATGGTTGTCTTCTTAATAGTATTTTGACAACTTATCAATTTGTTTAAAATTTTTTTTGTATTATATGACTAAATTTTTTAATTCAGATGATATGACATAACATTATTGGGAGGACAGTCAATGAGATAGGAAATTCGGGACAACAATCTTTTTATGCCTTTTTTTTAAAAAAAATATTGAAACATATTTCTCAAAGGAAAAAAAGGATTTTTTTTTTTCTTGAAAAAAAAACGAATGACATAATATCTCTAAAAAACATCCCCAACTATCCAAAAAAAAAAAAAAAAAAAAAAAGGAAAACAAGAGAAAACAAGAGTGCACAATCGTTTTCTTACTCGGCTGAATTGAAAATAAATAAAAAAAGGTTTAAGGAAGGAGAGAAACAAATTAATTACCTGGTGGAAACCAAGCTCTTTGGTTATGGGCACGCCAATTTCACTCAAACAGCCCAGAACCTTCTGGTCAGATCCATAAAACTCCTTATACCTATCAATACGCCCATCCAAAACCCTAACGAGTTCTACTGCCAAAGCATAGCTAATTGCGAACCCAACGCCGCCATAAGCCGTCACATATGAATGGACTTTTGGTTTCGAAAACCGGTTTAAAAAAAAAAGCGGAAGTAAGGTACGGATCAAATCGTACATAAAAATTTTTGTCAAAATTTTATCCGGCGACAATACTTATATTAATTTAATAAAAAATAAATAAAGAAGAAGGTTTAGAGATTGACCGTTATCCGATTAGGTCGAAATTCTTGAACTCCTTCAAGAACCTTCTTGAGAACTCCAAATCCTTCAGAAACACCAACGATTCTTTCTCAGCGTTCTCCAAGTCATGATGAACATGAAACAAATGGGTGTTTCTGATTTTGCGTTAAATCACACAGCTAAATTTTGATTCACTTTGCGTTCTCAACTCATAAGACAAAGTGAAGAAAAAGTGGAGAGAAAAAACTCTCTGGAAAAAAAAAAGGTACGTAATTTTTTCTGTCAAAAGGAATTAGTATTCACCTCCTCTTTTTTTTTTTTTAGATATACTGTATGTACCCTATTTTAATATTACAGAGAAATAACTGACACCCTTTTTTTAATTTTAAATTAATTAATTAATTAATTAATTAATTAACTAATTAATCCACTTCTTCCATTATGAAAAAAAAACACACACGCCCACTACCTCCCTAGAGTGGGCGTGTTTGATAGATATGAAAGAGAGATTTTAATTAAAAAAATTATTTTGAACTATTCAAAATAAAAAACAACTGATATTTTCTTTTCCACATGTGTCAAAATTGAAACTTCTACATGAACTTTGTCTGTGGATATAATATGAACCACTATGTCGTGCATAACTACGGTGTGGTCCTTACCACACTGTATAATCTTTAATTTAAAGCTATTTTAAATTTATTTTAAATAATCATATTATTTAATATATATATATATTAATCCAATTAATTTGTTGTGTGAATATTAATATAGAATTCTCAATTCCAAATTAATTAATTTAACCCAACATAAAATAATGTTCACATGATTCAATGGAGCTGTTGAGAGGAACTGTTAACTTTATAATTTTAAGCTCCAATAATTTTGACAATTAATTAACACCTAATTAAAATATCAAAATTATTAATTCCAAAACTATTCCATTAAAAATTTGGAATTGCACTCTTAAAATTATAAACGAATTATAGTCAAGGGATTTGAATTGTCCATTGATATAGTCACTACGTACAAATCAATCCTCCATAAACGGTTCATAATTAAAACTGGGTATTTTCCGTTAACCTCTTCAATTATATATTTATCCTTAAGTACTATTGATTCTCTAATAAATAATATATTTATGATCTAATCATAAATTGAGTGCTCTTATTATTCAAGCCCCAAATCAATACTTATGGGAACCTTCCATCTGACTTCTTTACGAATGAATGGATTTCGTATATTAATATTCCTGGCTATTTATTATATTATATTTCCAATACACCAAGAATTTGAAACTATTCATTAGTGTCATTACTCAGTATGTCAAAAAAATACAATACAATAAATACGACTATATTAATTACTCAGAATTATGATCGATTTCATATATGACCATCATTGATTAATTTTGAGTGCTCTTTATGACAACGGAAATTATTAGAGATTTATAATTAATCGTGTTCCAGTCCTATATAATCAAATTATATAAAGTGATTTCATTCCAATAATCTCATTATTAACAATTCGGATAAGATCGTTTCATTTAGAATGTAATGAACTACACTAGTAATTTTAAATTAAAGATCCCAACTTTAATTTTTAATTACAGAAAGATTTAGATTCTTTTACTTTAAATATATCCTTCTGTATATAACACTGATATATAATATTTAAAGTTACATTTAAATAATCTAGGATTTTCGATATTTATAAATCATCTAAACATGCATGCAAAAATAATATTAAAAAAATTCCTGGAATTAAATCAGCAAAATAATACATCACATTTGTTTATGGGCACATATCCCAACAATCTCCCACTTATCCTAAAGCAAATGTGACATGTGTCTAAGTCCTATACTTTCAAGATGTTGCTCAAAACTCTGAGCTGGTAATGTCTTGGTAAACGAATCAGCTATGTTATTCGCGGATGCAATCTTTTCAATTGAAACGTCTGCTCTACTGGCAATCTCTCTCACCAAGTGTTCTGGGTTCTTTGGCGTTGGCCACTGCTCCACTGTTATCACAATAGAGTCTAATTGGCTCATGCATATCTGGAACAACTTCTAGATCTCTTAAGAATTTGCGAAGCCAGACTGCCTCTTTAGCTGCTTCACAAGCTGCTACATATTCAGCCTCCCTGGTTGAATCAGCAACACAAGTTTGCTTGATACTCCTCTATATAATGGCTCCACTTCCCAAAGTGAACACCGCCTCAGAGGTAGACTTCTAAGAGTCTCTATTTGATTGGAAATCAAAATCTGTATATCCAATAGGAATCAAATCCCTACTAAAATATACAAGCATACAATTTCTTGTCCTTCTTAGATAGTTGAGAATATGTTTGACTGCCACCCAGTGATCTAATCCTGGGCTCGAATGGTATCGGCTAACCACTCCCACTGCAAAGCATATGTCAGGTCTAGTATACAACATTGCATATATTAGACTATCAACTACCGATGCATATGGAATTCGTCTCATATTCTCCTCTTCTTGCGGTGTTTTAGGACACTGCTTTTTAGAGAGATGAACTCCATGTCGAGAAGGCAAGTTCCCTTTCTTGGAGTTCTGTATTGCAAATATTATAAGTACCTTATCAGTGTATGAAGCCTGAGACAATGCCAGAAGCCTATTCTTGCGATCCCGTATAATCTGGATACGAAGAATGTAGCTTGCTTCTCCCAAATCCTTCATTTGGAATTGGCTGGCCAGCCAATTATTTACCTTTGATAGAGATTCTACATCATTCTCAATGAGTAGAATGTCGTCTACATAAAGAACTAAGAAGACCACTTTATCCCCTTCTATCTGCTTATAGACACAAGGTTCATCCAGATTTTGTTCAAAACCATAAGACTTTATGGCTTCGTTAAATCTGATGGTCCAAGATCTAGAAGCCTGCTTAAGTCCATAAATGGACCTTTACAGTTTGCAAACTTTCTGCTTTTGGCCTTTGACCACGAAACCCTTTGGTTGGACCATATGAATGGTTTCTTCAAGAGGACCATATGAATGGTCTCTTCAAGAGGACCATATGAATGGTCTCTTCAAGATGACCATTCAAAAATGCTGTCTTGACATCCATTTGTCATATCTCATAATCATAATGAGCAGTAATGGACAAGAGAATCCGGATGGATTTAGTATGGTCAATGGAGAAAAAATATCCTCATAGTCTACTCCTTCTTTTTAGGTAAAACCCTTTGCCACTATCCTAGCTTTGAAAGTCTCCACTTTCTTATCGGCTCCCCTCTTTCTCTTATAGATCCATTTTCAACCAATAGGCTTAGTGCCTTTTGGTAGATCTACGAGCTCCCAGACTGAATTGGAGTACATAGACTCCATTTCGAGTTTCATGGCTTCCTGCCATTTCTCTCGATCAACATCATCCACTGCCATCTTGTATGTCAATGGATCATCATCACTGCCATTAGTGACTGCAACTTGTGCTTCTCCATCTGCACGATAGCGGATAGACAATCTTATTTCCCTCCCACTACGTCGTAGTGGCTGTGTTGTTTGATCTTGAGTAGTGATCTCTACTCTTTGTCATTCAACAACTGTTGTTGGCATGGAGCCGATCTTATCAGCCATCAACTCTTTAAAAACCACTTTACTTTTGGGTTTGAAATCTGCCATATAGTTGTGCTCGAGAAACGTAGCATTTGTCGACACAAATATTTTGTTATCCTGAGCGCTATAAAACAGACCTCCTCTCGTTCCTTTAGGGTAGCCCACTGTAAGACCCTCAAACCTTGGCTAAGCCAATGGCTCGGGATTGGTGTCAAGGCGGTGAACTACATGGTCAAGGGTGGCTCGGGATAGGAGCCAAGGCGGTGAACTGTATGGGCAAGTGCGACCATCAAACCTTGGCGAGACCGATGGCTCGGGATAGGAGCCAAGGCGGTGAACTGTATGGGCAAGACTTTGTGGCTTGCCATGCGAAGGCGGGCTAGGATGCTTGGCTAGGACAGCGGTCCAGCCAACAGCCCAACACACCATTGGGATCGTGGTGCGAAGACCTGGGTGGCTAGGCACTCAGGCAAAACCAAGCAAAGGTGTTGGCGGGGGTCATCACATTGCGGCAACGATCAGGACCATGGGCTGGTCAACGTGGGTCGACGCGAACCAGCGTGCACTCAGACAGACCAACGGGTGCGTGGGCCAGTCGAGACGCACGCACAAAGGTGAGTCAGCGTGGGGCGTGGCTCAGACCTTCGGACAGGCTTCCCACAGACTTGGGCGGGGTTCGGGTTAGACCACGTGGGTCTTCCTGACCGACCCTGTTCTGGGCGGTTAGCCTGGACACTTGGCAGAATAGGGTGCAAGGCTTGATCAGACAATCAAGGGGCGGTTACAAGCGGTTACTAGAGGCAGTTTCATGTGGGCTTACACGGATGTGTCCTAAGGGTGACACTTGTGTGGCGGTTATGGTGAGGACGGCTTGTGTGGACAAGTGGCTGACTACCATGCGGACCAGTAAGGCAAGACCCAGTGACTTGGCCGAATGGTGCTATTGTGACGTACACTGATTGGTGCCAGCAAATCCTAGTGGATGGGGCTGTCATCCACACACCTAGACAGATTTGTGTGCTGACCAGAGGGTAGCACGTGTGACTAGCAGTTGGGGTTTGTCCACTGCACAGTTTTATACCGTAGGCTTTGTTGTGTGGCTATAAGACCTGCGCTAGGCATTGTTGCAGGCAGCCAAAAGGATTAGGGACACAAGAAAGCGAGAGTGTACATTTCCTTCTTATTGAGGCAATAAAAAGGTTGGGAAAGTGGTTTCCCGTAATCGGGTTGTGTGCTTTGCTTTTCTGTGTGTGAGAATCCTTGGTTGGCTCGATTGGGTTGCCTTGGGGGCTTTGATTTCCGCTAGACAAGCCTCCGGTTAAGGGCATTTGGGGCTGAGTAAGGATGCGGGTCCTTGCTGCCATCTCGGGGGTGCATTCCGAGGGTTGACCCTGTGACATCCACAAACATGCATACCTTCGAGCGAGGTTCCAACTTCCCAGTCTTTCCCTTTATCAGGTGTGCTGGGCACCCCATATGCAGATGTGTCTTAAACTAGGTTTGCAACCGTTCCACAACTCTAGGGGAGTCTTAGGGATTGACTTAAATGGAACTAAATTCAAAATTTATACAGCTGTTTGTAGTGCATATCCCCAAAATGAGATAGGCAGAGAAGAATAGCTCAACATTGATTTTATCATATCAAGCAAAGTATGATTTCTTATTTCGACTACACCATTTTGCTGTGGTGTTCCAGGTGTCGTGAGCTGCGGCAATATTCCATTCTCCTCCTTGAATTCATAATCCAGGCACTCTCCTCCTCGATCCGATCGAAGAGTTTTGATTGATTTTCTTTGTATCAGGTATGCATATCTGTATCTTGAATAATCGTCAATAAATGTGACAAAGTATTCAAAGCCCCCTCTAACTTTGACATTCAAAGGGCCACATATATCAATATGTATGATCTCCAGGTGTGCTTTTGCTCTCTCACCTTTAGCCGAAAAAGGCCCTTTATCATTTTACCTTCTAGGCAGGATTCACAGACTGTTAGAGTGTCAACTTTTAGCTCTCTCAAAGGATCATCCTTTGCTAGTCTTTCTATCCTATATATGTTAATGTGACCAAGCCTTAAATGCCACAAATATGTGTCATTTTTATCATTAAAAATCTTTCTTCTTTTAGGGGTTGGTTCAACGACTTTAAACATTTTGGTTTGCAATAAGTTATTGTAAATTGGTTTAACAAAATATAGACAATTATATATCCACGTAACTAGAACAAATATTCATACCATTCTTATAAATTGAAATAGAGTCAACTTCAAAAGAAACTGAAATAAATTATTCAAGCAACTTTGAAACCGAAATCAAATTTCGTTTGAAATCTGGAATGAAATGCACATTGTCCAAAAAAAAATATTTATTATTATCAAATGACAATCGCATTGTCCCTACTGCTATCGCTGATAGTCTTTCCCCACTACCAACTCTCGTCGTGAAAACTCCCTCTTCAAGATCCCTAAATGACTCAAGCATCTGCAAAGAATACACAAACATGGTTAGATGCCCCTAAATCAATAATCCAGCTTGAGAAATCATGCTCAACTAAGCATGTTTCCATGAATAGTAAATCTAATTTACCTTGTTTCTTCTTCTTTTTCAGCTCATCAAGGTACTTTTTACAGTTCCTTTTCCAATCGCCGTCTTGATTGCATTGGAAACATTTTCCCTTAGGTTTAGGCTCAATAGCCTTCCCTTTCTTCTTTTAGATCTTCTTTTTGCCCTTTTGTTTTCCCACATTTTTCTTCTTTTTATTCTTTCAAGAAGAAGCCTTCCCCTTAGCTGCATTAGCTTCGGCAACATTTGCCTTGCCACTCTTATTATCTATAAGGGTCTCATAGTTCTGCAACTCATTTAAAAGTCCAGTCAGATTATACATCTTATGATTCATGACGTAGTTTGTCCTGAATTAGAGAAAAGCGGCAGATAATGTCTCCAAGATCATGCCAACCTGAGTCATTTCATGTGTCCAAACATGTTTTGCAAAGATTCCATAATCTCGCTAGCAGTCTCAAGGGCCTCGTTCTTAGCTCTAAGCATTTCATTCGTTGCCGCTAATAGGTAGCAGCGGGCCTTGTTGTTTGCAAGAATCCAACGGTCGTACTTATCTGAGACAGCCTTAGAGGCGTTTGCCGGAGGCACTGGAGGACAATCCTCCTTAAGTACAAAATCGTAGTTTTCATTTATTAGGAGAATATTCATGTTGGTTTTCCATTTGACAAAGTTTTCACCAGTTAAAACTTCAGATGCGAGAAGTGATAAAATCAGGCTTGACATATTTGCTGAAAAATAGTTAATAAATATTTTTCAATAAATAATTGTATAAATATTGCAACAAAATTCAAGGCAAAGTAAATATGATGCATGAATACACATGTTAAAAAAAAATTGTTTACTTTAAAAGCCTAAGGAATTTTAATCACCACAACTAAGTGCCGCTATAGGGTATGTCAAATAATTGCTAATTAAAATGAGACATTCTCAATTAATAAATATTATCCGAAATATTTCATATTTCTAATACTTATTAATTTCCTTTAATTTTTGATCAAGAAAGTTATTAACTAATTTAATTATCTCTTTATGAGTGTAACCCACCGTATAAGATTTTTTAGGCTTAACTTGAAAATTGCTGCCATAGGGTAGCTCAATTCTAAAATACATCTTAAAATCCTATCTCATGGAAGACAACCTTGGTATTGTATTAAATAGACACCTTCCATAGGGAGGACGAAATCAAAGTGTCTCTAGGAACTACTAAAGAACTCATGGTGTTGTACAAACGATGGAGACCTTGGGTTTTTATTGTCATATTACCCACTCCTACTCAATATTTTCCAAAAGTGCATTTTATTTATAAAATAACTCTTGTTTCATAAACCTTAGTAAATTTAAACACTTTAATTTACTATGCCTTTATAATTTTAAATAATTTAAAATTATAAATTAAATCAATTATAATATTTTAAATTTAACACTTAAATTTATGAATTTCACATTTGACCCACTAATTTTTGCAAATCCATTTGCTAAATTAATTTCAAATTTAATCTCATTAAATTTGTGACTAGGTGCATTAAATTAATTGCTAAAACAATTTTAGAAAAAAGAAAAAGCGCAAAAATGCATGACATACAAAATAGGTAGGCACTTTTCTATCTTAGATGACATGTGATATGCATGGCAATGTAATTATCGTCAACATAATAAAACATTCAAACACAAGCGAAATGGAAAAACTTGGCCGGGTTCTATAGAAACCTAAAATTACAACCTAAAATTAAAAAAAATGAGATAATAAATAAATTGGGTCTTCTTGTAATTCTCCAACTCCTCTTTATGAGTGGTGGTGGTCCTTCTTGAATTTCTCAAATTCAAATTAATATATATATGTATTTCAAAATCTAAAAAAAAAAAAAAAAACCTCTTTTTTTTTTTTTTTTTTTTTTTTTTTTTTTTTTTTTTTCCGGGTAGGTGTGTGCCTGGGTATTGCCCATGCGGTGGCTGAATGGGCTTGCATCGTGGGCAGGCCCAGCCTGCTCCTGCCTCAGCCAGTGATGAGGCAGGCCCAGGTCTCTGGGCCAGCTAGGGTTTCTAGAACCCTAGCTTGTCGTGACTGCAACTTTGTAGTCATGAATTGCTTGGTTTGGTGCAGCTAACCCAGGCCAGCGCTCCCCGTCGGCTGGTAGCCACGGCCGACGATTGGCCATGGCTGTTGTTGATGTCGAAAACTCTTCCGACAGCAACACCCAATGCAATCGGGCGGTCCGATCACGTCCGGCCAGTCACTCCGCCGTCGTTACCTGCAAGATGAAAGCACCTCGGGCTTAGGGGGACACCGGTGTGGTGTCTGTCGAGAGCACTCCGATGCTTAAGTCAGTACGGGAGTAGATGAGCAGCAGGAGAGGCAGAGTTTTGGCAAGGCAGAAATGAGCTTACCTGAATTTGCGGTTATTTCCTCTATTTATAGGTGTCCTCTTCGGACTCGGGTACCCGGGGCGACTCGTCCGGGTCGGCTACTTGGTGCCTCTAGTAGGCGACGTGGCTCTAAATCTGCGGACGTGTCAGCCAGGGGCAGCGCCACGCGTCCAGCCTATGGGGCGGTAGGGCGACCGCTGTCTGTGCCTGAGGGGACAATCCCTGCAAGGGCAGGTGACGGCGATGTGACGTGCCGCAGGGGCGAGCAGGCGGCGTCCCTCACCGATGGGACTTGTGTCAGGAGTGGCGCGACAGATGGCGTACGGCCTCTGAGGGCCTTTGACACCTGGAGTGTACAGGTGTAGGGCTCGTCTGGTATTCCAGTCGGTTGATCGTCCTACATGAGTAGACGGAGTATACTGACAAGCTGTTGTAGTCCGAGCACAGTTAATCAAATCAGCAAACGGATTCTGGTCGGATTAAATCCCTCCGACCAGGACATTGGAGCCGAATATAAAGTCAGGTGACAGGGTCACGATCGTTGTGGTCGGAGCAGAAATTGGTATCAACAATTTTTGTCCCAGGGATGCTCGCGGTAGAAAAGTGTCCGGGCGACTCGTTTAGTGGTCGGTTATTCGGCGGAAAAGTTGATCGTCGCATGTCATCATCTGGTCGGACCCGGTCGGTGCCTCGGCCAGTGGTTAAGTGTTAGCATGCCACGTGTCGAGTCGTGATTGGAGGGAAGGCAGGGCGGCAGTTCGAATTTCAAATTTTCATCAATGGCGGTAATCTCGGTAAACGAAGTGTCGCCTGGGAATTCGTGCCCGCATTTAACGCGGGGTCTTCGCCTATAAATAGGGCCAGACATTCTTCATTTCGCACATCGCAATTGAGGAATCCAAGTTTGCCGACAGCTGCCGAAGGCTACCAAGCACGACCATACCACGTCTTCCGAATTTTCAGCCGATAACGTCCGAGAAGGTAAACAAATCTTTCTTTTTTCAATATGAGCAGTATTTCCGATTCCGAGAACTATGGCCTGTCTGGGAGCGCCGACACGGTGGGGTCAGCTCTTAGTCTGAGCATGTCGAGCATGGAGGCTAGCTCAGGTGGCCGAACACCCGACCACTTGTCAGGGTTTACGGAGGAGTCTTCCGTGGAGGTAATCGAGACGCCGACCAGACAAGGCAGGGGAACCTCGGTGCGCCGCGAAGTGACCTCACAAGCACGCATCGTAGTTGAGGATGTCGCGGCTGGGGGAGAAGGAGCAGCCGAGAGGACGGCTAGTCAAGCTAGCACTTCTGGCCGAGAAGGTTCCGAGAGCCCACCTCCAAAGGGTGAACCCATAGATGCCCGTGAGCGTCCGTCCATCAGACCGATGCGTATCAACGACCAACGCGTATATCGCCGGGGCGATTGGGAGTTAATGCAGCTCGCGGATGGTCGTCCAGTGTACACCGTGGATTATTTCACGTCGGCCATCACATCGAGGTACCTCGCTGCCCTGCGAGAAGAA